>CAMGYJ010000003.1:20182106-21382106 GCA_946122785.1 Linum tenue | reverse complement strand
TTGGCTCCGAGGAAGGATCCGAAGAGGTTGATTTCAAGCACCTTCTTGAAGTCGGCGTTGTCCGAGTTTAAGATGGTGGTGTCGAGGTTACCTCCGATTCCAGCGTTGTTGTACATGATGTCTAGCTGGCCGTACCTTGAGACCGCTGTATCAACGGCATTCTCAAGGTCAGAATCACTTGTAACGTTGCAGTGGACAAAGGAGACGATCTCCGGCGGGCCGAGTTCCATGGCGAGCGACTGTCCGAGTTTGTCTTGAACGTCGGCGATGAGGACCTTGGCTCCGTGGTGGACGAACAGCCGGGCGGTGCTCTCGCCTATGCCGCTAGCTCCGCCGGTGATGATTGCCACTTTGCCCTCCAGCTTTCTAGGAGAGCCGGTTGAGATATCTGAGCTCACCATGTTTTGTTTTGTGGGGGAAATGAGTTGAGAGAGAGAGAGAATCAGTTTGCTGATGAATCTTTGTTTTTAAATTTGCCTTCGGTAAGAAGATGTTTGCTTGTGGTTCTTGGTTGAATGAGGTCTGAGCGCTATTTATATATAGTTCTAGTTAATGGTGTATTATAACATTCCATCGTAGAATAGAATGGGGAGATCGACGGATATATAATTAGTTTCAAGAGTCAAGCCAATGACCTGAATCACAAGGTCAAGGTCAAAATGCGTACGTAGAAAATTTATTTATTTATTATTATAATAATAATATGATGTAGTTTCTCTAATGCAGCACGACAGTCCCGACGCGCAAGGCGCATAGACGTACGTAAGCCCATACAAGAATTATTTGGCTGCCTTCTTTGTTCACGAAGCCGTCAAAACTGGGTGTTTAAAAATTCAACCAATATACATAAAAAAAATTCAACCAATACCCACGCTTCATAATTATATTAAAAAAAAAAAAAGAAGCTTGCATTATTAGAGCCCTTCTACTTGTATAAGAAAATTACGCGATATACGTGGTTTTCTCGACCATCAACGCGTTCAGACTTGTCTACGCTCGTTATGAAGTCTTCTTAACCTGTTGTTTGCCTACCTTTCATTACCATGCACAACAGAGGAATAGTTCTCCATATATTTCAGAGTTCCGTGCATCATGGGGTCGGCTGTACCTCGACCCCATACGTTTACAAGGCCGACTACAACCCTAGCTCAGCTTGTGGACAATATCCTAGTAACCTTGTCTACGTGATGTATAACTCAAAGCTTATCTGGAGGCAATGTAGAAAGATTTTGAACGTATATTTTAAAGATATCGAATCTGATGACGAATGAATTGCTGAAGATTAGGAAGTAGGGGTGGCTATACGGTCCGGTCCGGTTAAATTGACCCAAATTGATCTGGTCCAGTCCGGTTTTTTTGAAAATATAAGGACCGAAGATTGGATTGGATACAGTCCGGTCTTGATCCGGTCCGGTCTTGACCCGGTCCGGTCCCAATTCGGTCTTGATTTTATATTGAGATTGTGGGAATTTGAGTGGCCTAAGGCCTAAAAGGGTGAGGAGTTGGTTAAGTTTTGTACTAAGTGCAAAGGTTTGTGACCGTTTATGCAAATTACCCTTAAGTTTTGGGTGTTGAGCTCTTTTATCCGGTCTTTATCCGGTTTTTTACCTCAAATCTAAGCAGAAAGATTGGATTGGATTGTTTACTATCCGGTCCCGGTCCGGTTTCGGTCCGGGTTATACGGTCCGGTTTCCGGTTTTTCATCCGGTCCCGGTCCAAATAGCCACCCCTATTAGGAAGCCAATAAAACTGAGGATGATCAAGTGCTCAATGAAGAAGGGAATGCACCAATCAATTATTTACCTTTGAGAGATATGATTGTGAACAATGAAATATGATTGGTGTTAAATGTACTTCGAGTGAACCTGAGAATATTGATATCAGTGCCTAAGCAAATAGACAAGGATTCTATGAGAATGAGAGAGACGGTAAGGGTAATAATGTGACATGTGAAGGACTTATATGTTAATATTTGATCCTAATTGATACGATCCCAAATCGCTTAACCTTTGAGCTTTCATGGATTGATCAAGAAGTTAGTTTCACAAGGCAGAAAGAATCTGAATTTTGGTTAAGTCTTTTATGTGTTTCATGTTACCAACTTTGGAGGCTTGGTTTGATCAAGTCATTCAATGAAAATTTGTGTTTAATGGCTTGTTTTTGAAGATGGAGTAAACCTGTGCAAGATGGAAGGCTTATAAGTTCCAATTGAAGTATGGAAGACCATGATAGAAGCTCTCCAAGTTGCCAAATTAAAACCGAGAATCTGCCATTGATGACTCGATATTTGCACATGTTTTTCCCCTTTGTTTCTTGATCGTTTAAGCTTGTATTATCGCTTCTTTGGCATATTTTACGCTAGGTTGTGTTCCTTTGTTACATTTCAGGTCCTAGCACATAAAGTGAAGCATAGGCGCAAGTTTCAAGTCAATCAGAGATCAATTGGCGATTCGGGAGAAGAAACTCTGGCATGACCTGAAGAAGAATGGATTTTTACCTCCCTTTATGGACAAAGAATCGTGCAAGTCTCTCATGAAAATAAAGAGGACGAGACTACGAGCGTCTGGGATCAAACGGCGACTGATTCGGAGTCCGGACGAGGGAGAAACGAAGCATTGAATATAGGGGAACAGGCTCGGCAGTGAAAACACGGGTAGGAGGCCTTTAGAACACGGCCGTGTTCTGTGACCGTGCTTTTACTGCCGAGAGCTGATTTGAGTTTGGCCAACTCGAGCTGAAAACACGGGCTGAAAGCACGGCCGTGTTCCACCAAAGCACGGGCGTGTTCTCCCAAAAGCACGGCCGTGTTTTCCCCAACTGCTGGCGGTGTAATTAACCCTAGCCAAAGCACGGGCGGGCTGAGGCAAAGCACGGCCGTGCCCTCGACCGTGCTTTGGCCACTGATGCCCTTTTAAGCAGATTTTCAGCCAAAAAGAAGGGGATTCGAGTTTTAGAGAGAGAGAACGATTCCTAGAGAGAGAAAGCGACGAACAAGAGTCTCCAAGTGCCCTAGTTTGATCTTCAACACCATTGGAGCTTGGCTTGAGCTTGGAGAAGTGCCGATTCAACGTCCAGGAGCAGAAATCCATCTTCACAGTATGATTTCCGCATCTGATTCTGCTTTTGCTTCTTTCTCCATGGAGTAGTTCTCCCATTCATCTGGGTGTGGGAAACCATAGTTCTGTATGTTGGGATTGATTGTATGAACCCAAGTACTGTTTCTATGATTTGATTATATTCGATTGAGGTTTGAATGATTGAATGACATGAATCCTGATCAAATTCCTGTTGTTTCTGCTTTAACCTAGAATGAGAATATCTGCCTAGGTTAATAGAGTACCCTTAATTGAAGGTAGTGAATTGGTGACTTTAGTCGAGGAGCCAATTCACTATTCTGTACCGAATTCAATTCGGTAGTGGAGGTTTTGTTCATAGGGCCTCAATCTGTTTACTCCGGTGGAGGTTAGTCGCCCGCTAGAGACTCAGATTGAGAGGGTCTGAAGACCTTTAGTCGAGACTTCAGACTGTTTGAGAATCTTCCGCAGTATAACTATCATAGAAATTGAACTTGGTAATTACAATCCGGCTTAACTGCAGTCTAGGGGGAACCATATCCGGGTGACCTCTCTTAACCTGAAAACAACCGTTTAGTTGCTTTGCTTGCTTGTTAGTTTAGATCTTCACTAAAGTTTCATTGCTAGATAATACGAATTCACTGAGTAGTCATCACATCTAGGACCCGGGTTGACATTAAAACCCAAACCCGCTATACTACGCTTTAGGAAGTGGTTACACTTGGCCATTTTCTAGAGTGACAGTAGGAGTGAGTCAAGTTTTTGGCGCCGTTGCCGGGGACGGCTAGGTTGTTGAAGAAAAGTGATTTCTGTTACTTTAGCATTTTCATTTTCGCATTGAGTTTTTGTTCCTTCCCACTTGTGCCTTCATTGTGTCACAAATGCTTGCAAACCGGCGAAGATGTTCATGAGGATCCTCAGTGCTGGCCCCGGAGAAGGTGTACCCATTAGTGATCATATTGATGAAGGCTGGGGTAATCTCCATGTTTGCATCCCCAGCCGGAATGACCACACATGAAGCTCGGGCTCCAGTCCTCCGATTCAGACGAGCCCTGATCGAACGATCCTGTTCTGCCATGATGACAGGCTCGATGATGCGCAGTGGTGGTGTCGGTGGTGTCGGGATGACAGGTGGTGAAACCTGCCTTCTCGACTGACGATTCTGAGTTAGGGAAGGCTTAGGAGTTGTGGATGTGGTAGGCTGCTTCCCTAACTTGACCTGCTTCCTGTTCTGTCGACAGGTCCTCTCGATCTCGGGATATAGTGGCAGTAAATTGCCAGTCGTCCTCCTTGGCATGCACGAGGAGGATAAACCTGAAAAATTCACCTGCACACTAACACCCAGATCAAAATAGTTCACTCACAAAAATCAATAAAAATAAGATATGGCAGTCCCCGGCAACGGCGTCAAAAACTTGATAGGGCAAAAGCGTATGCCTTAATCCTATCTTGTTGTAAACCGGAAAGTCCGGGTATCGTCTCTCAGGGACTGGTACAACCTTAAGATTTACTGATTTAATAGAGCAAACTATAGGTGAAAATGGTTTAATGAGATTATTAACTACTAGCAAAATAATTAAACTAATTAAGCAAAGTAAATTGGTTGGTAGAAATTCAATGGAGAAAGCTCTGGGAGAAACACCGGGATTCACTACCTATCCTATCCAGATTAATTCACATATTCCAATCAGTTTAATCCATATCTCTACAGCCAGGATATCACGAATGTGCTAGCTATCCCTGTCGGGAATTACTACGTATTAAACAATTAAATCAAATCCTACCGTCGTAGCTCAATGAGTTAATTATTTAGCCTGAAGATCGATATCCTATTTAAGACCGCATAGCACCTTATTTAATCCACTGTCGCTTCGATAAGTTACTATGTCACATGAAATAGGTTCAGTTATTAGGGTTTCACTGTCGCTAATAACCTAATTAACTACGATTCATTGTATTGGTGGCCAGTCAACACAAAGCATTAAGCAATTTCATGCAATAGAGATTGGAAGAAAAGAATCATAAATCAATCCATCAAATCAAGAGATAGCTACATCCTATGGTGTTTCCCCCAGAAATTGAGGTTTAGTTCATGACGAAAATAAAACACACAATCATGTTCATAATCATCATCGTATTAATCGAGGGAAGAAAATACTGATTTTGAATTATGCCGACGATTCTCGTGCCCAGAGCTATTGTCGAGCAGTGCGCCGAGAGAGCTTCCCTCAATTATTTCGTTGCCTTCCTCTTAATTCTGGAACTTCGCTGCGCCCTGGCTGCTCTCCTTTCTTTTCCAAAAGAATCGCCCCGGAGATTTAGTTCCGTCCCCAAGCTTTCTCGTCCCAAGCTTTCTCGTCCCAAGCTCTCCCCTGGTGGCGTGTCCAATTCCTCCAAAATAATGGCCCAGCTCCTTGCAATTATTCCTTCCCACCAGCAAATTCCGTTTCCCTCCAGCCTTGTCCACTCTAATCCAGAGAATGGCCTCCTCCTGGCCCAAATCAATTCCACGCCGCCCAGCCTTGTCCTCTGGGCCTTGAGCCCAAGTGAGTAATCCACAAGTAATTCGAGTCGATTAATTGCTTGTGCACTCGCTCCTTTTTCGTGCTTTTTCCACCTGTAATACATCAAGCTCATGGCACTAGGCAGTAATGGTTTTTCAACCATTCTCGGGTTAGGGAGCTCTAAAATAGCACCAATTGGCTAAAACATACAATGGAATAATCACATAAAGTCCAAGAATCTGATATATTAAAGTCGAATATCACAACCCCACACTCAATTGTTGCTTGTCCCTAAGCAACGACTCAAAAGACACAAACACATAACCATCCAAAACAATGACACACCACAGACTCACTAATCAAACACTCAAACCAAACAAAATTTTCCTTGTACTCTTGTTGTAATCAGTAGTTTCTTTCTCAACGGACAAGTTGTGCTCTAATGGTCATACCTTTCACCCCACACTCAAGGTCTTTGCAACCCTTAACCATTGACTGACTCAAATCCATCCAAAAACTCAAATTGCAACACTCAATTTCGATCGTCGGTAGTGGGTGATTAACAACTTATGATGCAACAGTTATTAGGAGAATCTAACCACATCAGTGAGGTGCATATCTCGTGAGGACAATCTGGCTTACCCACACCAATCATAAGCAATTAATTAAGCATGAGTCTCAAAAACTAATGGGGGAAGCCTTTCGCAAACATGATTTTAACTTTAAGCACATCACTACCCTTTATGACAAGGAGAGGCTTTCTCTCTTTCTGCTTTTGCTTGCCGAGAGGTCGTATTTAGTACAAGTGGGATTTGTTTCTTACTACCTGTGACCGAGCAAGAGCAATTTCTGCTTCTTAGCACTCGCATAAGGGCTTCTTTTCCTCCTTTTCCTCGGTCCGTGTGGAGGGTCATTGCATCCTCAAATGGCACTTCACTCAACTGGGGATCGTACTTGATAAGCAACATCGTACGGTCGCGAACTGATTCTCAATTGAATCTTTCCTCATCCCCATGTGCAATGAGTGATTGCCTCACACGATTTTGGCATTTTTACCCACCCTTTAATTGTTATGGCAACTTTCTTATCTTTTACTTGTCAGGTAGTGTTTTCTTTTATAAAGATACAGTTCACCCCATCATAAAACATTCAAAACAGAGAGACTCATTGCAAAATCAAAAACTCACAATTGATGCAAATAAGCACGGTATCCAAACATGTCGAATGGTCAATGTTCTCCACCTAACTGCTTCACCAAAAGTCATTACACTATCCTCACAAAAGAGACTGATGCTAAAAGAGTTGCTCATTCCAAGCATATCAAGTCAGTCAAAATATTTAAGCTCATTGTGAAGAACCATGCAATTCAACACTAGTGGGGTCATTTCGATGATTTCATTCAAGCACAAACTCATTTTCAAGGCATCACGGTCATTTACATCATGTTACCACAAGAGTACAAGGTTTTGTTTTTAATTTTCTGATTTTTTGGGTGTTTTTTGGCCATTAGCTTTGCACAGGCAGACTGCTTTTTGCACAGGCAAACTGCATGCAGTTTGGCTGTGCTCAACCTAATGGTAATTTTTTTTTTACCACATGCAATAGGGACAAACAAACACTAAGACTCACCACCCCACACTCAGGATGGAACATTGTCCCTAATGTTCAACTCCTAATCTAAACATGCACGGGTTTGACACAACTAAAAAGAAAAATAAAGAAAAGAAAACTTACCTTGGGTTGCCTCCCAAGAAGCGCTTGTTTAACGTCCTCAGCCTGACGTTTATGGAGCTTTCAACCAATGGGTATGGAAAGGTATCCAGAATACCCTCCCGAGCAATGATAGAATGCATAACCTCCATCCAACATATGAGTCACCTCTGCAGGGCCAGGTGTGCGAAAATTTGGTGTGACCTTCAACGTCCAGGAGCAGAAATCCATCTTCACAGTATGATTTCCGCATCTGATTATGCTTTTGCTTCTTTCTTCATGGAGTAGTTCTCCCATTCATCTGGGTGTGGGAAACCCTAGTTCTGTATGTTGGGATTGATTGTATGAACCCAAGTACTGTTTCTATGATTTGATTATATTCGATTGAGGTTTGAATGATTGAATGACATGAATCCTGATCAAATTCCTGTTGTTTCTGCTTTAACCTAGAATGAGAATATCTGCCTAGGTTAATAGAGTACCCTTAATTGAAGGTAGTGGTTTGGTGACTTTAGTCGAGGAGCCAATTCACTATTCTGTACCGAATTCAATTCGGTAGTGGAGGTTTTGTTCATAGGGCCTCAATCTGTTTACTCCGGTGGAGGTTAGTCGCCCGCTAGAGACTCAGATTGAGAGGGTCTGAAGACCTTTAGTCGAGACTTCAGACTGTTTGAGAACCTTCCGCAGTATAACTATCATAGAAATTGAACTTGGTAATTACAATCCGGCTTAACTGCAGTCTAGGGGGAACCATATCCGGGTGACCTCTCTTAACCTGAAAACAACCGTTTAGTTGCTTTGCTTGCTTGTTAGTTTAGATCTTCACTAAAGTTTCATTGCTAGATAATACGAATTCACTGAGTAGTCATCACATCTAGGACCCGGGTTGACATTAAAACCCAAACCCGCTATACTACGCTCTAGGAAGTGGTTACACTTGGCCATTTTCTAGAGTGACAGTAGGAGTGAGTCAAGTTTTTGGCGCCGTTGCCGGGGACGGCTAGGTTGTTGATAAAAAGTGATTTCTGTTACTTTAGCATTTTCATTTTCGCATTGAGTTTTTGTTCCTTCCCACTTGTGCCTTCACGGGTTTGCATTGCTTGATTCTGTGCAGATAGTGCATGACCCGTAGCCAGTCAGGAGGTTTACTGCCGTTGGATCCCGAGATTGACTGCACCAGCCGCCAACTTAGGAGACAACAGCGAGCTAGACTGGCTACGGAAGAGCGCAGAGACGGCCAATTGAGCAGCGAGTCCGAGGACGAGTACGAGATGGAAGGCGATCACAACCCACCTCCGGAGAACCAGTTCCTGGGGAACGACCCCAATCCCCAGGTAGCTGGGGTCCATCATCATCCACCACCACCGGGTCCCACCTTGGAGTATTACTACACTCCGCGGATTGCTGACATCCGCTCGGTCATCCTCTATCCACCGATTCCAGCAAACAACTTCGAGATCAAGCCATGCTGGATTCAACTCATTACTTCCTCTATCCAGTTCCATGGCTTGAAGGATGAGGAGGCCCGGGCACATCTTTCCCATTTTTGGCTAAGGCAAATAGCGAGATCAAGGTGCCAACTTTGGAACTTAATAGCTGGAGTTTGGGACACAAGCAGAGACTAATTCGAGTTGCCATGGAAAGAAGAGTACTTACTAAACCAAGGGCAGGAATTGGATGAAGACGAATGGCCTGGGAAGATAATTTTCGAGGCACTCAAAGATGTTGTCTCGAGCTGCCAGAAATCCGCATGACATTAGGATTCCGAGTTGGATTCGGATTACTTGTATAATTTAGTTTCCTTGCTGAATTAGTTTAGTTTCCATTAGTGTTTAGGTTTGTTTAAGCTTGTTTATGCCTTTAAAAGCCCTCATTCATGTATTGTGAAGTTCAGAGTTGATTTATGAAGATAACCCCAAAATTCCCAACGTTTTGAGTTGTGAAGTTGTCTTGTTTTGGTTGCGATCAAATTAAGCTTGCTGAATATTGGCCTATTAATCGAGCAAACCCCCTCGATTACATCGAAGGCGACCTCATAACGATCGAGCACTCTTCCTGGTGTAAGAGTTCCCTTTCGTTTCCATCGAAACCCGATTCAAACAAGCTTACCCAAGCTCTTTGGAATACCTTGTTCTTGTGTTCTCGAACAAGGAATTTTATTCCTTTGATTGAGCTATGCAATTATGATCCAAGAAGGCATCATTGTGAGGCGACTAGTGAAGGAAGAACCAGAGATAAAGAGATTCCTAAAGGATTTGTTAGGGTTTGGTAAGAAAGATATGGAAAGCAATAATTAAATGTACAATAATCACATGTGGAAATCTTATGTCTGTTTGATAATCAGAATCGGTCTTAATCGTTTCTATGAAATCATTTACCAATTGGTCCAGATATCACCACTTCACTAAACAATATGTATTGATTCAAGCAATAAATCATATATTCGAACATTAATGTCATGCATCCACTAACCATAATGTTTTATCAATCAAAATATGAAGTTGTAAGTGCTTAGACTTAATATGATAGTTAAGGCTCCTCTTATTCACCGCAGGAGCACACACCTTAGGTTTTGATGATTCTGCGTCTAGCCTTGTATCCCCTCCTATGGACTCAGAATTCGATACTATTGACAATGTGACGCTTCTTGCTTCAAACTCTCCGCAACAGCACAACGTATTTGATGTAATGATGAAGTTGGAAAGGAGTGTTCCCCTGAATGCATCATTGTTATTCAGAACCCGAGATTAACTTCTCTAGGAACAAATAATGATAAACTACGTCGGGAAGCAGCGGTTCATGTGCAAACCCCCCCCACCCCCTATGCAACAGTTTGTATGGATATTTTATTTCAATCCAATCTTATGTCGAAACATCAAACAAACATAACTTTGTGCTCGCGTACCCGATCGTAGCGAGTTTTTTATTCCGCTTATCTTTCCGAGATCTTGCATGGCGAAACTTCTGCAGGCGGTTTGGTTCCGCTTTTGTCCTAGAAAAACGTCGTTTGTTTCCCCGAACGAGCTTTTTTCCGATCGATTTCGCCAAACTTTGGACGACTATAACTTTAGGCTCCGCACTTCGAACGTCATGAATTTTTTTTTAATTTCGCGTCACTTTAGAAGGACTACAACTTTTACATGGAAGGAATTTTCAAAACAGGAATTATTTCTGGATATACGGGATTTTGTGAATAGCTTTACCTTCACTTTTCACAAATCCAAGTACATTCAGAAATTATGAATATGATAAAAATTGTAATCCTTGAAAAGTTAGACGAAATCAAAAAAAAAATCATGACATTCGGATTGCGGAGAACAAAGTTATAGTCGTCCAAAGTTTGGCGAAATCGGATAAAAGCTCGTTCGGGGTAGCTAACGTCGTTTTATCGGGACGAAGGCAGGACCAGACCGCCTGTGGCAGTTTGTGGCTTGCAAGATCTCGAAAAGTTATGTTGGAATAAAAAAAAATCGCTACGATCGGATACCTGAGCACAAAGTTACGTTTGTTTAATATTTCGACTTAATAGGGCCTCCAATCGCGAAATTGAATATCATTTCATCCAAATAATGAACTCCTCATTATCCAGCCACCTTCCTTCCACAAGTTTACTGACTTCAATATGGATAACAGAGCACAATCCATCAAATGGAAACATGAAGAATCACAAGGAACGACCAATTGAGAGCCAAGCAACTCTCCACCTCTAATACACGAAATAGAAGATACTTGTCAATTGTCATGAATTAGGTCAAATCGAATGGACGAAATTGTTCTACCATCGCCTCTACACCCCAATCTGAAAAGGCGGATATCGAGATCGTACTCTCGAAAGAAGGGAAACAACCATGAACTTTGAGGATATTAATCTGGGCTAATCGATGCTACTAACCTTCTTGGATTGCTCGAATCCTACGAGATCGATTAATGCTAGAGATTTGGGGATTTATAGGATTAGTTTGGAGCAATGGATCTAGGGATTTTGGATCTTTTATAGAGAAAGCGAGAGTGAAGAAAGGTAGATGAGATCTGATTAGAGCGCTAGCTTTGGGGAACTGCTGGCTGCCTTCCTCACGCCATCGACCCCAACACTGCTCGGTGACTCAAAGTATTGGATCTTCCTGGGAGAAGGATAACGCCATTTTTCTTTCTTCTGGAGTTGGATTGCGTTTTTTTCTACGCGAGAGCGATTAGATGAGAGAGAGACAGAGGGGAGGGGTCATCACTAATGTTCTAATAGAATAAATATTTTTTCCAAAAAATAATATTTTATGTCACTACTTACATTGTCACCAAAACGACATTTAACATATGTAAAGATAAACTGCGCCACATAAAACAATGAACTAAAGGTGACGTTGGACTGCATCACAGGAAAGATTTATTTCGTCACGAATAGTTTTTTGCTAGGTCTGACAAAAAATTTAAGCTTTTTGTGACAAGCAGTAAATTTCGTCACACAAAATGTACATTATGTGACGAAATTTGACCCATCACAGAATATTTTTTCACAGAAGAGTAACTTTGTTGTACTGTCGGAAACAAGCTCGTTTGGGGTAGCAAACGACATTTTTTCCAGAAGAAGGCGAGATCAAACCGCCTACGGCAGTTTGCGGCTTGCAAGATCTCGAAAAGTTATGCGGAATCAAAAAATATCACGCTACGATCGGATACAGTCCATTCTATAACTTTAATTGCATAATTAACCCTTGATCCTATTTGCACAGGAATACCTCTTTAAAATTGATAATCAATATACCACAATAAAAGCGCTCAACTGGATAAGGATCGTTATCTCTACAATCAAATGAGGGTGGTAGATTTTGCATCCAATCAGTCCCAGTTCAGTGGAGATTTATAATAAGCAAGAATTTCTAGTAGGGCGATGTAGCTAGTGTTAGGAACAGAATGATTCAAACACATCATTTTGCTCGCATTTTCGAAGAATTTTTCTTGTGACCCGTAGGGTTTTGTTGATTACCGAGATTAATTATATGTTAATAAAAGATAATGAGCGTCTAGCAATGCACGTCGAGGATTCGGTAAGATCTATCTAGGATCGCCACAATTACGAAATTAAAGGATTGAATCTGGGAAAATGACTTATGAAATTTGTAAATTGGTAGTAGTGGGATATTAACTAGTTATCATTTTAAGGATCCGAAATGAAACATTAGCATATAACCAATGAAATTATAAAAATTGGATAAGTCATTTTAATAATATACAAATACAAATGAAACAATGTTTATGAGAGGGTACTAGGCTGATTACGTACATAATAGGAAATATAAGACAATAAATAAATGAATATTTGTGCATCAGGGAAGGGAAGGGAAGAGGTAATCAGTTGGCAAGCGAATCTGTTGCACCAAAAAGCGGATGGTTGTGATTGTGGCCTCCATCAACTATCAAATTCAATCCGCTCACGTATTTTGCATCGTCACTGGCCAAGTATAAGGCAGCCCGAGCAACATCCTCGGGTTCGAGGATAGCCCCTCTCAAGTTTCCAGCGGCGGACATGAATTCCTCAGCAGCCTTCTTGTCCATTTGCATGCCGCTTGTGACCATGGGAGTGGCCACTCCATAGGGAGAAATGGTGTTGACCCTGATGCCGTACTTGACCAGCTCCACGGTCAAGTTGTTGTTGAGCCCCAAAATAGCATGCTTGGAAGCCTTGTATGCGTAAGACAAGTCGCCGCTTATAGAAGCGGCAACGCTGCCGGTGAACAAGATGCAACCTTTCCTTGCGGGAATCATAACCCTGGCGGCGTGTTTGGCTCCGAGGAAGGATCCGAAGAGGTTGATTTCAAGCACCTTCTTGAAGTCGGCGTTGTCCGAGTTTAAGATGGTGGTGTCGAGGTTACCTCCGATTCCAGCGTTGTTGTACATGATGTCTAGCTGGCCGTACCTTGACACCGCTGTATCAACGGCATTCTCAAGGTCAGAATCACTTGTAACGTTGCAGTGGACAAAGGAGACGATCTCCGGCGGGCCGAGATCCATGGCGAGGGATTGTCCGAGTTTGTCTTGAACGTCGGCGATGAGGACCTTGGCTCCGTGGTGGACGAACAGCCTGGCGGTGCTCTCGCCTATGCCGCTAGCTCCGCCGGTGATGATTGCCACTTTGCCCTCCAGCTTTCTAGGAGAGGCGGTTGAGATATCTGAGCTCACCATGTTTTGTTTTCTTTTGTTTTGTGGGGGAAATGAGTCGAGAGAGAGAGAATCAGTTTGCTTGCTGATGAATCTTTGTTTTTAAATTTGCCTTCGGTAAGAAGATGTTTGCTTGTGGTTGTTGGTTGAATGAGGGCTGAGCGCTCTTTATATATAGTTCTAGTTCTACATGCAGGCAAACCAATTTAGCGTGTCCTTTGACAATTAATTAATCAATGGTGTACGTATTATAACATTCCATCGTAGAATAGAATGGGGAGAGGAGATGAATATATAATTAGTTTCAAGGGTCAAGCCAATGACCTGAATCACAAGGTCAAGGTGAAAATGCGTACGTAGAAAAACAGTCCCGACGCGCAAGGCGCATAGACGTACGTAAGCCAATACCTGAATTATTTGGCTGCCTTCTTTGTTCACGAAGCCGTCACAACTGGGTGTTCAAAAATTCAACCAATATCCATCAAAAAAAAATCCAACCCATACACACGCTTCATAATAATTATTATATTAAAAAAAAACCCTGCGTTAGAGACCTTCTACTTGTATAAGAAAATTACGCGATATACGTGGTTTTCTCGACCATCAACCCGTTCAGACTTGTCTACGCTCGTTATAAAGTCTTCTTAACCTGTTGTTTGCCTACCTTTCATTACCTTGCACAATGGAGGAATAGTTCTCCATATTTTTCAGAGTTCCGTACATCATCGGGTCGGCTGTACCTCCCATCCCATGCGTTTACAAGGCCGACTACAACCCTAGCTCAACTTGTGGACTATATCCTAGTAACCTTGTCTACGTGATGTATAACTCAAAGCTTATCTGGAGGGCAATGTAGAAAGATTTTGAACGTATATTTAAAGATATCGAATCCTGATGACGAATGATCATGAATTGCTGAAGATTAGGAAGCCAATAAAACTGAGGATGATCAAGTGCTCAATGAAGAAGGGAATGCACCAATCAATTATTTACCTTTGAGAGATATGATTGTGAACAAGGAAATATGATTGGTGTTAAATGTACTTCAAGTGAACCTGAGAATATTGATATCAGTGCCTAAGCAAATAGACAAGGATTCTATGAGAATGAGAGAGACGGTAAGGGTGATAATGTGACATGTAAAGGACTTATATGTTAATATTTGATCCTAGTTGATATGATCCCAAATTGCTTAACCTTTGAGCTTTCATGGATTGATCAAGAAGTTAGTTTCACAAGGCAGAAAGAATCTGAATTTTGGTTAAGTCTTTTATGTGTTTCATGTTACCAACTTTGGAGGCTTTGGTAAGAAGATGTTTGTTTGTTGGCTATTGGCCGAATGAGGGCTGAGCGGTTTTTATAGCCTTAGACGCTGACCATTTGAACGTGTTCTTTGACAAGTGAATAAAACCATACAATGAGAAGATGGATAATCCATTATATTACAAGGAAGGGTGGTCAAGCCAACGATCTGATTCAAATGCGGACTTGACTAACATTCAAATGCGGACTTTTTCCAATAATGATCCAAAGTATGCATTTGCGGTAACGCGCAAGGTGGACGTAAGCAAAGAGCAATATATATTGCTATAGCTAATATATATCCTACGCAATCTGGATGCATGCCTCCACCTTCTCCACCTTGAGCAACTTATATTTGCGACACATAATATATTTGCTTCTAGAAATAAATAATATACGACTGATAATTAATCTGCCTCTATAAATATTATTATTTGCCTCTAAAATTCTATATATGCAACTAATATATGATGAGCCTCTACATATTATTATTATCTTCCTCTAAAACCTTTATTGTTTTAAAGTATATTTTAATTAAGTTTTTTGGATATTATTTTTGCAATACATATTTTGTAACTGCCGTCATTTTCTAGCCTTAGTATTTTATATATAAATAAATTTAATTCTTTATAAATTTATTATAAGTTATAGATGGAGATAAAAAATTTCACGACTAAATTAATTATTGTAGAATCGACTAAATTCAAATTAATAAATTCTGATATCTTTATTTTGTATTTCTTTAAATTAAAGTATATCCTTCTATCATGTCTTTCCCCTAATATAAATTATTAATGTGTTAAATAATATGAAACAACAAAAAAAATTGCCAAAAAAAGAGCTTAGAGGGTTTCGTGACATCTTCATTGATTTTTTTTTATTTTTTGTTTATGTGTCTCTAATTTTTTTATTTTTCTTCTTCTTTATATCAAGTACTAATATATCCAATAGTTTTTGTTTCTCTTTCTAAAATATAAGAATAAGAATCTTCATCCTAGAATTAGTGCCGCATGAACTCCATTCGTCCTCTCCTTCTCCGTCATTACAAGATTTTCTTCTTCCACAAGTCGTCGCCGTCTACCCTTTCCCACAGTAGTTTCCTGTGGTCATCTCAGTTATAATGATATCCGTTGTAGGTCACTTTTTCCCGGTCTCTATCATTATCGCCAAGCAACTTCAAATGATATCGCTGTTACAAACTCAAAGG
The DNA here is from genome assembly GCA_946122785.1 of Linum tenue. Classification (NCBI taxonomy): domain Eukaryota; kingdom Viridiplantae; phylum Streptophyta; class Magnoliopsida; order Malpighiales; family Linaceae; genus Linum; species Linum tenue. The sequence continues at coordinate 21,366,156 of CAMGYJ010000003.1, read as the reverse complement.
TAGATAGATAGAATAGTTTGATTCTAAGATCGTTCATTTTGCTTCTTCTAGATTTTTGTTCTATTGATTCTCTACTAATATTGAATGCTTCATCGATTTTTGGAAGCAATAAGTGGAGAGATTAACATAAACGTACAAACAATGTAGTCAAAGTCTCGATTTTAATTTTAAAAGCTTAAGGTTTATGAATAAATCTATTCATCCTGATTTTACTACTAAATCTTTGAGCTATAAAATCTCATAAAATCCTAATAAAATCTTTAAAATCTACAATTTTAAAGAATTTCAAAGTTCATTTCAACTTGATCAAAATCTGGAAGGTCAAGTTGGATTTTGTCCATGAGTCGGGCCAAGTTCACTTCCCCGACTCAAATTCATGGACAACTAATAAATCCTAACCGGACAGAAGACCCTCAATTGTCCTCCTCTCATCTTCTTCTGCACGCTCATACCAACCAAAAACTCACCTCCTGTTGTTTGTTCCCTATCGATGACTTCCTCCATCAACCTCCCAATTTGTTTTTTGCTTGTTCCAACGCCACCCTTGCAATTAGCCCAATCCTCATCTCAATTAGCTCATTGTCTTCCAAACCTTCAGTGCCACCATCCCCAACCTTGTCATCGCGTTTGTCCTTTGCTACTGCTATCGTTCGCTAGTGGCATTGTCAACGTGATGTATAACTCAAAGCTTATCTGGAGGCAATGTAGAAAGATTTTCAACATATATTTGAAGATATCGAATTTGATGTTGAATGAACTGCTAAAGATTAGGAAGCCAATGAAACTGGGGATGCTCAAGTGTTCAATGAAGAAGGGAATTCACCAATCAATTATTTGCCTTTGAGAGATGATTGCGATCAAGGAAACATGATTGGTGTTGAATGTACTTCGAGTGAACCTGAGAATAATGATATCATTGCCTAAGCAAATAGACAAGGATTCTATGAGAATGAAAGAGACGGTGAGGGTGATAATGTGAGATGTAAAGGACTTATAGGTTAATATTTGATCCTAATTATCTTCTGTATTGGTACTACTATCTGGTGTTTTAAGTATCAGTGTTAATATAAACATTAAAATCTTACAATTTTTCGATTTTAATTTACGATTATGATTTTACTTTTATATAAAATAGCGAATTTGACTATTTTGGTACAATGGCATCAAGATCAAGAAACTTAAGGGCTCACAAGGTCTTATGCTCTATCTCAACCGGCAAATGGCAAGTCGTGCCATTGACAAGCCTATATGGTGAAGTACCTACAAGCGTCTTATAAGCCGAGAGATAGATCCACAGAGCATTATCGAGCTTGGAGGATCAGTCCTGCAAGGACTGATCCACCGTCTTTTCTAGAATGCGCTTCAACACCCAATTTGTCAACTCGACTTAACCACATACTTGAGGGTGGTAAGCATGAAACCTTATGAGTACACCATAGCGAGGGAAGAGCTTATCAAATGGACCCTATAAGTGGGTGCTTCTATAGCTAATGATGGATGTAGGGGTCCCAAATTGGGAGAAGAGCTGCTCAGAAATGCACAAACACTCTTAGCATCATTGGTGGGCAAAGCTTGTGTTTCAGCCCACTTCGAGACATAATCAACAGCAACGAGGAAATATTTGTGACCAAAAGAAGGAAGGAAGGGACACATGAAATCGCTGCTCTGAACATCAAAAATTTCAAAAATAATAAATGTGTTTTGGAGCATCTCATTCCGGGTACAAATGTTTAACCCCTAACTGGCATTAGTCACTGACTCACACTAAACTACACCACAAATTAATCCCGACTAGAGCCCAAATTTTTAAACTCTAGTCAGGTGCAGTATCGAGCAAGTATTTAAAATGTCAACCCGGGCCGGTCCATGTACCCCTACTTCAATCGCTTAAGTTGTTATCTAGCAAAACGGTTTTGGGGTTTTGTAAACTAAGAAAACTTCTAACTAAACAAGCAAAGAAAAGTAAATAAAGGAAAATTCTAACTAAGGGAGCTTCACCCAGGAGTTGCTTCCCCCTAACTAGCTACCATGACTCGTTGGATTAAATGGAGTCGTGTGGCATAGGTGGTTGTGAACCACGGGGGTGAGCAACTAGTGGTCAATTTGTCACGGAATCAATTCACTAGCGATCGATTTGTCACGGGATCGATCCACTCACCAAGTCTAGGGGAACCACTAGAATGAGCAACTAGTGATCCATTTGTCACGGGATGGATTCACTAGAGATCGATTTGCCACGGGATCGATCCACTCACTCAGTCTCTAGTGGTTGCCTAGGTCTCTCCCTCAAATGGAGTTTGAGCGGCTTAATCACAACCAACCTAGATGCAAACTTGAGTCAAGGAGGATGCTCATCTCTAACCTAGATAGTAGGCACAAAGTGCCCAAGAAAACCAAGCTTGTCAAGCCTACCTAAAAAGGTGCGGTTTTCCTCTAATCTAGGTTGGGCAAGCACACAAGATTTGGAAAGCACAACTAAGCACAATCACCCTGAAAACACCTCTAATACTCAAATTGTTGCAAACCCATACGAAATCATTCAATCTAAACAAGTAATTACAAAGTATTAGTTATGGATCTACAACATCCAAGAGAAAAGAGTGAGTCTCTAAAGAGAGTAAGAAGGATTACAAATTTGAGCTCAAGATCTTCTTCTTCTTCTAGGCTTGAATCCTTGTCTTCAAGTTCCACCCAAGCCTCCAATGATGCTCCAAGATCACTCTAGCTCTCTCTCTCTCTCTCTCTCTCTCTCTCTCTCTCACTAGAACTCCCCTTTGGTGTTTTTGGGCAAACCCTAGAGAGGGAATTGAATATCTATCCAAAAACCACCTCCCCTTTCTCTCTCCTCGTTGTTGTCTTCATATTTGCACGAAAGTGATCAGTTTGCGGACGCATTGGTCAGTTCACGGCCGTGAACACCTAAACGCGTCTGGGAACTCAGTGTCGTCCAAAACGCGCCGCTTCACTCTCCTGGGTTCACGGTCAATGGCCCCAGTTCACGGTCTTAGAGACCATGAACTGCTTTTGCGTCAATAACCTCTGAAACCTCGTTGCACTGCTCGATGTTCAAGGTTTGTGGCTACAGTTCACGGTCTTAGAAGACCGTGAACTGCCTTGTCCGACCGTGAATTCGACCTCGACCCTTCCACACGTGCTAGAACCAAAATGTATCAAAACAAGCACAACCTAGCGTGAAATATTTTGAGGAGCGATGAAATACTAAACTAAATGAATAAGAAATGAGGGGTAAAATGTGTAACATTTGGGCCCGAATCAGTCATACTTTCATGCGAAGGTCTCTAAATCCTTGAAGAGAGATGGCCAGTAGGAGCCTAACTATAGTACCTTCTGTGTTGTGCGGTTACCACCATGATGTCCGCTAGTGGGACCTCGTGGCAATGAGTAAGGATGTCATGCATCTCCGCCTCCATCACACATCGGCCGATAACAGCGTATGCTCCCATCAAAACTACGTACAGATTGTCCTAGAAGTAATGTTGTAGATCAGCAAAGAACTTTTGTTTCTCTTGATTTGGCATCCCCTTGGGCAGCTGCTTACCCACCAGATAATTAGCAAAATCGAAATACCAGGGGTGACCCTCTCTACCAAACATGCCATCAGAAGTCTCTCAACAGGGAAGGAGTCATAGATCTCCTCCTCAGAGTTGTCCACATAAGATCCATCAAGTAGATACAACTGTTGAGATGGAGAAGGACCTACTGCATCTTGTTGTTGACAAGGTTGTTAGTGTAAGTTATGACTTATAAGGCTGGTTGGGCTGCCTTTGATGCTGAAAGGGAGGTCACTGCCGGTACCCCCACAGCTAGTGCCTAAAATTCGGGTGGTCGAGAATTTGTGGGGTGATGACCTCACAAAGTTGGGATGATTGCGCCACCTTGGATTATAAGTATTGTTATAAGGCTTGTTTCCTCCATGAGCATTAGGGATGAAGTATAGCTATTCATATGGAGTAGTAGCCTCCAACATTGCTTGACAGTCGTCTAGTGCATGGTTGGTGCTAGAACACCAATCGCATAGCATAGCTTGAGATGTAGACCGGTTCCCAAATGGACGCGAGGTCCTCGCCACCATCTTAATAATATTATCAAGCTTACAGACAAGGGCTTGGTCTAGTGGTAATACCACTAGCCTAGAACCTGGAGGTCCCAAGTTCAAATCTGAGTAGTACCTTAATCACACACAAAAAAAATCACCCTTATAAAAAAAAAATAAGATTATCAAGCTTTGCCTCTATGGAGAGGTGGCAAATGGATTGGATTCATGGGTTGGTGGATTGGATTGGTGGATCCATGGATCAAATGGGTTGGTGGATTGATCTAGAATCCAAATGACATCCAAAGTTTGGACCAAAATATAAATTTTTAAAAGTTTTGGTACTAAAATGTCGTAATAAAAAATTTTAGGTACCAAAATATAATTTTTCAATGATATTTTTCATATAATAAATAAAGTTACCAAATCGTAATTTGTCATTTGGATTCATAGATTGATCCGTTAATCCACCAATCCAATTGGATTTGAATCAAATAAATTGGATTTAAATGGATTGGATTAGGTGGATAATTTGGTGGATGGATTGGATTGGATTGGATTCATGGATTTAGATTCTAATTGCCACCTATACCTCTATGGATGGGCGAGAATCAATGGCGTAGACACCTCTCGATCTCTTGAGAACTCTTGGCTCTCCATGAGGTAGCCTAGTCATAACCCCGAGCAACCATTTTCTCAAACACTTGAGTCATCTAGGGTGGGATCTTGTTCAACATACTTTCTTGGTAGTAGGAATCAATAATGAGTTGGCGATCTTCCTGAAAGATCGTGTTGTAGACAGTCCCCACCTTGAAGTGATCATCAAAGCCATAATGAGAGCAGTTTAGAAACATACTAGAATGCGTCTCTCTGGCATCCATTAGAGTATCATCTTCCTCCTAGCAAAGTGAGTGATATGCCTTTGCAACTCAGTAGTCTTGTGTGGAGCAAAATATTGAGCCATGAATTTTTTCAACGATATTCTTCCATGGTGATAGAGAGTGGCGGTTGATTGTCTATCCACCTCCTATCTCTGTCATTCATTGAGAAGGGGAACAGCCGCAATCTAATAGCATCTTGTGGTACGCACTACACCATTTCCATAAGTCAGCTCCAAGAACCAGTTGAGATGTTCCTCTGACTTGAGGCTATGTTTGCCAAACACTGCCCGTGTCTTCATCCATAACATCGGGTTCTGCTTTATACGTACTAGGTGTCGTTGGGCTTTTCTGGAAAGAGAGCTCACTTGATAACCCTCTCCTTCTTCAAGTTCCGAAGAGTCTCTTGATGTTGTTATCCCCTGGCGGTAAACCTCATAATTGTCTCAGACATGGAACATGATTTTACCACTACGAAGGTTTCGGTATTGCAATGAGACTCGACCATTACAAAGGAAATTAACGGTCAACCGCTGAAATAAAACAGTCACCATGAACAAGCAATAGTTTATCGCTTAGCATCTTTACTTGAAAGTGGTGGACCTGAATGTGAAAGGTAGTCAACCGTTTTAACAAAAACATGTTGGTGCATGTAAACTAAGAGGTCGGCCTCTTCAACGAAATGATCGATGATTTAACCTCAATATGTCATATAATATAAAGCCAAGAGATTGTTGAGGTGGGTATTTTCCATTAAACTCGGTCGAATTATGGAAGCAAGTGATCGACCCTTGTTTTCCCTTATAAATTTTGAGTCTCGTTGCAATAAGGTAATTGTGTCATCTTGACAATTTCCTCCAAGTCATGGGGACTTGGAAGTCATCATAGGCGTACTCTAAAGTAAATGTACACCATATTGATTATACAATAAATATCATAGTATGAAAATGAGTAGGTACCCTTAGAGATTCTTTATCCATTTTTAGCGAAGGTTTGATAGAGGTTCGTTGAGAGTTTTGAGAGGATGATGGTTGTATAACCAAATGATGTGATGTTGTATAAGATCATAATTAACTCAGTAGATACAGAGGCTGTCAATATCGTATTCTCACAAAGTCTCTAAACAATATATTACTCAAAATCAACAATTTCATTTAGAACTATGAATAACGATTAAACCTTGAAAGAAACGGTAAAGTACTCAAACTAATTCAAAATATGTGAAAACACAAGAACAAAAGAGTTGGCTAAGAAGAAATAAGTGCATAAATCAAAGGCATTTATCTATATTATGTTTCCCTTTGTGTATGATGGATAGCTATGTTATGCTAGTCCTAGATCAATCTTTTAGATGATTTCTCATCCTAACATTTGGTAGATCTAATAGGCAACAATATATCCTGTAGATTTTTCACTTGAGGAGCGGTGTAGTTCAATCCATTGCTGCTTGGTTGTGATAGGTGGTCGTGTCCGGTGTCACACACACAAAACATATTTCAAGCAATAAACACAAGGGAAGATAACAATGACATCAAGAGCAATCATATTGACATGAATTCATCGATAAAATCAATCAATCATCGAAAGAACAAGAACAATCCATCAACCTAGGGTTCTACATAATCTGAACAATCAAAAGATCTAGCTACCCATAAATAAAAGGGAAAAGAATAATACTAAAGATGGAGATGACACCATAGTGATTTCCTTCTTATCCTTATCTTCCATCTCCGTTTTGATGCTTTGACGTTTCTACAGAGAGTATTTTCGAAGCCAGACGCTGCTAACTACAAAAAAAAAGGGAGCTATACTAAGGGTTATGTAGCAGGGGTTTGTTAAACCCCTGTTAATATTTTAGAAACTCATTATACTGGCGATTCCAAGGGTTTAGGAACCCCTGCTATAGTGCAACTCTCTTTCGATACCAACCCTCATTTCTTTCATGATAGAAAAAATCCCCTAATATGTTTCTCAAAAAACAAAAAAACAAAACCAAAAAATCCTAGGATCTGCCCACCGCCGGTCTTCTTCTTTTGAGTCCGACTCCCAGCTCGGCATTGTCGTCGGGGTCTGGCCGCCGCCACTTTACTCCGTTTTCTACTTTCTTCTCTCCGATTCGAGTTCATCATAATCCGAATCAGCCCACTTCAGCTCCACTTCACTTTTTGTATTGGGTCCTTCTCATTCTTCATGTTCTCCGACAATTGGGTCCAAGTAAAGTTCGATTCCGATTTCGAATCCACCTTCATGTGTGCTGGGCGAAGTCCCGTGGAAGTTCAAATTAAGTAGTTGAAACAGGGGAAACAAGCTGGAGTGGAGAAATTCGTCATTCAATTGGTGGGTAAGAAATTCGCCATTCAATTGGAGTAATTAAGAAGAAAAACCAGAAGCATTCCATTCATATAATAAGAGCGGATTCCCACTCTGCCTTACTTTTTTGTGTTTACCAGGTTTCGAGAGCAATGGAGCAGCTTCCTACTACCAGCAGACGACGATGATCCGTGAGCTGCTCATGTGCTTGGCTAGGGACATAATTAATAAATAGGTAATGGGATGCAGAACTGCTCTTTCTCAATCCAAATAGGCTGGGGACAGAAATACATTATCAAATCGGCTCTCGTACTTTGTCTTGTATAGAAAACACCTTGTTTTTCACTTCTACGAACTTACATTGCAATCATCAAGGGGAATCCAAAAGAAATACATGAGCAGTAATATGCATCAACCCAGAACTTCAATCAACAGTCACAAATTTCTTTCTAATTAACTGCAGCTCTAAGTACAACACTGAAGGGGAAAGGTACCAACCTCTTCCATTAAAGATTGACTATGTTTCCTTAATCACTTACGGGTTATGTTCAACTCTTTCCCTAAGCGGTAGGAGTAGTATGTATGCATAGTTGCCATCATCACCTATTTATATAACATGTCAATGAAATTCCAAGTTGCTTTTCCACTAATAACAATGGTTCAGTTTCCATTTTTGCAGCTGTTAGTTCTTTTTTCATAATGGACAAGAGTTGGATGAAAAAGCATAGAACAAGTGTTGAATATAAAAATGGAGTGCAACTTTTTCTGGATTATGCATTTCGAAATGTTTCACATGTAGCAACGGTGTTGTGTCCCTGTGTCAAGTGTGCAAATGTTTATGCACAAATATATGATGATATTCGGGTACATCTCATTTGTGATGGTATTCTAGGAGGGAATACAACTTGGGTTTTTCATGGAGAAACTTTCCAAACTAGTGATGTTGCCACTTCTTCTTCCTTAAGGACAAATGTTTCAACTATGGGTATGGAGAGAGTATCTATTCCTATTCCATCAAACCCACTAATGAGAGCATATTTGATGGGGTTGCTTCGTGATGTCTTTTGCCGTGAAGATCTTGTGAACGATGAAGTACCTTGTGAGGAGGATGAAAACATTTTGGAGGATAGTGAGGGAGAAAATGATGATCGTGATGAAGTGACAGATGATCCATTACAGAATACTCGTGAAATATAGAATTTCATAAAATGTGCAGATGAAGAGCTTTATCCAAGTTGCAAAACATTTTCAAAGCTATCATTTCTAGTGCATTTATATCACATGAAGGTTCATAATGGATGGACTGCAAAATCTTTCACTATGTTACTTCAGTTGTTACTGTAAGCATTTTCGGAAGGTGTTTCCTTACCCAAAACTCATTATGCAACTAAGAATGTTGTTCAGAAGCTGGGCTTGGATTATGTTAAAATCGAAGCATGTCCGAATGATTGCAGTTTGTATTGGAATTTGACAAAAGATGATGATTCTTGTTATGTCTACGAAGAACCTAGATATAAATTTGGAGATATAGATGGCCTCAAGGTGAAAGCAACAAAAGTTTTGCGTTATTATCCATTAATCCCAAGGTTACAAAGACTATTTGCTTCTTAAAAGACAACAAAACACATGAGGTGGCATGATGAATGTTAGAAGAAAGATGGTATGTTGCGACATCCGCCCGATGCAGAAGCTTGGAAGGCATTTGATGCTAGACACCCCAGTTTTGCCTCTGATTCACGCAATATCATATTGGCTCTCAGTAGTGATGAGTTTAGTCCGGATCAAACAATGAGAACAAGCCACAGTACATGGCCTGTGGTGTTGATACCTTATAATATGCCTCCATGGATGTACTTGAAGCAATCTGCTTTCATATTGTCAATGGTCATTCCTGGACCCAAAGGTCCAGGAAATGATATTGATGTATACTTAGAGCCAATAATTGAAGATTTTATTCGACTTTGGGAGGGGGTGACTACTTATGATGCTTCTACAAAGCAGAATTTTACTATGGGTGCTTCTTTAATGTAGACTGTAAATGACTTTCCTGCTTTTGGTTACTTATCTGGACGGAGCACACAAGGCAGATTTGCTTGTCATGTTTGTTGTGAATCCACATGTTCGAAATGGTTAGACAAGAGTGGAAATTTTTGTTATATGGGACATCGTCGTTGGTTAGATGAAAGTCATCCTTTTCGAATTCAGAGTTCCCATTTTCGAAAAGTTATGTTGGAATAAAAAAAAAATCGCTACGATCGGATACCTGAGCACAAAGTTACGTTTGTTTAATATTTCGACTTAATAGGGCCTCCAATCGCGGAATTGAATATCATTTCATCCAAATAATGAACTCCTCATTATCCAGCCACCTTCCTTCCACAAGTTTACTGACTTCAATATGGATAACAGAGCACAATCCATCAAATGGAAACATGAAGAATCACAAGGAACGACCAATTGAGAGCCAAGCAACTCTCCACCTCTAATACACGAAATAGAAGATACTTGTCAATTGTCATGAATTAGGTCAAATCGAATGGACGAAATTGTTCTACCATCGCCTCTACACCCCAATCTGAAAAGGCGGATATCGAGATCGTACTCTCGAAAGAAGGGAAACAACCATGAACTTTGAGGATATTGATCTGGGCTAATCGATGCTACTAACCTTCTTGGATTGCTCGAATCCTACGAGATCGATTAATGCTAGAGATTTGGGGATTTATAGGATTAGTTTGGAGCAATGGATCTAGGGATTTTGGATCTTATATAGAGAAAGCGAGAGTGAAGAAAGGTAGATGAGATCTGATTAACGCTAGCTTTGGGGAACTGCTGGCTGCCTTCCTCACACCATCGACCCCAACACTGCTCGGTGACTCAAAGTATTGGATCATCCTGGGAGAAGGATAACGCCATTTTTCTTTCTTCTAGAGTCGGATTGCGTTTTTTTCTACGCGAGAGCGATTAGATGAGAGAGAGACAGAGGGGAGGGGTCATCACTAATGTTCTAATAGAATAAATATATTTTCCAAAAAATAATATTTTATGTCACTACTTACATTGTCACCAAAACGACATTTAACATATGTAAAGATAAACTGCGCCACATAAAACAATGAACTAAAGGTGACGTTGGACTGCATCACAGGAAAGATTTATTTCGTCACGAATGGTTTTTTGCTAGGTCTGACAAAAAAATTTAGCTTTTTGTGACAAGAAGTAAATTTCGTCACACAAAATGTACATTATGTGACGAAATTTGACCCATCACAGAATATTTTTTCACAGAAGATTAACTTTGTTGTACTGTCGGAAATAAGCTCGTTTGGGGTAGCAAACGACATTTTTTCCAGAAGAAGGCGAGATCAAACCGCCTACGGCAGTTTGCGGCTTGCAAGATCTCGAAAAGTTATGCGGAATCAAAAAATATCACGCTACGATCGGATACCGGAGCACAAAGTTACGTTTGTTTGAAGATTCGACTAAAGTCGGATGAAAAAAAATATATATACATACAAACAGCTGCTTCTCGGCGTAGTTTATTAGACCGCCACGCCCCAATGCGGTTTTCAGTGAAAAAGGCACCCTCCCCAAGCGGTTTTCGAGAAAATGTGGTGTTTTGGGAATTTTTCGGAAATTGGTGGTATTTTTGAATTTTTTTATTAAGTGGTGTTTCTGGAAAAGTTCCCCGTACTAGGGAAAACAATCAGAATTTAAGAAAGAAAAAAAGCTCTAGAATAAAAATAACCGTAATACAGTCCATTCTATAACTTTAATGGCATAATTAACCCTTGATCCTATTTGCACAGGAATACCTCTTTAAAATTGATAATCAAGATACCACAATAAAAGCGCTCAACTGGATAAGGATCGTTATCTCTACAATCAAATGAGGGTGGTAGATTTTGCATCCAATCAGTCCCAGTTCAGTGGAGATTTATAATAAGCAAGAATTTCTAGTAGGGCGATGTAGCTAGTGTTAGGAACAGAATGATTCAAACACATCATTTTGCTCGCATTTTCGAAGAATTTTTCTTGTGACCCGTAGGGTTTTGTTGATTACCGAGATTAATTATATGTTAATAAAAGATAATGAGCGTCTAGCAATGCACGTCGAGGATTCGGTAAGATCTATCTAGGATCGCCACAATTACGAAATTAAAGGATTGAATCTGGGAAAATGACTTATGAAATTTGTAAATTGGTAGTAGTGGGATATTAACTAGTTATCATTTTAAGGATCCGAAATGAAACATTAGCATATAACCAATGAAATTATAAAAATTGGATAAGTCATTTTAATAATATACAAATACAAATGAAACAATGTTTATGAGAGGGTACTAGGCTGATTACGTACATAATAGGAAATTTAAGACAATAATAAATGAATATTTGTGCATCAGGGAAGGGAAGGGAAGAGGTAATCAGTTGGCAAGCGAATCTGTTGCACCAAAAAGCGGATGGTTGTGATTGTGGCCTCCATCAACTATCAAATTCAATCCGCTCACGTATTTTGCATCGTCACTGGCCACGTATAAGGCAGCCCGAGCAACATCCTCGGGTTCGAGGATAGCCCCTCTCAAGTTTCCAGCGGCGGACATGAATTCCATAGGGAGAAATGGTGTTGACCCTGATGCCGTACTTGCCCAGCTCCACGGTCAAGTTGTTGTTGAGCCCCAAAATAGCATGCTTGGAAGCCTTGTATGCGTAAGACAAGTCGCCGCTTATAGAAGCGGCAACGCTGCCGGTGAACAAGATGCAACCTTTCCTTGCGGGAATCATAACCCTGGCGGCGTGTTTGGCTCCGAGGAAGGATCCGAAGAGGTTGATTTCAAGCACCTTCTTGAAGTCGGCGTTGTCCGAGTTTAAGATGGTGGTGTCGAGGTTACCTCCGATTCCAGCGTTGTTGTACATGATGTCTAGCTGGCCGTACCTTGACACCGCTGTATCAACGGCATTCTCAAGGTCAGAATCACTTGTAACGTTGCAGTGGACAAAGGAGACGATCTCCGGCGGGCCGAGATCCATGGCGAGGGACTGTCCGAGTTTGTCTTGAACGTCGGCGATGAGGACCTTGGCTCCGTGGTGGACGAACAGCCTGGCGGTGCTCTCGCCTATGCCGCTAGCTCCGCCGGTGATGATTGCCACTTTGCCCTCCAGCTTTCTAGGAGAGGCGGTTGAGATATCTGAGCTCACCATGTTTTGTTTTCTTTTGTTTTGTGGGGGAAATGAGTCGAGAGAGAGAGAATCAGTTTGCTTGCTGATGAATCTTTGTTTTTAAATTTGCCTTCGGTAAGAAGATGTTTGCTTGTGGTTGTTGGTTGAATGAGGGCTGAGCGCTCTTTATATATAGTTCTAGTTCTACATGCAGGCAAACCAATTTAGCGTGTCCTTTGACAATTAATTAATTAATGGTGTACGTATTATAACATTCCATCGTAGAATAGAATGGGGAGAGGAGATGAATATATAATTAGTTTCAAGGGTCAAGCCAATGACCTGAATCACAAGGTCAAGGTGAAAATGCGTACGTAGAAAAACAGTCCCGACGCGCAAGGCGCATAGACGTACATAAGCCAATACCTGAATTATTTGGCTGCCTTCTTTGTTCACGAAGCCGTCACAACTGGGTGTTCAAAAATTCAACCAATATCCATCAAAAAAAAATCCAACCCATACACACGCTTCATAATAATTATTATATTAAAAAAAACCCTGCGTTAGAGACCTTCTACTTGTATAAGAAAATTACGCGATATACGTGGTTTTCTCAGTTTTGACAAGTTCCGACCCTATCTGGTGCTCTCCCATGTGGTGGTCTACACCGACCACTCGGCGATTCACTACCCGATGAGCAAGGCTGATGCAAAGCCTAGGCTCATCCGATGGATCCTGCTGCTGCAGGAGTTTGACATCGAGATCCGGGACAAGAAAGGAGCTGAGAATGTTGCTGCAGATCATCTCTCACGGTTGGAAGCCCCTCCGGTGGACAACTTCGTGGAAGAGATCGACGACTCCTTCCCGGGTGAGCGATTGCTGGCGATGACACTGGTGGACAGCGTGGCCCCTTGGTATTCTGACTTTGCCAATTATCTGGTGGGCAAGCAGTTACCCAAGGGGATGGCTACTCATGCGAAGCGCAAGTTCTTCTCCGATCTGAAGCACTACTTCTGGGAGGATCCTTACCTCTTCAGAATCGGAGCAGATGGCGTGATCCGGCGCTGTGTTATGGAGCATGAGATGGGAGACATCCTGTCTGAATGTCACGAGGGACCTACTGGAGGTCATCATGGAGGAAACCGCACGGCGCGGAAGGTGCTACAGTCGGGCTTCTATTGGCCCTCGCTCTTCAAGGATGCAGACACCTTCGCACGATAGTGCGACCGCTGCCAAAGGTCAGATAACATTTCTGCCCGGGATGAGATGCCCCAACATATCTCTGTTATTTGTGAAATTTTTTATGTTTGGGGTATCGATTTCATGGGCCCATTCCCTCCATCTTTTGGTAATCTGTACATATTGGTTGCAGTGGACTATGTCTCGAGGTGGGCAGAAGCTCAAGCCATGCCCACCAATGATGCAAGACGGGTCTGCTCATTTCTGAAGCAGCTATTATCCCGGTTCGGGACACCTCGAGCCATTATTAGTGATAGAGGAACCCATTTTCAGGGGCAATTCACTAAACTCCTCTCGTGCTATGGCGTTAAGCATCAGGTGTCGGTGGCCTACCATCCCTAGTCAAATGGGCAGGCCGAGCTGACGAACCGGGAATTAAAACGGATAATTGAAAAGACGGTGGATCAGTCCCGTAAGGATTGGTCCACCAAGCTCGATGATGCTCTCTGTGCGTATAGGACTGCCTATAAAAATCCGATTGGCACTTCTCCCTATAGGCTTGTCTATGGGAAGGCGTGCCATTTGCCGATAGAGCTAGAGCATAAGGCATTCTGGGCCATTAAGCTACTAAACCTAGATTTGAGTGTTGCAGGTACAAAACGTAAGTTGCAGCTGCTGGAGTTGGAGGAGTGGCGTTACCACGCCTACGAGAACACCCTGCTCTACAAAGAGCGCACCAAGCGTCTCCATGACGCTAGGTTGAGGGGCCCGAAGGATTTTCAGGTAGGTGATCGTGTTCTGCTCTTCAATGCACGCCTGAAACTCTTTCCGGGCAAGCTCCGTTCGAGGTGGTCGGGACCCTTCACGGTCACCCAAGTTTTCCCGCACGGTGCGGTGGAGATCAGCAATGCTCAAACCGAGCCATTCAAGGTGAATGGCCACCTCCTCAAGTTGTATTTGGGAGGTGCTGTCGAGCGCGCAAAGCTGCTGATCAAGCTTGAGGACCCTTAGTTCCTCTACTGGCGTCCAGCTAAAAGACGGTAAAGAAGCGCTTGTGGGGAGGCAACCCCACCACGGTTTGCATTTCTATCCTTTTTCCTTTTTAATTTTTGTCGTTTTCGAGTCATTGAGTCTGTCTGGATTCTTTCTGGAATGTATCTCGTGCCCCAGATGGTCTATTTTGGTCTATGATGGTGTATTTTTTGAACCGGGGCACGTTTGGGTTTGATTGTTCGAAATTGCAGCTCAAAAACTGGAGAAAAAGGCCTCGGCAGTAAAATTACGGGCAAGGGGGCCTGAATTACGGCCGTAATTCGCTTCCCCCCTGCCCGTAATTAGTTCAGAAGGGGAACACTGCTCTCGGCCTTAAAATTACGGGCAGGCCAGGGGGTAATTACGGGCGTAATCCTGCCCGTAATTACCCCCGAGAATCGTTTAAAAATCAAATCGGCCAAGTCCCCCCTCTCTCTCCCCCATTTTTTCTGGTCAAAACCTCTCTCCTCTCACCGGAAAATCGCCCCACCCTCTTCTCCGGTGGTTTTCCGGCCATATCTCACTCACCGGAGGTCCAAATTGAATTCCGAGACCACCCCCGTGCTCCTCTCGTCGACGCCCACAAGACTATATCAGTGGGGTCGAGTTTTGTGGTGGTTTGGGTCGCCGGAAAACCGCGACCCTTCAGTGTTCCTCCGGCCCGATCTCTCTCCTCCGACCTCCAATCGAGAAACCGCGACCACCACCGTGTTCCTGGTACTTGGGGCGTCATTCCCCAAAGTTTTGGGTCCGTTTGGCTCCGGTGAAGTCGCCGGCGACGAAACTCCGACGAGCCTCCCGGCGAGTTTCCCGGCGATTTTCGTGGTCTCTCGCTCTTCCCTCACCTTCCCCATGATATCTTCTTGTGCCTCCAGGTGTGCTTCTCTATTTTTACTTGTCATTTGTGGAGGATTGATATTGTGGGTTTAGTGAGGGAATTCGGGGATTGGTTTGTGCTTTAATTAATTCGGTAGGCCTACAATGTTGCTTGCTTTGTTTGTTCATCTTTTGGTTGGCCTACCGAGTAACATGAGTTGTGGTTGTCCCGCTTGGAGCCTAATTTTCTGTTCGGGTTTATAATCCGAGGGCTCCAAGTGCGTTTGAGTTTCTGTGAATGGTGAATGATTCTGATTGGTTGTGAATGTGTTTCCTTTCTCAGGGCCTAGTCCACTGTTATTTATGATTCGAGGGCCCCGGGTGAGGATGATTGTGACCTCACCATTGACGAATTCCCATGTATGTTGTTGGGTTTCTGTTGTTTTGTGGATGCAGGAAAATGAACACGTACTTGAACATGCTCGACGCCGACCAGAGGAAGACTCTGCGGGACATCCGACGCCGCAAAGTCGTTCAGCACCATTACCTCGACTGGAGGGTCTTCGAGGAGCTGGGTGCTCGCGAGGCAATGGAGGCTGCCATCCGCGCTTTCTCTTGGAGCCGCCTCCTCTGCCTTGCTGAGCCGATTTATCAGGAGCTCCTCTAGGAGTTCTACTCCACCTTCGAGCATTTCCGGACCCACGCGGGCGCGCACGGCAACGCCATTCAGTTCCGCCTCGGTGGGGAGTTCTACTCCCTTAGCTATGATGACTTTGGTCGGGCACTGGGCTCCTTCCACCATACCCCTGTCACCTGGAAATCGAAGAGCCCGACAGTCCCATCTTTCGGGACCAGCAGTTCTTCGAGAGGATCTGCCTCCCGGAGTTCGCAGGAGCTGTTTTCACACCGGGCTACACCACGGCTACTCAGCTGCGGCCAGAGTGGCGCATCATCAACCAGCTGTTGGGGAAATCCTACACCCCCAGCGAGGGCTCCACCAGTCACCTTCAGCTCCGCACCCTGCATTGCCTGCACTCCATGAGCCAGGAGGTGGACAACCTCCATCTGTCCTCTCTCATCGCCAGGACTGTTGTCAAGGCTTCTCGGTGTGGTCGAGCACTGGCGTGTGGGCCGGTGGTCACTGCCCTGGCACGGTACTACAACATTGACCTCTCCGGGTTCACTGTCATCCAGGCTGCGACGCCCTTCTCCAGGGACACCCTCCGGCGCCAGCTGATACTGCAGCGCGAAGGGAACGTGATCTGGATCCGGGGCCTTCCTCGCCATGTTTCTCGTGCACCAGAGGGTGAGGAGCTCCCCGAGGCAAGTGATGCTTAAGCCCGTCGGACCACTCGTCGGACGAGGACTCGGACCACTCCCTCTGCACCTAGCGCCTCCACTTCCGTTGCTGGCCCGTCTGCTGCAGCACCCACCACCTACATTGCCGAGCATCTGGCAGCCCTTTCCCGCCAGAATGAGCAGATCCTTGCTGGCCAGGAGCACCTCAATGCCCTCCTCGACCGTGAGCACGAAGGTCGCCGCCGCATCATTTTAGCTAAGCATTACATGATGAGCTACTGGAACATGGATCCTGCTGCTGTGAGCTACCCTTGGGAGGCGTCCCCGGGACATGAAGACTACTACCCACCTCCCACTGGCGATGGAGGCGACGAGCTGTGATCTGGTTTTGCTAGCCCATCGAGTTGGGGCTTGGCTTTTGTCTATCTTTCCAGACTTAGACTCTGTATTGTGTTTGGTTTTTATTTCTTGTTCCCATTGTGTGGATTGTTGACTTGGAACTATGTTTTCTTTCACCCAATGTGTGTGTTTTGTTGGTTCTAGCTCTGTGCCCGTCGGACTGGTCCTTGTCCAGTCCTCTGCTATTGACTGGTCCGCCATCCAGTCAACGTTCCTGACCCCTGTTTCACGGTAACATCGTTCCCCTTCCCTCGGCTCCATTGAGGACACTGTCGCATCTAAGTGTGTGTGTGTGTGGGGGGGGGGGGTTCTTTGTATTTATTGGAACGTATATATGGGTGCTTGGAGCCTAGTCCGCTGTCCGAATCTTACGATTTGAGGGCTCCAAGTACTGCTGTTTGATCATATTGGCACTGTGTTTTGATTGATGAATTGAATGGTTTTCGGATTAATGCATGACAACTTGTTTGCGACTAGGACAACCTATGATGAGGGCTGAGATATGCAGTAGAACGATGTAGGGGTTAAGTTTTTCAACTGTTTGCTTACCAACTGTGACTTGATCTGATCACTTGTTCTTGACAGTCGTTTATGCATCTAGTTCAGGGTATCAGAATGTGAGATAGAGCATATAGGTAGCCATGTGAGATTTGATTCTGCTCGTTTCTTTCTTGTGCGATAGATCCCTCTTCCATGATGTGTAGCATTCGCGTTGTCACTAGCTAAGATGATGGGGGCATAGGATTAGCCCACGCCCAAATTGACTGTCCTGATGTGTCATATCCTCTAGTCAGCCCCTTTGAGCCGTGTGTTATCCTTTCTTTTTGGTCTATAATGAATAATCACCCTTTTGCATCTTTTAGAAGGTTCCACAGAGTGGTTTTTACATATTCTCTGCTGTTTCTGCTAAAGTTTATGTGAGTGTTGGAGGTAGTGCTTTAAAGTTGGGCAGGTGTTTGACATATGTGCAGAAGTGGTGGCTCTCTTAAGAAATGAAAAGAAAAATGAAAGAAAAACATAGAAAAATTGAAGGCAAAAGAGAGCCACTACCAAAAATCTGAATAATGCCCATTAAGTAGTGTTTCTTGGCAGTCTGGCTTGGAAATGCTGATGTTTATGCCTCCTTCGCTCTTGTGCTCTTGAGATGTTGAGTATCTCCTCCTCCTTCAGTTTAATTGAAACGTGCGTTTTGGGGAAAATTACGGGCAGGACGTGATTACGGCCGTAATTCAGCCCGTAATTCGCCCAGAGTCGGGTTTTTGGAGGCAGAGTCGAGCCAAGGAAGAGGTATTCGAGTTTCTGGAGCAAAAACAGAGTTTTAGAGAAAGAAAGAGCGAAGAACAAACCCTAGGAGCTATTTTGGAGTGGATTTCTCACCATTGAAGCCCAGATTGCGTCCTCAGGAGTGAAGATTGACATCCCAGAGCAGATTTTCCTCATCTTTATGAGTATGACTACTCTGATTTCTGTTTTCCTCTCTCTCTCTATGGAGTAGAACCTTTCTCTCACTTGGGTATGAAGAACCCTAGTTCCTTGTGTTAGGGATTTGATTGTAATGACTTGGGATGATTATACTGTTTGATTTTAATCGAATGATGCATGTTTATTGAATTGATTGAAATCTGATCAGCTTTTCTTGATTTCTGCTGCAACCTGAGATAGATAGAATCTGATTAGGTTGTTAGAGCCTCTTCATTCGATAGTAGAAGATTGGCTATACGAGAGTTAGCCAGTTTACTGCTTTGTACTGGAATTCAATTCCAGTAGTGGAGTTCTGTGCTTATTGCTTCAGCTTTCTATCCCGGTGAAGACTAGTCGTCTGCCGGGTAGTTAGACTGAGAGGACTTGGTCAGCTTAAGAGATTCCAAGCTACTGTCGGATCTTCCGCAGTCTAATCAACAGTGAATCAACCCAGGGGAATTACAATTGAACCTAACTAAGGGGCTAGGGGGACTCATTCCCGAGTGACTCTTACCTACTTTTGAAAACCGAACCATTTCCTGCTTTCTTACTGCTTTTGCTTTAAACAACAATCAATCGAATTAGTTGGCTAGATAATAGATAATCATGGAGTAAGCGGTAGATCTAGACCCCGGGTTGATAATAGAACTTGCCTGTTACTGCATTTCCGGACTGCGATTACACTTGGTCGCAGTTTGGTGTTGTGTTTTGGCGTGTCAGCTGTACATGGATTCATGGAAGCTTCCTTATGTGAGACGTGGCCTTGAGCAGCAGGGTTACGAGTATCCCTCGTTTGTAATTTTGACATGCCTTGTCGAGATAACTTCCTTTTCTGTATAGCCTGCATTAGAGGTAGGCTTCTCTTTCTGCAATCTCAATCAAACCATTAGTCTTTCACATTGTGCATAATACATAACTATTTGCTTATGAGAAGCTTCTTATCCCAACAATAGACTCAATTGGCCCGACACATGGTTTGACCGTCAATTTGGACAGTCAACACCATTGACCGTTAGTCAACACGCCATGCCATTGCCTCGTCACCCAAAAAATAATTAAAAAATTCACATTCAAATTATTTTCTAATTTCTATTACTTATCATTTTCCAATTAGTCAAAAAATAAAAATAATTTGATAACTTATAAGTATGATGTGGTAAAACTAAACAAAAATAAATAAATATTCTTTCATATAATTTGATCTTCTAGAAGTTTAGTAACCTTAATTGCTTGTTACTTTTAATAACTATTTAAGCTCTTTTACCTAAGCGCCATTAGTTAAGAATTAGCCTTGGAAAGCATACAAAATGTTATAAGTTCAAAAGTTCAGTAATTTCAATCTCATCACCTTAAGGAGAATACAAATCTAAAAAAGAGCCAAGGTTTGAAGACAAATAAAACCAATAAGTAATTGATCGAATTCTCGATCGATCGAGTAGCATCCATGTTGGAATCTCTTACTAACTTTGTTTGTTTGGAGTCAAATGGGAATTTGGGGCAGGGAAATTAAGGGCTCTTAGGAGAGTCAAAAGTCAAAACCCACGCATATATAGGGGCCATTTCTTTTTGTTGTTTTCTTTTGGTCACGACAAATTCAGCGGCTGCTTCGTAACTAAAGGCTCTCATCCTCCCCTTTATTAACAAAAACTGGAGGACCAGAACGGCAGAACCAGACCCAACTGTTATTTGATTTCTATAAGTCCACAACAACCGATGAAATAATAGTCATTCTTTTGGCAAGTTAACTTTTCCCCCTTTCAAAGGCAAATTAACACCAACCAGGTTGACGATGTTGAACCGGTTTAGATGATTTTGTAGTTTTTTTTGTTGTAAAATAAGTAAACTTGATTGGTTTTCTTGTAAGATTGGTATATTTTAGACATATTATTTAGGGTTAATACCACTAGGAAATCCGAACTATTAAAAATGTGTGATTTGTGTCATAAAATATCCAATATGACATTTGTGTCCTGACGTATGATAGTTGTGTGTCATTTTTCGTAGTTTTATGCTTGAGAATAAATATAATATGAACAAAATAATAATATAGAAAATATTAGCTATCACTTTAAACGTACATAACCTTTTTTTAAGTCATTAAAACCTCTCACACAAGTATCTAGACTATAATTTTCTGTTTATATTTTCTTTTAATGGAAAATCGTCATGCATCTTATACTATAATATGTTTTCCCCCCTATATTTGTATATGTAAGTCTATTTTCATTGGTAGCAATTCTATGTGTTTAGTTAAAATTGGAATGTCCAATGCAAAATTATCTTATATAAAAGGTTATATAAAAGGTTTAATACATTTGTATATCCAAAACTTTCACGGTTGTGCCAATAATATCCAAATTTCCCGAAATATCACTTATAGTCATGTTTTAAAGCTATTCTTTGCCAAATCTATCCATTTCCGTTAGAAACTTTAACTGTGTTAATAACACCGTCAACTTATTTGACGGTTCGCTCACTAGACGCCAACTCAACAGACACGTCAACGCCAAATAAGCAAATAATGACACATAAGATATTTAAATTATTTATTATTTATACATCATAATTATTAAAAAATACCCTAATATCCCCCATTTCGCACGATCTGAATCCCCAACATTTCCCCAATTTTGAAATTAGGGTTCTTCCCCTGTTCCGCCTCTTCAGCCGCCTCCGTCCACCACCTCCCGCTGCGGCTACTTGAGTCGATAAACGAGAATTGCCATCGCGGCGGACTCTTCCACAACCAGAACGGTGGTGCCGCCGTGGAGCTGAATCGCGACCCGGGGGACGAAAAGGACGAGAGGGAGTTTCGGATTTTGGGCCACTCGATGAGCTTCAAGAGGCGTCACCCCGATTCAAAAATTCAATGCGGTCCGGCCAATAGTCCAGTCATGGCGAGCGAATCGGATTTGCAGGAGCATCGAAGCTCGGTGAAGGCTTGGGGAAACCAGCCGATTTGCGAGGCAAATCCGGAGCTGTTTGAGATCATGGGCAAGGAGAAGGGGAGGCAGTTCAAAGGGATTGAGCTTATCGCGTCAGAGAATTAGGGTTGGATTCAGAGAATTGGGGTGTTAAGAACAAGGATAGGCCGGCATCACACTCGAAATCTCAAAGCCTCCCTCATCTGGGCGAAGGAAGGGTGGAGTTTTGTGTTCGACGAGGCGGAGAAGCGGCGACAACGGCTGGTGGAGCTGAGTATTCACAGAGGGAATGAGGGAGTGTGCGTTTGGTGGGGACCTTTCATCTCCTTTTTTATTTTTTATTTTACTTTTTAAACTTAATCCATCGTGGAATTGTTGCTGGAGAAACTTGCCAATTCAATATTTATGTTTGTCCAGTCAGCTTATTAGCTGACACCGTTAAAAAATTCGACGAAAGTGACTATAAGTGGTATTTCGTCAAATTTGGATATTATTAACACAACCATGAAAGTTTTGGATATACAAGTATATTTAACCTATATAAAACATAAAGTTTCATGTCATATGAGTTAAACTGACTCCTGGATTTTCGGGGACCAAAGCTACAATTATTCCTTCTGAAAGTGTCCTTGTACATCACAAATTTCTGTGTAATAAGAGTTATATGTGTTATGAATAATTATTCCGATGCTGGGAATAAGAAATACCATTAACACGAAATAAAAGAGAAGGAGTAACACCACTTTTATTCCATACTCTCGTATCCCTATTACAGAGGATTGTAGACACAGAGATACATGGAGAAGTGAGGGAGAAGAGAAGCTTGTTGGTATGTCTTTCCTTCTTCCATAGCTTTCCTTTTATAGCCATTGAGTGTAGAGTCCCAATTAAGTAGAGGAGGATGTGTATGATAAACATCCAATTGATACTATAATACTTAATCATAATGGTGATCTATAGTGGGTTGGAAAATTAATTAGGATGGGAAGAAGGTGGTAGTTGGGGTATGTGGGCAATGGACATCCACATATATATTCATAATACTCCCCCTTGGATGTCTATCGATTAAGAACATGCCTCGTTAAAACCTTGCTAAGAAAAACCCTGTGGCATAAAAACCTAGTGAAGGAAAAAGAGTACATAGTTCTTCTGTTATGCGTTGTATACTGCCTCATTAAAAACCTTATCTAGAAAACCCAGTGGGAAAAACTTTAGTTAAAGGGAAAAAAGAGTGCAGTGCGTAAAGTCTCCCCTTATGGAGAGATCTATCAACATCTCCCCCTCATGGAGAGATCTATCAACAGTTTCAAGTCTTCGAGCTCCAATATATTTTCACTTGATGTTGTGGAAAGTTGTATTGTTATAGACAAATCTGCTGGATAGTCATTTAACAAACTTTGCTGGTTCCACAATTTTTCATGAAGTTCGTTATTGAATAACAAACTTCGCTAAAAATATCCTCATATGTATCTTTCAGAAGATACATGTAATATCACTTTCATATATGATCATCTAGATCAATCTTTGAGAAATATGTTAAATAATGGATAACTTTATCAAATAGATCATTATTCTCATAGTGATCTTAATGATCAATATATCTTACTCATTCTTATCATTTGTGCACCTTTTATATATTTCTTGATGCACATGACTTTCCCTTGCAAATATTTTATTTGCAACCTAGGGGATAGTCTGGGTCTTTCAAGTTATTGATTTCAATTACTTTTGAATACTCTTCTAGAGTTTCAAGTCAATCAATAAATTCGTATCTTTGAATACTCTTCTAGAGTTTCAAACATATTTGTACCTTTAATCTCAACTTGAAATCATTGTTTACAAATGTGTCGTAACCCCAAAGATGGCAAAGAATTTGTCAACACATTATCATGAGAAGTTTGGCTCTTTCAACCAATGATTCTTTGTCAGAACACATGAAGCTATCATTGGAAGATATTCTAGGTAATTCATCTGTCTTCCTCAAATTATAATACGAATATGGAATTGAGATCATTCGTATTTCTCCTATCTCGTAGAAACTTCATTGAGATAGTTATTCAATATATATTGATGCTCATTCAATTTGTTTGAGGGGAGGATTCAATATACTTGAATAATGTTCTCCACAATCTCAACATGTTTGCTTCAAGCAAACTAACTTCTTCAGAGAGTTCCATATGAATTTCATCATTAAGCATGCTTAGTATCAACCTTCATTAGACGCATATATAACTTTTATATACTGTCAAAAGCCATATCCACCATATGCAAGTTTTCCTAAGTCAATGCCAATTATTTTGCGAAGACCTTTATGACAAGTCGAGCATGATATCTCTTAATTTCTCCCCCTTTGTCATGTCTTCGTAAAACATCATATGAGTTTTACTAGCATTGCTTCTGTATAGTTCTTATGACTTCTTACTGTCTAGGCTAGTCCATAACTGCCCCAAATGACAACTTGGTCTATTACTTGTTTATGGTGACCGATGGATCTAACTTCACGATCCTCATTCATATCATATTGCGCTCTACAATATATGAAAACTCTATCGTCAACGTTGACTTCCTTTCGATTCCATTGAATCTCATCCAAGATATAATTTAGTGGGATTTCTTTCATAATCCCGAAATAGGTACTTGTGGTTCTTCTAGACCAAATGTTATAATACTTGGAGATTCAAATAAGCTTTCAATATCCTCATCATAAAGACCATCTTTTTTTTGAGCTCCTTTTATTTTTCGAGGACTTGTATTTCTTTGGAATCGATAGTTCAACACATTACATATGTGTGTGCAACATATCCTTCAGGGATATAGTTCTTAGGAGCATTAGCAGCTTTTGTGACTTAGTCACTCCTTTGTTATCATTAATTACGCCTGGCAGTAGGCTTACTAAACTTGGCAAATGAATTATCATTGAACTTCAAGTTCACATTACAAATGTGAGGACCATAATTCATTTCAACCAATTTTAGAATCAGTTGCTTAATTTTCTCCCCCTGATATTGGAAAGATCGAAATAACGATTGCAAAATAATGGAGACTTCTTGCTCAACATAGTTTCCAATATCCTTTGAAGAACCCATCTTTGTATATTGTGGTGGAACAATTTACAACATATAATCCATCATAATGTCTTTGATGAGAATTTTAAGGTTCCTGACCAAAACCAATTTGTACAGGGGTTTAGTAGTGACAACTTCTTGGCATGATGCAAAATCGATACTGCTACATGCAACTGGCATGTCTTCAATAAGTTGTTTCCCATGTTTATGCACAAGCATGTGCTACATGACATTTGATATTGAAACCAATAATATGAGATTTAAATCCACCAATAATCATCGAGAAGGATTCTCTTCAATTGTGCAACCAATCTTGCAAACTTTAGGTTGCAGGTGGAGTGATCATTTAGACGATGCATCGATTAAAACCATAAAATAACTAAATGATCCATATGGTGCGTTGATCCAATAGTTTCACATTGTATATACTAATTACTTCTCACTTTCATAGGTGATCTTATAATCAACTTTTCTGGAGAATATACAGCACAAAATAATCCTTCATTATGAAATTTCTGGAAATATTCTCATAAAAGATTTTCATGAATCCTCGATTAGCCCAACCGGTCATGCCAAGCAATCAATTTACAACAAATATAAACTTCAGGTTTATGGTTCGTTTGATTACCTTTTGCTTCAGGAAGAAGGACTAACTAAGAGTAGTAATTCAACATAATAACATGTATTATGGAATACTTTAAGAATAAGGATATCAAAAGGGGACGCGCTCGAAGTGCTATGGCTCTTTGACCTCAACTGGAACATTGTAGGTTCAAGCCCCATTGACGCCAGATTTTGAACCCTAAAGATTCTTTTAATAAACCATATCACTATATGTGGTAGATATACTTCTGGCATTTAATGTGGGTTATGCTTACGACATATTACCCTATCAGTAGAAAACTGTTGGATACAACATATAACGCAATATCTCAGTATTGTCGCCTGATAATTTTGATATGTTTCTCGCATTTTGTGGGTAATGTCGACCGACATATTACCCTACCTCTTTTGTTTCTTTCCAAAATTTCAACCAAAATCTTCTCAATATTATCGGAAATCTACCACATCAACATCTTTATCTTATCCCCTTTATCGACTATAAAACAACAATCTTCCTCCTTGTTATTTCATTCAACTCAAGCCGAAAAATTCATATATCATTTCTCAGGTCCATCATTCTTCTTCCCTTCTTGGGAATATCTTCTCGTCATAAGTCGCTTCAGGGATCTTATCGAGTTCGAGTGAAGCAATGGGTGAAGAAATGTCTCCCAAAGAGATTATAGATGGATTGATTTTCTTCTTCTTTGTGGCAATTCTCTTTGCAATTGGACGCTCTTTTAAAATGGAAGATCCTGATCGAAAATTCTTTCTCGAGAAACTAAAGCGTCAGGATCGTAAGCATGATTAGATTTCCCTTGTTTGATCCATGTTTGGTAGTATGAAAAGGAGACTTAGATCTCTTATCATGTATGATGTAAGAATGCTATGAATAAAGTGAAGTTTAAGTACTTCATTGTATCAATAAATCCACATTTTAAATACTTGTTTTTGTGTCCAACAAAATACTACAATTGTATGTTGTTCACACTAATTTTGTCAAACTGATAAAGTCTTTGACTTGCAAAGTTTAGCATTCTTTCACAAATATTTGAAACTTGTGAGCTTTTGAGGATATTTTTAAAGTATATGGACTAATAGTAAATTACCAATAAAATATACACATAGTTTTTACTCCCGGTAAAAGTTGTGGTAAATACTCTATACATCAAAATTTTGTGGCTAACCATAACCGACCACCAACTTCATTAGATCATTTTAAGAGTAATACTCCATAAATCGTTATATAAAATGGGCGTATAATCGAATTTGATGTGTCCATTTTGGGTAAGCCCTTAAACGCTTTATTCTAAAAATCTTCAGGATACGATCACTTTATTCAAATAATTCTTGATTAAATCCATGAAACGATTCAACATACATCTGGTGCAATAACGTTCTTGCATTTTCAATCACTGACCAAATAAACGTTTCACTTCTGGTGAATGTTATTATGGTTGGTATTCTATAACCATTTTACCAATCAACATTTTGACATCGTCGTTTTTCACATTCACTTCTGGGAATGGAATTACATTTAAAGAGGTTTTTCATATCCCACATATCTGGTTTATCCACCGATCTTTTGATCTTAACCCTTTTCACAATTTATTCGTATAACTTTCAATAGTTATTAATTCCTTTTACTTGCTACCTCTGGAGCATAGTAAACAATTGTAGTAACAATAAGAATAATGTCAAGAATTAACTAATCATAACTTAGTAAATATGTTATATAAAGATTAGTCAATATATGCCATGTAGCCAAGTTACTTAAATCATACACATCAAACCACATAATCTATAAAAAACATTATAAAATAAAGTATATATAATGTCGATATACATATAGTCACATACAGTACAAAGTATATAATGCATACGGTGCAGTATTTTTCCTTTCTTGCATATATATATTTTTAGTAGATAAAACCAATTATTACTATGAATGTGGCAAGAATTGTTATAACATAATTTGAGAATTATCATTCAACAGAGGGAAAATAATATGCGATTTGTATACTGACCAAATGGATGCGACCACGTCAAAAGTAACTCTTGACCACTATTGATGAAGTTACTCTCTCCAACAAATGGATGAATAAATCTCTTGATATTCTTATGGTTAATACTCGATCTCTCACTGGTGGAAATTTCTGTTTTGGTATTGTTGTAGACCGACAGGATCTTAGGCGGGCTTCATGACTTCATGTCAATGTTATATTTCTCAAATCTACTAGATTTTGAGTACGTAAAACAATCCTGATAATAGTAAAAACTTGAACTTCCAAATTACCTTAAGATTAACAGGATCTTAGGTATATAATATCGAGATAATGGTAAAAACTTTCCTTTCATATTTTCTTAAGATCAATAGGATCTTGAGTATAAAAGAAAGTAAACTTCCACTTTGTAGTTGGCTCAGATCGACAGGATCATGAGTACATAGAACAATCGTTCTAATGGTAAAAAGTTTATACTCTGAAATTTGCTCAGATCGACATGATCTCAAGCACATAGAACAATCGTGCTGATAACGTGTTATGAGTAATTATTCTGATGCTGGGAATAAGCAATACCATTAACACGAACTAGAAGAGAAGGAGTAACACCACTTTTATTCCATACTCTCGTATCCCTATTACAGAGGATTGTAGACACAGAGATACATGGAGAAGTGAGGGAGAAGAGAAGCTTATTGGTATGTCTTTCCTTCTTCCATAGCTTTCCTTTTATAGCCATTGAAGGTAGAGGCCCAATTAAGTAGATGGAGGATGTGTATGATGGACATCCACTTAATACTATAATACTTAATCATAATGGTGATCTATAGTGGGTTAGAAAATTAATTAGGATGGGAAGAAGGTGGTAGTTGGGGTATGTGGGCAATTGACTTCCACATATATATTCATAATAGACATATTTGAAGTTTAGGAACTAAAAAGATCAAAAAATTAAATTGGAAGGACTAAACTGACATTTAGTCAACTCAAATAAAAGAGTAAGAGAAAGTCTATGTAGAAAAAAAATGGGACTAGGAACTAGGAAGGTCCACACCAACACTAAATTAGTATTAGGTAGTATGTTAACCCACAAATCGAGAAGAAAGTAGGTTCAATTTCTTTATAACACCAAATTACACACTTGAATCATAGTGTTATCACACCATTTTTAGCGAAATTTCCTCTATTTTGGAGCATCTTTAGAAAATTTAGCACAATTTTGCCTTCATATTTATCTCTTTATGTATTCGATAGCATTTACCGGCATTTGTATACTTTTGACTCTTTTTGTTTATATTTTTCTTTGTGTTCCACACATTGGCATCATGGAGTACGAGTGTATGAGCACATGGGACTGTATATGTGTAAATTTTGAGACTAAACGAGGAAGGAACATGGATTTCCATGTTGCCGTGGATTCAATATTTTATTATATGTATCAATATAATGTAGTCCCTTTCACCGATCACACTTGACCTTAGTTAGATGGGTAGTTTTAGCAAGTCCAACTTTTTGCACTGTTATCGATGAACTATCTAGATTATCAGGAAAGCAATCAGTTTGTTAGTTTAGCTTTTTTATTTCTTTAATTCACAGAAAAGGATGTGATCGAGGGGGCTGAGGCTTCCATATGCCCACACTTTTATTGAAGATCACCACGTGAACTTGAGGAGCTTCTAGAAAGACCCCTTTGCGGCTTCTCTTTTCTAGACAAAAGGCCATACCATCATAGATCCCTCTTGGTGGATTTTATGGTGGTCAATTGATGTTGTCCTACGTGGTTTGGGGTAATGAGAAGAAGAATGAAGAGAGGGAGAGGTCTTGATGGAGGAGGCTCCATTTGCACCAACTCCATGAGCCATCATAACATGTCCCATCAATTGATTGTAACTTGAGACTCCATATCACCGACGCAACCTCAACTTCAAGGAGGTTTTGGGTTGAACCAAAACTTAGGAGCCATCGTTGGGCTCATGACACTAAAAAAATGTTTGTTGGGAGGAAACCCAACCAGTCCATTTGCATTTCTTTCCCTTTGTTCTTTGGTCCAGCCAGTTTGTCCTTTGATTTTTTAGTTAAAACTCAACCTTGTGAGCTTTTGGTGTTTTGTTGTTCAAGCTGCTCTTCATAATCTTTCAGGTCCTACTATCTCATCTACCATCCTTCACACTCGATTCGGTAACTTCATTCTACCCTTATTATCTTTCATAAATTGAAGACAATGTTGTGCTTAAGTGTGGAGGTGCTTCATTGTGTATGTGTGTGAGTCAATGGTTGGAATGAGAGTGCTTGGATTCTAGTCCACTTTCCAAATTGTTAAAATAAGAGGGATCCAAGTACATTATCCTATACAATTACCTGCCTAATGTGCTTTGAATTACTAGTTTCCATGATGGTATGTGATTTAGGGAGGCTAGTGTACCACTATGAAGGGTGTCGGTACATGAGAGGTTTCCCCTCCATTTCACAATGTGTTGGCTGATATTTTGAATTGTAGTTTTAGGATATTTTATTAGTTTTGTTTCGAGAATCATCCTTATGTTGACTCAAATATGTTTTTTTGACTCGCTTCGAATATCACACTTTAATCCCACTTAAGGCCCAAGTATAAACCTTAAA
Organism: Linum tenue; assembly: GCA_946122785.1. Lineage (NCBI taxonomy): Eukaryota > Viridiplantae > Streptophyta > Magnoliopsida > Malpighiales > Linaceae > Linum > Linum tenue. The sequence goes on along the minus strand of CAMGYJ010000003.1, from coordinate 21,336,357 downwards.
TGGGTGCGATATAGGGCAAGTATGTTTAAATATCAACCCGGGCCGGTCCATGTACCCCTACTTCAATTGTTTGAAACATTATCTACGGAATGAAGTTTAAAAGAATCTCTACAATCTGTGATTAAAAGTGCAAGGCTTGAAAAGTAAAAGGGGTTGAAACTCTTGGTGAGAAGCTTCACTCGGGAGTTGTTTCCCCTAACTAACTACCATGAACTATGGGATCAAATGAATTGGTGCGCGACAAGGCAATTGCGAACAGTAGGTGGAGAAACAATGGTTGAAATTTGAAAACCACACTCCAATCTCTAGGCCAAGGAATGCATTATAGACTACAAAAGTAGCCCTCTTGGCCCAAGCAAAAGAGGGTTGACTTACCTTCTCCCTCCAACTGGGCTTTGGAAGGCTTAATCACAATTAACCTAGATGTCTAACTTGAGTTTAGAGGTTTGTCTTATATTAACCTAGTTAGGAGGCATGGAATGCTTAAGAAAACACAGCTCAATTTGAGCCTCTTACGGAAAGGGGGATTCTCTCTAAGTTAGGTTAGGGTAGAACAATAGATTTCCAAGCACACAAAATGCACAATCATCATGAACAATACCTCTAAACTTTAAATTAAATATCACCCACACAAAATGATTCAATCCACACAATCAACTACATGGTAGAAGTTAGGTTTCTACAACACCCAAGTGAATAGGAGACTACTCCATGCTAGAAAGAAGGAAGAACACAAAGGAAAAAGGAAAAAACCATCATTGTGATGCCTCAATCCTTACTTGTGCTTGTAGAGATCCTCCCTTGAAGAGGAACTTCCCAATTCTTGACTTGGAGCAAACCCTAGCCTCTTTTCCCTCTTGGTTCGTGACTTTCTCTCTCTAGGGTTTCAAGAAGAAGCAGGTTTCTCTCACTTTGAGCTCTCCCTTTTCTTCTTTCTTTCAGCTCTCCTTTTATACACTGATCGAGCTCACTTCGCGGTCCCAGTTCACGGCCGTGAACATCTGGCCTGGACAATGAACACTGCCAAAACGCACCGCTTTCATTTGTTGAGTTCGCGGACAATGGCTTCAGTTCACGGTCTTACGGCCGTGAACTGACTCGGAGTAGTAACTTCCAAAAACTCTCTGGACGCCCTTCAATTCAGGGTCCTGGCGATTGTAAACTCACTGCTTGGACCGTGAACAACAGCTGTTTCCTCCTCTTTGCTTGGTCCTCGTGCCATTTCTTCCAACTTTCGACTCCGGGGTTGGTTACAACTATTAGACTTTGAAACACAAAAAACCTAGCGTAAAACCACCCTTTTATGGAGCTCAAAAGCCAGAAACTCCAAAGATAAATGGGGAAAAAAGTGTACATTTAGGCCTGAATCACTCCCCCTCAAATAGACGTTTGCTTGTCCCCAAGCAAACCATTTCACACAAGGTACTATCTCAACCTAACAAAATAACTTGGGGACAAATTTTTTTTTGTTTTTTTTTGACAAGACTTGGGGACAAATCAAAGGGCAAAAAGTGGAAAATCTCAATGGCTATTGGCAATTAACACATGGACCGTTGCAAGCGATACTAGCATCTTGCACAAACGACATTCGAGACTACCAAAAGCAGGCAAACGAAAAGTTCGCACCTTGTTCATGAATCAATGCAAGTCTCAACAAGATCACTCATCAACGACAACTAACCATTCATAACATTCAATTCCAAGGAATGAACGAATGGGAAACAAAGGTCCTCACCGGGGTATGATATGACATGCAAATCAAGGATGAATCACTTACTCTCTTGACCAGTGGGGTCGGGACCATTTGGTGCAAAAAATGTGCACAATCACCAACTCTCGGTCCTAACGTCTCTTCACCATGGCGGAAACCTCTAAATTCTAGAGTTCTCGGGATTGTTCTCATCACTAGTTTGTCCGAAGGTTTTAGACACAGGTTCAAATGACTGGCAATTGTCTTGGACATGGGGAAAAGGCTTTTTGGGTGGTGACTAACACAACACGAGTTCCTACATATTCACCTTAAAACCGAAGGTTCTATGGCTTCGAATAAGAAACTTCCCTACAAACAATGACCACTAGCGTCGGCCAAAAACCTTACTTCTACCTTCCAAACTATCACCCATCACGAACCGCATTCAAGCACACTTCCTCGCCCTACTCTTGATATCACATTCAAACATAATAGTGAAGGATTTCAACAACAATGTGGGTGTTTCAACGGCTTGAGTGACAAGAAACCCCTCCTAGAGCATACACTTTGATTTTTGTGGCACCCTCTACTTTATTTACCACGCTTTATTACCTCTTTTTCGATTCTTTTTCGATTCTTTTTCTCTTTTCTTTTCTTTTTGAGGGGCGTACTAGAGATTAAAACACTTGCCGCATTAACATTTAACAACCAATGCTCTCAATTAAGAACTTACTCCAAAACTACTCTTTTCTTTTCTAGCAAGAACCGCACAAAATCCTCCTATGTAGAACCTCCATGGAGCTCCAAAGCATGGACTCAAGGACACAAGGACAGCTCACGTATAGACACGAAGAAAGGATGGGGGGTCGTTCTATAAAACACCATTACGCTCATGAGCGAAAAGCTCCTACAAGAGAACGACCCCTAAAGTCACAAGGCTCAAAGAGGCTGACTAGGGGATAGAATATTTTGGGACAATCTACATTTGGGCGTGGACTACTACTATACCTCCATCATAATCACTGGTATAGTAATTGCCATGGTAAGAGGGATCTAAGCACACAAGAAGAAAAAGATCGGCTCAAAACTCACATGGCTACCTTGTCACCCAACCATCTATTCGAATTCACAAAACACAATGCATGGCAATTGTAATCAACAAGTAATCGAGTCAAGACATCCATTCATTTTTGCACACATGAGAACTAAACCTTCGCACTATCCTAATGCACCTCTCAGCCATCATCATAGGACACACTCGATCACATTCAACAATTCAAGGTTAATGCTAGTAAACACGAGATTATCCCACAAACCGGCCACTTTGATCATGTAAACATTGCTTGGAGCCCTCAAAATTTTCAAATTTGGGCATACATCAAGGCTCTAAGCATTCAATCACACTCACACAAACTGAATAATAAACTACCCCCCCCCCCCCCCGACACACACACACTTAAGCTCGGCATTGCCCTCAATGGCGTAAGATAGGGGGTAGACGATGTTAACGCATGGTTTGGTGAGTGAAATTTGGAATTTTTTTATCCGGGGCAGGAGATTGGAACTTCAAGGAGAAGACAAAAAAATCACATATAATACTCGCTCGAGGCGAGGTTATTACACATAACAATACGATAGTAGTAGTAGATGTTCACACACACACACACACACACACCGAAGAAAAGAAAGAAAAACAAAATAAAAGATAAAAGAGTTCAGAGTTCCAATTGGAGAAGTGGGGCGAAAGGAATCGGCTCTGCCACATGTCTCACTCGTCTTCTACCTCGTCATGGGTCGAAGGGCTCGGCTCATCATCTAGGAGAAGGCCCTGGCGACGAGCTATCCGCTCCACCAGGCCGGTGTGCCGGTCGAGCCAGGAAGTGACTCCCACCACGTGGGTCTTAAGGCGATCCATCCTCTCCACGAGGTGCACCCCGGAGGTGGAAGGACTAGCTCCTGATGATGCTGCTGCTGGTGGTATGGATGCAGGACGCCGGGGACGCCCGCGAGCTCGAGCAGATGGCTGCTCTGGAGGAGGGTCCTCTGAATTGGGCTCCACTGGAGCAGGGTTGACTCTCGGCCTTAGGGCCGCTGAAGGTCGAAGCACGTTTAGGTACTCGATCCCTCGCTCTCCACGAAGCACCAACTTCATGTTGTAAAGGGTCTCTACTGGGAATTTCTCGGTCCGACCAATGATGGAGCACCACGATAGGTCCACCTCAAAGTGCCAAGCCAATCTGGTGATGATGCCCCCCAGATGCATGGTGTCCACCCTATTCCGCCCCAGATATCGGGTGAAAGTGGTAGCAACCATCGCTCCCAGATGGAGTGGCTCAACGGGACTCCTCATAGAGGGGATGGCAATCAGCCCTCTGTTAGTGATCAAGTCCCGCTCGCAGACTGGGAATGACAGACCTGGTGAGCAGGGTGTGCAGAATCCTCCATGGGGTCCGCAGCTTAACCACATTGGTGTGGCCACCCTCGAACTCATCATGCTGGTGCTCGGGGCAGCTGAGGGTCGGGAACGCTGCCTAATAATGAAAGTTGACAGAGTACTGACGATACGTCATCGTCATGTGCGTGGGGTCCAACCCCATGGCCTGAGCAAATGCGTCGTATGTCAGCACCCGTGGATGACCTCCCAGCATGAACTCCACGTGGGGCCGACTCTGCTTACTAATTGGGACCACATGGGAGAAGGTGGAGTAGAACTTCACGCAGAGCTCCTGGTAGGATGAGCTTAACCACCATTAGCAACTTGCGCCACTGGGGGTGGCAAACAACCCCCGACATTGCCGCTCTACACCTGAACATGGTGAACATGTCCAAGTCAAGCATCCAGTGAAGCCCCGCCTCACTGTTCATCTGGTAAACGAACTTGTCCCCGAACCGTTCGTGGTTCACCAAGTATCAGATGTACTCATGATCCATATTAAGCATCCTGCAAAACAGCCAAACATGCACCATACGTGAAAACAATTGTCAATCTCAACTCATTGGGAGGAAAAAGAATCCCCCCCACACCTATGTTCCCACTACGCTCCCATGCCATTTGAAAAAATTAAGCTCAAGCACATCGAGGCATGGTTCTAGGTGTTTCACGGTTTATCCACACAAAAATCTAACCCAAACCATGCCACGGTGGCTACCATCCACCATTCAAACATAAAAGTTCCACATTCATTCATAATTTTTGCACTTGGTGGCAAATTTCACATTTGAAAGCAATTTTTCCTAAATTACGCCCACCAAGGCTCAATTAAGCTCATACAAATCACATTCAACATTCATGCACCACTAATCGACTAATCCCTCGCCCTATTTCTATGTTCAACAATCAGTTCACTAGATTCACCTCACTTCACTCCTTAATCCGATTCTCCATAATTAACAAAGGTAAGGTCGAAAACAAACCTAGAGACCCAAGAAGGAACGAAGGGGAAATGAGGTTAGGGTGAGCGAGTCGAAAAATTTCACGAAAACAGGTTAGCGGATGCTAGGGCTGCAAACGAGCCGAGTCGAGTTTTTGCTTAGCTTGAGCTCGGCTCGTTTATAAATTTTTTAGCTCGAGCTCGGCTCGAACTCGAATTTTGATCATCCAGCTCGAGCTCGAGCTCGACTCGATTAAAAATAATCCAGCTCGAGCTCGGCTCGATAGAGCTCGGTAAATGCTCATTAACACAGCTTGTCAAGCTGAGTACAAGCTCGGCTCAAGATAAGCTCGATTTGAAACCATTCTTGCTGAAAAATGTATACAAATAAAAACATTATAAACTAAAAATGATAAAAAGAACACTAGAAACTAAAAATAACATCTAACTTCCATATATATCCTTATTAACAAGATAATTTTCATGTTTAGAAGAGTAATTAATCATTCCACAAATTTAAACAAGCCAGCTCGCGAGCTTAGCTCAACAAGCCACCGAGTTAAGTTAGCTCACGAGCTTATCAAGCCGAGCATGGCCTAGCTCAAGCTTGGCTCGTTTACTAACGAGCTGGCTCGCGAGCCGGCTTGTTAATTAACGAGTCGAGTGTCGAACGAGTTTTTTCCGATTCGAACGCCGAGTTGCTCGCGAGCGGCTTGGCTCATTTGCAGCCCTATCCGCTCATCGAAAGCTTGCCGGAAATCGCCTCACCAAAAAAATAAGCTCCAAATCTACCCAAAATCTCAGCGAAGGGCGCCCTTGACGAGGGAAGATTGGTTCGGTGATTTGTTTTTTATTTGGATCACCGGAACTTGTCGAAAATGGAAAAATTCCTCTGAAAATCGCGGTTTTCCAGCAAATTTGAAAGTTTTCCGTCGAATATTGGGTCGTGAAGTGAAGATAAGGCGTTCACGACCCTTTTATAGGCAGACACCGAGGTTCACGGACGCGTTTCCCTGTTCACAGTTACTAAGACCGTGAACATAGCTCGTGGACCGCGAACGGGGTGAAACGGCGAGTTTTACAACACGTGGAAGCACCCTTGTTCACGGATGCGTTAAGCAGTTCATTGTCGATTAAGACCGCGAACTGCAAGCTCAGACTGCGAACTGAAGTGCAAACAGGGCATTTCCTGAAAATTTTGACTCGACTACTCCACCCGGCCTACTATCAATCACAAACCATCTCAAAACACACAATCACAAAGACCTGGCACGGGGATACCACTTTGACCACTTAAACTCTTCACTCAACCACAAAAAGAGAAAATAAGGAAAAGAAAAACAAACCTACATTGGGTTGCCTCCTAACAAGCACTAAGTTAACGTCACTTGCTTGATAGAGAGGATATTTTTTCTTCTGCTCAAATCAAGAGACCTCAACTTTTTAAATCTCACATGCCATGGCAACCTGTCAAAAACTTAGATCAAATGTTGCAGGTTTCTTCAAATGATAAGAGTGCATCAGAATTATGTCTAGAGGGCACAGATAGAGCTTCTGACACCCCTTTTTATACCACTTCCCTCATGAGCCTGATAGAGGAGTGACTGTCACTTCTGCTCTAGCCTCGAGATAGTACTCAATGCTATGAGCCTTTGTTCAAAAATGAAAGTTTGAGCATATCAAAGAAATAGAACCTAAAATGAGTACACGATTTTCACTTCGAGAGTCTCCTTACTCATGAATTGTCTGTCCTAGATCTACTAATTAGTATTGAACTTATGTAAGGCTATTGTTGGACTTTTTCCTCCCAGAAATAACACTATTTAAAAAAATTACAAAAGTAGCACCCAACCCACACAAATTCCAAAAATAACCCCATTTGTTAAAAACCGCATGCCAAAGGAGCGGTTTAAAAAGAAACTGCATGTCAAAGGGGCGGTTTAAAAAGAAATCGCATGCAAAGGTATGGTTTGAAAAGAAACCGCATGGGGAAGCGACGGTTTTTGCTAGGGCAGCCAAAGAAACCGAGCAAAGAAACCGCTTGGGGTTGCGATTTTTGGAACTGTCTATTTTCGCCAGACCGCGCGCCAACTCATCGATCAGCGTCAGGTATCGTAAACCGCAAGTCAAGGGTGTGGTTTCTCGCCTCGGAATGCAAACCGTTCAAAAGGGGAGCGGTTCACGTTTGGCGAAAATTACAAAACTTCCCCTGGAGGGGGCGGTCCGAATCCTAGGAAATAGTGGTCTGTTGGTTGCAGCTAAGTCCAATTTGCCATCAGAAAACATTTCTTAGGTTTTTCCTTAAAAACCCGTCGAATCTCTATCCGACTTATTGAAAAAAGGATGATTGGTGCCAAGACGAGAGTATTTATTATGATGACTATATATGTACTCATCGAATCTCTGTATGTACTCATTTTACTAAATTTCTGTTGTTATAATTTTTTTTATCAATCTATATTCTAACTAATTAAACTTCTTGTTATTATGTTCATCAAGGATCGAGTGATCCAAGTGTGTTGTACGGCCAACCTAACCATCATTCAAGGAATGTTTGGAACGATCATCGGGTACATACAATTCTTCATCATTTGTCATTTTCTTATTTTGTTAACGTACTTAGTCGTTTATAAAATAAATTTGATAATTTTTAATCGTATTGATTATTTTCAATGGTTTGGGCTAATACAATGCACCACTTACTTAGAATCTTTATAAAGAGATGCATTTATAAGGAAATGGGGTCCTAAGCAATTATCATGATTCTCCCATTTCCTAGGAAAATCGGGTTTTAAGCGATCCTCAGATACTTCTCCCCATTTCCTGGGTCTTAATCGATTATCTTTGATTATGACCATTGCATGAGAACAGGGCCACCCTCTCCCCTGATACTTCTGGCAAGAGCACTCACCAAGTTTTTGTCCTGAAATTGACCTTTATTTCATGGGGATGCCCCCCACGTCTACCATCCTCCCAGTGCCCGGTCTCGACGTTATACTCGCCAGCATCTTGATTCATAACGGTGATACTGTGCCGACTACTCTTTCGATTATCTTTTTCCATTATTTCTGTGGCTTTATAGGCATGGAACCTACCATGTGCCTCATTCGTCTTTGCCCAGTGGAGTCGATTGACGAACCATTGGTTTGTTTTCTAGAAAGTCATCTCAACAATGGCAAAGATTGGCAGTGAACGAACCCCCTTGAAGACGGTGTTGATACTCTCACTTGAGTTTGTTTTGGCAATATCCCAACTGATACCTCTGTCCTTATGAAAAGTCACATGGTTAGGTCATGTCCATCTAGCCACTGCGCCCCTTCAGGGCACAGCTCACGGATCTTCTGCATCTTCTCTTGGTAGGCAACAGCAGAGGAATACAGAGAAAAGGCTTAAGTTAGTGTAATTTTCTTTTCAATAATTAAAAGAAATACAGGTACTCTTGTTAGAATCTTAGGAGAGGTATACATTTCCTTAGAAACACAGCCTTTTGACACAAAAAATGGGGGATCCGAGGATCGTTGAAAACCCGATTTTCCCAAGAAATGGGAGGATCATGATGATCGCTTAAGAACCCATTTCCTTAGGCAAACATCTCTTTTACAAAGATTCAAAGTAAGTGTTGCATTGTATTTTCTATCAGCTATTCCTAGTTAACAAAATTAAATAACCAACGAAATAAAGCGCTTACCGGTCCACCATAAATTATCAGCAAGCTTCTTCCGCTGGAAATGATGGTTGAAACTGCTTTTGAAGTGTCGTATGCACCACCTCTGGGACCACTTCCAATTTAGATCCAAGCCTAAGATGGCGGCTCTAATCCCATCGTGGCGATCGAAGTTGATTGTCATGTTCGTCCTCCTAGTGACGTGGAGGGGAATTTGTCTGAAGAATCATGCATAGCTTTCGGTATTCTCTCCCTCAACAATGGCGAAGGCTAAAGGAAAGACTTATCTGTTTGCATCCGCTCCACTGTTAATCAAGAGAGTGCCCATGTACTTGCCGGTAAGGAATGTTCCATCCACTTGCAACACAGGGACACATAAGCCAAAACCATCGATAGATGGCTTGAATGACCAAAATAGACGTTTGAAATGGCTTTTGTTACCGGGCTCCGACGAATGGATCTTTTCATCTTGGTAGCGAGGGGAGAAAATAGTGCCACGGTTAGAGGCCTCCAATGCCAAAATCAATTTGGGAGGGAATGCATATGATTCTTCCTAGTCACCAAACACGGCGGCCATGGCTTTTTGCTTTCCATGCCACGTCTTCTTATAGTTAATAATATATCCATAATGACTAGAAATGTCGGCGATGATGGCTTTCACCTTCAAGTCAGGTTGTTGGTCAATTAGATGCTTGATAGCCGCAACAACCACCTTGGATTTCAACTGTCGATGGCCTTGGTATGTTATGGATGACACACATGTGTGAGTGCTCATCACACACGATATGACACAATGGCCGACTCTCTTGCTGTTGATGGCCTGGATCCTACTCTTGCATCCCTTGTGTTGATTTTGGAATCTAACTATGAGCCTCTTCACGTTGGAATGAGTTATGCGTCATTCAAAAGTCCGAGTCATTGCTTCAGTCTCAATAGCGTGCCACACCTCCTTCTTACCAAATTGTTGGCCCTTCATAAACCCAGTAAGTAGAACCGATGCTGGCACCTCTGGCGGCTCCATGTCAGTGTTGACATACCAATTCTCATTTGGAAAGTGGTACGGGATAGGTACACGATCACGAGACACCTCATCATCATCTAATTCTTACTCTTGTCCTAAATCATCATCTAATTCTTACTCTTGTCCTAAATCATCATCACCTTCAAGAGGGTCAAAGATGTCTACACTGACATTGCCTTCTTCTTCTTCATCGAAAAGGTCACTAACTGGTGCTGGCAGGGCATCTTACATCTAATCCAGATCATGAAAGGCACCTTCATCAGCTCCGTAATGGTAGTTGTGAAAACTACCGCCCTGAATGAAAGTTGTAATCGGGTTGGTACTATTTTTTTAGCCTTCTTGTTGGTTGTCATGATACGGTTTCGGTTGAAGACCTATAACCACTCCCTCAACAGGCGGTTTCTGCTAGATCAGGCACTAAACCGCCTATCCTAGTGGTGGTTTCTGAACAAAATTTTAACCGCATCCTCAACATGTGGTTCTTCCACAAACCGCCTCCCCCAGTATTGGTTTTCGAAGAATGGTGCTATTTTTGGCATTTGTGTGGGTTAGATGCTATTTTTGTAGTTTTTTTTCAAATAGTGTTATTTCTGGAAAAAATACGGCTTTTGTCCCTGTCTAGATGGTTGGGAGAATTCTTGTCAGCGGTTGACCTCATAAGTTTCTAGTTACCCACTACTGCAGATCAAAAGTAACATGCTACCATGTAGGTCTTGTAAGTTGAACTGGTTTGTGTATGGTTTGCTTGATGACAAGCAAATGGTTAAGTGAGAAAGAGTTTGATACGTGTTAAATTATACATGTTCTAATCCTCACGTCTTGATAATCTGGCTTTGTAATATTCGTCTCATGGTCTGTTTTACGCTAAGTTGTGTTTCCTTTTTCATATTTCTAGTCCAAGTATGTGGATGGAGTCTAGGAGCGAGTTTTGAGGTATTTGAAGGTCAAAACTAGACTAAGAAGAGCCAAGGGAAGATGTCACGACCTAGTGGTTCTGAAGCAAGCTAGAAATGAGGGTTACTCTGCCGAAAAATTACCTCTCAAGACTCAAAACTTGGCCAAACTTAGAGGGATGGGGCGACGATTTCCTATTTTGGACGCTGATTTCTGAGGCCATTTTGGGGATTTCCCATAATTTCTGAGGCCATTCTGTAGGGTCATTGTTGCCTAGCAGGATGGTGGCTAGCTATTGGCTACAATGCAAAATAGAACTAGACTTTACATAAATCAAACCAGAGGCGGACCTACCTTAGAGGAAGGTGTGTCACCCGACACACCTTGGTTCGAAATTTTGGGACCTTCGACACACCTTCGATAATTGTTATCGACACACCTTATTACATTAAAAAAAATTGTTGTCATAATGTTAATAAAAATATAAGGAGTTATCGGACTTTAGACAAGGTAGTGAATTAGTTTATTATAAAAAAGTAAACAATTAATTGACTACTTAGTACGTAGTGAGCATTCAGAGAGATAGCCATCATCTTAGAGATAACCTCGATAAATTGAATTAAAATTGAATTGATTAATAAACTGGTTGAGTCAAGTAATTAGATAGTGAGTTCCATGTCGTTTTTCCCCGTAGCTTCTTCCATATTTTTTTCATAAAGTTAATTTCCAACTTGCTTTCTAGTTTAGTTATTGCTTTTCACGTTGACGCTTGTCACCACTCTCCAACTGTCGGCGTCGTGCCAGTGAAATCCTCATTCTCATTCAAACTTCCACGTTGACGCCTGTGGCTACTCTTTCAACTTGCCATCCTAGTTTTCCCATCTTAAATGAGTGTTGACATTACCTCTTGCAATTGCAAGCTACAAAATGACATTTTTCATATATGAGCTTAATCTGAAATGATATTTGGTATCAGTTGAGTAACCAATTTATGAATAATTGTTTAGTTGTTTACGTAAAAAAGATTTGATTTGCAACCTAATGGACAAATGTAATTAAGAAATATTCAGAATATGAATAATCGTCATGACTCATTATAAACACAATGAAATTGGCAAAATTTATGAATAAAAAATATATTTTTATATTTATGTTTAATTATTTATTTTTTATTTTAAAATTATTTTTATGGGCCGACACACCTATCTGAAAATCCTGGGTCCGTCACTGAATCAAACAACCCATTTATTGTCGGTAATCGATGCAAGTCAAATGAAATACGAGGAGAAACTATCCTACGTAACACCTTCCCTTCTTATCTTCCTTGTCCATGTCGATAACTTTGTGTATATATGGACACACTGTTAATCGTCAACAAATCCAAACAATTTATAAGCTCCACCTCGGATCGGTCGTTGAAACTTCTACCAGGCCAGCTGCTTCGTCGAAGTGACGAAGTCGATGCATGTTTGTAAATCACTAAATTGCCAACGTTATATATTGATTCCTTTTCTTTATTATATTGAAGCTATAAATGCCCTCCAACTAAAGCTCCTAGAAGATAACGATCAGTTGATCAAGACGACCAACTTTTGATTATTCAAATATTCGGCTTTGCTTGTTTTATATATGCATGTATGCTTTGCTTACTTACTTTTCCTTCCCTTTCCACAAAATATCGATGCGCATTAGTTGAACGAACAACAAACAAGGAGAGTGTGGATCGAAGAATGAATAAATCCCAGTAACCGACCAACGCGGCCAAAATAAATGTATCTAGAAATACTCCGAGTCTCAGGATGGGGTTCGGGGGTTACCTACATTTTTATTATATTTAGATTTATTATAATTAAAAAGTGGGCTCCTTATTGTATCTCGGTTTGCCACTAATTTTCTATAAAATTTTTTTTAATGTTTTCCACTATAATAATAATAATTTTAGAAATTGGGTTCAGGACCAAACTAACAGTGGCAGACTTCTGCACTCACATGTATTTGATGAGGTATATGCCTTATAAGAATATTGGACAATGATTGACAAAAAAATGTTAAAGTCTCCGGGTGTGAGAAATATTAGAGTAAATACAAATCTTTAATCAAAATTTTCAAATTAGTAGCCAAATTTTTCGGAACACAAATCATTAATCAAATCTTCTGTAACACATTTGTTACTGTTTATAATTTTGTAACTATTTACTCAATTAAAATCCTGAAATTTTGACATTGATAGACACATGTATCTTCCAACTCAACATTGAGTTGCCAAGTTATCATTACTAACAAAACTGCCAACAGGAATTAACATTTGGCTAATACTTTATATTTTGAAAAATTTGACTTAAAAATTATATTTACTCAAAATATTATATCACATTAAAAGAAAAAGAAATTTCTAAGTGTGTTTATAAAGTTAATTCCCACTTTATTTTGTTGATCAGATTGAGTGATTTTCGTGAATGATGTGTGGAATTTAGTAATACATATTGAAAGGTTTTGTTTAGTGGTTAATTAATTAATTATTTTTGGATTAATAATTAATTACTTGTTTGTTTGTTTACTAAAAAATTTTGAACCACTCTCGGCCTACAGTATACTTAGGTTCCTCTCCCAACCGACAACATATATCAACTTAGGTATGGTCTTTTTTTAGTTAATTTCAGGCCAAAATTGCCAAAAAATTTAGACATACTTCATCTTTTTCGCTCATGGTTTCGACGACAAAAATGACTTGTTGGAGCAGAGTTGTGTCAAACACAATCAAGAAACGAACATAAGATTTACGTGGTATCTTCAACGAGTATCGTTGAGACTAATTCACAGAGAAGAGAAATCTCTCATAGTCAATCGTATTATATGAGAATTCTTAGGTTACAAGAGACAACTACTTTACAAATATATATCACCAGCCGCCCTAACCCTATCTCATGTAGTAATAGGTAATTAACACATATTATTAAAGGCTAATTACAATTAACCACCTATTACTTTATAATACTTCTAACACCCTTCCTCAAATTGATGATGCTTACGCAACATCAATTTGTAAGCAAGAAACCAGTGGCGAGTAGAAGCGATCGCCATGGCGAGTAAGTCAGTAGTCTGCTCTTCCGAAGTAATATACGACAACTCTATCCTTCCTTCTGCAACCAGTTGCCGAATATAATGCACATGAACCTCTATATGCTTAGTGCGATCATGAAGAACTGGATTGGTAGCAATCCGGATCGCACTAGTATTATCTGCATATAGGCGCATAGGAAAATCACACGCCAACCCAAGCTCAGCAACCAGGCGATGTAGCCAAACCAGTTCCAAAGTGACCTCGGACATTGATCTGTACTCAGCCTCTATGGACGATTTGGAGACCCTCTCCTGCTTCTTGCACCGCCAGGAAACAAAGGAGGAACCAATCCGCACACACCAACCCGAAGTAGACCACCGAGTGTCTAAACACCCAGCATAATTAGCGTCTGCATAGGCTTCAATGACCGACGTACCGGTAGCAGGAAACAATAAACCCACATCCGTCGTACCACATAAATACCGTAGGATGCGACGAACAGTGACCATATGAGACGTCCTCGGAGCATACATGAATTGACTGACAACCTGGACAGCGTAGGAGATGTCAGATCTGGTATGAGTAAGATAAATTAAACTCCCCACGACACTGCGGTAGAGAGCGCCATCAGGAAGAAGATCACCATCAGTCTGGCATAGCTTCAAGTTCTGCTTCATAGGTGTAGCACAAGGATCACAGGCGTCCATTTGAGCTGTCTCAAGAAGTTCCAAGATATACTTCCGTTGGCCAACAAAAATCCCGTCAGAGGAACGATGAATCTCCAACCACAGGTAATAGGACAAATCACCTAACTCCTTAAGCTTGAAGGCCGAATGTAGCGTCTGAATCAAAGACTGGATACCCTGTATGTCATCACCACTCACAACCATATCATCAACATATATAAGGAGAACCGTACGTACACGAGCTGTCCGACGCAAAAACAAAGAAGGGTCATTATCACTCTGCACAAGACCAGTAGCAGAGATCGTCTCATGGAACTTCTCAAACCATAACCGAGGTGCCTGCTTCAGACCATAGAGGAAGCGACAAATCTTAGTCTTATCACCCTTCAGATACCCTGGTAGACATTCTATATAGATGGTTTCCTTCAAATGGCCATGAAGGAAACTAGGAAAGAATTTTTAACATCCAGCTGCTTTAACTCCCATCCTCGCAACCAACACGACACGGAAAGTCTGCATCTTTGCTACATGAGCAAAGGTTTCCTCTTAATCAATGCCAAACATTTTTCGAAATCCCTGAGCCACCACACATGCCTTGAAGCTATCCAAAGTGCTGTCAGGATGCAGTTTGACATTATATACCCACTTGGAACCAATGACAGGATACTCGAGTCGACGATCAACCACATCCCAAGTATGGTTTGCCTCAAGGGCATCAATCTCAACATCCATGGCATTTTCCCAATGTTGATTGCCACGAGCTTGTTTATACGTAGCAGGAACAGGAATATGAGATGTGACGAAAGCAACAAAGTCGGTCATACGTAAAGGTGCTGACCTTTTGTTGTACATAAGAAGCGCCGGAGAGGAGGAGCATCCTCGACAGCCAGCGAGTGATCCAAGAACTGGCTATGGGAAGCAGAGGAACTGCCAGCCAAGGAGTCTCTCGCAGATGATGATGATGATGATGATGAGGAGCTAGCGGAAGATGAACTTAGGAATGCCGAGTGTTGAGGTGAACCCGTAGAATTGCCAGAAGCCGCACTTTAGGACGTGGATGCATGGGGCGATGATGGGGGGTCAGAATCATCTAGACCAACAGGCATGGCACGAGGAAACGGGTCCAATGGTTGAAGGAAATCAAGTGTGGAGGCTGACTGCTGTTGTGACAGAACATGATGGGGTAAATGCTCAAGAAAAGCAACATGACAAGATATCAGGATCCAACGATTTGCAGCATCATAACACACATACCCCTTGTGCTTCTCACTGTAACCAATGAACATACATTTAATTGCCTCAGGCTTTAATTTATTACGTTCTCTTCGAGGAAGAAGAACATAACAAACACAGCCAAACACACGTAACCAGGAATAACTAGGCTTCTTGCCAAAGAGGACCTCATATGGACTCTTCTGAGCAAGAATCAAGTAAGCTGACGATTAATAAGGTACACAACAGTGTGAACCTCTTCAACCCAAAAACTGGATGGGACCGACGACTGAAATAGAAGCACACGCGTAAGCTCTAACACATGACTATGCTTGCGTTCAACCAGATCATTTTGCTGAGAGACGCCGGGACATGACTGCTGGGGTAAAATACCACATGCCTTAAACTCCTCCTGTAACGGCCCAGATGAAAACTAGCCGCCAGGATCTGATCTGAGCACCTTGACCTGGCGACCAAATTGAGTGAAAACCATTTGGAAAAATTCCTTCGCTACTGTGAGCAAATCAGACTTCTGCCGAAGAAAATATACCCATGCATAACGAGTAGCATGATCAATAAATAGTTCAAAATAGCGAAACCCAACTCGAGATGTCACAGAAGCAAGGCCCCATAAATCTGTATGAACCAAATCAAAAGGTTCTGAGTAATCTGTTGAACTTGAGCTAAACGATGTTTGTGAAAGTTTAGCCTCAATACAGGAGACACATGCACTAGAATCAGAAACCGAACTACCCGACAAAAGATTATTCTTAAACATCTCTTTCAAACGTGCAGATGAGAGTGGCCTAACCGACGATGCCACAAATCCCAATTTGACAATCCAATAGAAAAACCAACTGAATTAACTCTACTAGTAGCTACAGACGAGCCCTTAGGCAGCCGCCCTTGAAGCTCGAAGGAAGCACCACTATTACCATGACCACCCACACTGCCGCCTCCTCCAACATCTCTTGAGTAACTGTCCAAGGTGTATACCCGTCCAACTTTAGTCCCTCTACCGATCTCCATCCCTGTGTTTTTGTCATGCACAGTACAACCATGAGAATCAAATAGAACCTCACATCCATCTTCAGTCAGCTGCCCCACAGAAATGAGATTAGGCACAAGCTGAGGTACATATAAAGTATCAGAGATATTCAACCCATGTTTCCGAACCACTCCAATACCCTTAGCAGGTAAGCAAGTGCCATTAGAAACTTGCAACTGAATAGAAGTATGCGGACTGAGAGAACTAAAGGAAGAGCGAGAGCTAGTCATGTGATTAAAAGCCGCTGAGTAGAGATGCCAAGAAGGAGAAGGAGGAGAAAGCCTACCAATAGAGAACACCGAGCCTAGAGCCAAAGGAAGTGCTTCCTTGAGGGCAGCCTGAACCATCTGATTTATAATTTCTTGAGAGAGTCCAGAGGATGCAGGCTGAGACGTGGCTGGAGCAACCGCGGTTGTGGCAAACACTGGACCCGAAGCCGGGGAACGAGGGGAACCAACCCCAGGATATCGACCCCTCCCACGTTGATCGAGAATCGGGCAAGCTCCAATCTTGTGGCCTGACGTCTTGCAATAGTTGCAGATGTTGCGCTTAGGACAGTGAAGTTGGACATGCCCAAGTTCCTGGCAGTAGAAGCAAACGATTTCCCCAGGTGGAGTACGATAGAACCGTGGCCTCTCCAGCCACTCCGAACTTGCATCAAATGCCGCAACACCAACCCCACTAGAGGACGCTACTCTATTCCCTCTAGCAGCCGAGACAACAAAGGCGGAGGCAGAATCAGACTGATGAACATCAAGCTTCGCTTGACTGCGCAAGCATGTTTCCTCTCGAATCAATTCTCTCAAGACATCTTCAACCTTCATGACATTCCTATGAAGCAAGGAGGAACGAATACTCTCAAACTCGGGTCTAAACTTCATCAAAAACTGCATAATCCGAGAACTAGCACGTTCCTTCTAAACCTCAGTGGAGGCTTCGGTAGACACCATAGACGCAGTAAGCATATCATGTTCAGTCCATAAATTCACAGTTGCCTGATAATAAGAGCGACAATCGAGATCCCCTTGGTGTAATTGAGCTAGATCAAGCTCTACGTCAAACTTACGGGAAGCGCTGGATTGAGAGTGAAAATCAGACAGATGAAGCCACATAGCATGGGCGGTCGTAAAGCTACGCAAACTGAGCGATATAGAGGGATCAACAGAACTAAGGATCCACATCATCACCTGGGCGTTACTCGCTGCCCAATCCTCCTTAACCTTTGCTGAAGCATCCTCCCCGGGTACCACAGCCTTACCATCAAGAAATGAAGACAACCAACGAACTTGAACAAAGAGCCTGAACTGGAATTCCCATAATGCAAAATTCTTTCCATCGAACCGAACCGAGAAAGCATCAAGCTTGGATGATTCCATAATAGCCAGCAAAATTCAAACAAGGGACGAGAAGTAACAGCAAGCAGGAGGCCGAGAAGCAAAAGCAAGCAATAGGCCGAGAACCAAAAGCAAGCAGTAGCTAGGAACAAAAAACCCTCACCCAAGAATGCCCCAATGAAATCTCCACCAGTGAGAGCAGCAAGAGGGAGCCGATCCAATACGGAGAGAAGCAGCAGCCACAAAAACAAGAATGCCCGTTGCAATAACCACCAGTGCGAGCAGCAAGAAGAATCCGAGACACCAAATCAGTCCAGAAAAAGGACGCTAAGCATGAGATCCACGAGCAGGCTCTGATACCATGTCAAACACAATCAAGAAACTAACACACGAGATTTACTTGCTATCATCAACGAGTATTGTTGAGACTAATCCACGGAGAGGAGCAACCTCTCAGAGTCAATCGTATTATCTGAGAATTCTTAGGTTACAAGAGACGGCTACTCTACACATATATATCACCAGCCGCCCTAACCCTATCTCACGTAGTAATAGGTAATTAACACATATAATTAAAGGCTAATTACAGTTAACCACCTATTACTTTATAATACTTCTAACAAGTTGCAGTTAGGGCGGGAAACCAACCCGTTTGAAAAATCATGATCCAAACCGAATCACATAATTTGGTTCAGACCGTAGACCGTTAAGTATGGTCTCGTCCATGGTCTGCATTATATGATGTTTGATTTTTTGGTCTGGTCTGGTCTAGACCGCGGTTTATTGGGACCAAACCATGGACCCTGCAGACTTCTCAATACTTGTAAGCACCCCACTCGACCACTCTCCCAACTCCCACAACGAAATCCAAATCTCAATCTTTATTTTGAGAAACTTGTCTTCTCCTTCACTCACAACCACATTTCACCAGAGAGTAAAGATAATCGTATCTCCATATGAAATTATGTTAATGTTTATGACGTTATGCTTCAAGTTGGGATGCTTTTGACTTTGCATCTTTATTATTTACTGAGATTTATAGTGTCAAAACTATTTATGCATGTTGGAATTTATGTTTTAAGGAAAAAATCAATTTTTTTCTTGACTATTGGTTCATTTTTTGTGTGATTAACTAATCAAATTGTTTATTTTTCGTTCAATGTGGTCTATCGAGACCAGTCCGCACAGGCGTGGTCAGGTGTAGGCGTATAGTCTGTGGTCTAGTCTATGATCTATACTTTAGTCTCCTGGTCTAGAGCGTAGACCGTATATATGGTCCGATCTGGACCAGACCACACCGTTTTCCATCCCTAATTGCAGTGGTTGCCGACGGGCGACAACGACAGGTGACACCAATGATAGAGATGTACTCTTCTTTTTTTTTTTTTTTTGTAGTTGCATTGTGTTTGTTATCTTCTATAAGGACACAAAATAGAGAAAACACCAAGACAATCTTAACTTTTAAGTTAATCCAAGTTAATTAAAAATTAAGCAACATTTAGAAACCATCTTCTACATAAAATGCATTGTAATTTAACTTACAATACTCATAGATCAAGTTTGATTGTTTGAACATTGAAAAGTCCGAACGCGCGGTAGTAACAATCATGGTCTTCCTTAAGCACACTGGCCACACTCATGCTTTGTGAATTTCCTTTGGGAAAAATCATCCACTTTCACCTAATTATACATAATCTTTCTTATAATTAAGACTAGTTAACGACGAGTCAGTGTCAATTCAAATTTGGTCAACTTTTAATTACGGCTTCCAAGTATTAATAATTAATTAATGACAATTAAACATCCCGCCTTCCATTAAATGTCGCATTGATAGCTCATAAAATTACTTATCTAGTTATCTTACAAATGTAGTAGAGGAGGAAATGTTCGAGCAGAGTGGGCTGTGTTGATGTGGTTCCTATGGAAGGAAAGGAACACGCTACTTTTTAATGGCAAAAAGTTGGAGGAAGACAAGATTGTCACTCGAGCGCGCTATTATCTGGATGATTACAAGCAAAACCAAGTGACGAGGCAGATCGATCCGATGGAACAACCTGTAGTGGTGTGGATGAGAACTAGCGTATAAACGAAAAACAAAAGACACGGTGTTTATGTGGTATCCCCGATAGATCGGGACTAGTCCAGGGGAGAGATTAGCCTCTCCAGCTTTGCTCTTATTGATTACTTTGATGCTTAGCCAATCGGCTGTACAGTCGGACTTATATCAAGACTAGTAGCTAGGGTTACAAGCTCTCGACCTCTCCCACTCGTACAAGGAAGCTTAGCTTCCACGTTGCTGTGAGTCAAGGCATGGGCCTGCTTGTCTTGGGCTTCAACCTGAACTCCACGGCCCAATATACCCCCGCAAGCTGAACGGTAGAGATCACGAACGTTCAGCTTGGAGGTCAATAACTGAAAACGTTCCGTGCCCAAACCTTTAGTGAAGAGATCGGCAAGCTGCAACTCGGAGCTAACCTTACGAGGAGCGATATCACCAGAGACTACACGCTCACGAACAAAGTAACAATCCATCTCTACATGCTTCGTACGCTCGTGGAAAACGGGATTGGCATCGATGTGTAGAGCTGCCTGATTATCACAGTAGAGTGGAGTAGCATGGGAGGAGGACACCCCTAGCTCCCGAAGTAACCAGCGAAGCCACAAAACCTCGCTAACAGTGCTGGCCATGGCACGATACTCGGCCTCAGCAGACGATCGGGCAACCACCTTCTGCTTCTTAGAGCTCCAGGAAACGGGAGCAGAACCAAGAGTGACAAGGTACCCTGTGGTTGATCGACGTGTGCTCTGACAACCGGCCCAATCAGCATCACAGTAGGCAACGAGATCGAAGGATCCCTTAGCTGGGAAGTAAAGACCCTGTCCAGGAGACAACTTCTGGTATCGGAGGATGCGGATGGCGGCATCCATGTGAGCCTGAGTAGGAGCATGGACAAAACGACTGAGGACATTCACGCCATAGGTGATGTCCGGACGAGTGACTGTCAGATACTGAAGACGACCAATGAGACGGCGATACGGTGACCCATCGGCCAAGGGTTCAGAAATCCCCGGCTTGGTCAACTGATGATTCTGTTCCACAGGAAAGTGACTAGGACGTGCTCCTGAACTCCGGCCTCCTCAAGGATATCAAGCACATATTTCCGCTGACTAAGAACCACACCAGTCGGGGAGTGAGCAACTTCAATGTCCAAGAAATAACGGAGGGGACCAAAATCCTTGATACTGAACTGTTGATCCAAGAAAAGCTTAACCCGGTTGATGAAAACGAGGTCATTACCCCCAAGAATGACGTCGTCGACATAAATAAGTGTCGCCACATAAGAGTCACCACGCTGATAGACAAACAAGGAGTGATCTGCTGCCGAGGACCGAAAACCCATGGTGCAAAGAGCAGCAGTGAACTTTTGATACCAGTTCCGGGAGGCTTGACGGAGCCCATACAGTGACTTGTTAAGACGGCAAACACGCTGATCGCCAGGTGCAGCAAACCCGGGGGGTAATCGCATGTAGACCTCTTCCTGCAGATCACCATGCAGGAAGGCATTATTGACATCTAACTGGTGCAGGAACCACCCTCGTTGAACAGCTACTGCAATGAAACAACGAACTGTGACCAGCTTGGCAACTGGAGCAAACATATCATGAAAATCAACACCCTCGATCTGTGTGAATCCCTTGGCGACGAGTCGTGCCTTGTAGCGCTCAATCGTCCCATCCGGCCGATATTTGATCTTGAATACCCATTTGCAATCAATGATCCGACGATTGGCAGGTGGTATGACGAGAGTACAAGTCCCATTCTTCTCCAAGGCATCCATATCGGCAGCCATGGCAGCGCGCCAACAGGCTAGGCGCACAGCTTGATTGAATGTCCGGGGCTCATTATCATTTGTGATTGCTGCAAGAAAAGCACGATAATGCTGCGAGACGTTAGCATACGAAACGAAATGGGCCAAGGGATACCTGACAGTGGAAGCAACTGCGGTGTTGGTAACATAGAGGTCGAGATGCTTCGGCCTCACACGAACACGATCCCCTCGTCGCGGCACCGGGTTGACTTCATGCATGGCCTGCATGGGAACCGCAGCGGGACTGGAGGGTGACTTGTCGGCGTCACTGGACGGGGACGAGGGGCCACGCGCAGCGGATGGACTGACGACTGGTGAAGACCCATCCTCGGACGTGGACGACAACTCGGAGGTAGCTGGCGTCGGGGGATCAGCCAGGGGGTTCTGGGACGAGGTGGCTAGTGCTTCAACACCATCATCGCTAAAAACGGCTGGGGAAATCCAATGATAATCCACGGGGTCCTGCGCACGGTAAGGGAAGTGAGACTCATGAAAAATTACGTCACGCGAAACAATTACCTTCTGTGCATCCAAGTCAAAAAGTCGATAGCCTTTCTGACTGGCGGCATAACCCAGGAAAACACACGTTCGCCCCCGTGCAGCGAACTTATCAAGATGATGATGAGTGTCTTTGGCGTAAGCAAGGCAGCCGAACACACGTAAATGGTCATACTTGGCCACACGGCCAAACAGTACTTCAAAGGGAGTCTTCCCAGTCGCAGAGGTTGGAAGTCGATTGAGAAGATAAACAGATGTGAGAACACATTCTCCCCAGAAACGGATAGGTAATCCGGCATGAAACCGAAGAGCCCGAGCAGTGTCCAAGATATGGCGATGTTTACGCTCAACTACGCCATTCTGTTGCGGGGTATCGGTGCAACTAGTCTGCAAAACAATGCCTGAACGATCATAAAAATCTCGCAGAGAGGAGGTGCGAAATTCTAAACCATTATCTGCTTGAATCCGACGAACACGTTTGTTAAACTGCGTGCGAACCATTTCGCAGAACATCATGACAAGACGACCAACGTCTGACTTAAACTTGAGTAAATATACCCAAACACCACGGCTATAATCATCGACTATAGTGAGAAAATAATGAGCACCACTGAGAGACGGTTGCTAATAAGCACCCCAAATATCCATATGAATTAATTCAAAACAATCCTTGGTCTTAATAGAGCTAACAGAAAAAGGTAACCGACTCTGCTTAGCTCGAGAACAAGGGTGACAAGGCTCCGACTGTTTACTAACTGAAAATGAAATGACTGAACTGAGCTTAGACATAAGTTCCAAAGACGGATGTCCCAAACGCTCATGCCACCTCTCCTGCGCAATGATACGAGCATGATTAGTGGCAAAAGCCGAAGACTCACTACTCCCGAACAACTTTAGGTAGTATAGACCATCTCGCAGCTCACCCTTCCCAATCGCTTTCTTGGAGTGTAAGTCCTGAAGTAGACACATATCACGCATGAAAACCAAAGCCACACGGTTATCTTGCGTTAGCCGACTAACCGATAATAAATTACACCGAAACTGTGGGACATGAAGAACACGATCAAGAACGAGTCCTGTAGGGAGCTTGACCGTTCCAATTTGTTTGACAGGAACCCGGTCACCATTAGGGATGCGAACCGGTTGACAATTAACATCAGAAACTACATCACACAACATAGAAGCATCGGCAACAATGTGCTCGTTGCACCCAGAGTCTATCAACCACTCGGTACAGTCAAGAGTCATACCTGCCATGCTCGCCGAAGGGTCTTCGGCAGGTTTGGTGTGATCAAAGAACTTCCTCAGCTGCTCGAGTTGCGCGAGGGAGAAACCAGGAACAGGGCTTGCATCGGCCTCTACTTGGGAAGCTCGTGGAGGTCCATCCGAGCCGCGACGTGGCTTCCTTTCTCCTCGATCAGACTGGCCGCGCTCTCCACGATCAGACTTGCCAGGCTTGCTGCGAGCGGGCCATCCAATTAAATCATAGCAGGTTTCCTTAACATGCCCCTGCTTACCACAATGCGTGCACCAAACCCGAGGCTTGGACGAGTTAGCCTGATCGAACTCAGCTCGGGGTGACTCTCCACGCATTGCAAACGCTGCAGCTTCAGCTCCTGGACGTCTGCGCTGCGACAAGAGGCGATGCTGCTCATCGTTCGACACGATGTTGTAAGCCTCGGTCAACGACGGAGGAGGCTTCATGGCAAGGATTTGACTACGGACTGTCCCGAAACTGTCGTCGAGTCCCATCAAGAAGTCGAATAATCGGGTACAGTCTTCCCTTGTCCTAGTGCGACCTTCAAGACCACACGTACACTGACCACAAATGCATTTTTCCGGAGGGTAAATTGACTGCGCTTCCTCCCAGTAGGTGCGCAATTGTGTGTAGAATGAGGAGACCGTGAGCTTCTCCTGCCATAGCCCGGAGATAAGGCGTCTCAGCTCATAGCCTCTCGTAAGCGTGCCTTGACCGAAGCGCTCCTTGAGGTCCAGCCAGATCTCTCGCGCCGTCTTGGCGTACCGCACGCTGCTCCTAATCTCCTTGTTCATGGAGATTCGCAACCATCCCTTGACGACAGCATCGCATCGTCCCCAAGGGCCATTCTCGGGCTCACCTTTCGGCTTGAGTACTATGTCGTCGACTAACCCAAACTTGTTTTTAACGACAAGGGCGTCTGTCATGTCGACTACCCATTCACTGTAGTTTGTTGGTGTGAGAACCTCTCCAATGTGCAGCTGTCCTGCACTGTCCGATGGGTGAAGGAAGAGTGCCGAAGAGGGGTCGGCGACGTACGACTGGCCGGACGTTCCCTCTGACGTGACGATCTTCTTTCCTTCACTCTTTGGCTCTTCTGTATCACTCATGGCGCCGATTTACGCCAAGAACCAAGAACAAAGAGATGCCCTAGACGAGCAGCTCTGATACCATGAGAACTAGCGTATAAACGGAAAACAAAAGACACGGTGTTTACGTGGTATCCCCGATAGATCGGGACTAGTCCACGGGAGAGATTAGCCTCTCCAGCTTTCACTCTTATTGATTACTTTGATCCTTTGCCAATCGGCTGTACAGTCGGACTTATATCAAGACTAGTAGCTAGGGTTACAAGCTCTCGACCTCTCCCTCTCGTACAAGGAAGCTTAGCTTCCACGTTGCTGTGAGTCAAGGCATGGGCCTGCTTGTCTTGGGCTTCAACCTGAACTCCACGGCCCAATAGTGGAAGATGCCAGGACCGGGGCGAACGAAGGTGAACACTAACGCCAGTTTCCCACCTTCGAATGTGGTGGTGCATGGCATCGTAATTCGTGGAGAACATGGAAGCTTTCGTCTTGCAGCAGCAAAGGTAACAAAATGAACTTATGATGTGCAAATGGGTGAACCTCTCTCAGTGGAACTGGGTTTACTGTCAAGAACCAGTTGCTCCCAATAACTCGAGTTGCTGGGAGAGGTTTAATCGTGGATCTTATACCACTCTCTAACACGCCCCCTCAAACGAAAGCCAACCCATGGGCTTGAAGTTTACACAGGCCCACCATACCATGTGCTTGAAAGACAACGGTTAATATTGGGGGTCGTGGAGATTCGAACACATGACCTTTCGGTTCTAGGCTCTGATACCATGTCAAGAACCAGTTGCTCCCAATAACTCGAGTTGCTGGAAGAGGTTTAATCGTGGATCTTATACCACTCTCTAACATTTACAGCTAGCAAAGCAATTCCGATTCGCAAATCCCATTTCGAATCGGGCTGTTGTCCTCTAATCCAGAAACTACAGCGAGCGAATGAATTACAGACGGAAATAGGAGTAGTTTGCATAAATATCATGCGCCTTTTGGAGGACATGGAGAATGGGGCGTGGTGTCATCTGTCATGTACGTCGATCTGCGAATTAGGCAGCACCTGATGGCTCAGTTGGGAACCGGCTGTACTGATACTACTGTTTGGCTTGATAGGCCTCCGAAAAGTTTAATTGATCAGTTGCAAATTGACAATGTAGCGGCTGAAACTGATTAATAATAATTTCACAGATTCTTGTAAAAAAAAAATCATGGTCTTCCTTAAGTACACTGGCCACTTTCACCTAATTATACATAATCTTTCTTATAATTAAAATTAATTAACGACGAGTCAGTTCAAATTTGGTCAACTTTCAATTACGAGTTCCATGTATTAAGAATTAATTAATTAATGACCATTAACCATCCCGGCTTCTATTAAATTTTACATTAATAGCTCGGTAAATTACTAATCTTACAAATGAAGAAATGAATGTAATTCCTAGTTTTCTTCATCCAATTGGTGTTGGATGAAGGATGGAAAGTTTTCATCCAAGGAACTCGAGATTTAGAAGAAATATTTTTCAGTTACACAGATATTTTTATTTAAATTTTTAAAAATTGATTTATTGGCCATAACTACCAAAATAAAATCCTTATTCGTTATCACTTATTCCTTAATGGCTTAATCCTTAGTATGATTCACATAATCATGAGTTCAAGATAATTGCATATGTTCTTACTTCTGAATTGGGCTTTTAATTATATTCTAGAGCCTGAATGGTTTGTTGGCCCAAAACCCCAAATAACCCATCATTGCCACCGACGACACAAATGGAAAAAAAGATAATGGCATTGGCCACTATTTTCAGTGGCGGAGAGCCTGAATGGTTTCCTGGCCCAAAACCCCAAATAACCCATCATTGCCACCGACGACACAAATGGAAAAAAAAGATAATGGCATTGGCCACCATTTTCCGCCATTAGTGGCGGACGCAGGATTCGGAACTACCCCTGTTTTTTTTTTAAATATAATAATTAAAATTAATAATATTTAAATAATTCATTAATAGATAAAGAAATAAGCGATTAATACAATTATTGTTTGCATAAACATCTACGACGAGTTTTCATATTATGAAGGCAAAATACACTTCTATATCCATAACTTCCACGTTTGTGACAAATATATCCATAACTATTGAAATACACGAAATACCCAAAAAATTGTACTATCGTGTGACAAATCTATCCATTTCCGTTACAAACTATAACGCCGTTTGTTACGGCGTCAGTAAATAGGACGGAATAGTGAGTAGGACCATAATCTTCTGCCACCTAAGATCCAGGTCAGCAAAGGGAACCACGTGGACGCCATGTCAGCAAATTTCCCCCCTTATACCCTACACCGTCGAGAAAAAAATTTCCCACCCACCCCCTTTTCTCAAACTCGATTTACGATTTAGGGTTCCATCGGCTGCGCTGGAGAAGAGCTCGCCCGCCGCCGATCCAACGGTTCCCTCCGACAGCAGCCTCACCGCGCCCCTTGCCGCGTCCCTGGCGGCGCCTCCACGCTACGATCTAGGGTTTCACATTCACCTTTCTAATCCCTGTTCGAATCTGCTCTGTCGCTTTCCAACCTTTAAAGCAAGCTTCGACAATTGAAAGCCACAACACAATAAACCAAATAAGAACCTTTTGCCCACAATTGAAAGCCACAACCCAAGTAATTGAAGGGTACCCAGTGCTCACCAGCTTCCAAAACCGAAGAGAAAAGAAATCGATTGCTGGTTGCGATTAGGGTTTTCAGAAAAACCCTTTCTCGGCGGTCCTAGGCTTCGACGGTGCCTTTGCCATGAACAGGACGCTTGGGTTTCGTCGGGAAACGGCCGTCGTCAGTCTATTACCTCGGAAGATGCATGCACGACAACATCTAGCAAAGGCAGCGACGGCGGGGGATGGAACGAAATAGGGGGGGGGGATCGACCGTCGTGGTCGGAGGGAAGAAAGGGAAGAAAGGGAGATGAAGGGGCGAAGGGACATTTGGGGATACCTCGTTGACCTTCGAAACTGGCGGGGGATGATCCTCGTCGACCGTCGTGGTCGGAGGGAAGAAAGGGAAGAAAGGGAGATGAAGGGGCGAAGGGAAATTTTGGAGAAGAAAGTGAATCAGTGGGGATTAGTGGGGGTGCAAAACGCAATATCGTTTTTTCCTCGTTTTTTTTTTTTCCACGTGGATTAGTGGGGATGCTAAAATGCCAACTCAGCCTTCCCGTCAGTACAGTCACCCAGTTACTTCACGCCGTTAAATGGAAGATCGAAATTGGGTATTTCGTGTATTTCAATAGTTATGGATATATTTGTAACAAACGTGAAAGTTATGGATATAGAAGTGTATTTTGCCTATTATGAAAGAATTACAAAATACATTAATTGTTTACACTCTTAAGTGAGCCTCTTTCGATGTTCCACTAAACAATCGTTAACAAACTGATCATCAATTCGACTTAGAAACTTGTTCTTAATATATCAATCTAAATATTTTTTTTTTACGTTCGGAGTTGCAACTGGTAGTGTAGACACCACCTTTTGTCCGAGATAATTGTTTTACTGAAAATATTTATTTTAACGTCGTACTACGATTATATTTAAAAAGGAAGCTGAAGATAGTTTGGTTGAGACTAGCAGTTGCAAGTCAATATGAACCAACAATTATCAAATTTGCTCCTAGTTGATTCTAGGGCATAATTAGTTAATTAGCTAAGATAGAATTGGTTTAAGTTAAGATTAGCAGTGGCAAATCTTATATATAAATTTTCAATTGGATGGAAGAAGTGACTATAGTGCAAATTTTGTCTCTCGAGCTTGGATTTGGATATGGTATTTGAAATGAGACAAATTGAATAGTGGAATGAGCTTTATTACCAAAGATTCAAAGTAGATACATCGTACAACTTGGGTAATGACCTCTAGATAAAATAAGAATTAGAATTAGAATTAATTACCCCTGTTCTCAGTCAACCAAGCCCAGTTACCTGGAAAAAATGAGAAGAGAACAATTAGTCCAATTCCAGATTTTTAAGCCCAAAATTGGCTGTCACTCGAGCCCAGTTTCTAACCCAAAACCAGAGGCCCAATCAGCCAGCAGAGGTCCATTTCGGAGCCCAACTCGGCCCAACAAACATCCAACCAACATGCCCAACTACCCAACCCACCTTATCTACAGACAATTGCGCAATTCAAGGAGGGCAAGCCAGAGAATGACAGCTGCCCCCCTAAAAGGAGTAGGGCGGCCACCTCCATCCATGGATTAAGCAAACATTGCCACATCTACCAATGGAACAGTAGCCATTTGGCTATAAAAGGGCTCTTCAACTTTTGCTTGGAGAGGGGAGGAATTCAAGAAGAAAAAACACTCTACAAAAATAGAAATTTTTACATCCCAAACAGTTTTTTTGGTTATTGCTCTTAGCCGAAGTTCATTGGAGGGAACTACGAGATTGAAGGAGCATATTTGAAAATTGACGCAAGAAAAGGCCATTCTTAGGCCTAGAAATTCAGGTTGGTACTAGTATCAACTTCCATCTTTCATTTTTTATCAAGTCATTACAATCATTATAATGTTATAATCATCCATCAGCTTGCTTATTTATATTCAAGCAATTTAATTTACAATCCACTTTATATCCAAGCACTCTTAAGATCCTCCCATAGTGATGGCATTAAGCTTCTTTCAACTTAGCACTTGTTTACTTTTCTAATCAATTGATAGTATATTATAATCTTATACTATGCCGTCATATTTAATTTTAGCGTAATAGTTGATAAACACTAGATCATCATACACAAAACAAACAAAATCAAATCCAGATCTATGGCAACAATAATGACAATAATATTCGATTCACAAACTCTTATCAGTTTCCAAATCAATCAAAAATCCTTTTTCTAATTAAATTACGTGCAGTAGCAGTGTCATCCTCCACCATGATCTGAGATCATTTATCAATTTCTTTCAATCCAACAAATCTCTCATCAACCATAAAATAATTATAATACCCAACAATCTGTTGTCGAATAATAGTGTGAATGAAACCAATAAATTAATTATTTTTTGACAATTGATAAACAAGTAATGAATTATAGTGTAGTGTCAACATATCCTTATATTACTTGTAGGTGTTGAGTTTATTCTTCTTTCAAACATATATAGGATTATTTTTTACCCTTCCAAAATTTGTCCCTCTCCTGGGACAAGGGCAAACTGCCCTCCCTCCGCCTATGACCATTTTACAGAACAAAGAAGAAGAGGCTTGTGCCCTAATTATCGGTAATGATTATTTTATTTATTACTGTATCAGATTAGATCTGTCGAATGGACCCCCAGAATATACAAGCGTTTGAAGTCACTAATCAGTTCATGTGTTTTGACGAGCAGTTATATATTGGTCTATAAGTATTTTACTGACAGGATTATAAAGATTAACTATTGAATCGAGCATAACAAATTTTGAGGGTTGAAAATCGTAGTAGAAATTGTCCTGGATTAACCAATTGATATGATTTTTTTGTGCTTAAACGTAACTGTGATTTAATCATGGCAGAACAATTTCAAACAGGAATGCCCTAAATCGACTAGAGCACCGGTAGAAGGTTTTTCTAGTTGGACCATAAGTATGGTACGATACACAAACAATGCTAATTTTTCTACTTCAATGATCGATATGGTTAAGAGCATATTTTTTTCTACTAATTAGTGTGCCAATATTGAGTTTCACTTTTTAGTCATTTTGCTTATCTCTCTTGAGTTTTTTCTTAGCGCGTGGTTAGAAATTTCCAACAATTATAAATGGTAGAAAAACAACTATCAATAAAGAACTATCATTACAAATAGGCTACCATAAAAAAAATCTCAACGAGCAACCAGAACAACATAATACGTGTCATTTAGCGCCAAAGCGCGGTTCCAACCTAGTTAATTGGGTTTAAAGGCAAAAGTGATATTTTTGCCTACTTCACATGCCTTTGTTTCGGTTAACTCCGTCCATTTTCGGGAGAAATTTGGGTTCAAATGATGCACATAAACGTAATTGTAAGATACGAATATATAAAAATCTTTGCAGCTAAATTAAGATGAAAGTAAAACTCGCGGGTCAACAAATTATAATATTAATTAATTCTTAATTACCTAGCTTACTTAAAAGAAAAGGTATTGTTAATTCAAAGTTAATTTTGGTACGCATGATAAATGCTATCCTACCCTCTCTTTTACATGGTTGGACACCCAGAATGTTGATCTAATTCTGAGTTCTGACCTTGACCCAGCTAAGCAATTGGGTTGGAGGTTTACTGGTTGAAACAGGATCAACTCAACTAGCCATTTTACACATAATTTAAAACACATAGGCATTTATTATTATTATTATTATTATTATTATATAATTAAAATTATATATATATATATATATTAAAGAACATTATTTCCAAAGACACACCCCCTACTGTGCACATAGACTGAAGATACTATTCATTTAGACCTAAATTTACTGTTCAGTCTCCCCTTATTGGTTGTTTACCTGTGCGTGGGCCCCGCTGGCTGTTCTCATTGTGTTGTGTTTGGGCCAGTAGTGTTTTTCCCGGGTTTTTAAGCTTGGACCGGATCTTCTGCGTGGTGCTTTGCAAAGCTGAGCACGTTGCCCGCGGAGCAGGTTAGATATCCTCTTCTATCTCTCGCTGTCTTTTCTCCCATACCTTCTTCTGTCTCGAGACTTCTTTCTTTTCTCCCAGGGCTTCTTATGATGGGTGGAGGTCTCGAGATGTCAGGGAGCAAGAGGGAGGAGAGAGCGAATTCTCCTTCTCTGACCTCTTTTCACTATCTTCTCCTTCTCCTTCTCCCACTCCCCTCTCTACTCTGCTGCTTCGACCAGCAACCTCAGTTCCTCTCTCTTTCACTCGCAGTGCTTCTCCCACACCCTTCTCTCTACTCTGTGGCTTCGACCAAAAACTCAGAACCAAAGGGGATTCCAGGTCTACAATCGCCGGTCTTTCTCATGATCCCCATCTTTATCATCGCTGTCTCTCTCTATTCTAAATTTCGTTGTTCCGGCCCGGAGAGCAACCGTCGGTGCCGTTCGCTCGGTGTTCTCACCCCATATTTCCGCATGTTTTTGCTGAGATTGTTTGCCGGATATGTGGGGTTTGCTCGATCTCTTACGGGAGTCGGCGGATGGTACAGTTTTTGCTGGTAAGATCTACGATTTTGAAAGGATGAAAATGTTGTTTTGGGCCCTGAATTGTGGTTTCTCTCTAACTTCTTCTTCATCTGTGTTGGTTTATCTCATCTCGGTTGGGAGGTAGCCGAAACTTGAAGCAATCAGGTGTCGGAAGTGAAAGGCCGAAAAAAGAGGATTCGAAGAATGTCCAGATCCACAGGTTCTTTTCGAGTTCCTCCTGCTATTCGTTGTTCTGGGTGTTCTGTTTTTTATCGGTTCGTTTATACTTACAGTTTATTTTTGTTATTATTACTTTTACGCTTAGATTATGCACGATGACTCTTGGAGGTGGGTGGTTGTCGCCTTTTTTTGTCAGTCCATTGATGGGCAGTGAAAAATGTAGCTTGACGGTGCTGGGGATCACAAAGAAGGTGAGAACAGCCTCGAAACAGAGAGCCTCAGGTGAGGTTTCTTGCGTTCTCTCCTTTGTTTTTTGTGGAGCAGCTCAGCTTTTTGACCTCTTTTAACTATGAATTTGTTCCCGCAGATTCGATGCATCCTTCATCTACAAAATTCTCTTCAGTAAGTTGCTCTCAATCTGTTGCCACCATTTCATTTGAAGGTTCTACCTCTGTTTCAATTTGATCTGATTAGTTTTTTAGTTGTCAAAGATTCATTCGGTGGAGGAACTTCTGGGCTGGGACTCGCTTGCAGGTGGTACTCGCTTTTTGTTGTCAAAGGAACCTCTGTTTCACTTCGAACTAATGGTTGGGATCCCTAATTTGCATACAGGTGGGACTCGCTTTGTCACTTTATTCTTCTCTTCTCGGATCTGCCAGACAAGCGACGAGTAGACCGGAGTTCAGTCAGGTCAGATTCTGCTGGTGATGGTGGTTGCTGTGGCAAGTCCAATTGCAGTTGTTGGGCACGCAGTTGTTGGGGTTAGTATACTCATTAGAAGAGTCAATTTTCTAAAACTTTTTGTGAATTTGCCCCATAGAAAATCATGAATCTAAGCAGAGATGAAAATGCATATGAAGTAGCAGAGAATCTCAGGAAAAATGCAGACTACCTAACGAGAATTAACAAACCTCTCAAGCTTTGCAAATTGATACCTTCTCAAATTATTATCTGCTTCACCTTTCTTTCTGACCGAAGTCGTTCAAGTGATATGTTGTATGTTGTGTAGCTGTTCTGATTGTTTATTTGGCGATTGTGTATGTAGTGAATGAGTTCATTGAAGCTAGTTCTGGTGTGACCATAAACTAAATTCAGATGATACTTTACCTGGAAATGAGGAATTAGAATTTGCTGCTAGAGTTGGAGAGCAATCTCAGTCTGCCATGCAATGTTGAAGGATGAGCCTTACAAGAGGTTATTTGATTTGGGAGCGTTCACTGTAATGGCCCTTTGTTATTACAATGATTCAGTTTGTTGTTTTTTTATTTGTGTCCAATTAATTTTTCTATAGTATTGGTGATAAGCTTTACCTGGTTTTTCGAGTTTCTCATGTATAATTGGTCAATTATTGAGAACTTGGGCCTTGCTTTCCTGTGCAGTTGCAATTTATCAATGCGTTGCTTTATATCTTCTATAGTTTTATGGATTAATAACTAATTAGGATCTGAGAAAATGAACTAAAGAATGTCATATATAATTATATGTAGGAGCTATACTAGAGTTGGAAGTCAAAATGAAGTCCTAAAAGTTTAGGGAATTAAACATAGTCTGGGAACAGTAGTAGAGGTTATGTAATTAATGTAAAAAACCGTGATTAATGGTTGCCATGATCCTTACTTAACTTAATGTGATAATAGTTAGTCGTGGCTCCTTGGATGTTGTATGGAGATTTGCTAACAAGTCTGCAGAGTAAGATAAGGATGGATTCACACCTCTTTTGTTCCTGGAGAAAGTATGTTGGATATGAGTAGTGTAGTATTCTAAGTATAGATGAGATAAAATCCGAGGATTGCATGTAGATAATTGTAAACAAACCACAAAAGTCTAGCTCCATGACTTGTCAGTTTTTTATATCCCTGTCTTCTTTGTGTTCTCAGGTCGTGCTGCTGATACAAAATGGATCCAAATCTTGAATAACCCGTAGCAAACCACTTTGAACAAAGATCGGGTTGTGAGATGAATTCATGAATACGCAATAGTACTGGTCCGCTGGATGCAGTATACGCAGCCCAACAAAGAAACAAAAAGACAGACATTTTTACCCATGCAAGCCGCGATAAAGAGCGGTGGCTCAAATGTAAAACAGGTGGAGTGTAGGCCCAAACAAGAAAGCCCAACGTCCATTCGTTTTATGACACCGTCACGGACAGTTTGGCCTTTCGAATCCCTAAACTGTCGCAAGGCTTCCGAAGAAACCAACCTCTGCGCCCTCGATCGCAAACCGCCGCGAAAGCCCCATACTTGGACCGCAGGAAATTCCTGCCACAAAGTTGGGTCCTCGACTACTTCTACGTCGCCATTCTTACAGTTCCTAAAATTACTGCTCATCGGTTTCTTCGTTGGAAAATCAGAAACGACACTTGAAATGGCCACGTCGCGGCAAGATCGGGAACGTGCACGATGCAATGCCATGGTCCCCACCGATATTCAGGGTGAGTGCAGTCAGTTTTGGGTCGTTGGTCCTGTGAACATTAATGATTCCAATACGACCGCCCACTAAAAAAGGCTGGCCGCTTTCCTAAATCACAAAATCTTGAACTGTGTTACAGATCCTGTTGCATCTTCCGACACCTTTCGAGGTTTACGTTTGGGTTGCAACCATCGTACTGTGGTCGCACGACTTGTCAAGTTATGGTTTCAATTCAGGGGAGGGAACATGAGGAGGAAGAGAACCATGCACATGCTTTGGCTGGACAAAAAGGTTGCTGATTAAACACCAGACATCTTTGCAAGATCTCACCATTCTGCATTTTTCCTCATAACAAATTTGTGCATGGTGCTTTCAGCACTTAGATTACAAAGAATCTGAACAATTTCTCATATGCCAAAGGAGTGTTTCAATGATCGGCTGCTTTCTTACAGGACCGATTGCTCGAGGGAATGGTTGAGGAGGAGGACATCAGCGAAATTCGCACAAAAATCAAAGTCAACAAGCTCCATCAACTGGATACAGTTGTTGCTGTCCCTGCAAGAGGAACGGGTCGGATTGTTCACAGAGAATTACGCTTATTGCTGACATCCAGACATCAAATTTTCTACATTCACGAGGACCCCGAGAATCCCCAGTTTCCCGTTCGCTCATACATAAACTCTGACTTTTCAGTGGCGCCAAGGCAAACAGATAGCTACGACTGCCATTCAGGTGCGCTTTCATTTGTTTATCTCATTACAATATCCTAATAAATGTTTTTGTGCCTTAACTCAATTTTGTGATTTAGACATCACGGGATGCGTTAGGCGCATCACAGTCCCAAGAACAGTTGATGGAGCCCTGAAAGAGTTCCTTTTGGTCATCGAGGATGCGTGGTATGTTTTCAAGAATTAATAACCATTATTTCCTTTATAAAAATTGACAGAATAACATATTTGTTATTACAAACAGTGGAGCAAAGGCCGTGGTTCGTTACCGTGGCTATGACATAGATGACTATTTAAAGGATGCACCAACTGCTGAAGCTCGCTTGCCTCTTATCACAACTGTTAAGTTAGCAATGCGAGTGCCTCCTTCAAATGGCCATAAATATGCAATCGAATTTGAATCCACGCCTGCCAGTAGACTGGTTATACGAACATACGCAGATGCCTTCAAGGACACCATGCACATGTACATTGCTTCCAATATTACCTGCACATTAGTTGACCAACAAATATTGCATCACCAATGAGTCAACGCTAACACAATTTGTTTGTCCTCCAATATAGTTTCCTAAGGAAGCGAAAACCAGTTCCATACGTCAGAGTGGACACTGGGGAGAAGCTAGGTTGGCTGCGAGCACCAAGACCTGAAAAGAAGACACTTGGTGAGATTAAGGCAGGGCTTGGTTCTACAGTAAGCGGCAACAAGGTAGTCCCCTGCTGATTCTTTACACCCCGTACACTGACATCAATAAAAAAAATTAGTTTGATTTCATATCCTCTACGCCTGCAAGTTTGTTTTCACGCAGGTTATCTACAGAGAATCCATCTGCAGATCGACTCCAGAAATACCGGGGTAAGTTTTAATGATACCTGTGTCGTTTGTTCCCTAGATAATACATATATTAGCTTCAAACCTAACGTTAACTCTTTGATACAAGCTTGCGCTATCAACTGGAAGCAAGATGTCGCGACGGTTCAGAGGATACTGACGTCGTGCTGGAACACGAGGCAGTTCTGTCATTGCTCTGTGTACCACCAAACAAGTACGCGGCGCTGAGTAAGGAGGACATCAACCATTTGCTTGGGAGTAACCGTGGCAAGACATTTGCAGGGGAGCTATACATTGCGTGGCCAGATCTGAAGTGGCCAAATTCACATTCTGCGCCACACATTCGAGTTCCCACGCTATGGAACGAATCAGCCTTTGACAACTGCTTCAGCATGCTTTGCCCAGTCCATTCACATGCTAGCTGTCAAATTCTGCAGAGAATGTCAAACAATTTATGCTTGTGTGCTTTTGCAATATGAGACCTTGCTATTAGGTTATCTTTTGTACTGTACATACCGTTCCCTAAACATGATCCACATATTTTGTAGATCTTTGTTGGTCTGCCTATTTCGCAGCAACAACTGCCACCTGACTTAATCGGGTAGTTCAGTCGGGCTGAATCTATTGTAAATGTTGAAGACACATTTTGGGAATTACTTTTGCATATGTATCGTTATGTCATTGCCACAAAAGTAATCAGTTAGCCAATTCGTCCCTAATATGGACTATGATTCAAGAGTTGTTTGAATATTAGAAGTGATGGCAACAATTTCCTTGCATACTACCACCGTTTCCCATATGTGATCTTTAACATTATGATTATTGAAGCAAGAACTGGCTATTGTTACGTATTTGTTCTTATTTTTTCGTATCATCGAATCTAATGTTTTTTGCAAATGCTTAGAAATAGCATTGCTTTGTATGCCTCCCGTTTATCAAGAATTATATAGATCATTTGTGGTTTCAATTCTCCATCAGCAACGATATCTAATGCTGTAGTATACAGAATTGATGTTGGAAAGACTACACCTAAAAAATACAACCCGACTCTTCCATCTGGGCCTTTAGCCCATAACTTATGCCTGATCTTATACCCTTTCTTTCCTCTTTTCCTTTCGTTTCGTCTACCTCCCAACCAGTTTTTTTTGTGT
The DNA here is from genome assembly GCA_946122785.1 of Linum tenue. Lineage (NCBI taxonomy): Eukaryota > Viridiplantae > Streptophyta > Magnoliopsida > Malpighiales > Linaceae > Linum > Linum tenue. The sequence continues at coordinate 21,299,220 of CAMGYJ010000003.1, read as the reverse complement.
GCCTGCTTCCTCTATTTCCCGAACCTTCTGTTTGGCTAACCAGAAGAATAACGCTACTGTTGTTCCACCTTTCTTATTCTTCCTCTCACTTAACCTTCTTCCTCTATTTCCTCATAGGAAGGCGATGTCTACTCCTAAGCTACTTCTCGATCTTAATGACCTAGAAATTATTCTGAAATTACGGCTCCTACATGTTTGGGTATCTGACGACCTAGAAAAACCATATTGCAGTCTCTGGACCGATGCAAAGGTTACGCTCTATTTGCTTTCAGTTTTCCTATTTGCTAATAACATTTCTGATCCTGAGTAATCTCTGTTGCTTCGCCTGCTACCTACTTTGACAGGGAACATTGATTCAAGCTGTCGCCTCATCAAATTTAGCTGCCCATTTTGGCATAATCCTGCAACTGGGCTGTGTATATTTAGTTGCTAGATTCCATCTACAACAAACACAAACGATGTGCCATCCTTGCTCCCATACATTGAATTTGGTTCTTTCTCAAGAAACCAGATTTAACAATGTGACCATGATGTCGCCTGGTATTTGTGCTAATTCGTTTGAGTTTGTTGCCTTCAACTCCCTGTACTCCTTATCTCGCTCAGCAAACCAGCTAATAGGTTTACCTACCAAACTACTTTAAACTCATTAGCTCCGCTTCAATTTGACCATTACAGTTGGCGAGCTGACTATGTTTGCCAACCTCTTCAAATGTAGATGTTGTCGGCAAAGTTGTGTCCGTAGCTGGTCTGTCATGCTCAGTAACCTCTGCTCATGCTATTATTAGGCGCAAGCTGGTCATACAAAACGATAGGTTTTCGATGCATTACAGTTATCTACTTTTCCAGTCCTTCATTTGTTATCTTTTATTTCCTCTTTTTTCATTGTCTTTGTTTCGCTGTACTTTTGCAGGCATGTACGCCTTAATATCACCATCTGTGGTGATGTTGCACGATCTCTAGATGGGGAAGAACTAGCATACCTTGGCCGTTCTGGTTCTGTTGTGCTAGGTGTATGTAGTCTTCAATTAAGTGATGTAACAACAGGTTAGATCGCAGTTTTCGACCTGACAACTAAAGTTTGCCTCATCTACATTATCATGTATTAATACTTACTTTTTCACTGTTTTTCCAAGACGCCATATTTTTGACCGGCACCTCTGCCGCACGCTTTGTGCTGGAACCAGCTTGTGATTTGGCAAATCTTTTGCGCTCTGCGTAAGTAACTTCCAATGAAGCTTTTCAACAATTTACTTTTTCTTTATCTAATATTTTACCCAATGTATAGCTCTCTTGGTGGAAATGATACAATTCAATACTATCCTTCGTGGTTCTCGACCTCTTTTGAAGAACACCTATTCCAAGCTGACAGTACAAAAAAAATTCTGGACCTGATCCACCTTTGCAACCCATCAATGGTTGATGTACGTGCTACTTACATAAACCTTACTCTGCCAGCACTGCATTTCATGCATGCATACTGAGATCAAGCGTAACATGCCAATTTATAAAACCTAACCTATTTGTTTGTCTGGTTGCTTTTAGTTGGCCAATTGATGCAACCGTTTGTGTAATTCCATTTTTCCTGAACCAACAAAGTGCTTCCCTACCTAACTTACTTTGCTTGTCTGCTATATTTACTTATAGGCTACACATTACCATTGCTTAGCACAGGTCCTCTCCGCTCAGTCTTCCCGACCATGGTTTTATCTAGGATGTGCATTTTGCTCCAAAACAGCTAGAGAGTTTCCTGGTACTACTTATTTTTGGTGTGATGAGCATGGGCCGTTGATGGCTCAGGAAACCCAGAAATGGTTTGTCTAACAAAAAACTATTTCTTCATTGCAACTTCCACAATTAGCTAACCCTGAAATTCTTATACATTTTATCAGCTACAAAATCCATTTGGCAGTGGGAGACACTACAGGTTCTGCATGCTTTATCATGCTTGGAAAGACCGCTGAGTCTTTACTTGGAGTTCCTGCTAACGAACTGTCGGCGCGTAACCCTCAACAGCATGGCCATTGCCCTCCAGAAATTGTTGCCATGAATGGACGTTGGTTTTCATTTGACGTTTAGCTCCCTAAACCTGGCTATTTACCTCAAACCCCTTTGGAGTTCACCATCCTTTCTGTGGCCAACCTCAACCAACCTCACCAGTAGTCCAAGCCAATATCAACATGCACATGAATCACCCAATCAACAACATCATCGTCACCGACAGTGGATTCTTTGCAGCATAGCTTGACGGTGTCTTTGCAACAACGTCAATAGATTCTATGTACCTAATGTTTATTTTCAATTCATCTTTTATTGAAGTATAAATCATCCCAAATATTATGTTCCAATTCTATTGTATCATGAATTCGTGAATACCTTTGACTCACTTTCTATATCGTGAAGTGGTAGCTACCCAATGGATGAGAGAAATTCTACTAATTTTTGCCAATGGACGTTTCGACAGAAGTTTGGATAGTTGAGTCGCCTTTTTGTAGATCAAACAAATATGACTTTTGGGAATAGTTATATTGCTATGTTGAACAATGTTAGTATAAGAATCTATTCATTGTAGAACTCTAAACTACAAACAAAAATACTTGATGAACAGAATCCACCATCCACCGTACATTTCATGCACGGCTATTGTAATGTAACCATCTATGTCATCATTCTTGGTGCAGCAATGATAATGCTTCAAGTGTTGGTTGGCAAAACACGTAGTTCTACATCCCCATCAACACTAACGACACAAATCAAACGTACCCCGCGGCAGAGCGCGGGCTAATTCCTAGTAATAATTAAAAGCTGAAGTAAACCCTAAACTAATTCACTGTTCATCACGATAAAATCTCCCCAACCTCATTTTTTTAAAGAAAAGAGCCATTGTTTATTAATTGTAGTATGAGTTATTCTTCTTTGTTACGGAATTATTTAGTATTTGTTTTTAGCTGGGTGTACTGTTCTGTAAGGGGTTTTTATCTCATGTATCCAATTTTATCATAAGTTCTTTATTATTTGTACTACTTTAATATTTTATAAAATCAGTTGTTTTGTATAACAATTTAATCAAATGTTATACTTTCTAATTTTATTATTATATCATAAATTAGGAGAGATTAATGCAATAACATTCTATAATAGCTACATAAATTACAAATACATTATGTAAAAGTTATGGAGTGATAGTTATTTTTTATGTGTCAATTAAACAAAGATACTGCATGAGACTTACATAATAATTAAGACGCTACGAAAAGTTTATGAAAGGATAATTATTTCTTATGTATCAACTAAACAAACGTGTATGTAAGTCTTCCGTAATTATTAAGACATTACGTAAAACTTATGAAGATATATTCATTTTTTATGTAAGTGTATGGCGTATGTCGTTATAAATTTTTAAAACAGCACCTAAGGCTTATTTATGTATTTTACCCGAACAATTTTATGAATTATTTGATTTCAGAAGTTATAAATATAATTAGTTTTTGATTATTTGATTATACTTAAACTCCAAACATGTCATTCAAATCCTTGTCACTTTTTTTAAACATCTCGCCAATTTTATGAGTGATTTTATCATTTTGGGAGTCATATATAAAATAGAATGGGTCTAACGGGTCTAACCTACCCAACCCGAACCAAAAAATCACGGGTTATCGGATTTGGGTCATTCAGATTTCGGGTTATAAAAATTTCTACTTTTTGTGCGGTATCGGGTCGGGTTGTAATTTGCCAGGTATACGTGTGATACCCTCTTGTACTCTTATTATTTTTGAAGGACTAAGTTATATTTTACCTTAGCTAACCCTATTACTCAAGTGAAGTATTTAAGGGTACGATAGTAGCTTTGGCTGAGATTGAGTCTCTAGCAGTAGACGAACTGCTGCTAATAATAGAACCTGAGAACTCACGTTCTCCGTGGAGTAGTCTCGTTCATACCGAACGGGGATACCACGTAAAATCGGTGTCTCGCGTTATTACTTTTTCGCGTATCAAGTTTTACATGGTATCAGAGCAGTGATCGGATCATAGCTTGACGGTTCAGGATGACAGGGAGACGATGAAAAGCTTGTCAAAGGCGGCGCTTCCTCGCTCGCCGACGTGATACCCCTCACGTCACCCCTCTACCTACATCCGTCTGAAAATCCCGGTCAGCTGTTTGGCAGCGACTTGTTGACGGATCTGAATTACAGTGAATGGGCTAGTGATATGACGGAAACTCTAATCGCGAAAAATAAGATAGCGTTCGTGGATTGATCACTCCCTCGCTCTAAGGTAGACCTTGAAGTTTTCGACGATGCATGGGGTCGATGTGACGCTATCGTCAAAGGATGGCTCAAGACTGCTATGAGTAAGGAGGTGGGCAATAGTGTGCGGGGGGCACAAAGACTGCTCGCGAGATCTGGGCAAATTTGCAACACCGTTTTGGGACTAGCTCGGCAACGCGAGCCTATGAACTCCGCAGCATGATTAGCTCTTTCCATCAAGAAAATCTTATTGTGTCAGCCTTCTACACGACTTTGCACACGTATTGGAACGAACTTCAGGCAGTGAGCTTGAACCTGTGGTGCTCGTGCGGGTTATGTAAGTGCGATGTCACCAAGAAGTCTAGGGAAAAGCAAGATGCGGAGCGTTTGTTCGGTTTCCTCCTTGGACTCGATGATGCCTTCGCGGTGGTGCGCACACAAATCTTAAGCATGAAGCTAGTTCCAACTCTTGTAGAGGCTTATCAGCTGGTGGCAGCCGAGGAGAAACAACGGCAAATCACCGCGAGCGGATCACTCCTTGTTGGTTTATAGTCGAGGTGATATTTTTGTAGCAGCACTCATATACGTGGATGAAGTAATTCTTACAGGAAATAGTGTAGCTTACATTGACAAGGTGAAGAAATCCCTTGATTCTCGTTTTAGCATCAAGGACCTTGGCGTCCTAAAATATTTTTTGGGCATAGAGGTGGCGAGAGTGGCCGATCGGTTAGTGCTGAGTCAGAGGAAGTACACGATAGATATTCTGAATGATGCAGGAGTTTTAGGAGCTCGTTCGAGCGGTTTTTCCATTGAGCAAAACCATAGACTTACTCGACTGAATGATGAGGTAGCCGCAAATCCCAGTGGATACCGGCGATTAGTGGGGCGTCTCTTGTACCTGACAGTAACGCGCCCTGATATTTCCTAAGTCATGAATGTGTTATGACGGTAACGCGTTACTTTAAGAAGTCACCAGGTCAAGGATTGTTTTTTCCTTCGTTCGAAGGCCTAGAGTTGTTGGCATACTGCGATGCAGATTGGGCAGGATGCCAAACCACTAGACGATCTACTATGGGTTACTACATTCAATTGGGTGGAGCACCAGTGTCGTGGAGGACGAAGAAACAGAAGGTAGTATCGAGATCTTCAGCCGAAGCGGAGTACAGAGCGATTGCGAGTACTGTTAGTGAGGTGTTATGGCTGCGTTTTCTGCTTAGAGAGTTGGGAGTTAAGCAGCGGGGTCCTACATCACTCTACTGCGACAATTAGGCAGCACTGCAAATTGCCGCGAACCCTGTATTCAATGAGAGGACGAAACATGTCGAAATGGATGGCTATTTTGTTCGTGAACGAGTTATGTCAAATGAGATACAACCTGAGAAATTCGCTGACTGCGGACATTTTCACTAAAGCTTTGGGGGTCGATCAGTTTCGCACGTTGCTTTCCAAGATGGACATTCGCGATCTGCACGCTCCAGCTTGAGGGGGAGTGTAAAAACGTGTGATACCCTCTTGTACTCTTATTATTTTTGAAGGACTAAGTTGTATTAATTTTACCTTAGCTAACCCTATTACTCGAGTGGAGTATTTAAGGGTAGGATAGTAGCTTCGGCTGAGATTGAGCCGCTAGCAGCAGGCGAACAAGGAAACCACGTAAAATCGGTGTCTCGCGTTATTACTTTTCCGGGTATCAAGTTTTACAGCAAGAGATGATGATACCAAAAATAATGCATTATATTGTTTCGATGCCTCCCAAGTCGCAATTAACAATCCCACAAGAACGGATATAATATAAACTTCAACAACGTAATAAAATCATCATCATCATAATCCCATAATAGGATATATACGATGGCGGTGATGCATATTATTCACAAAAAATGCATAGTTATATAACTAGCTAACTTTGTGTTTAGATTTTCTTAAAGGACAAGAGGTTAAAAAATTGAGCATAAGTAGGTAATTGTTGGATCCGATAAGCGGTAGATGTGGTGTACTTGGCTTGACGACCTTGGCGGTCAGAGCAAGTTATATAGAGACGATAATGAACTTCACCAACATTGAAAGGGAAACGAAAACCCTTGTCCACGCTCACAAGCTTCAACGGCTCGGAATGGGGATGTGCCTTGTCGTTCTCCCGCGCAGCGAATTCCGCCATTTCCTTGTAGAATCCGTCTTTTATATCGTAGATCGGCTGGACGGGCGGTATTTGTAAGCCCAATTCCTTGTAGATTGTTAGGGAATAATTGTCGTCCAAGTGTAATTGTCACTTGATGGTTTAATATATAAGGTAAGTGCTATATTGGGGTCCGGATCATCTCAGTAACCATCCCATCAGTAACCATCAGTAACCCCTTTCCCTGGCCCCTACGTGTCAGCTTTTTCTTTTTATTTAAAAAAAATAAGGAGGGGCACTAAGGTAAAATTGCACCCCCATGGGAAACCGAGCCAAAGTTCCAGTTGAAGCTATTGGGACTTATCGTTTGGTTTTAGATACTGGTCATCATTTGGACCTTGTCAATTCCCTTTATGCTCCTTTTATTTCTCGTAATTTGGTTTCGGTGTCTCAACTAGATAAGGCTGGGTATTTTTGGAACATTGGAAATGGTTCTATTAGTTTGTTCAAACATGATGTTTTATTGGGTTCTGGTACCCTTGTTGATGGTTTGTACAAACTAAAGCTTGATACCCTATTCGTTGAGACTCTCTTAACCTTGCATCATAATGTTGGTATTAAACGTGGTTTGTTTGATGAATCCTCTGCCTACTTGTGGCATAAACTGTTGGGTCACATATCCAAAGAAAGAATGGAAAGGCTAGTAAAGAATGAAATCCTTCCTCATTTGGATTTTACTGATCTTGGAATTTGTGTTGAGTGTATTAAAGGAAAACACACAAAACACACACTTAAGAAAGCAGCCACAAGAAGCTCACAGCTCCTTCAAATTATACACACTGATATTTGTGGGCCTTTTGATGTTCCATCACTTGGTGGAGAAAAGTATTTCATTGCCTTTATCGATGATTTTTCACGTTATGGATATATCTATTTGCTGCATGAAAAATCTCAGTCGGTAGATACCCTTGAGGTGTTTGTCAATGAAGTTGAGAGGCAATTAGAAAGAAAGGTGAAAATTGTCAAATCTGATAGAGGTGGAGAATATTATGGAAAAGATGATGAAAGTGGACAGTGACCTGGTCCATTTGCTAAGTTCCTAGAAAGACGTGGTATTTGTGCTCAATACATTATGCTAGGAACACCGCAACAAAATGGTGTTGCAGAAAGGCGGAATCGTACTTTAATGGATACGGTTAGGATTATGTTAAGCAACTCATCTTTACCCAAATCATTGTGGATGCACGCTTTAAGGACCGCTGTGTATTTGTTAAACATGGTTCCTAATAAAGCAGTTCCTAAGACACCTTTTGAACTGTGGACGGGAAGGAAACCCAGTTTAAGGCACCTGCATGTTTGGGGTTGCCCAGAGGAAGTAAGAATATATAATCCACATGAAAAGAAACTGGACTCACGAACAATCAGTGGTTTCTTCATTGTTTATCCAAAAAAATCTAAGGGGTATCGATTTTATTGCCCTAACCATAGTACGAGAATTGTTGAAACTGGAAATGCTAGGTTCATTGAGAATGGTGAAGTTAGTGGGAGCTTAGAGCCACGCAATGTGAAAATTCAAGAAGTTAGAGTGAAAATATCTTTGCCTCTACCCTCTTCTCAAGTTGTTGCTCCTGCACATGTTAAGTATGATAATGATTTGCAAGAACAACAAATGAATCTTCAAGCACCACCTAATATTGCTATTGAGAATGAACCTAACATAGATGAACCACAAGAAATCGCATTAAGAAGGTCTACAAGAAATCGAAGACCTGCAATTTCTGATGATGATGAGGTTTATCTTCACGAGTTAGAATCTGATGGAAAGTGAGCATTCTGATAAATGAGCATTCTGAAAAATGATCCAGTTTCATTTTTACAAGCCATGGAAAGTGAGCATTCTGATAAATGGTTAGCTGCCGCGAAAGAAGAGATGAAATCTATGTATAAAAATGAAGTTTGGGACCTTGTTGATTTGCCCGAAGGTTGTAAAAGAGTTGGTAATAGATGGGTCTGGAAGACCAAACACGACTCTAATGGCAATATCGAAAGACACAGGGCCAGACTTGTTGCCAAATGTTTCACTCAGAAAAGTGGTGTTGACTATAAAGAGACATTTTCACCCGTCTCTAAGAAAGACTCCTTAAGGATTGTCATGGCAATGGTAGCTCATTATAATTTAGAGCTCCATCAGATGGATGTGAAAACCGCCTTTCTGAATGGGAATATAGATGAAGCAGTCTATATGGATCAACCTGAAGGTTTTGTGGTTGAGGGAAAAGAACATATGGTGTGTAAATTAAAGAAGTCAATATACGGACTTAAACAAGCTTCCCGACAATGGTATATTAAGTTCAATGACACCATTACATCTTTTCGATTTGAGGAAAACATCGTCGATCGATGTATATATCTGAAGATTAGTGGGAGTAAGTTTATAATTTTAGTTCTGTATGTTGATGATATCTTGCTTGCTACTAATGATCTTGGTTTATTACATCAAACCAAGGAGTTTCTCTCTAAAAACTTTGAAATGAAGGATTTGGGTGAGGCATCCTATGTGATTTGAATAGAAATATTTCATGATAGATCAGAAGAACTGTTGGGATTGTTTCAGAAATCATACATTAACCGAATCCTAGAGAGATACAACATGGCTGAATGCTCTGCAAATGGAACGCAAGCAAATGGAACACATTCCTTATGAATCTATTGTTGGAAGTTTGAATTATGCACAAACTTGTACCAGACCAGACATCAATTCTGCTGTCAGAATGCTGGGCAGGTATCAAAGTAATCCAGGAGTAGATCATTGGAAAGATGCAACGAAGGTACTAAGGTATCTGCAAGGAACAAAAGATCACATGCTCACCTTTAGGAGAGCTGGTCACCTGGAGGTGATTGGATATTCAGATTCAGATTATGCTGGATGTGTAGACACCATGAAGTCTACTTTTGGCTATTTATTCCTCCTAGCCGGAGGGGCAATTTCATGGAAGAGTGTGAAGCAGTCTGTTATTGCCACATCCACTATGAAAGCTAAATTCATAGCTTGTTATGAAGCTACGCATCATGATTTATGGCTTCAGAATTTTATTTCTGGACTTGGAATTGTCGACAATATCGCCAAGTCGCTGAAAATTTACTGTGATAATTCTGCAGCGGTATTCTTAAAGCTCTATACGAGCAACTCATCATTTACCAAAGCTTCCAAATTTCATTCCTTGCCCAAACGTTCCCACCAAAAAACATTTAGGAAATAATTATTTTATTTCCAACAAAGTGGTATCAGAGGCCGAGTTATTTATTAGTATGCTCTGTGGTAGCAGCGTAAACTGAACTTCCACATAAGAAAACAATTTCTCGTGATATTGTTATCACGATTGTCCAACGGCCGAAAAATCCACTTTCCCCATTCAATTTCCCCGCCTTACCAAAACCAATTAAAAAAAATTGGTGCATCCGTATGAGAGTCTTGCTAGGATCTCAAGATGCTTGGGATATTGTAGAGAAAGGTTAAGAGATTCCCATAGAGGATTCTCGGTTATCTCATGTTGAAAAGGAGGTATTGAGAAAAAATAGAAAGAGTGATCAAAAAGCACTCACTCTTATTCATCAATGTCTTGATGAATCGATGTTCGACCAAATAGCATATGCTACCACATCTAAGGAAGCATGGGATATTTTGCAAAAGGAAATGCAAGGCGTGGAACCAGTAAAGAAGGTTCGACTTCAAACACTGAGGGGAGATTTCAAATCAATGAAAATGAAGGAGAGTGAATTTGTTTCGGATTACACCGCTTGTGTGAAGTCATTCGTCAGCAAATTGAAGTAGTATGGGGAGAAAATTGAAGAGACCAAGGTGGTGGAGAAAATTCTACGGTCATTATTATCGAAGTTCGACTATGTGGTGGTGGCTATGGAGGAATCCAAAGAATTATCAAATTTGATGGTGGATGAAGTCATCGGCTCACTGCAAGCACGGGAAGAAAGGCTCGATAACAGAAATGAAGAATTGCCAGGGCAAGTCTTAGCTACAAAGACTGCTACTATCAAAGTAGAGATGGAGGAAATGTCACAACAAACAACTATGAAACGTCCACCAGAGGCTGAGTTCGTGGACATGGAAGAGGAAGCTGGAGATCAAATGAAGGGCGCGATAAATCTAAAGTCCAGTGCTATAATTGCTCGAAATATTAGCATTATGCATCAGATTGTTGGAGTCCTCCAAAAGAAGTGGAGGAGACAGCAAATAATGTGAAAGAAGAAGAAGTCGAAGGCACATTGATGTTGTCACATCAAGGAGATGAAAAACCGAGAGACAACATGTGGTATCTGGATAATGCAGCAAGCAACCACATGTGTGGAAAAAGAACATGTTCATGGAGATGGATGAATCCATAAAAGGAAATGTCGTATTTGGAGACTCCTCGAAAGTTCCTATCAAAGGTAGAGGAACTATACTCATCAGGCTCAAGAATAGGTCACAACAATTTACAAGTGATGTGTACTATGTTGCAGACATGACTAGTAACATCCTGAGTTTGGGTCAATTGATGGAGAAGAATTATGAAGTCTACATGGTGAATCGTCAACTGGGGCTGTTAAATGAGAAGAAACGATTGCTAGCCAGAGTCCCAATGTGGAGAAACAGAATGTTCACACCGAATATTCAGACTGAAATGGCGAAGTGCTTGAAAGCATGTCTGAAAGACACTACATGGCTATGGCATCTGAGGTATGGTTATCTAAATTTTGGAGGCCTAATGTTACTAGGTCATAAGAAGATGGTGAATGGTTTGCCCGTGATCAATCATCCAGACCAATTATGTGAAGGTTGCTTAGTTGGGAAGCAATTCAGGGCAAGTATCCCGAAGAAGTCCCTGTCAAGAGCTAAAGCACTGTTTGAGCTTGTCCATGCAGATCTTTATGGACCGATTACTCCAACATCGTTCGAAAAGAACAAATATTTTCTACTGTTCATTGATGACTATAGTAGAAAGCCATGGGTTTACTTCTTGCAGTAGAAGTCATACACGTTTGAAGCTTTCAAGAAATTCAAGATGATGGTGGAAAATGAAAGTGGTCACTACATCAAAGCCATGAGATCAGATAGAGGGAGAAAATTTATGTTGAATAAATTCAGAAAGTTTTGTGAATATCAAGACATTTCACATGTTTCTCTCAGTCCCGAGATCCCCACAACAAAATGGAGTTGTTGAAAGGAAGAACAAAATTGTACTCGACATGGTGAGAATCATGTTGAAGAGCAAGAACCTGCCAAAGGAGCTATGAGCTGAAGTTGTTGATTGTGTAGTCTACCTGCTGAACAGGTCACTAACAAAGAGGGTTTGGAATCAAACACCCCAAGAAGCATGGAGCGGAAGAAAAACACACAGTCTCTCACTTCCGAGTCTTCGAAAGTTCGGATATGTGCACATACCGGATCAAGAAAGGAAGAAGTTGGATGATAAAAGCAAGAATTACTTATTCCTGGGTTACTTAGAACATTCTAAGGGTTACAAGATGTTTGATCCTATGGAAGAGAAGGTGATCATCAATAGAGACATGGTAGTTGATGAAGAAGCAACATGGGATTGGACTGCTTAAGCAAAGAAGAATTATACCTTTTATCCATTCGCTATGGATGAAAGTGATGATGAACTAGATACAGATACACCTGTATCAAGTCCACCCAGTCACAGAAAGCCTGCCAGCCCAGAAGGTAGATTGAGTGAAATTCCAAGAGAGAGGCCACATAAGTATAGAAGACTTGAAGAAATTTATGAGGAAACGACAACCGTTGAAGGTGATGAATTGACACTCTACTATCATTTCATTGATGATGAACCATTGGATGCCGAAGAAGCCATGATGAGAAATGGAGAAGAGCCATGGATGAAGAAATTCAAGCTATTGAGAAGAACAAGACTTGGGAGCTAGGATCACTTCCTGAGAACCAGAAGCTCATTGGTGTGAAGTGGGTATTTAAAGCAAAGAAGAATGCAAAAGGTGAAATTGTTAGGCACAGAGCAAGATTGATGGCTAAATGATACAATCAGAGACCAGGCATTGACTATAATGAAGTTTTTACTCTCGTGACGAGAATGGAATGTATTAGGATGGTGATGTCTCCCGCTGCTCAAAATGGACGGAAGATACATTAGATGGATGTAAAGTCAGCTTTCCTGAATGGATATCTCGAGGAAGATATCTATGTGGATCAACCCCCTAGATATGTCGTTGAAGGTCAAGAAGATAAGGTGTTGAAGCTAAAGAAAGCATTTTATGGTATGAAACAAGCACTGAGAGCTTGGAATAGCATGATTGAAAAGTATTTTCAGCAGAACGGGTTGAATAAATGCCCACATGAGCATCCCTTATACTAGAAGGTGCAAGGGGGAGTAATATTGATAGTTTGTCTATATGTAGATGATCTCATCTTCACATGTGATGATCCTCAAATGTTTGGAGAGTTCAAGAAGATGATGGTTCGTGAGTTTGAGATGACTGACATTGGACTAATGTCATACTATCTTGTTATTGAAATAAGTCAAAAGGAGGAAGGAATTTTTATCTCATAGAGTGGATTTGCCAAGGAAGTTTTGAGGAAGTTTAAGATGGAGAACTGTAATCCTGTGAGCACACCAACTGACTATGGACTGAAACTATCCAAGGATGGCAAAGGAGAGAAGGTTAACTCGACTGAGTTTAGAAGCCTTGTGGGAAGTCTGAGATACCTCACTTGTACCAGACCAAATATTCTCTATGCAGTTGCATTGGTCAGCATATACATGGAGACGCGAACTATGTCGCACTGTAATGCTGCCAAGAGGATCTTGCGCTACATTAAAGGTACAATCAATCATGGTCTGTTTTATACTAAGTCATATTATTTCCAATTGGTTGGATACTGCGATAGTGATTAGGCAGGAGACATGGATGATCGCAAGAGCACTACAGGATTTGTAATTTTTATGGGATACAACTTTCACATGGAGTTCAAAGAAGCAATCTATCGTGACACTCTACTTGTGAAGCTGAGTATGTTGCTACTACATCGTGTGCGTGTCATGCGATATGGATAAGAAAGTTGTTGAAGGAGTTAAACATGACACAAGAAGAGTCTACTGAAATTTTTGTGGATAACAAGTCTGCCCTGGCATTAGCAAAGAATCCGGTGTTTCATGATCGTAGTAAGCACATTGATGCAAGATATGATTTCTTGAGAGAATGTGTGGAGTAGAAAGAAGTAATGTTGAAGTATGTGAAGATGAAGACTAGATTGTTGATATTTTCACAAAGCCACTGAAGCAAGACGTGTTTGTCAAGATGAGGACGCTACTCGGAGTTACGACTAATTAAACGTTAAGGGGGAGTGTTGAAATAAATAAATATTAAAGCTAAAAATATCAGCACATCCTAGAGCTATATGTGAGTGTATCTGTACGGAAGGATGTAGAAGTTAAATTAATATGGGCAGTTGGGTTATTTGAGTAGATTAAACAAAACAAAAAAAATTGAGAGCCATAAACTTAAGACGGTGGGGATGGATATTTTGTAATTTGGAGGGTTATAAATACCCTACTTTGTAGCCGTATGAAAGCAAGTGAGCAGAAGCAAGAAACTAAATAAGGAATAGAGCAGGTTCCTTCAATAAAGCCTGTGTCCCAAAATTCCCTCCCAATTCGCTTACCTTAAAGCTCTATAAGAGCAACTCATCATTTACCAAAGCTTCCAAATTCCATTCATTGTCCAAATGTGCCCACCAAAAGAAATTTTGAAAATAATTATTTTATTTCCAACAGATACACCTCCCGCCAAAACTCTCTGCCGAGGAGCAAAGCCCTCTAATTTCCTTTTTCAACTAGCACCGGGTCCCAGCCTTTTGGCCGGGAAGAGCATATATTATATAGGGTTATAGGCACAATATGCCCCGCTACTATGTAACTTTCTCAAACGTGCCTATAACCCTATTATATATAATGGTGGATATAATTAGGGATGGCAATGGGGCGGGTTTGCCTAAACCATCTCCATCCCCATCTTCAATTACCCAAACCCATACCCGCCCCATACCCATGCGGGAGAATGTTTTGCAAACCCATCCCCATACCCTTGGGTTTCGGGTACCCATGGGTAATACCCGTCCACGCACATCCAACATTATTATACCTAAAATTTACAAGAATTTTTTTTAATTATAACTCTAAACGAACGTATTATATCATGAAGTGAACAAAACAAGGTCATTTTCTTAATACGGTTCAAAGAATATGATCCTAAAACATTTATTAATACTTAATATAGAGTACAATATTTTCAAAGTATTATGCTCTAACTTTGATACATTTACTAATTAATAATTAACTAACATAATCTTGTTGACAAGGGTGAAAGTGAAATAGTGAAAGGAAAATTAAGGGAAATGAATTATGTTTTGATTTAGGTGGTCACTCAATTGCAATATTTCTACTATTTATTTTCTCAAGTTATCCTCATCATCAATGATAGATTACAATTTGATCCACATATTTTTTTATAGGGTAAATTGCAAGTTTGGTCAATGAGTTTACTAAAAACATTCACCTTTGGTCACTAGAAATATTTAATTCCGTTCGTGGTCACTTCCTTTACATTTTCGTTTCATCATTAGTCACTCTCCGTCCAATTCCGTTAACTTTGTCATATGTGAGAGTCAACTCTAATAGTTGACTGTTAAATATGTGATGTGTAAATAAAAAATAATAAGTTTTAATTAATTAACAATTCCGTCATCATACCAAGAAAAACAAAAACCCTAAGTTGGACCAGCCTTGTCGCCGCCACCAGCAACACCCAACCCCTCCTCTGACTAATACCAGTATACGACCTCCCACCTTCCTCCTCAGACCGCCGTCAACAGTCTTCTCTTCTCGGTCAGAGGTCCCCGATGGCCATGGCCGCAGCCACCAATTTCTGCACCTCTTCTTCTATCTCCTCCACTAAGAAAACAACAGCGCCTTCGCTATAGGGTCGGACTTCCTCCCTGGGTCATGGGTCGATCTCCACCGGCTGGAGCCTGGACACCCTTTGATCATTGGCGGGATTATTATTCCAGAACCTCTTCATCTTCATCGAGGCTCAGGTCTGGTCGACCCGAGCAACACCACCAAACATCTTGCTCCGTCAAGTACCGATCTGGCCGGAACTTCCGGCTCACCGTCTCCAAACCCGCTACCGGGCTCTGGTCCGAGCATCCCCTCCTCCGGTCGATGCATTGCCCTTGTTCTGCAGGCGGCTAGCTTCGGGTCGGATCTCGTGCTCCTAGGCGGCTTGGACCCTGAAGCCTGAGAGTCTTCCGCCCTGGTTTTCCTCAGTGGCAGGTGGCGGTGTGGCCCGTGCGGGACCTGCCACTTGGGGCGAAGGGCGAGACACCGGTGTCGAGAACGCCATGGACAAAATCTGGACCGACGATTGGGGATTAGTGGATTTGGATTTGACGATTGGGTGTGGTCATTTTGATGTGGGTGGCGGAAGAGAAGGAAGCACGATTATTGGTGAATGAACAGGAGACAGAAGGAGAAGAAGTGTACAATCCGGCCAACATCAATCCGGCCACTGCCACCATTGGGATCTCCTTGTCGACCTGAAATGGTGGTCTGCTACTTACTGGAACAGAAGCGGAGGGTTCGACGACGGAAGGGAACAACGACCTTTTGGCTTTCGTATTTTTTTCAATAGTTGTGAAAATTAGGTGTAAAATTGAAAGTATTAAATTTTCTTTTATTATTATTTTTTAATAGCCACGTCACTCATTTAACGGTCAATCATGAAGATTGACCGCCACATCAGCAAAAGTTAACGGAGAGTGACCAAACTTAAAATATTGAACTTATCTTAGTGACCACGAATGAAATTAAATATTTGTATTGACTAAACGTGAACCTTTTTAGTACATCCAGTGACCAAATTTGCAATTTAGCCTTTTTTATATGTGAAGAAATTCTCTTGGTGGGGCGGGTATGGGTATAGGGTGGGAGAGGCTAAAACCATACATGCCCCATACCCATCAAACTTTTTGTGGGTTTTACCCATACCCGCCCTATACCCGGTCAAAGCGGGGATTCCCCGCGTTGACTGGGTCAGGGGGGTCGTGTACCCGCGATCATGGGTTTGATTGCCATCTCTAGATATGATAGATGTTCGGGAATACATGTATGACTGTGTATGCATAATATGATTAGAATATAATAAAAGAGGAGAAATATAATTAAGAAATAAATATAATTATTCAATGAAAAGATGAATATATATATGGTAATGACTGGTGTACGTCAGTCGTATACTATACGTCAGGTGATCTAGCTGTTAGATGTACTTAGATGAGCTCCGGCCGATCTCAACGGTCAGTTTTTATTTTTCATTAAATCAAACTTCGGGTTGGGGTTTAGAAAATCGGTGACTGGGGTTTATACATTAGAGGTTAGGGTATAGTATCATACCTCAAACTCGATTTAATTCATGGTCTAGATATATAATTTCTTCAATATTTAAGTAGATCATAGAATTGAATATTAGAGGTGATTTCCATAATACCTACGTAGTTGCACTTAAGAATGAAAGAAAATTATTGGTCTGTAATAGAATTCAATATGTTAATTGAAGTGATTTTCCGAGTAGAGAGCATCCTTGTTGATAAAAACGCGAGTAATTGATATGACGTTGCAAAATTTTAAATATATATGACATGATGGGAAGTTGTCACTAATATTAAGTTAGACAATGTATTGTGTACGGGTGACTAACCAAATGACTCTAAGATGTATATATGGCCAGCAACAATATAGTAATCTCCCTCCAATAAATATATATTGTTGATGAATAAATAAAAATAATGAAAATGTATGTATATAATATTATATTGAAGATAGGTCCATGCAACGAATGAAGATTTGCAAAAATACTACCATGGTTGAATGAGAAAGTCGAAGTGAAGTTAGCCAGTTAGGTCTACAATTGAACAAATATTGACACATTGTTTGGCAACTTCATAAAAGTCATTTTTAATAGTGTTTTTTCATTCCCTTAGGCTGGCATAAGTGACATATAACAAAGTTAATTAAGTTATATCTATAACAAAGATAATTCAATTTAAATAATTTGGTTGTATATAGTGAACTTCATGTTCTTTTATTGGCTTCAGTTCATTTATACAAAACGGTATATAACGATAAGGTTAATCATTTAAAATCCTCAACTAAAGAAAAACCTTTAATTTTACCAAATACATATACCCCGGTTAACTTGATAGATAAATACCTTAGAATATAGAAGTTACTTGTTTGAGACTATAAATGATTCTTTTACAAATTACAATAAACAAAAAGTGATAGATAAATACTTTTATTCTATAAAATAATAAACTATTAACTCTCCTCTTCCTCTATTTCCTACGCAAACTACAAAGCCATCACAATCCACACATCTCTCATCCATATACGAAATGCAAATCTTCTTTTCTCAGTATCGTCAATTTTTCTCCAAAAATAAAAAAATCCAACAAACCTTCTTCTACTTGCTTTGCTTCCAACCCCGCCGCTTCATCAATTTTCAATATCTGAATATCTTCCCTCTCCAAAGCCTCTGTTCACCACCTCTTAACGACTACAACCAGCAACAACACCATAAGAGGAGAAAAGAAACAGCAGCTCTATTCCTTGGGCAGATATCAAAGGATTCGAGGTTTTAAGAGCTCTATTTAATTAAAATTCGCGAATTATTTGAGCACTGCCATAAATTCGCAGTTTGCTACTCCAGAGCAAGAGCTTGACCCCCAATCTGGTGAATTAGGTTAACCCAGGGCTGAACACAATTGAGAGTAGGAGTCCGCCAATGAAGCATATGGGATTGTTCACTTCACGAATTAGAATGAAGAATCGATACCGATGGAGACTATACCCATAGTCCATAGCAGAGCTGGAGTCTTTCAGCACAAAAGAAGCCTAATCCGGTCCCAAATTGTTGAGAGGATACCCGGCTCACATATGAATGGTTATGGAAGGCCAACGGTACACGTACTAAAACGCAGAGCAGCATTTAAGTGAGGTGGAATTGTCTTAAGTACCCTTCCGTGAAGCTCTTAGGAGCCAGCATTTTTGAAATGTTGCAATTTGAAGTGATGAATATGCTTCATAAATTTATAGATTATCTTCTCCCCTCTTCTAGAGTTTTAAGTTTTTTTTTTTGGTTTGCTGTTATGTCTCTTAATTACTTTAAGTAACTACTGTATTTGTTTCTAATTATAATATTCATAGCATTTATTCATTTATAACACGAAAACATTTCAAGACAATTATATATGCTTTGTTTTAATGCCTGACATATTTTACAGTATCAAATAGAATAAGTGTCTCTAAATCAATTAATTGAACTTATCTCATATAAAGTAAACAAGAAAATTAATTGATAAAGATAATTAATATGACATATAGAGATAAATAATATATTTACGGTAATAGATTAGATACAAGTAGGGATGGCAATGGGTCGGGTCGGGGGGCGGATAGTGCATATCTGTTACCCTACCCAAACTACTTCGGGTTTTACCCATACCCATACCCATATGTGAAATGGGTAGAAAATCAAAACCATGCCCATACCCGTTCGAGTTTCGGGTATCCACGGTTATCCATGGGTATTAATTTCTCTTCATAACTCCAACCAATATGTTAACATTCACAAGTATTCTTATATTAAGTAAGAGAAAAAGTACGACAAGAATTCACTAGAATGAAGAAAATTAACTAAAACAACACAATTTCATGAAAATATTATATTTATATGCTAAATATAAAATATGTTAGAGAAAAATAATGATTATTTCTAGACAAAATACATATGCATGTGTATAATCGGGCGGGTTCGGGTCGGATAGTGAGAAACCCATGCCCACCCATTACCCGCAATATTCGGATTCGGGTTTTACCCGTACCCACTAAATGTCCTTCGGGTTCGGGTTTTACCCTACCCGATTAGGCCGGATTCGGGCGGATATCCACGATTACGGATATTTTTGCCATCCCTAGATACAAGGACAGATATAATAATGGTTTCCGATTATTTGCCTCTAATTCTAGGTTTTCTTGTCAAGCTTTACGAGGTAAGTGGGGCTTATGAGTGGAGGAATTTTACAATGCTTTAAATAATTAGTGCTTTAGTTTTAGCCTTTATAGTACAACTTTAAATTGTGCCTTAAACATTATGGTACAACTTTAGGTTGTACTTATACTCTTTTGTAAAATTCATTTATGGTACACACTAAAGTTATACGTACATTTATGTTATGGTACAACTTTACCACTTAAAATTGTACCACAACATAAAGGTCATATTCTCTTATGATACAACTTAAATTTGTACCTTTAACGTTATTGTACAACTTCAAGTTGTACTTTAAACCACCAATACTTTATGATATAAGTCGAGACTCTAACTCCTTGACTTAAACAATAAGAAACACATCAAAGATCGATTAAAGCACAACGATCACAAAGCGGATAAAAACCGATACCAAATCCACGAGTCGGAAAGAGGGTCAGGTATACGAAAGACTATTCGGCTAGGGTGATGAGCTAGCAGAAATCATTATTTTCCTCTTGCTGAACCAATTCCACGATCAAGAAAGAAGAAGAAGAGAAGTTGGTGTTTGGAACAACCAATTCTAGGGTTTGTATTTCTAAATAAAATTGTTGATTACCCTCCAAAAGACTTAGTTCAGCCCCTAATATAGGCTACATAGGTTTTGGGCTAAAAATAATAAAGAAACCCGAGTTTTGGTCCATAAGTCACTTAATCCGCAAAGCAAACAAAAACAACCCGCAGCAGCAGGTCAAAATCCACGCCCTGACCCCTCAAAATCCACGGTCGTGGATTTGTGTCTTTAGGAAGTGGAATTACCCTAGAAAGATTCCATGGTCGCAAGTCCATTTCCACGGTCTTTGATTCCAACCTCCAAACCGTTGATTTGGCCTGAGACAGCCTCAACTTGAATCGTCATCACTTCTCGTCCGACGAACAGCTCGACCTCCATATTCGTGAAGTTCTAAGCCAAATATGCTTGAAGTCGACCCTTGAATGCCTTGTCTTGACTTCTAGTGACTCGACCACGCTCCTCCCGCGCCAAAGTTAGACTTGTGATCGTCTTGGTGTTGATGCCCTCATCATCCCCTCCACTTGAAAATGATTTGCCCTCAAATCTTAGTCATCTTCTAGGAAAGGAGCTAAGTCAGAAACATTGAATGTAGCACTCACACCACACTCGCCCGGAAGATCAATCTTGTAGGCATTGTCATTGATATGGGCGAGGACTTGAAAGGGACCATCTCCACGAGCCAGCAACTTAGAACGTTGTTGTTGGGGAAAACGTTCCTTTCTCATGTGCACCCAGACCCAATCTCCTGGATCGAATCGTTGAGGACGCTGATGCTTGCTCACGTTCTTCAGAACTTACCCATCTGTCTCTCTATGTTCAGATGGGCCTTCTCATGCAAACCTCGAATAAACTCTGCTTTCTTCGCACCATCTAAATTCACACGCTCATTGACAGGTAAAGGAGACAAATCCAATGGGGTTAAAGGATTAAACCCATACACAAACTCAAACGGTGAAAACTTAGTGTTAGAATGAATAGCCCTATTATATGCAAACTCTACATGAGGTAAGCATTCTTCCCAAGACTTGATATTACTCTTAATGACAGCCCTAAGCATTTGAGACAAGGTTCTATTAACTACTTCAGTTTGGCCATCCGTCTTAGGGTGGCAAGTAGTAGAAAACAACAAATTAGTTCCAAGCTTACTTGATAGACCAATAATTACACATGTTTTCACCCCATTCTGAAGCCGTTTGAGATGTGGATTCTAGTGTTTTAAGCCGATTTCACGCTAGGGTGTGTTTATGTCATATTTCAGGTCCCGGCGTTGAAATCGAGGTGGAGAAACGAGTTCTGGGTCGAAAGGAGCGAAGTTGGGACAAAGTGAGGCGCAGGAGGAAAATACCCGGTCAGGTGGCCAAATACCCGACCGGGTATTCACTGTTTTGGGCGCCCGAGAAACAGAGAGGGGCCCGGGCAGATGACTTAAATCCCCGGTCGGGGATTATGGAAAGTGACCGGGGATTTTCCCTTTACCGAAGCGGCGCGTTTTGCATATACCCGGTCGAAACCCGAAATACCCGACCGGGTATTTCGACCGGGTATCGCGACCAGGCAGCCAATTTAAGGAGAAAGAAGGCCAACATTGAAGGGTTCCGAGTTTTTGGAGAGAGAAAGCGATCCCTAGAGAGAGAAAGCGATGAACCAGAGTTCCCAAGTGCCGTAGCTTGATCTTCATCACCATTGGAGCCCGGCTTGAGCTTGGAGAAGTGCCGATTAAACGTCCAGGAGCAGAAATCCAACTTCACAGTATGATTTCCGCGTCTGAATCTGCTTTTGCTTCTTTCTCTATGGAGTAGTTCCCCCATTCATCTGGGTATGGGGAACCCTAGATTTGTATGCTAGGTCTGATTGTATGAACCCAAGTACAGAGTTTGTGAATTGATTATATTCGATTGAGGTTTGAATGATTGAATGACTTGAATCCTTATCAAATTCCTGTTGTTTCTGCTTTGACCTAGAATGAGAATATCTGCCTAGGTTGATAGAGTATCCTTAATCGAAGGTGGCGAATTGGTGACTTTAGTCGAGGAGCCAATTCGCTATTCTGTATCGAAGTCAATTCGGTAGCGGAGGTTTGGTTCGTTAGGGCCTCAATCTGTTTACTCCGGTGGAGGTTAGTCGCCCTCTTGAGACTCAGATTGAGAGGGTCTGGAGACCTTTAGTCGAGACTTCAGGCTAATTAAGAACCTTCCGCAGTACAACTTTCATGAAAACTGAACTTGGTAAATTGCCATCCGACTTAACTGCAGTCTAGGGGGAACCATATCCAGGTGATCTCTCTTGACTTGACAACAACCGTTTACTTGCTTCGTGTTTTTTTTTGCTTGAGTTTGCACTAAAAGTTCACTGATAAATAACGAGAATTCACCGAGTAGTCATCACATCTAGGACCCGGGTTGACAATAAAACCCAAACCCGCTATACTACGCTTTAGGAAGTGGTTACACTTGGCCATTTTCTAGAGTGACAGTAGGAGTGAGTCATTAATCCATAGAGTTTTCCAAAAGTAGCTCAAGAACTTGACATCACGATCAGAGACTATAGTGCGAGGCATACCATGCAACCTAACAATTTCTCGAAAGAACAGTTCAACTACATTAGATGCATCATCAGTTTTGTGACATGGGATAAAGTGCGCCATCTTTGAAAACCGGTTAACCACAACAAACACAGAATCTCTACCATTTCTAGTCTTAGGCAATCCAAGAACGAAATCCATAGAAATATCAATCCATGGAGTAGTAGGAATAAGGAGAGGAAGGTATAACCTGTTTGGCTGAACTTTTGACTTGGCTTGGCGGTACTTAAGACATAGTGCACACAGCTTCTCCACGTCACTTCTCATGTGGGGCCAGTAAAAATGTTCCTAGAGGCAATCCAAAGTCTTGGATACCCCAAAATGAGCCATTAGGCCGCCACCATGAGCTTCTCTAACCAACAACTCACGAATCGAAGCATGAGGCACACACAGTTGGTTAGCACGAAACAGATAACCATCAGCTCGATAATATTTTCCCTCACCATGCTTCTCACAAGCCTCATAAATCTCACCAAAATTAGGGTCATTGACATATAGCTCTTTGATATGCTCAAACCCAATGAATCGAGCATCAAGAGAAGAAATCAAAGCATACCTACGAGAAAGGGCATCGACAACCACATTCTCCTTACCTTGCTTGTAGAAGATCATATAGGGGGAAGGATTCGATAAATTCCACCCACCGGGCATGTCGTCTGTTCAGCTTATGTTGTGCCTTCAAGTACTTCAAGGATTCATGATCGGTGTGGATCACGAACTCCTTAGACTAGAGGTAGTGCTGCCACATTTCTAGGGCTCAAAAAAGATCATAGAGCTCTTTGTCATACGTGGGATAGTTCAAGGCAGCCCCACTCAACTTTTCGCTAAAGAAAGCTATTGGCCTCTTCTCCTGCATCAAAACAACACCAATGCCTACACCACAGACATCACACTTGATCTCGAATATTTTAGAAAATTCAGGCAACATCAGCAAAGAAGATTGGGTTATTTTATATTTCAAATGCTCGAAAGCTTTTTGTTGAGCTTCACCCCATTGGAAGGTCATGTTCTTCTTGATTGTCGCGCTTAAAGGAGCAGCGATGGTGCTGAAATCCTTTACAAACCGTCGATAAAATCCTATAAGACCATGAAAACTTCGAACCTCATTCATATTAATTGGGGTGGGCCATGCTTTTATTGCCTCAATCTTTTCTTCATCCACCTCGATCCCCTTCGAACTCACCACAAACCCCAGAAACACAAGTCTATCAGTGCAAACATGCATTTCTTGAGATTACCATACAGTTTCTCTTTCGAAGAGTCTCCAACACAGCTCTAAGGTGATTGACATGGTCATCTAAGTTCTTAGAATAAATCAAAATATCATCAAAGATAGACCACTGCGAATTTTCCAATAAAAGCTCTCAAAACATGGTTCATTAATCTCATAAAAGTGCTAGGAGTGTTAGTTAAACCAAAAAGCATAACCAACCACTCATATATACAATGTTTCGTTTTAAAGTTTGTTTTCCATTCATCACTTTCTTTCATTCGAATTTGATGGTATCAAGATTTAAGATCTATCTTAAAAAATACACTAGAACTATGCAATACATCCAACATATCATCCAATCTAGGAATAGGATGTTGATACTTTACCGTGATGTTGTTGATGGCTTGGCAATCAACACACATACGCCAAGTCTTATCCTTCTTAGGTAAGAGGATGACGGGTACAACACAAGGACTCATGATCTCTCGAACATTCTCCAGTAAGATCATCACACGCTTGTTCGGGCATTGATTGGCCACATGACCCCGATCTAGCACCTGTAACACACAATAGAGCTCAAACGTGTGTTAGTAGCTGCCTTCTCTCCACCATTGGTGGCAACTGGCTTGGGCACTGGCTTAGGTTCCTCCTTCTTCACAAATGGAGCTGGAGTTTCACTCAATGAGGCACTCGTGGATGGTGCAACCCTCCTCGCATAGCCTCCCTTTTGTTGCTTCTTGACCTTAGTAGCCATTTGCACCAGATCCTCAATCTCCACGTAATGTTGAATCTCCAAGACCTGCATGATCTCCCGATTAAGATCATTGAGAAATCAAGTCATGTTTGATTCTCAATCTTCATTGTCGCGAGCTCGAATCATCAATGTCTCCATCTCTTGAAATAATCCTCCACGATCTTCGCACCCTATCTCAACAAGTGCAGAGCTTGATGCAGATCCCGTTGATGATGAACGAGCACGAATCTCCTCCTCATGGCTGCCTTCATTTGATGCCAAGTCAAGATGGGCTCTTCTCCGTGCAATCTCTGTTCAACACCCAAGAGTAACAATGATTACCTTCTTCCGTTCAGAGTAGTCGTGGCACTCGAACAAGTACTCCATCTTTCTCTCCCAGTCGAGGTAAGCTTCAGGATCACTTCTCCCTTGAAATGATGGCACCTTCACCTTCAGCCCCCTCATATAATCATCCATATACTGGGGATACTCTTCCTCCTTGTAGTACTCCTCATAGTCATGAGGATCATGAGCTTTATGTCCTTGAACTGGTGGTCGTCCTCCTCGACCCCTCACTCCTTGTCCTCGCAAGGGTCGAAGGTTATTAGTACCTAGGGGTCGTCCATGTCTTCCACGTGGTGGTGGAAGTGCTTCCTCATCGGACTGATCCCGCCGATTGAGGTGCTGAGCCATCTCGTCAAGGCGAGCATTAAACTATTCATGTTGGTCTCGCATCAACCGGGTAAGACGTCCCACAAGAGCATCCAGGGTGGCTTGTGGAGTGTCCTCTAAGTTCTAAACTTCCCGATTGTTGCAAATTTCTCCTTCTCCTGCCATTTAGTTTAGACACTCGAAACAAAAAGTTATTTGTCAATGCTTAAAGTTTCATATGAGTAGTACAAACAAAGAACCTCACAAGTCACTCTCTCATGTGTTTGCACTTGATTGAGATCACTCGTTTTCTTACCACTCGTGTTTCACTCAACAAAATTGGCTTTTACTCGAAAAATGAACTCAGAAAGCCTCTTTCCACTCTACTCTGAAATCCTATGTAAGAACTTCTCACTTCTCAAGTAGCACAATCAGAAACCAATCAAGAACAACACAAGAAATACTTTTCTTGCGTGATCTGACCTAATTCCCGCCTTTTTCTTTATATTGATTTTTGTTTGTTTATTTATTATTATATGAACGCATTTTTCCATATGCACGCTACAAGCAAGAACGAAACTGAAAACAAGAATTGAAAATTAACCTCTCTTGGCGGCGATTAAGAGCGCGGAACCTTTTTTGACTGATTCCTGCACAAGAAAGGAGGATAAGTGTGTCACTGTGTTGAACCAGCTCTGATACCACCTTATATAAGCCGACTAGCCGAGGCTCTCACTCCTGGACTTAAACAATCAGAAACGCAGCACAGATCGATTAAAGCACAATGATCACAAAGCAGATAAAAACTCAAACCAAATCCATGAGTCGTGAAGAGGGCCAGGTATATGAAGGACTATTCGGCTAGGGTGATGACCTAGCAGAAATCGTCGGGTTCCTCTTGCTGAATCGATTCCACGATCAACAAAGAAGAAGAAGAAGAAGAAGAAGAAGAAGAAGAAGAGAAGTTGGTGTTTGGAACAACCAATTCTAGGGTTTGTATTTCAAAATAAAAATGTTGATTACTGATAGACCGATAATTACACATGTTTTTACCCCTGTTCTTACACCATTTGAGATGTGATTTCTCGTGTTTTAGGCCGATTTCACGCTAGGTTGTGCTTGTTTGTGATATTTCAGGTCCTAGTACGTGAATGGAGGCTTGGGAGCAAGTTTCGGGTCAATCAGAGATCAATTGACGATTCGGGAGAAGAAACTCGGGTAAGACCTGAAGAAGAATGGATTTCTACCTCACTTTATGGACAAAGAATCATGCAAGCTTGTCATGAAAAGAAAGAGGACGAGACTACGAGCGTCTGGGTTCAAACGGCGACTGATTTGGAGTCCGGACGAGGGAGAAACGAAGCTTTGAACAGAAGCACAGAGAGAATTACGGGCAGCCCCTGCCTAATTACGGTCGTAATTGGCCAGGGCATGCCCGTAATTTATTGGCCGAGCCTTCTACCCAGAATTCCCTCGCGGTGATAAAATTACGGGCAAGACCCCAAGAATTACGGCCGTAATTCCCAAATTACTGGCGGTAATTGGGAAATTACGGGCGTAACTTCTCCTCCTGCAGCTTAAGTGAAACGCGCGTTTTGGTGCGAATTACGGGCAGGACGTGATTACGGCCGTAATTCTGCCCGTAATTCGCCCAGAGTCGGGTTTTTGAAGGCAGATTCGAGCAACAGAAGAGGGGAGCTGGGTTTTGGATCCCAAACACCCAAGGGACGAACCCTAGAGAGAGAGAGCGACTTGGAGACATTCTTGGAGCTATTTTGGAGGATTTCTTCGCCATTGGAGCTCGGGAATCAAGCTTGGAGATGGAGATTGAAGATCTAGATCAGATTTCTGCAGTCTCTCTCTTCTCTATGGAGTAACTTCCCTTCACTTAGGTTTTGAGGAACCCTAGTTTCATGAGCTAGGATCTTTCTTGTATGAAGTTTTGGATGCTATATTGTTTGATTATAATCGAATGATGCATGTTTGTTGAGTCAATTGAAGTCTGATCAACTTTTCCTGATTTCTGCTGCAACCTGAGATAGATAGAATCTGATTAGGTTGCTAGAGCCTCATCATTCGATAGTAGGAGATTGGCTATACGAGAGTTAGCCAGTTTACTGCTTTGTACTGGAATCTAATTCCAGTAGTGGAGTTCTGTTCTTACTGCTTCAGCTTTCTATCCCGGTGAAGGTTAGTCGCCTGCCGGGTAGTTAGACTGAGAGGGCTTGGTCAGCTTAAGAGATTCCAAGCTACTGTCGGATCTTCCGCAGTGTAATCAACAGTAAAACAACCAAAAGGAATTACAACTTGGACCTAATTGAGGGGCTAGGGGGAATCATACCTAAGTGAGTTCCCAAACTGTAATTAGTAGTTTTACTTAGTTTAGTTAGTAGAATAGTTTAGTTGATCAATCCTTAATCTAGTTTGCTAGATAATGAACTGAAGCTGAGTAATAGTAACTCTAGAGACCCGTGGATTCGATATTTATTACTTGTGCCACTATACTGCAGTCCCATTCTGCGATTACACTTGGTCGCAGTTTGGTGTTGTGTTTTAGCGTGTCAAGTTTTTGGCGCCGTTGCCGGGGACTTTCTAGATTATTAGGAAAGGCAGAAGTTTGTTACTTTAGCGTTTTTCTTTTCTTTTCCACCCTTGCTTTTCACTTGGGTGTTTTTTGTTTTTGTTGGTGCAGATCTGAATCATGGATCCTCATGGCTTCTCCAATCATTGGGGGTATCCACCACCATCCGAGTGGTATTACCCCGAGACCCCCTGGAGCAATCAAGGAGGAGAAGACTATGGATTCGGGTTTCAGTACCAACCCCCATCCTACGAAGAACAATCAGACCCCTGGGTATTTCAAGAACAATCTCCTTATCAAGAAGAATTCCTCCATCAGCCAGATCCAAACTATCACTTGAGGCTTCTCGTGGAGCAGATTGCTCGAGTACCTGAGACTTCCTTTCCAAAGATGGATATCCCAGACAATGCCCAAACTGGGTTCTCCTACCGTGAAACAGAGGAGACCCTCCTGAGCATAAAGAAGAGCCTCGAGGATCTTGAGAAAGCTTATGCACAACCTGCTCAAGATCACCCTTCTGCTATCATACTAGAAGAGGAGGAGGAAGTAGAAGGCTACAAGGACATTGTGGAGCAAACAGAAGTTATCACGGAGAGCTCCCGTGAAGATCATGATCAAGAATGTCATGTCGTAGCCGACCACCCCTTCCCACATCCCACACCAAGCTTTGAAGAGGTGGGCACGAGTGAGGAGATGCAAGAAGATCTCATGAAAGAAATTGCTTGGCAACTTGCTCTCCTATCCGTGCTAGAAGAAGAAGAGCAAGAAAGGGTGCAGAAAGAAGTTGTGGAGGATGACGAAAGTGAAGCAGGAGGAGTTCTTGATCATTTCCCAGGGGTGATACCACATGTAGAAGAAAGGGAGGTTGAAGAAGAAATTGGCGTCCAGGCTGAGGACGGAGTTGAGGTGGAAGAGGCCTGCACCGGCCACGAGTTACATGTGATATCTCCACCAAACTTCGAGGAGCTGCTTGGCAAGGACCCATTTGCAGTGTCTCTTTGCCAGACCAAGGCCACATCGACATCGGTCCCTCTTGGTGGACGCGATGGTGGCCAATCGATGCTGTCATATCTGGTTTGGGGCAATGAGACAAGAGAAGAGAAGAAGAGGTCTCGCGGGTGGAGACTTCATATGCATCAAGTACATGAGCTTTCATCACCCGCCACACCACATGCTCGTGACTTGAGACTCCACCTCATCGACGAGAACCTCAACTTCAAGGAGGTTCTAGCATGGACCGAAACTTAGGAGCCATCGTCCGGCTCACGACGTGAAAGAAGCGCTTGTTGGGAGGCAACCCAACCAGTCGGTTTGCATTTCTTTCTCTATTTCTCCTCGGTTGAGTCAGTTTTGTTATTTGATTTTAGAGTCAATAACTCAACCTTTGTGAGATTTTGTGTGGTGTTTGTGTTCTGATTACTCTCTCTTCCTGGAATGCACCGCCTGCCCCGTCCATCATCATTCACCCTTGATCTGGTAACTTCGTTCTACCCTCCTTATCTTTCCTCCATTGAGGACAATGTCGTGCTTAAGTGTGGGGGGGTGTTCGATTATGTATGCGGGTGAATGTTTGGCTGTTTGTGTGCTTGGAGCCTAGTCCACTGTCCAAATTTCGATTTGAGGGCTCCAAGTACGTGTTTCCATGCAAATTGCCTGCTCAGTATGCTTTGAATTGACAGTCTCTATAGTAATGTGCAACCTAGGGAGGTAGTGTAGCACTATGGAGGATGTTGAAGTATAAGATTTTTCCTATCTAGCTCTCTGCTGTGTCAGTTGATTTTGTGAATTAGTGGAGCTAAGACCGTTGAATTCATGTGGTAATGTGGACTCTGTTTGAATTGTGTTATGGACTCGTGTATTGAACAGGGTGCTCATGTGGCAAATGAAAAGCAGTGGTCCTCCATGTCGAAATCATCAAAAATCTTAAACATGGGGTAAGCCCAACGTGTGTGGCACCGTTCATTGCACAAAATCGGGTTTTGGAAGAGATTTTAGTGATCCTTAGTGGGGTACTCCTACAAGGTGAAGCTAAGCTGTCTCTAGTACAAGTAAAACTTCCGCCCGTTGAGCGGTTTGCCTACTCGAGGATGTGTTTTTAAGGGCACGGATAGAGCTTCCGACCCCCCTTGATTTCATTGACCCTCCACACGAGTTGAGGAAAAGGAGTTAAAAGAAGTACTCTGGCGAGCGCCAGATGTACAGAAATTGCTCTTGCTCGACTAATAAGGGTCGACCGTGCAAAAGACTGCAGTTGGAACCCCACCAAATGAAAGAAAAAATGTAAATGAAAGTGAGAAAAAGGGGTTCCAACGGTGAAATGAAGTGAAAGAGCACCCCGGTACAACGAGTCCTTGGTTGTGAATGGTGTGAGTCCCTTTATCCATGAACTGACTTTCTTACTTCTACTTTTTCTCATGATCATGGCTTGAGTCTAGTACTCGCATTGAGAGAGATAGGGAACGTCTTAGAAGACCAGTTGACCTCGTAAGCTGCTATATGATCTAGGAAATCCTCTACCGAAGATCGAGGTTGTATGTTGATATAGAGGTCTGGAGAGCTGCATTGGTTTGAGTTAGGTTTGCTTGGGGACAAGCAAACGGTTAAGTGTGGGGGAGTTTGATAGACCGATAATTACACATGTTTTTACCCCTGTTCTTACACCGTTTGAGATGTGATTTCTCGTGTTTTAGGCCGATTTCACGCTAGGTTGTGCTTGTTTGTGATATTTCAGGTCCTAGTACGTGAATGGAGGCTTGGGAGCAAGTTTCGGGTCAATCAGAGATCAATTGACGATTCGGGAGAAGAAACTCGGGTAAGACCTGAAGAAGAATGGATTTCTACCTCACTTTATGGACAAAGAATCATGCAAGCTTGTCATGAAAAGAAAGAGGACGAGACTACGAGCGTCTGGGTTCAAACGGCGACTGATTTGGAGTCCGGACGAGGGAGAAACGAAGCTTTGAACAGAAGCACAGAGAGAATTACGGGCAGCCCCTGCCTAATTACGGCCGTAATTGGCCAGGGCATGCCCGTAATTTATTGGCCGAGCCTTCTACCCAGAATTCCCTCGCGGTGATAAAATTACGGGCAAGACCCCAAGAATTACGGCCGTAATTCCCAAATTACTGGCGGTAATTGGGAAATTACGGGCGTAACTTCTCCTCCTGCAGCTTAAGTGAAACGCGCGTTTTGGTGCGAATTACGGGCAGGACGTGATTACGGCCGTAATTCTGCCCGTAATTCGCCCAGAGTCGGGTTTTTGAAGGCAGATTCGAGCAACAGAAGAGGGGAGCTGGGTTTTGGATCCCAAACACCCAAGGGACGAACCCTAGAGAGAGAGAGCGACTTGGAGACATTCTTGGAGCTATTTTGGAGGATTTCTTCGCCATTGGAGCTCGGGAATCAAGCTTGGAGATGGAGATTGAAGATCTAGATCAAATTTCTGCAGTCTCTCTCTTCTCTATGGAGTAACTTCCCTTCACTTAGGTTTTGAGGAACCCTAGTTTCATGAGCTAGGATCTTTCTTGTATGAAGTTTTGGATGCTATATTGTTTGATTATAATCGAATGATGCATGTTTGTTGAGTCAATTGAAGTCTGATCAACTTTTCCTGATTTCTGCTGCAACCTGAGATAGATAGAATCTGATTAGGTTGCTAGAGCCTCATCATTCGATAGTAAGAGATTGGCTATACGAGAGTTAGCCAGTTTACTGCTTTGTACTGGAATCTAATTCCAGTAGTGGAGTTCTGTTCTTACTGCTTCAGCTTTCTACCCCGGTGAAGGTTAGTCGCCTGCCGGGTAGTTAGACTGAGAGGGCTTGGTCAGCTTAAGAGATTCCAAGCTACTGTCGGATCTTCCGCAGTGTAATCAACAGTAAAACAACCAAAAGGAATTACAACTTGGACCTAATTGAGGGGCTAGGGGGAATCATACCTAAGTGAGTTCCCAAACTGTAATTAGTAGTTTTACCTAGTTTAGTTAGTAGAGTAGTTTAGTTGATCAATCCTTAATCTAGTTTGCTAGATAATGAACTGAAGCTGAGTAATAGTAACTCTAGAGACCCGTGGATTCGATATTTATTACTTGTGCCACTATACTGCAGTCCCATTCTGCGATTACACTTGGTCGCAGTTTGGTGTTGTGTTTTAGCGTGTCAATTACCCTCTAAAATACTTAGTTCAGCCATGGTAAAGGAAACCGTACCGGACATCACACCGGATTTCTTTCTGGTAGGGTATTTTGTGGTACGACAGTGGTTCAACCGTTTCATACCGGTAAATACCGTTTTGTAGTAATAAAATATATTTTCTGTCAAAAAACCGTGCTGCCAAAATCAGAGTATTGTCTCGGAGTAATACCATATGTATCGGAATATACCGGACAATATATACAACTAATTAGCAAATTAATAGAAAATTTTAAAAATAATATTTTCTTTTGAAACTTCCCCATCACTTGTCATCTTCCTTGGTTACTCCTCCGCGTGCAGCTTTTCCCCATCTTTTCTCATCTTCCATTCTTCCTCCTCTTTCTCTCTCTCTCTCTCTCTCACCCAAACAAAAATCAATCAGAATCAATTTACCATTTCCTCTTTTCCCATCTACTCAGACCGAAGCACGAATGGCAGACTGACGGGCGACAACGGGCCGGAGAGCCATCTTGAAGGGCCGGACGGAGAAGGCAGATTTAGAGATGAAAATGCCACTCAATTGCGAAGTGAGGGAGCTGAGGTCTGAAACGGTGACAGAATGAATGGGAGAAGGAAGAAGAGGGCAGCGGTGGCCTAGGGATGTTCGGAACCACCGTCGCAGCCTGCATGCAACCGCGGCAGGGACAGGGTTGGCGCGGCGCAGAGGGAGGGTCGGCGGGGCAGAGATGGAGGGTCGGCGCGGCGAAGAGGGAGGCTTGGGCGGCGGCAGGCTCATCGGTCGCCCAGTCGCCGGACTGCTGGAGAAGACGAAGGACAGGCGGCCGGCGCGTTCTCCTATTCACGGAGCTGTCGAGCACGAGCAGGCGGTCGCCGAGACGCCGACTCGCTGGACTGCGCTGGAGTCTGAAGATCGATCGGCGGCCGGCCTCTCCGTCACGAGCAGGCAGACTGGCAGGGAAAACGCCAGGCAGCGGCGATCTGGTCTTGGGAAAGGAGGCGGCAGAGTGAAAGTTGGAGGCTTGGAGCTTGGAGGTCGAAGGTCGAAGAGAAAGAATCAATTAGGGTTAGCAGTTAGTACAGTCATTTCGTCGATTAATTTTTTTTTCCCCAATTTTGCCACCTGAAACGGCGACGTTTACCACATTTTTATTACCGCCGGTCTGATTTAAACCGCGCGGTATACCGGTTCATGCCGGTTAAGCCGATTAAATCGGCCGGCGCGGTAGAAAGGAGGCTGGTAGGGTATCGTTTCGACGCTGGTCGGATTCCCGGTTTTACCGGTTGAACCGGGCGGTACGATCCGGTTTCCTTTACCATGAGTTCAGCCCCTTATATAGGCTACATAGGTTCTGAGCCAAAAATAACAAAGAAACTCGGGTTTTGGTCCATAAGTCACTTAATCCGCAAAGGAAACAAAAACAACCCGCAGTAGGTCAAAATCCACTCCCTGCCCCTCAAAATCCACAGTCGTGGATTTGTGTCTTCAGGCCGTGGAATTCCCCTGGAAAGAATCCACGGTCGCAAATCCATTTCCACGGTCGTGGATTTCAACCTCCAAACCGTGGATTTGACCTGAGACAGCCTCAACTTGAGTCGCCATCACTTCTCGTCCCACGAACTGCTTGGCCTCCATATTGGTGAAGTTCTGAGCCAAATAAGTTTGAAGTCGACCTTGAATGCATTGACTTGACTTCTAGTGACTGAACCATACGCTCCTCTCGCGCCAAAGTTGAACTTGTGATCGTCTTGATATTGATATTGATGCCCTTGTCACTTTAAAGCATGATAGAAGTTTGTGATTAGAAGTTGAGTTGGAGATTTGTGATGGAGGGACACGGCTTGTTGGGTTGGTTTTCACGGCTTCAAGTCGTCCCTTGTAACTTAATTTCTCGCTGATTTCGCTAGTATAGTGGATGATTTGTCATCTCGAAGTGCGCGCTATGATAATTATAACAAAAAAAGTGACACTTGGATGATTACTAGGAAACCTATATAAATTGTGAGTTTGAAACCAGTAGCTAGAGACTTTCTGAACTAGGTCGGAAATACAATACATCCATTTTGCTAAATTTACGTGCTTAATTAATTCCGATAAATACAACCATTCATTCATAAAAGATCCCTACGAAATTGTTCTAAGCAGAGAGGAGAAGGAACAGAAGCAAAAGAGTTGTAAAGATACGGAATGGTGGCACTAGAGATCCAAATAATCCTGCTGCTGATGCGGAGGAGCTGCTGCTGCTATCTCCCTTGTCGTTGTTGGCTCCACATCCAAGCCCGGCGGCCAATTGGGGGATGAGAAAGTCGGACATTATCCGGTACGCGTGGTCGGTGGAATGGTTGTCATCCCAATTTATATAATCGCTAGGGTTTCCGCAGTATGGTGCCCCAGGCATCCCACACCTGATGGAAGAATTCCCGCAGCATCTCTCGTTGGGATGGTGGATCCCTGCAGAAAAAAAAAACATATGTATCGATCGATTTCATAGCTGATCGGTCATTAAAATAATTTTACAATCAAGTGCTTCAGGCTTCAGCTAGCTGATCACCTGCTGCCCGAAAATGGTCGAAAAGCCACTCCGTTGCTCCCCACATGTCCCCGTAGACAATTCTCACGCCGGGGAACTCCTCCCGCAGCCTCTCCAGCTCCTGTTGAAGCAATTGGTTGTGAAGTGCAGCCACCGAACTGAGGTTGTTGTCGCAGTGAACTCCACTACTCATCACCATGCATCCAACTTTGAAGATTCCAGGCACCACCACCTTCCTCGCTCCATACTCAGTTATCAGCTTCTGTACCTCAACCAAAACGAATGAATTAAACAAGTGTTATTTCTAACTGCCACGATATACAAATGTTTTTTTTTTTTCCCCATTTGTCACCTTGACGTAAGCCTGAGTGGCTGCCAAGAGATCGGGCATGATTCGCTTCATTTGGTCGACCCGAGGGAGAGAGCTGAGTTTGAGGTTTATGTTGGCGTAGTCGTTGCCGGCTCCACCAAGCACCAACAGTGATGATTCCACGCGCTCCCGACGGGCTGCATATAACCCATGTACAAATTAATTCACGAGCGAGGTAATTAATTAATCTCCCAATGCCAGCTAGGGGTGTCCATTCGGGTCGGGTTCGGTTACCCGAACCGAAATCCGACAAAACTCAAAACCCAAAACCCATATCACTGAAAATCGAATCCGATAAGAACTTTTGGTTTTCGGTTACCCGAAACCCGAAAATTCCTTATCGGGTTCGGGTTCGGTTAAAGCAAAATCGAAACCCGAATACTTGGGAATACGGACTGAGTGCTATTTTTTGGAGGTTTTCAGCCGAAACCCGAAAAACCGATTAGCAAAACCGAACCCGAACCAAAAAACCGAAATTGTATCGAAACGGGTCGGTTTCAGGTAAACCCGAAAAACCGAATTCGGACACTCCTACCAGCATTCCACAACACTAAACAATGGTAGAGTAAATTAAAAAGAAAAACCAAACCGGTTTGATTTCTGTAGGCCTGGTTGAGGTGCCGGTCGAACCACTTGAGCTGGATGTCCACGCTGCTATTGGAGAAGGGCAACTTGACGTGCCATTTGGCTCGAGCTTCCTTGGACAAAAGCCCCACTCCTCCCACCGCGAAGTTGGCTCCATTGGAGTGCTCCACGTCTCTCTTCAAATACGGGTTCAGGGGAGGAACCCCGGCCGCCTCGGCTATGCGGTCGATGATGGTGTAGCCATCGGAGAAGCGGCCCGTAGCACGATGGATGGTGACGCCGTAAGGGAATCGGCCCATGGGCCCGCCGGGGAACTCGGCCAGGGCGTTCCCGCTGTCGAACGTGGAGTCTCCGAAGCAGTAGATGGCGGTGAACCCACAATGCTCCAGAAGCCTGCCTCCTGCTGCTTGGCCCAAGAGACAAGGAAGCACGAGTAGAAGAGAGGAAAGGCAAAGCATGCTCCTCGCGGCGGTTAAGAAATGCATTTTTTTTCTTTTTTTTTTTTCGAGGACCAAGAACTCAACAAGAGAAAAGAGACTGGAGGCTCGCAGTTTGGAAAAGGGCGCAAGAGGAGGAGCTGTGAGCTTGGAGAAGAAGGCATGAATGAATGGTGGAAGATATACATAGAGAGAGAGCGAGCTTTCTAAATGCATTAAACCACCATTGGTTGGGTGGATGGACACGGTTTCTTTATTGCACGTTGTTGCCCATCACTCCCTCAAAAGCTGTTGTTATGTTGTGTTTGAGTTTCCATAAGGAATCAGGAAAGCAAACAAAGTTGGTTCCTTCCCAAGGGTGGAGAAAGGAGTTTCTGTCTATATACCATCTTGGTGAAAAGAAGTTAATGCGTTGGAAGGAGGACGCCTAATGGTAGAGAAGGCAGCTTGCTTGCTTGCTTTTGCTTGGGTTGGGGTAAAAGAGGAGGGAAGGAAGAAAGATAGGTTTATTGCTATTTAGGGGGGTTAATTGCATGCCATGCCACTTAAGTTTTGGTTTGGTTGCACGTTAACCACTTAAATTTGTTTAGTTGCAACTAAAACACTTAAATTCAATGTTTGTTGCATCGTCACCTTTTCCATCCAAAAACTTAACGGCGGGTATGAAATAGTAATTTTACATTCCACATGGACATTCTATTTATTTTAGCTTCTACCACTTAGATTTGTTTAGTTGCAACAAACAGCCTTGGATTTCCCTGATGTGAAAACGACACGCTCAAGATGATGATGCGGGAGGTGGGGGTGGAGAAGAAGACAGCGCTTCTGTGCACAGTTCCTTCACAACAGCAGCCAGTGCCTCGGGGTTCAATCCGAGGTCGCAGAGGGCTATCGGAACCGAGAGCGTGTGACGGTCCAGCCCTGTGTCGAGGATGTTGGACATCTGGAACGACAGCTCCAAAGACTCGCGTGCTGTCTTTGCTGCTTCTGGATCCATGGACGAAACCTGTTTTTTTACGAACAGGGAACTGCAATGCAAGTATGCAATAACGAATGCCAAATGAACCACACATCGAACGCTAGAGTACTTAGTCGGAAGATGCACAAACTAATATTACTTAAGCAAAGCAGGATCGAAGAGAGGGAAATGCTTTCTGAAATTGAAAGCAAGTAACAAACAGCAAGCACTATTACTTGATATAGATTATGCCAAACGAACATTGTTAAATAATCGAACAAAAAATGTGGTAGCAAGGCCAGTACTTAAAACCCTCCATTGTCCATTTGTCCTGCCCTAATTCTCCATAACCAGAACAACTACGCAGCACGAAAATGGAGGATCGGAAATGATTGGTGGGTAGGAAATTCCTAAACCCTAGACTTGCGAGCAAACGTTGGTACCGTCAAAAGAGAAATGCGCTGAAATGATGAGTTGAGGGAGAGCCCAGAAGTAGGAGACTGGCGGAGGCCACGACGGCGGTGTCTGGTGGGGCTGCTCCGAACGTAGCAGCGCCGACCAACTACTTCTCTTCCCGCTTTTCTTTCTTTCCAATTCCAAAGGTCCGCTTCTGTTCCTGAATCGTGATGGGCGAGAGGACGGGAGATTCAGATAGAAGGATCCAACTAAGAAACCCAGCACTAGCGTACTTTCTTTGCCGATTTACGATTGATTTTTCGATTTTGCTCTGCTGACCTAGCCCTAGCTTTCAATTTTACCATTGTTAAATGAGCATGATATTATGTGAAGTACTTTGCTTTTGCGACTGAGTTTTCATTTTTTTAGATTTTCCTTCAAATTTAGGTTAGCTTCTGTGAGTCAACAATCCAAAACAGAGCTGGAATGTGGATGTGGCATGTAAAATTACTTTTTCATACCTTCCGTTAAGTTTTTGGATGGAAAAGGTGACGGTGCAACGAAAATTAAACTTAAGTGTTTTAGTTGCAACTAAACAAATTTAAGTGGTTAACATGCAACCAAGCCAAAACTTAAGTGGTATGGCATGCAATTAACCCCTATTTAGGGCGGGTGCTATTGATTGTGAAACCAATTGGGCCCTATTTCAAATTCTAGTGCTCTTTATTGCAAAATGTTGTGTTTTTTTGTTTATTATTTTTTAAAAGAGATATTATTATAAAATGTCAAGACTAATCATGTGAAGTAAAAGAACACAAATTGAGGCCATTAATTACCCTCAAAAGCTTCTCTTAACCTAATACATGAATAAACCTCTCTACTCTAGGATTGATTTATTTGTAGGGGTATATTAATAATTTAAGATGGGAAATTAAAGGGGCAGCAAGGAAGAAGAAGAAAGAAAGAGGGAGACGGAAAGGAGAGGAAGGAGTCATGTGGGGAGAATGAAGTAGGGTTTGCCAAAATTTGATTATATATAGCACTCTACTCCCTAGTTCCTACAATTTACCCATTTTTCTTTTATCATTTAATGACATCAAAATAAATATATAAAATATAGTAATTGTTTGATCCTATAACTTTTTAAGTAATTCAAAACGGAATGCCTTTTAGCTTTCTGCATACCCGTTCAAGTAGTAATCGCTAGCTGATCAGCATAGACTCCAGTTTCAATCCTCACACCAATTCCTCTTTGTTGGGTCAATCAACTAAGGCAAACACCTCACCCCAACGCATCTTTCAGCATATAGGGGATTTGCTTAGACTAAAAAAAATATTGCTTTTCAACTCATTTAGATCTATTCTATTTTCTTTTCGGGCTCAGCGGTACCCAATTATCTACAAGAAAATCAAAACACTCGCCATCTCTCACTTTCCACCAGGGCCTTCCTGAAGAAACTAGCGACCAAAGAACGCACTTTGCCAACTCCATGTCGTCTTCGACCATGTAGTCGTCATAAAAAGTGTCACATGAGGAAATTACTTTCCTTTATGAGACGTGCTAGTAAAGAATTTGGCTTTTTGAGGATCCTCCATTCAATTTTGACCAAAAAGGTCCTATTAATTCCTCAAATCTCTAAAAAATAAAATTCAATCCCCTCAGGCACCATCATGTTTACATTGACATAAAAATTGCCAAGAAACCCAATGAAAGCCTCCTCCCCCCTCATTGATCCCCCATCAAAGTCGAGTCATAAATTTATATAGCTTCTTGCAAAGCATACACGGGATCTGAAAAGAAGACATAACATGTGTCCACAAATGATAGTCAAAAACAAAAAGGGTTATAGGTATAATATGTCTCTTTATTATGACGTTTTATCAAACATTGCCCCTTTACTATTTTTTACATCAAATATGCCAATGTACTTTGAAATAATTATCAAACATGCCCTTCTGTTAAAATTTTCATTGAAAAAATCGTCAATCGTGGTTGAACCGAGATTTAGAAGACCCGACATCGGCAAATGGGAGGAAAAATATCAGTTTTGTTCTTTTTTTATTTCCCTGTGTCTTTTCAAAGTGAAATTATTTGAATTATTTGATTATACAAAAGAACCAAAAAAATTCTAAAGTGAATTTATTAGGGATATTTTAGTTATTTGTGTCGCCCAAACTAAAGTTCGGCCTTGGTTAACGGTTTTTGGATGAAAATTTTAACAAAAGGGCATGTTTGATCATTTTTACAAAATACAGGGGCATGTTTGATGTAAAAAATAGTAGAGGGACATGTTTCATAAAGCGTCATAGTAGAGAGGCATATTATACCTATAACCCAAACAAAAAAGAAAAGATATAATGGATACTACCAAGTGCTTATTATCCATATTAGTCTAAAACCGGTAAGTAACTTGTAATTGCATGAGTCTGGATCACATTCTTGCAATTAAAGCTTTGACCTATAGAGAAACGGTAAGTAACTTGTAATTAGTCGTTTAAACGAACAACTACGAAATCATAAGTTATCTATCTTTCATATGGTTGATTTATTTGTTGATGACATTTCCATAACTTCAACTGTTGTTTATCATCCAGAGAGTCAATTAAGCATGCCTTTGTACCAAACTACAAAAATGGCCAACAAGAAGCATCAAGTTGTGGAAGAACAAAACGTTGGTGAAAAAAGTATGTGGTGCATAAAGCAGTGCATCAGTAATTAGTCACCATTCTGATAATTTCAGGAGAGGTCTATTAATCTAAGGATAAGTTTGGAGCCTCTATGTCACTTTAGTCAAGTTATGATTTCTAGGATATATTTACACCAAACAAGGTCATTTGGATAGATGTCATCACTATTCAAGTTTTCTACCAAAGGATCCATAAATTAATTAACTTTGCCATTGAATACAAAATTATAGTGATATCTCAAAGGTTAATAAACTTGA
The DNA here is from genome assembly GCA_946122785.1 of Linum tenue. Taxonomy (NCBI): domain Eukaryota; kingdom Viridiplantae; phylum Streptophyta; class Magnoliopsida; order Malpighiales; family Linaceae; genus Linum; species Linum tenue. The sequence goes on along the minus strand of CAMGYJ010000003.1, from coordinate 21,259,037 downwards.
AAGATTTATTTTAATGTCTAAAGACACCAACCTCATATTAAAACATAATTTTTATCAAGACTAGTTAATCGACAAATCTTCATTCCTATGACAACTCACCGTAAAGCATGGAACCAGCAAAAAATTACTAAAATATTGTAGGATAACTCTATAACAATATGCACTTGATGGCCAACAATGTTATGGATTAGAAGAGGACGATTTGCATATTTGAGTAATAATATGTTAAATTTCGAGTTCGACAAATATTAGTTAGAGAATTGACCAAGTTTCTACGTCTTAAATGGAAAAAATATATCATTGATCATTCGTCTTTTCAGCCCAAGAAACTAAGAAAAAAAGAACTTAGAATTAATCCAAGACTCTAATTTGAGATGTAAAAGAGAAGAAAAATAAAGAACATTGAAAAAATAACAAAGCAGAGAAAAAAGACCGGAAAACATAACGTATGGTTCCATCAGTTTCAATGCCACTTTTGTCATCTTCGATTGGGGTGAGAGATTTTTTCATTGTCTTCCTATTCGAGTATGAGGGAGACAAATGAGTAACGATACAAAAGAAAATACTAAAAAAATATCAATTTATATAGAAAAAATAAAAGAAATAAAAAAGGTACCATTTAAAGGATCCCACATGTGACTAAAATCAATGAAACAAAAAAAAGGAGAAATGAAAAAACTATTTGGCATCTCGAAATAAAATAAAAGAGGTTAAGGATGCAATATATTTGGCTTGTTGAATGTATGCACCTGAAGTTCACAGAAAAAACCACTTAATGAATATTAAACTTGGAACCAAGGCTTGTATATATCATTGTATCCCTCCAAATCAATCCCACAGTATGGGGAGAAGTTTATATAAGTATTAGGGCAATTAGCATTTAGCATACACAAACAAAGAGGAAGAAGCTTTTAGGATAATTAGGTGGAGATGCCGCTCCTTGTCGCGGGCGGAGATGATCTATGGGCATGTATTATGTGGCCCGTTATGGTGTTTTGTTAGTATTACTAGTCTAAAATTAATTTTTTGTTAGGAATTTTGTTAGTAAATTGACTGAGAAGAGATATATGGTGGTCAACATCCAATTTAATTTTTGTTAGAAAATTTTGGCTAGTAAATTATATTTACCTAAACCCAAGTAGACCTATTGATCATGGGCAGAGTATGGGTGACATAGATATGAGGTTGGAAGTTTGTAGATGGGTTTGGGTAGGATATGGATATTTATTTCCATAATCTAAATATGTATGAGTTGGCTATGTATACCATCTATTCGAGGGTGTTTTAATTACACGTACAAAAATAAGACCTATTTGTAGAAATTCAAAAGTTTAGGTACCAAAATGTAATAGACAAAAGATTTAGGTGCTCAATTTTACGGGTGATAATCCCAATTAGGGTTAGACGAATAAGGCAAAGAAAGAAATAGAGAAAGGGTTATGGAAGGCGAGTGAAAAATGAAACGAAGAGGAAGTAGATGATGGAAAGGTTTTGTCCGATTCTTTTAGTTGGCCGTCAATACAACAGTCAACCATTTCACCGTAGCAATTTTATTGACACTTGTTTATGTAGATGTCGCATATTTTGTTACAGGTAGTTAGTAGAAGTTTGTTTAGTACCCCGTAAATGTACTAATGAGATACCAAAACATAATTGTTCAATGATTTTACATTAAAATTAAATTTGGGGTATCAAAAATGTAAAATGTACATTATAGTGACTAAGTTGTGATTTAATTAAATTTGGGATATCAAAATATACTAATTTAGGCAACAATTTAATGATTTTACATTAAAATTAAATTTGGGGTATAAAAATTTAAAATGTCCATTATAGTGACTAAGTTGTGATTTAATTAAATTTGGGGTATCAAAATGTAAATTTTTTAGCAACAGTAACCAAACTTCTGCTTTATATATACTAATTAAGACGCTTTCTGTGGTGCAGGCACTGCATGAGTGCCGCCACTCTTTCAGCCGCGGGATTGAAGCTATTAAATGAGGACCGTCCATAATAAATAATCATGTAACCAGATTAGGTTGAACCTCTGGTTGAACCTAGTTATATTTAATTCATTTATGTAATTATTATACGTTTATTACTGATCGGGACCAAAACGGTGCGTATATTTGTCATCAAAAAATGTTAATTTATTATTCGATGCTTCTCTTTCCATGAAAATCATGCGAACAGTTTTTTTTTTTTAAAAAAAACCTGCTACGAACAGTTCTACCAGGAAAACGAATGGGGAGTTATCGGCGGACTCTCTTGATTGTCGACGGCCTCTCTTGATTGCCGACGGTAATCTGCACGTCAACGTCGCTATCGGCGGGCTCTCTTGATTGTCGGCTCTGCACGTCAACGCCGCTATCGGCGGGCTCTCTTGATCGCCGACGGTAATCTGAACGTCAACGCCGCTATTAGAATTGGCCATTTCAGTCATAAAGGTCATGTTCTTCGCCTCATCTGATGAATCAACTCCTATAATCTGGCACCGCAACGTCGTGTTCTCCAAAAATCCACCGGAAAGAATTCTACTCTGGCTACTGTTTTTCTCCGGAATCCCTCTTTATAGCTACGCTTGGGCCAACATCTTTCTTTTTGCTGCACTTCTTCGTAGCTGAAATTGAAATCAAGTTCAGGTTTGTTCTATTCTTATTGCTTCTTCAGCATTGTCTCTCTGATTACTCCTCTATTTTGGAGTTAACTGTAATGTGTGAATTCGGATGATTAATGTTATTGGTGTTTGAACCCGGCTTGATCTGTATGAATAGGATTGAGTTTCAGATAATCTTCCAATTCACTCCATCATCATCCCTCTCCTGCTGATTCATATTATTTTGGTCGGCCTGCCTTTGAAGTTCCGAAAAGTATCCAGATTGCACAGTATACCTTCCATTGGCACTTCTTGTCCAACATAGTTCATCCTTACCAATGTTCTTCGATAACCTTTTGAGTATTGAAGTAATTGATCACTAGATGCATCTCAATTAGTACCTGATTAGTGGAAGAGTGACAGAGACAAGTTTTGACTTAAGGCTGCTCACTTGCTAACAAAGAGGTTTGATTATCCTTATTGCAGCAAGCTTGTCATAGTAATAAATAAGTTCATAATAATTAGCTAGTGAAAGATTGTGATGTTTCTAATAGTGTTGTGATTTTGTCAGTATGCTCTTTTGACCTTTGCTTTGGCCAACGCATGCTTTTTGCTGAGCTTCCCACTGACAATTTGCATGTGTGAATGTGTGATTGGCTTTTGGAATTTACTAATTTGTTGCTTCTGTAGTTCATTAAGCAAATAACCAGCTCAGAGAAACAAAGAACGAACCCTTCCATTGCACCAAATGATGTTTCTCTTTGTTTGAAAAGCCTACTACATATACCAATACAAACCAAAATATATATAGGAACCTGTAACTAGTTGAGATAAGGGAGGAGTTCTAGCTCTGTTGGGGTTTGTTATCCACGGCAACCAACCACAAAAATAAAAAGTAAGTAGAAGATTTGGGAAGGGATTTATGATAAGTACACTAAGATTTGAAACCATCCAAATACAAATTATGTTGGTTCACCCAATCTCCACAATCTAACGCCTACAGGAATTATCCAACAATACCCAAATCAGAAAGACACTAAAGACTTATCTCATACAAGCTGAAAGCGGATTTTAGGTTACGTATCTCTTCATTGCCCCTGCTAACGATGGGTATTTCGACTCAATCGGCGATCTTCGTGCTGCTGGCTGAACAGCTGCAACTGCGATGATGATGTTCGATTGCCACGGTAGGGACGTTGTTGGAAATGACCGGGCAACCAGGACGGATATGATGACGCTCTGAAGGTGGTCTATGATTTGAGTAGCCATGGATGGGGAAATTGAATCGGGGGGAGGGGAGCCTTGATGACGATGGCGATTTCGAGGGTGTCGCGGCAGAAACGAAGGGCGGCGATGACCAGAAGGCAGATACGGACCTGACGACGGTGGTGATTTTGGTGGTGAGGTCGATCGACGACAATAGCGAGGTGGTGGATTGCTGCGAGAGAAGTCTTGGCTTGGTTTACAAAGGAAGGACAAAGGAGTGGAAGGGAACAGTTGTGCTGTTTTTGGTTTTTTTTTTTTTGTCTCACTTTTTTATTTATTTATGTTTTATTAATTGAATTACCAAACCAGAGTCACCCAATAATTTACAAATTCAACCATTCCAACCGGTTAGAAAAAAGTGGCGGCACTGGTACAGTGCCTGTACCACAGAATTCCCCACTAATTAATTTGTTTTTACTTTTTTACCTCACATGAATAGTCTCAACATTTCGTAATAAGATCTCTTTCAGCAATAAAAACACTACATATTTGTAATAACGAGTAGTGGAATTTGAAAAGGGTCCAATCAATCATTCTCTAAAGATTGGATATTTGGAATGTAGGATTCAGTTCTTCCTTAATTGGCCGTAACTGAACAAAGAAACTTATTGGGTTGCTCGTAATTGCCTTCTTCTAACAACTTTTGTACTCGATTAATGAATCATGATTGGTGGGTAACCAACGAATGTTCTAAAGAAAATGATCGTGCAATATCTCATTAATTAGGATTCTTCATCATAATAATCCGAGATTTTTCCAGAAATAGCACCTTTAAAAAAAAATTACAAAACTAGCACCCTCTCAAAAATATTTACAAAACTAGCACCCTTTTTTATTGACCGCACCCTCCTGATGCGATTTACCAATAAACCGCATCCCCCAGGTGCGTTTTATTAGTAAACCGCACCTGGAGGGTGCGTTCTAATCTGGTGGGCCTAAATCACACCTTGGCCATGCGATTTCATGTCTGGCCTACATGAAACGCATGGCCGAGGTGCGGTTTAGGCCTGACCTACCTAAACCGCACCTTAGTGATGCGATTTATTCCTCCAATCATGAACCGCATCTGTAAGGTGCGGTTTCACCATGTAGATCGCACCCCCCAGATGCGGTTTACGTGTCAATTATTTTCCGACACCCGACACAGCCATGCAGAGAATTATGGACGTAGGGCTGCATGGCAGACTAAAACCGCACCCTAGAGGTGCGGTTTTCACAATTTTTTCCCCTATATAAGACTTGCCGGAAAACCTCTACTCTTCACACCTCTCATCATTCTCTCTTTCATTTTTATGTTGTATATCTATATTTATTTAGTGTGTTTGCCATTAAGATTAACTCGTAAGTTTATTTTGTGTTACTTTTTATGCCATTAAGATTAACTCGTAAGTTTATTTTGTGTTACTTTTTATGCCATTAAGATTAACTCGTAAGTTTATTTTGTGTTACTTTTTATTGTTATTTGTGATTTGTGATTTTTATGATATTAACTAAACTACGGTTTGTTTGTGTGCAGATGGCATTCCGTCAGTTAACGCTTGGCTTACGGTGGAATGGTTACACGGAAGACACCGGAAAGGGGGCCACCTACGTCGGTGGCAATTTTCAGAAAATAACGGTCGGTACCAGACCGAAGCTTGAAGACCTCCATCAAATATGCACTGACGTTACTTGCATGGATGGCACGAGGAGGGTAGATCGTATGGTGTACCGATACCCAAACAGAGCAACTGGGTCATTGTGGCATGAGGAATATACCATAACCACTCAAGATGACGTAGATTCCATGCTCGAATTCTTGAGGTCCAACAAATTGGCCAAAGCCGAGATGTTCGTTTACACCGAGCGAGCCGTTGGTCGTGGAGGTCATTCTGGACACGGTCAAACATCTGGTATCCATGGTGGAGGTGAATTATATGACGATCATCCCTACCAAAGTTACCATGATCCTCATTCCTATTTGCAGTACCAAGATGGAGGGCAAGGTGCTGGTCATCATCAATCTTTCTCGTCATATGAAGAAGAAGTTCAACCGGACATCCCCAACCAAGCACAGTACAACTTCCTGACAGGCAGCGGTAGTTTTCACAACTACCATTATGGAGCTGATGAAGGTGCCTTTCATGAGCAGGATCAGACGGAGGCTGCCACACCAGGACCAGTCAGCGACCCCTCTGATGAAGAAGGAGAGAACAACGTCAGTGTAGACAGCTCAGACCCTCTTGAAGGTGCTGATGATTCAGCACCAGATTCGGATTCAGATAATGACCATGATGTGGCTCCTAACCGTGTACCAGTCCCCTACTACAATCACATTCCAGACGAAAATTGGATGGTCGACAGCGACATGGAGCCGCCAGAGGTCCCAATATGGGGCCCACTCACTGGGTTTACGAAGGGCCAACAATTTGGCTCGAAGAAGGATGTGCGGCACGCCCTTGAGACTGAAGCAATGACTCGGCATTTTGAATGGGACACAACTCATTCCAACACCAAAAGGCTCATAGTCAGATGCCGTAATCATCACGAGGGGTGCAATGTTAGGATTCGGGCCATCAACAGCAAGAGACACGGCCACTGGGTCATATCCCGTGCGGTCAACACACACACATGTGTGTCATCCATAACTTCCCAAGGCCATCGACAGTTGAAATCCAGGGTGGTTGCTGCGGCTATCAAGCATCTGATTGAGGCTGAACCGGATCTGAAGGTGAAAGTCATAATCGCTGACATTGCAAGCCGTTTTGGTTATATGATAAACTATAAGAAGGCGTGGCATGGAAAGCAGAAAGCTATGGCCGCCGTCTATGGTGATTGGGAAGAATCATATGCATTCCTTCCCAGACTAATACTGGCATTGGAGGCGTCTAACCCTGGGACTGTGTTCTCCCCTCGATACCAAGATGAAGAGATACAACCCCCAGAGGCAGGTAACGAACGCCATTTTCGCAGACTATTTTGGGCATTCAAGCCTTCTATTGATGGTTTTGGCTTTTGTATCCCTGTGATTACTGTGGATGGTACATTCCTTACCGGCAAGTACAAGGGCACTCTCCTGATTGCCAGTGGGGCGGATGGAAACAGACAAGTCTTTCCTTTAGCCTTCGCCATTGTTGAGGTAGAGAATGCTGATAGCTATGGATGGTTTTTCCGACAAATCCAAATCCACGTCACCAAGAGGACGAACCTGACAATAATCTCTGATCGGCACGCCGGCATTAGAGCAGCCATCTTAGGCCTGGATCCAGCCTGGAATTGGTCCCAAAGGTGGTGCATACGACACTTCAAAAGCAACTGGAACCATCATTTCAAACGGAAGACAAACATACTGAATTAATTAACATAAATAACATTGTTGATGAATAATAATTTAAGTAGAAACATACATATTCAAATGTTTGTGTAAATAATTTTATCGTATTAGTTGTTTTAAAGAGGTATATACATATTATCGTAAAACAAACATACTAAATTAATTAACATAAATAACATTGTTAATGAATAATAATTTAAGTAGAAACATACATCTTCAAATGTTTGGTAAATAATTTAATCGTATTAGTTGTTTTAAATAATTTAATCGAATACAAAGCAACACTCGTTAGACTCTTAGAAGAGGTATACATCTTCTTAGAAACGCAGTCTTTTTGACAGAAAAAGGGGGGATCCGAGGATCTCTTAATACCCGATTTTCCCAGGTAATGGGAGGATATGATAATCGCTTAAAACCCCATTTCCTTAGACGTGCATCTCTTTATAAAGAGTCGAAGTAAGTGGCGCTATGTATTCAATTAAATTATTGAAAACCACCAACACGATTAAAAAATAAACATAAATTTATTTTATATTACACTAGGCACATTAACAAAATAAAAGAAGGACAAATGGTGAAGAATTGTATGTACCGGGTGATCGTTCCAAACATCCCTTGACCGATGGTTGGGTTGGTCGTACAAGTCGGTTGAATCCACCGGTCCTTGCTGAGATAATACCGTTGGTTGTATATATCGACGTCCTCCCCAACCTACGAGAAAATAACAACTGGGTCATTAGTACATAGATTAATTAAAAAACTTATAACAACAATAAAAATTAAACCAGAATAATGAATACATACCGCTTGAAATTCATCGACATAAACTCCTTCTCTTTGCCACCAATCGGCCATTTTTTCGGCGTAATTCGGACAGAGCTTCGGCTGGGCTCGGCGGGTTTTTGAGGAAAAAACCTAAGAAATAGTTTCTGATGGCAGATCGGACTTAGCCGCAACCAACAGACTCTTATTTCCTAGGCTTTTGGGAGGGGAGGGTTTAGAGAGATTATATCTAGAGAGAGAAGGAGAATGGGTTGTGTGGAGTGAAGAGATGAGAGGGGGAGGGGGGGTATTTATACCCAACAGATCGCACCCCTCAGGGGCGGTAGGGTAATTTTACCCCGTAGAAATCGCATCTCTCCGGGGCGATCTCCACACCAAATCGCATTCCCCTGATGCGATCCCCGCGTCCCGATGCGTTGAACGCGCAGAAAACTGACGCTCCAATTTTCCAGGCGAGAAATCGCACCTCACCAGTGCGATCCACACTTAGTCGCGCGGATTGCTGACGTGGCTATGCTGCAGCCCGTCAGATCGCATCGTAATCGTGCGATCCAGAAGGTCGCTGGCGACCAAAGTTGGAACGCATCTTGGGGATGCGTTTTGCCATAGAAATCGCATCTTAGGGATGCGATTTATGAAGGAAACGCATTCTAAGGCTGCGTTTCATATATAAAACGCACCTCTAAGGTGCGTTCCATTAAAATAGGTGCTAGTTTTGTAATTAGTTTTGGAAGAGTGCTAGTTTTATAATTTTTTTTTTTAAAGGTGCTATTATTGGAAAAAACTCTAATAATCCGTATTTAGCTTCTCTTAGTTGGTATGATTTGCAGTGGTGGGGAAACCAATACCATCGTGTCGAGTCACAATCACTACCCTAAATATCAATAAAGTTGTTTTTCTTCTCTCTTTTACGGTTTAAACCCCAACCCCAAGCTAGCATACAGAACAGAAATGATGAAACAAGTTATCTTCTCTTTCTCTACCATTAGATATCCTTCCAAGATATCCTTCCAATGCATTAACTTCTTTTCACCAAGATGGTATAAAGAGAAACCTCTTTTCCACCCTAATGAACCAACTTTGTTTGCCTTTCCTAATTCCTTATAGAAACTCTAACGAAAACACGTACAACAACTCACAGAAATAGCTTTTGAGGGAGTAATATAATCGGCAACAAACAACAATAAAGAAACTGTGTCTTCCAACCAATGGTGGTTTGCAAGAGATGTCATCTGTTACGATCATCACCAGTTTCCTTCACATATATATGTATCTAAAAAGCTCTATACATCTTTCCACCATTCATGTCTTCTCCTTCCAAGCTCACAACTCCTCTTTCTTCCTCCACATATATATTCCATCTTCTCCTTTTTTGTCCTTCAAAATGAAATCCTTAACCGCAGCGAGCTGCATGCTTTTCGTTTCCTCTCTTCTACTTGTGGTTCCTTGTCCTATGGGCCAAGCAGAACCCGATGGAAGAGGCAAGCTTCTGGAGCATTGTGGTTTCACCGCCATCTACTGTTTCGGAGACTCCATGTACGATAGCGGGAACGCCCTGGCCGAGTCCCCTCAGGGGCCCATGGGTAAATTCCCTTACGGCGTCACCATCCATCGTGCTACCGGTCGCTTCACCGATGGCTATACCATTATCGACCGCATAGCCGAGGCGGCCGGGGTTCCTCCCTTGAACCCGTATTTGAAGAGAAATATGGATCACTCGAAAGGAACCAACTTCGCGGTGGGAGGAGTGGGGCTTTTGTCCAAGGAAGCCCGAGCCAAATGGCACGTCAAGTTGCCCTTCTCCAATAGCAGCGTGGACATCCAGCTCAAGTGGTTCGACCGGCACCTCAACCAGGCCTACAGAAATCAAACCGGTGAGCTTTTTTTCAATGTTGTCAGAACCGAACAGGAGCATGACCCGATAATGCGAACGGCTCGCACTTTAGTGGTCCAACCGTCATTAGACTCTTTATAAACCGTTAAAGAATCGGTACCTAATAAACATTATCAGTATAAATAGTGGACATTTCTTAATCAGAGCTCATCTCTTTCTTTCGAAATTGTGAAATGGAAATAAGGATTCATTTTAAGAGGTCGACGTTTTTTGTTTATCTCAATTTTCAATTTTCTGCAATTTTTTTAATTAAATTCAGTGGCTGAGTGGCAAAAACCGGACGAGCGGCTCAATCGGCTCGAATGGTTAACCGCCTCGGCCGCTCTTCAACCGCTACATAAAACCGGAACGGCTTTTAGACTGTTCCGAGCCGGTTTTATGATCGGATTACAGGTCGGACCGAACGGCTCGGCTCGACTTTAATAACACTGCTTTTTTCCTTTATTATTGTTCCGAAACTCCGGTGAAATGTAGGATGGCTGAGAAATTTACACAAATATTTTTTTTGTTTTGTGCAGCTCGTCGGGAACACGTGGAATCATCACTGTTCGTTCTTGGTGGAGCCGGCAACGACTACCTGAATATGAACCTCAGCTTCAGCTCTCTCCCTCGGGACGTCCAAATGAAGCGGATCATGCCCGCTCTCTTGGCAGCTACTCGGGCTTATGTGAAGGTGGGTTGTTTATCATTTCATTTGTATATGTATATACATATCGTGGCAGAAATAAAACTTTGTTTAAGTCATTCATTTTGGTTGACATGCAGACGCTCATAACTGAGTATGGAGCCAGGAAGGTGGTCGTGCCCGGAATCCTGAAAGCTGGATGCAGGGTGAGTACTGGAGGCTTCTTCCATGCCACCCAAGTTCAGTGCGACGAAACCCTAATTTCGGTCGCCGCGCTTCACAACCGGCTGCTTAAACGGGAGCTCGAGAGGCTACGGATTAAGTTCCCCGACGTGGAAATTGTTTACGGGGACATGTGGAGGGCAACGCAGTGGCTTTTCGACCATTTCGGTTCAGCAGGTGAGTGAGGCATACTTGTAACGTGAATTCAATGAATTGTTTGTGATGATCAGCTATGAGATTGATGAGATGCATGTTTTTTTTTTTTTTTCCTTTTTCTGCAGGGATCCACCATCCCAACGGCAGATGCTGCGGGAATTCTTCCATTGGGTGTGGGATGCCTGGGGCACCATACTGCGGAAACCCTAGCGATTATATAGATTGGGATGGCACCCATTTCACGGACCATGCTTACCGGCTAATGTCCGACTTTCTGATTCCCCAATTGGCTTCTGGACTTGGATGTCGCGCTGCTGCCAACAATGTTCGTTCCCAAGGGTGATCAAGAAGAATTTTCTCTTTTATGCCATCTTGGTGAAAAGAAGTTACGTTGATGCACTATAAAAGATGTATAATGGTAGAGAAGATATATAGCGTGCTTCTTCATTTATTTTCTGCGTGTTGGCTTTGCCATTTAGGGGGTGCTACTGATTGTGACGCGACATGATGGTATTGCAGGAGAAAAGGAGAATCAATACCATAAGTAAAATGTTAAATTGACCAATTATATTCAGTCCACTAATTACCCCGAAAGCTTCTATGCCTCTTTGTTTGCTTAAGCTGTCGCCGAACACATAAATAAACAGCTCTACTCTAGGACTGATTTGTAGGGATATATTAAGACTGGCAATGACATACTCGCTAATTTCTATCGTGCGTTGTGAGAATTAAATATGAAGTCCAAATTTCAAAAGATTACGCAAGAATTACCAATCTTTAATAGAGAAAGAAGAGAGTCCATAAGAATACGTGGTTGAGAAGCATAAAAATACGTTAGAAAAATTCAGTGGATCATGTCATATTAACATTACATAATTTTATAAAAAGGACGATGTTATAAACGCGCTGCTACGGATCGGAAAATCGCCGGAATCGACAAAGCGAGAATACGAAAGCGAGAATCGAAAACACGACACACGATTTACGTGGTTCACTAACACGATGTGTGTTAGCTACGTCCACGGGCGAGAGAGAGCCGATTTCACTATATCAAGGAGATTACAGATTACAGAGAAGTATGAGAAGTATTTATAGTACTTCTCCATTGGGGTCTAAACCTAATCCAATCTAGCAAAGGAAACGGTTACAGACACCAAGCACTCTGTATCACTTCCGAAGCTAATCCCTACATCAGGTGTACCCTTAAGGTACCGGAAGATCCTCTTCACAGCCTGCTAATGCTCCTTCCCAGGTTGTATCATAAACCTGCTGACAACACTAACAGCATGTGCAAGATCAGGTCTAGTGCATACCATAGCGTACATCAAGCTACCTACTACACTAGCATATGAGACTCTCGACATGTACTCCTTCTCAGCCTCTGACTGCGGTGCATAGGCCGAGGATAGATGAACATTTGAAAAATTAAGAGTATTTAAGGGCTTTGCTGAAGACATGCCAAACCTCGACAGTATCTTCTGGATGTAGCTCTTCTGTGACAAGAAAAGCTTCTTCTTCGACCTGTCCCTGTAAATCTCCATACCCAAGATCTTCTGAGCAGCTCCCAAATCCTTCATCTCAAACTCAGCACTGAGAAGCCCCTTTAACTTCTGGATATCAGACTTTGACCTCGCAGCTATGAGCATATCATCCACATATAGAACTAGATATACCATCGAACCATCCTCTGCCTTGCTGTGATATACACAACTATCATATGGACTTCTGTTGTAGCCCAGCTCAAGCATGTAACTGTCAAATCTATTGTACCACTGCCTCGGAGATTGCTTAAGTCCATACAAGGACTTCTTCAGCTTACAAACATAGTCTTCTTTTCCCGGAACCTCGAATCCTTCTGGCTGAGTCATGTAAATTTCTTCTTCCAACTCTCCATGCAGGAAAGCTGTCTTCACGTCTAGCTGCTCGAGCTCCAAGTCATAATGTGCCACTATTGCTAGTAGCACTCTGATCGAAGTATTGTCTGACCACTGGTGAGAAAATCTCATTGTAGTCAACTCCTTCCCTCTGCGAGAAGCCTCGTGCAACCACCCGAGCTTTAAATTTCATGCCCTCTTTAGAAGTGATTCCTTCCTTCTTCTTGTAGATCCACTTGTTTGTAACAATCTTCCTTCCCTGTGGTCGTTTGACTAGCTCCCAAGTCTGATTCCTGTCATGGGATTCCATCTCATCTCCCATTGCGGCAAGCCACTGATCAGCTTCACCACCCGAAACTGCTTCTTTATAGGACTGTGGCTCTCCTGCATCCACTTCCTCAGCAACCTGAAATGAATACGCCACCATGTCCTCGAAGCCATACCTCTGTGGAGGTACTCCTGCAGTCGCTCTCTTCGGTCTACCGAAAGCCATAGACTGTTGAGCTCGTGCACTGGACTCTGAATTTTCTGGCTCTGCAGAGACATCCTCATCATGTTGATCTTCTCCACCTTGGTGCTCAAACTCACTCTCATTGAGAGTTTGCAGCTCCACCTGCTTATCAACATTCCTGCTACCTTCAGCAACAGTAACCTTCAACATGGGGTTAAACATAGACTTCTCATCAAATATCACATTTCTACTAAGTATAACTCGATGCTCAGAAGGTGACCAGACTCGAAATCCCTTAACTCCATCTCCGTAACCCACAAACACACCCTTCTTTGCCCTTGAGTTCAGTTTACCCTCATCCACGTGATAATAAACAGGACACCCAAACACTTTCAGTGAAGAGTAATCAGCAGGCTTACCATACCACACTTCATAAGGAGTCTTACACTCGATACCTGTCTGTGGTCCACGGTTGATCAGGAAGCACGCCATGTTTACTGCTTCTGCCCAGAATCTTCTCTCTAGTCCAGCATTAGAGAGCATGCACCGTGCTCTCTCCAACAATGTCTGGTTCATCCTTTCTGCAACGCCATTCTGCTGGGGTGTATCTTTAACAGTCCGATGACGGGCAATCCCTTCATCCTTGCAGAAATCGTTGAACTCAGAACTGCAGAACTCCAGACCATTGTCCGTTCGCAGCTTCTTGATCTTCTTCCCGTTCTGATTCTCCACCAATGTCTTCCACTGCTTGAACTTCGTGAAAGCCTCACTTTTCTGCTTCATCATGAAAAACCAAGTAAATCTCGAATAATCATCAATAATAGACAGAAAATACCTGCTGCCTCCAATGGATTCAACTCGTGAAGGACCCCAACAGTCCGAGTGGAGGTAATCCAGTATCCCCTTCGTCCGGTGGATACCCTTCTTGGGAAACTTGCTGCGATGTAGCTTCCCAAACACACAATGCTCACAGAATTCCAAATTCTGCACCTTGTGCCCGCAAAGAAGATCCCTCTTCGATAGAACTTGCATCCCCCGTTCACTCATATGCCCCAATCTCATGTGCCAGAGAGTGGTCATATCTTCCTGATGAACCTAAGACGATGCAACAGCAGCAGAACCAGACAACACAGACCCTTGTAATGCATACAAGGTCTCACGCTTCACGCCCTTCAGCACCTTCCTTGAACCTTTGCAGACATACACAACTCCACCTTTTCCTTTGAAGCTGAAACCCTTGCTGTCGAGTAGACTCAAGGAGATCAGGTTCTTTGTCATTCGTGGAACATGCCTGACATCATTCACGGTACAGAACGAACCATCATGTCTCCGAACCTTTATGGACCCGATTCCAACAACCTTGCAGACAGCTCCATTAGCCATGACCACGTTACCACCATCTATCTGCTCATAGGTTGTGAAGCAATCCCTGTTTGGAGACATATGGTATGAGGCTGCAGTATCCAGAAACCACACATCCCCACGATGTGCCTTCTCGTCTACAGCCAAGGCAAGATCGTCTTCAGAACTGTTGTCCACTTCTGCCACGGCAACTGAACCTTGTTTCTTCTGTTGCCCTCTTCTCTTGGGACAGTTGTACTTCCAATGCCCCACTTCCTTACAGTTGTGACAAGCATCACCTGGCTGTGGACCGGGACCCTTGGAATTCTTGTTCGAATTCCCTTTACCAGATTTCTTCTTTCCCTTTCCACCTGTAACAGCCAAACCCGATGCCTCACCACCTGTACCAGATCCGGACGCCTTATGTCTGATCTCTCTCGTATGAAGAGCAGACCTGACATCCTCCAACGACACGCTTTCTTTACCGGCAATAAAAGAATCAACGAAATTCTCATATGAACTCGGCAAAGAAACCAGCAGGATTAGGGCAGCATCCTCGTCATCAACTTGAACATCTATATTACGCAGATCCAGCAAAATAGAGTTAAGCTGTTCGAGATGTTCCCTCAAAGGCGTACCTTCTTGCATCCTCAAGCTGAACAACCGTTGCTTGAGATGCAGCTTGTTGGTTAGAGACTTAGTCATGTACAGACTCTCTAGTTTCAACCACAAGCCCGCGGCAGTCTTCTCAGCAGCGACTTCAATGATGACGTCATCAGACAACGATAGCATGATGGTCGAGTGGGCCTTCTCCTCCAGGGTATTCCACTCATCGTCATCGACCGCTGCCTTCTTCTGTTTCGCAGACAGCGGCCCCCACAGCCCTTGCTGTTTTAGTAAAGCCTGCATCTTGATCTGCCATATAGCGAAGCTGTTCTTCCCCGTGAACTTTTCGATCTTCATGTTCACCGACGTCATTCTTCTGAATCGAAAACCCTAGCCTGATTTCCAGCCGCGTCTCTGATACCACTTGTTATAAACGCGCTGCTACGGATCGAGAAATCGCCGGAATCGACAAAGCAAGAATACGAAAGCGAGAGTCGAAAACACGACACACGATTTACGTAGTTCACTAACACGATGTGTGTTAGCTACGTCCACGGGCGAGAGAGAGCCGATTTCACTATATCAAGGAGATTACAGATTACAGAGGAGTATGAGAAGTATTCATAGTACTTCTCCATGTGGGTCTAAACCTAATCCAATCTAGCGAGACCCCCGATTACCAGTCGTAGCGGCTGATAGTCCGATTCAAGTCATATCAACAGACGAAATATGTCCTCTAAATAAAATAAAAACTATAGAGAACACATCACCTAACGAGGTAATGCAGAAACACTGGAGAAAAGAGCAAAGAACTGAAGTATAGTTGGGATTCAACTCTAAAGCACTGCTAAGACAAACTCCAACCCTAAAGCTAAAAAGTCATTTACCCATATTTAGCTCGTTTTTTGTGCTCCAACCCACATAATTTTGGGGAACTAAAAATGGGTATTGGTGAATTGGGAGCCAAATTTAGCTTCCAATTGGGTGAAAAAAGCCAAATTTGGCTAGATGAAATGGTGGACCCACAACGGGTCCTCTATTTTTTAAATTTTGTTTTTTTCGGTGGGATTTTCTCATTGATTGATTGTGTTTGTTTTTGTTTTTGCTTTTCTTGTGTGGTATTTTGTCATTGTTGATTGTGTATGTTTTTGTTTAATTGTTTGGAAGAAGATACGGAATGTTGTATGTTTAATTGTATTTTCTCATTGGCCCTGAAGTTACGGTAACAAAATAATGACTAATTTTCCGAAACTTTTTTTTTCTCGGAATTAAAAAAAAATTACATAATTTTTTTTTTCAAAAGTAATAACTAACTATAAAAAAATTAAAGTGAAATATAAAAATTAGAGGTCAAATAAGTATGGTTTATTGAAATAAATTGATAAAAGAGTGATGGGAAGCAAAATTTTGCTTTTTGTAGGATTGGAGTGAAAATGGGATTTGGGGAGCTAAAAAGCCATATTTGACTATTTGGGGAGCCAAATTTAACTATATGGGTTGAAGTTAGTTTAAGTATTTATTATTGCATAGGTGTAATTGTAACTTGATTGTGAATGTAAGAATCGACTAACAAAACAACCAGCAACATTGAACCAATTATTCACCTCGATCCAAGAGCTGAAACACTTACAAAGACTCGGAGGGTGCTGTAACAAGAACACTAAAGTTATCGATAGACTTGTTTCCCTCGTTTTAAAGCATTTGAATATGAGCACTTCCCTTATACCTGCAAAAGATGCAGAAGATTGAATTATACAGACAATTGAAAGGCGAATGTGATTTAATGATGATGGCTAACAGTCTGCAAGTTAAGGCAAATGATAAAGCGTTTCAAAATCGTGTTTCCCTCATATTTATGGCAAAAAGGAAATAGAATCTTACCGTATTTCCTTTTCCGAAGTTTGCTAGATGTCCGCGGTCACGACGTTAAAATTTTATAGTCGATTGTAGTGCGGATCAAATTTACCTTGTCATTAGATCAAGATTGTATTTTCCTAGCGTCTCTCACATAATCCTTACTTCGGAAGCGAGGTACGATTCTATTGAAAAAGTGAGCAATTTAGTAGGCTGAGGTTCCTCCGGTTTTGCAGAACGTAAGAGTTCAGAAAGTAACACGGTGCAGAAAAGTAAATCCAAAACTAGTGGATGAATGAGAGATCAGCGAAGGAAGGCATTGCATATGCATGCTCCCCCTAGGTCTCCTAACCATGCATCCCTTGATGATCGGTGGCCTACGAGCTGTCGATCTCTTATTTCGTTAGATCTCACCTTGTGTCAAAGCATCTACCCAAACTAATGGTCGACAAGGACCCTTTTTGGATTTCTCCCTTGAGGAGTCACGATGTTCGATCGAGTTAGAAATGCTATTTCTAGTAGCATCCTAAACTACTTGGATTTTGATCCTTGCACCTCAAAGGAGTGCAAGGTCGACTTAAGATCTCATTCGAGTAACACATAACGAAATAGAGAAAATCAAACATCACACATGAAATAAACACAATCGTATTAAATCAAATATCGAGTTTGCATGGTTAGAACCCCTAGGGTTCACATACCTATGTAAATAAGGGACATAGCCGTCATGGGAGGGGTTCCTGAGTGTTCGTCGTTTGAAACGAAGACACCAGAACACCCACAAGAAATGACGTCGATGACAGAGAAAACAGGCATAGGGGCGCCATTTCTCCCTCATAGGTTGGTTTCATTCTAAGTCATGAGGGTTGCTCTGTGAGCAGAGTAACAACCCTTCATTGAACTCTCGTCTCCTCCCATTTCCTATCTCCATGGACCTATTTATAGGCCTTTGTTAGGCTTTCTAAGGAGATAAACCAGTAGCTCCAGCATCATTCAGCCAATCAGGATGCCCAAAGTACGTGGCCAGCGAATTGGAGGTTGCAAGATGACTTTCTAACGAAGTGGTTGGCTTTAGTAAACCAGCGTCATTTCCGTTGTTTCACCTCATCAAAACGGTGCTCCAGTCGCCATTTCTTCAAGGCGTCCTATATTCGAATCTCAAATGTAAAAAAATGGATCTCGGTGTCCCTACGGCTTCCAAGTGATCCACTAATCTACTTTGACTTGAAAATGCACAAAAAGCTAATAAAAGTGGATCAATCGTATAAAAGCAATCCTAGGGTTGCTAGAACACACTTGAAGCAATCATAGCATAAATTCAATGTACTATGATGCCAATGATGGGAAATGTATGCACATTGCGTCATAATACGATGGTTTATAATAGAAACTTTTGTGTGCCCTCAGTGTGACACGTGTTTTTTTATTGTTGTCAATTTCTGCGGGGACTATCCTATGGTGATTCAATGAGTGATGACAGGGTTGAGTCATATGATATGGGCGGAGCTCTTCCTCGTGCACTTTTTTCTCTTGTACCTTTTTCTCATCGTTGGTTTAATAGGATTACTCATCTTGTGGCAAAAAATTTCCTTTCATTGATAGTTTGACTATTGGTCGACTATCGTGTTTGGTTACTATTGTCTGAATTTTTTCATTATTGGATGTCTATTCTTAAAAAAATAATCTCAAAGATTGGTCTAATGATAATGTGGAATAAGAACATCCACCACATCTTTAGTTCAAACCTTGGGGCCAACAACTAAAATAATAATAATAATAATAATAATAATAATAATAATAATATAAAACCAGAAAATCAATAATTACATGAGCAAGGAAGCAGAAGATGATTTGTAAGATTGTGTTTTGATATATATAAGTCAAATTCATTGTTTGGATATTCATTTTAAATTTTATGGGATTAAATATTTTAAATATTTTATTTATTTTAGATAAATGTGATATAAGTTGATTTTATAGTTAGGTGCTACTGAAGGGATTCGAACATGTGACTTCTAGACTCAAGGCTAGTGGGATTACCGTTAAGCCAAGCAATTGTTCTTTTAATTATTCTTTCAATTATGGGTTTCTTCCACACGTTACAATTGTCAGAAAGTTACATTTTAGTACCAAATTTATTTTATCTTACAAGTTAGTACCTAAACTATTCTTTTGTAGAAACAGATCCACAAATTTTGGGTAAATAATTTAATATCCTATTTTGACCTGAAGTTACGCATAGTTGACAATTTCGGTTCGAACTTTCAAATAAGACAGTTTGCATCCGACTTTTGAAATTAACGAACAAATACTCAAATACAACTCAAATAAAACCACTGTCGAAAATCAAAAGACGCATCATCCGCATGACCCAAGGAAATGGTCTTCTTACCACCCAAATGGGTCACCCGGTTGTTTTCCCTACCAACGAAGCCAACGAGAAAAGTTTGATACTTATGTCGTAGATGCTCAATCTCCGCCAAAATCCTACCCCCACGAACATTGCAAGTATCGCTGACTAGCCCCCCCCCCCTGCATGAGATCCTCCTGCGACAGCCCCATCCACATAACACCTAATTCTCGCATGCACCATCACCCTTCCCTTGTCGTCAAACTCCTTCCACATCGACTCCTCGATCCACCTAGATGGATAACGACATCCACTCCCGTACATGGTCATTATAATGTTTTATTAGCACCATTGGATCATAATGTACATGATCAAACAGCACCCAGTTCCTGGACTTCCATATTCACTAGAGCAAGACCACAAACCTACATATCCTCTCTGCATTAGCATTCTGTGCAATGAACCCCCGAAAAAATAATGAAAATTTGACTTGCAACCTTTCCAGAACCGAAATCCCAAGCCTTGAATTTTCCTATAGGTAAATGCAACCCTGCAAGTGAGAAAAAGATGTTCCAATGTCTCTAACGGTTCCCAACAAACTGGGCATCGCACCAGTCACGCCCCACCCTTTTCAATAATCGCCTCTAACATAGGAAGAATTCTCTTCATGGCCTGCCAGACGAACAACTTAAGCTTAGGCGAAATGTTAAAGCCCCACACATATTTCTAGATCTATTGCCTACTCCGTGTATATCTGTTATCTAGCAAACTAAGTTGAGTGATTGTTGGTTTAAGTAAAAGCAGTAAGAAAGCAGGAAATGGTTCGGTTTTCTAAAGCAAGGGAAGAGTCACTCGGGAATGAGTCCCCCTAGCTCCTTAGTTAGGTCTCAGTTGTAATTACCCTGGGTTGATTTACTGTTGATTAAACTGCGGAAGATCCGACAGTAGCTTGGAATCTCTTAAGCTGACCAAGCCCTCTCAGGCAGGCTAACCGGCAGGCGACTAACCTTCAACGGGATAGACTACTGAGGCAATAAGCACAGAACTCCACTACTGGAATTGGGTTCTAGTACAAAGTAGTATATTGATTAACTCTCGTATAACTAATCTACCACTACCGAAAGATGAAGCTCTAACAACCTAATCAGATTCTATCTATCTCAGGTTGCAGCAGAAATCAAGAAAAGATGATCAGACTTCAATTGATTCAATGAATCATGCATCATTCGATTAAAACCAAACAGTATAACAATCCCAAGTCATTACTACTTGGGTCCTTCTGCTTCGGAGGAAGCTTGTTCTGCAAAATGGCCGAGCACTCCTCGCTGAGCTCCACAGTGGCCAGCTCACTCAGCTTCTGCTTCTTTGAGAGGAGATCTTTCAGGAACTTCGCAAACTTAGGCATTTGAGATAGTGCCTACAGGAAGGGCACTTGGACATTCAGCTTCCTAAGCATGGACATGAAGTTCCCGAACTCTGCCTCTAGCCTGTCTTTGTGCAACCGAGTAGGGAAAGGGAGTTGAGGGATATACTCCTTCACTACTGGTTGCGGTTTAGGCGCAGGCACCTCAACCTCCTTCTTTGCTTCTTCTTCAATAGCTGGAGATGCCAAGGCAGGTCTCCCTCCCGCTTGTCTGGCCAGGACAGGTGGGTCTGCAGTCACTTTGCCGCTCCTTGTTTTGATGGCATTACAGTGGTCATTCGAGTCCTTCGGATTAGGAATGGTATGACCTGGCAAGGTACCTGGAGCCCTCTGCGCCACTGCTTGAGCCACACTCCCCAGCTGGGTTTGGATATCCTGCAAGACAACCTGTGTGTTCCTCTGGCCAGCTTCAAGAGCCAGGAATTTACCCGAGGCTTTTTCCATGAACTGCTCTATAGTATTGAATTTCTGAGCACTGAAACTGGCAAGAGAACCCACCAAGTCCCGCAGTTCAGCTATCGAATCATTCTGCACTGGGGTTGCAGGGGCTGCACCTGGCTGCTGGAAGGGTCGTGGCTGTGGACTGTGGTTGAGCAGCATGCCCCTGCATGGGCTGGTATAGAGGCTGTTGCTATTGCTGGAATTGCCCCTGTCTAGGCTGATATGGCGGCATCTGGAATCCTGACGGTCCTTGGGAGGCTGGTGGTCTAGGATTGGCCCCAGCCCAGGAGAAGTTTGGATGCTGGCACCATCCCTCGTTATACGTGTTACTGTAGGGGTCATTGCGCCTAACGTTGTTGATGAAGTTCACCTACTCCTGGGGTGTAGTTGACTCCCTCATCGCCTGACAGTCCTCCACAATGTGATGGGTGCTCTCGCACCACTGGCAATGCATCGCCTGTTGTTGTCATGTACCTGCAATCATCCCAGAGCGATCGATGGCTGAAACCAGTTTCGATGCCACCTGCACCAAATTAGATGACTGGGTGGCTACAGCATGCACACCCCGCCCTGGTGCTCGTCTCGATCTCCTCGCAGTTCCCCAATCATAGCCTTACTATGCCATCTCTTCAAAAAGTTGATTCAGCTGTGGCGGTGTTTTGGTGAGCATATTCCCGCTACAGACCGAGTCAATCAGCTACTTGTCTTCCGGGAAGAGGGCATGGTAGAAGGTGCCCACCTTGAAGGCGTCGGTAAAACCATGGTTAGGACACTTGAGGAAGAGACTGGTGTATCTCTCCCAAGCATCCCAGATGGTATCATCTTCATCCTGAGCAAAGTGGGTAATTTGCTTCTGCAGGTCCACCGTCTTGGACGGGGGATGGTAGCGAGTGAGGAACTTGTCCGCCAGGTTGGCGAACGTGGTGATCGAGCCTGGAGGTCGAATGTCTAGCCACTCCTTGGCCTGCCCCTCCAGACTAAATGGGAGGTACCTCAGCTGGATGGCATCGGCTGGGACCCCATTTATCTTGATTCCATCGATGAGCTCGTGGAATCGCCTCAGATGTGATCGGGGGCACTCCCCCTCTTTGCCACGGAACACCACCGAATCGCGCAACATAGTGATGACCGAGGTGCTCACCTCAAAGTTGTTGGCTGGGACTTGAGGGTGCTCAATGGGCGACCTCATGTCCTCGGCTCTGGCGGTCCAGTAGTATCCCATGGTCTGCTCCTCAGGAAGGACCACATCATGGTCCTGTGGGTCACCCATCTCTTCTTCATCGGCGATTTGCAGCTGTGCTAGCACCTCCTCCGCAACCAGTTGCGCCTTTAGAGCCCGCTTGAAGTTCCTACAGGTCCGTTCAACCTCCTGGTCTAATGGTAGTAATTCTCCCGACTGGCTACGGGCCATGCACTACCTGCACACAACCAGCAAAAGCAACCCGTGAGGGCACACAGGTGGAAGAGAGAAAATGCAGTAAAGAAAAAGCTAGAGTAACAAACTTTCACGTTTCCCCAATAACCTAGAGGGTCCCCGACAACGGCGCCAAAAACTTGACACGCTAAAACACAACACCAAACTGCGACCAAGTGTAATCGCAGTCCGGAGATGCAGTAACAGGCAAGCTCTAATTGTCAACCCGGGGTCTAGATCTATTGTCTACTCCGTGTATATCTGTTATCTAGCAAACTAAGTTGAGTGATTGTTGGTTTAAGTAAAAGCAGTAAGAAAGCAGGAAATGGTTCGGTTTTCTAAAGCAAGGAAAGAGTCACTCGGGAATGAGTCCCCCTAGCTCCTTAGTTAGATCTCAGTTGTAATTACCCTGGGTTGAATTACTGTTGATTAAACTGCGGAAGATCCGACAGTAGCTTGAAATCTCTTAAGCTGACCAAGCCCTCTCAGGCAGGCTAACCGGCAGGCGACTAACCTTCACCGGGATAGACTACTGAGGCAATAAGCACAGAACTCCACTACTTGAATTGGGTTCCAGTACAAAGCAGTAGATTGATTAACTCTCGTATAACCAATCTACCACTACCGAAAGATGAAGCTCTAACAACCTAATCAGATTCTATCTATCTCAGGTTGCAACAGAAATCAAGAAAAGATGATCAGACTTCAATTGATTCAATGAATCATGCATCATTCGATTAAAACCAAACAGTATAACAATCCCAAGTCATTACAATCAAGATCACAAACAAATGGAACTAGGGTTCTTCATACCCCAAGTGAGAGAAAGTTCTACTCCATAGAGAGAGAGAGGGAAACAGAATACAAAGCAGTCATACTCATAACAATGGGAAGAATCTGCTCTGGGATGTTAATCTTCACTCCTGGGGATGCAATCTGGGCTTCAATGGTGAGAAATCCACTCCAAATATCTTCTAGGGTTTGTTCTTCGCACTTTCTCTCTCTAAAACTATGTTTTTCTCCAAAAAGTCGATTCTCTCCCTTTTGGCTCGAATCTGCCTCAAAAAGTCGACTATGGGCAAAACACGGTCGAGGGCACGGCCGTGTTTTGCTTTTGCCTGTCCGTGCCCTTGCCACGTGTTAAAAACACGCCCACATCGGCCAAAACACGGTCGTGCCTAAAGATGGACACGGCCGTGTTTTCTGTCACTTCCACCCGTGTTTTGGGCTTCGCAGCAGCCTCCAAAAATCAACCCTCGGCATAAATAACACGATCTCGAAACACGGCCGTGTTTTTATTTAGTCCAGCCCGTGTTTTTCTTCCTCATCAGTTCAGCTCTCAGCATAAAAAAACACTGGCGTGCTCTTTTCGTGTACACTGTCGTGCTTTTCAGGCCTCCTGCCCGTGCTTTGGCCCCAGCTCAACAGAATGACCTCCAAATGCCTCGAAACTCGTGCTTAGCCTTTCCTTCGACGTCTAGGACCTGAAACATGACAAAGTAGCACCACCCGACGTAAAATAGGTCAAAAACACACGACTACGAGCCGCAAATAGATAAGAACTAGGGGTGCAAACATGTGCAAATACATCGTTATCAATAACACAATTTTGTTCTCCTTCTTTTGAATTCATTTTTCTTTTTTAATTTAAAGTAAATTTCCTGTTATTTTTTGGTGTAGTTCCTTTTGTGGTTTTCATTAGTCTAATTTATTCCAAATTTGGTCCACAAAAATGATTGTATTTAAATTATATTTCATTTTAGGATTTTGACAATTTAGCAATTTAGAGAGTTTTTGCTATGATATATATCCTTTTGTTTTTTATTTTTCAGGGTTTACGAGATTGATGTATTTTTCTATGATTAATACATTTAAGTTAAGAAATAAAGGTTAAATGAAAGAGTTGATTATAGTTGATGATTTAGTGTTTATCATATTGTAAGAGTTAATCCGACTTCAAACATTCTTAAATGTTCTAACGGAAATGTTGGATCCACATTGTTAAATGTTTTAATGGAGTTGGACGGAAACGAACGGGAGAGTGACTAAATGTGACATGCTTCAGTAATTCGAGTGACATTCATAAAAAAAAGTAATTCGAGTGATCGGAGTTGGACGGAGTTGGACGGAGGCTAACGGGGGAGTGACTAAATGTGACCTGTTTTAGTAATTTGATTGACCAAAATTGATATTAATTTTTTCTAGTGACTAAACATAACACGATTTAGTGATCCCAGTGACCAAATGTGACATTTACCCCTAGTTAGTATCCAAACAAATTATTTAAAATTTAAAAGTATAATTTTCCAATACCAAATCTAAATCATTTTACCTAAATGAAGTAGACGAAAACGAGAAGAGAAAGAAAGCAAACGATAGCTTAATTTGGCCCTGCTGCAGCTTTTGCAGAAGCAGTTTCTGGCTGGAGCTTTTAGATAAGTACTTTTGAAAAAAAGCAGTTGAGTGTTTGGCTGTAAAACTATTAGAAGTGCTTTTTAATATGAGAGGTTGTGTAAAATGACTATAAAGAACTTATAATATAAAATATGAATAAAAATTCTAGACAATAAAAAGTAGTCAAAATGAATCTTGTTAGATTTATATTCTTTTATATTAAATAATATATTTTATAATATATTTTATATTTAAAATGATATAAATGAAGGAAAATTATATTTTCTGAAATAAAATTAAAATATGATAAGGATAATCTTGTATTTTTAAAACAGCTTTTCGCAGAAGCTCTAAATCGGAGCTTCTGCTTTTATATTACACAAAAGCATTTTTTCGACTTTTCAAAAGCCGAGCTTTTACATGTGCCTGGCCCGGCTTCAACTTTTGAACTCGGAAAACACCTCTAAAAGTCGGGCCGGAATTAGGGCTGTTAATGAGCCGAGTCGAGCCGAGCTTTGCCATAGTTCGGGCTCGGCTCGTTAATATATTTCCAGGCTCGAGCTCGGCTCGTGTTCGTCACGAGCTTTAATATGCAAGCTCGAGCTCGGCTCGTTTATGAAAATGAAAGCTCGAGCTCGACTCGAGCTCGGCTCGTCAAATAAGCTTAACGAGCTCAAATTCGAGTTCAGCTCGTAAAATGTTCATGATAGCTCAAGATTGACCTAGAACTGCGCATAAAATTACATTCTAACCTGTAACAAAGTCTATCAAAGTAAAACACAATATTTATCCCAATTTCAACACATAAAATCCATGAATTCTAATCCTTTTTTTATGTCAAACCATTAAATGAGCTTGTTCGCGAGCTTTCGAGCTGAACATGGTATGGCTCGAGTTCAGCTCGTTTAGTTAACGAGCTTGTTCGCGAGCCGGCTCGATTAAAACGAATCGAGTGTCGAACGAGTTTTTCTCGAGTCGCACACCAAGCCGTTCATGAGCGGGTTGGTTCGCCCTAGCCGGAATACAACCCCACTGAATTGTCAGGTTGATATATTTCGGAAACAAGAAAGAAGAGCACAGAACAGAACAGGACGGCCGGAGGGCCGACCCGGTGGTTCGAAGCCCGAAAAATTTACATGGGCCTTCCCGACAAACAAAACTGCCCAAATCTCATTCGAAAAAAATTCGACCGTTGGGCCCTCAAACAGACATGATAACCGTTGAAACCCCCTTTTCCACGACCATTAAAAAATATAATAATTTCATCCCCTCAATAAAAATAGACAAAAGAAAATTTATTAAAAAAAACAGAAAAGAAAAGCAACTTTCCTCTCCCAACCCTCCACTTATCTCTTCCACCACCCCCACAACTCCCAAAAACCAGACACAGACAGTTTCTCAAAAATGGGCTGCGTTTCTTCCAAACACGTCAAGAAGGAACTCCTCCGGGAGAAAACCATCCTCCACAACGGCAATGCCGCCGCCGCCGCAGGCGGTGGAAGCCCTCACCTCAACCACATTGTCTCCCTCACTTCCTCCACCTACGGCGCACTCCAACTCGACCAGCCTAAGCACCACCCTCCGCCGGTGCTCCTCGAGAAGCAGATCGCCCCGCCCGAACCCGAATCCGTACCCGAGTCCGAACAGGGTTCAGAGTCTCAGTGCCCGCCGGAGGAGATCAATGCGGTGGAATTGATGGAAGGTCTGGAGGAAGGAGTACCACCCCAATCGAAGAAGAACAGCCCAAAATCGAGGCCGCCGTTCCTCCGCGGGTTCACCGAGTTCGACCCGCGGAGCCCGTTGAAGTTCATGAATCAAATCGGGTCGCCCCGGAAGGCCAAGACATTCGGCGGCAAGGAGAACAAGTTCAACAAGAGATCCTCTTCTTCTTCCGACTTCAATTTCAGCCCCAGGCCGATTCTCAAGCCCAATAGTAACAACAACACCAAGAATTGCAAGGCGGCGGTCCGGCTCAGTTACCCAGTCAAATCGTCCCCCAAACTCACCGACTCGACCGAATTGGGTTCTTCGTTTTCTTCTTCGTCTTCTTCAAACTCAAATTCCAAGAGGAGCTTCAACAGCAATCTCAGCCCGCTGTTCGATCCGGAGCTCGTCAAACTGTACGAGCGCGAGATGGCGGAAGGGGAAGGAGAAGGAGAGCAAGTGAAGAGGATCATCTCGCTGACTCCCAGCAAAACCCTAAAACTACTGAAGAAGAATTCCCAAGTAGAGGATACAGAGGCATTGCTCTGTTCCTTCGAGGAGAAATGCCCTCCTGGGGGCGAGAACAGCGTGGTAGTCTACACCACCACGCTCCGAGGGATTAGGAGAACCTACGAGGACTGCAACGCCGTGAGATCGATCGTCGATTCGTACCACGTCCACGTCATCGAGCGAGACGTTTCGATGGATTCCGGCCTGAAAGAGGAGCTGAGAGGGCTGATGGGTACGAAGGAGGTCAGGGTCCCGCTAGTGTTCGTCAAAGGGAGGCTCGTGGGTGGCGCCGAGCAGGTCGCCAAGCTCGACGAGGAAGGGAAATTGGAGGCTCTGTTCGGCGGGATTCCGAGGAGGATGAGCTCCGGCTGCCGGAGATGCGGCGGGGTCAGGTTTGTGATGTGTAAAGAGTGTAATGGAAGTTCCAAGGTCTTGGATTGTGCTCTCAACAAGAAGGTGAGGTGTGGTAGGTGTAATGAGAATGGATTGGTTCAGTGCCCCATCTGCTGCTGAGATTGAGATTATTTGAGGGTGGGGGGATTTGATTCGTCGATGATTTGTGTAAAAGTTTGCTTCTTTTGGCGGCTATTCCTGTTCCTGAGGGAAGGAATGGAATGGAATGTAACACTTGTGACTTGTTAATTTAATTTGTTCAATCTTTGATCTTGCTCTTGCAGCAATCTTTCTGTTAGATTCGATTGAGGGCTAGATTTCCATTTGATCGTAGTCTCTGCATCGAAATAAATACAGTTCTCGATCTGGATTTCAATGTATGATCGCCGATTCGATTCTCGTTATCTTAATCTGATCTATCAGTAGATTTCCCAGTCTTCAGGCGGAAGTACCATTAGTAAAACTCGGTCGCCGGCGAATGTAAACGGCGCCGTGTAGGTTGGTGAGTGGGCGCCGGTCCAATTTCCATTTGGAGACCGTTTATAGGTCCGGCGACATCCAAAAGAGTCAACGGCGGAAGTCAGAGTTGTGGTTTACGAAGCGACGTGGCGGTTAGCGATTGGGTTTAGGGTGACGGGTACAAATGTGCAAGGCTACATGGAAGAACTAGCGGTGAATTATTACACGTGTAGTCGGCGGCTCTGCTCTTTTCTACAGCGCAAGGCCAAACGGCACTATAATTTGGCTTTTATTTTCTTTCAATTTAATTTTTCCTTTTTTTTTTAATTTGCCTTTTCTGGTATAGCTATATGATATCTCTCTCTTCCGCCTTTTCTCTCGTATCGTCCCTCCATCACTCTGCGAAGCTGAATCTCAGCGGACGGAAGTTCTCTGCTTCCAATGGCGGGTAGAAAGAGAAGGAAAGTCAAATCGTGGGTACCTCGTTTCCCCGCTGGTTTTGTTACAAATCTGTGTGTCGACTCTTTTTTCCATTTCCCCGCTGCACTTCTGAAATAATTGTTATGCGTGGGTTTGGGATTAGGGTTTTGATGGCCTGATTTGAAGGGCTTTAGAGCTGCTTGTTTTGATTCCGGTCGTTCTTCTATGGTTTGGGCAGACTATGGGCGACTGGGTTAAGGGAATTGGGGTTTTCTTCTGCGTTTTCTTGTCGGATGGGTAGTAATTGAGTGTGATTTGCAGTGATGCTGTTGGTTATTCTCCCGTTTGGGTCATGCAAAGTTCAGTCCTTCGACTGACCTGAATTATGATTTTGATTTCTTTTGATGGACTTGTTTTGATCATCATATTATGCTTTTCATTTGCCTTATGACAGCCCAGTGTAACTGTGCTTGTGTCCAGTGAAAGTTAGGGGTACCCTCCATATACATGTTGGTGATGCTTTTTTCCGTTGTTGGTATAGGTTAGCTGAAGCCGTGACCAATGACAGCAGAACACCGAGGTTCAAGAACAACAGTAACCAGAATTCAGATCTCCGGTCCTGGTCCGACCTTCCTATAGAGCTGCTGGAAATGATATTCTGTCGGTTGTCTCTTCAAGACAACATCCGTGCCTCAGTTGCTTGCAAGGGATGGCACACGGGTGCGGTCTCTGTCAGAGTGGTGAACCAACCTCCATGGCTCATGTACTTCCCGAAATTTGGTAACTTGTATGAGTTCTACGACCCATCACAGCGCAAGACCTATTCACTAGAGCTGTCAGAGCTTTGTGGGTCGAGAGTGTGCTATACTAAGGACCGATGGTTGTTGCTCTACAGACCTAGAACACATCGTGTCTTCTTTTTCAACCCGTTTACTCGGGAGGTCGTCAAACTTCCCAGGTTTGAGTTGACGTTCCAGATAGTCGCCTTCTCTGGTCCACCAACAACTTCAGGCTGCGTGGTATTTACAGTGAAGCATATCAGTCCTACAGTTGTTGCTATCAGCACTTGTCACCCCGGGGCAACCGAATGGGTTACTGTTAATTACCAGAATCGGCTGCCTTTTGTTAGTAGTATATGGAATAAGATAGTTTTCTGTGATGGAGTCTTTTACTGCTTGAGTCTTACGGGTTGGTTAGGTGTTTTCAACCCGACGGAACGTACTTGGAACGTTCTTGCTGTACCGCCCCCTAAATGTCCTGAGAACTTCTTTGCTAAGAACTGGTGGAAGGGGAAATTCATGACCGAGCATGATGGAGATATTTTGGTTATTTATACTTGTTGCAGTCAGAATCCGATTATATTTAGGTTGGATCAATCAAACATGGTCTGGGAAGAGATGAGTACTCTCAATGGGTTGACATTGTTTGCAAGTTTCTTGTCATCTCATTCTAGAATTGACCTGCCGGGAATTATGAGGAACAGTGTCTATTTCTCTAAGGTTCGGTTCTTTGGGAAAAGATGCATATCCTATTCTCTTGATGATCATAGATACTATCCTCGGAAGCAGTGTTATGATTGGGGTGAACAAGATCCTTTTGGGAATATTTGGATTGACCCTCCTGATGACCTCTCGAGTATCCTCTGAGCAGCACCTGAAGCAGTTTTGGTCATCTTCAAGTTAAGCATGCACTATACTACTCTCTTGCCCGTATAGTATATCACAGTTTGCAAAATAATCAATTATGTGCTGTTTGTAGAAAACTGTATGTTTGATATTACATTAAGTTCTGAAATCTAGAACTGAATTGTCAAAGATATATGCACTTTCTCTTAGTAGGTATAATAAGGTGGTTGACTTCACTTGATCCTATTCCGAGTTCATGAGTGGTGACTGTAATTTTCTGGTAATGGTTATCATTCTCATTAGGGTTGTCAATTGTTGTTGTGTCAACAGGTTTAGGAGAACTTATTATCCGCATCATAGTCAACCGCTGGGGATTTCTGCAGGAAAGAAGCACAAGCATATGCATACTGCGGTCGTTGTGATTTGATCGAAGGGAAATATTAGGAAGTTGTTTTGCCTGCTGAGAACTGGCAGTTGGTCCCTAAGAGAAAGTTGTTTAATTTAATCCCTCTTTTGATCCCCTTGGTTGAAGGAGCAAGGGACACAAAAGTGTATGTATTTTTATAGAATAGTGTTGTGCATCGAATGGATGTATGCCTCACAATTGTAATGTCCAAACCAACTGCGTTCCAATAAAGTGCATTGTTAGTTTTGTGCCTTGATTTACCTGAAAATGTACTATAACGAAATATAATCATATGAGCATTGTTGCTGCAACCTTGTTAAAAGTATCCCTAGAATCTAACGGATGCAGATGTCAGAACATGTTGATGTCATTAGATCATGTGTTCAGTGATCTTCAATTGCTTGTCCAAAAAAAAAAAGATCTTCAATTAGGTTCTCTATTTAACTTATTTTACCTATTTTGTAAATTAGTTTCTCGGCAGCCGGTGTCGAAATCTTCATCAGCAAGGAAAACACTAAAAACCTAGACAATTTTCACACATTCACTATATGATTTCGTACAGAAGGGTTTACTCACCAATGGGAAACTTTACTAACAAGGGGAAGAACCATTTTTCCATGTTTCCATCATCTAACAATACAAATCCATTCATCAGCATACAATGTCAAGCTAGCAGAAAGGGTTCAGTGCTGAACATTCGGAGTTGTACACACAAAGGTTAATATGGATTGTAGCGCCCACGTCCACGATTACTGTCATTATAACGTTTACCACTGCCGGAGCTGCTTGAACCACCACCTCTACCACCACGATGTTGGAATACAGGGGGATGTGGTTGAATCTCAGGCTGCTGCCTGCAGAAGAACAACCAGAAGCCATTGTCA
The DNA here is from genome assembly GCA_946122785.1 of Linum tenue. Taxonomy (NCBI): domain Eukaryota; kingdom Viridiplantae; phylum Streptophyta; class Magnoliopsida; order Malpighiales; family Linaceae; genus Linum; species Linum tenue. Next base: position 21,227,633 of record CAMGYJ010000003.1, on the reverse strand, counting down.
AACTTAGCCACTAATAGCTACCTTCTCCAGAAGTTCCGCAATAAAACAATAAGCTGATGTGAGCATGTAGCAGGCTAGCAGAAGCCAGAAGTGGTGGGATTGGTAATAAGAAGAATAAGATGTCACTTACAATACATATCCAACCCTTCCATCGGGTAAGAACATCGGCATCATTGCCATGCTAGCCGGAGTTGGTCCCCTACCATAAATTAAAGGCTGCAAAAAATTTGCTCCTTCAGAATATAAAATCTACAGAGACGCATGGAGTGTGTTTTAGCACACCAACACACTTATTCATCAGACGTTATTTTTGTTTATCTTGCAAAAGCTCAAACAAACCCACCCCATAACATCAGATAATATTCAAGTACCAATGGGATGAGATGCCAGAAAATCTACAAACATCCTTTAAAGGAGAATAGGTGTTCTTACTTGAGCAAAGGCCGCAGCACCATATCCACCAATAGCACCATAAGGATTTCCTACTAAACCATACCCAAGACCAGGGGGGAAACTTGGATTGAAGGCTGCCTTTTGTGAAGTAGTTCCTGCAACAGACTTGTTATTATCTGCTTGAGGCTTGGCCAAAGAACAATCCAGAACTTGACCTGTCAAAATGAAAGAAGGGGCATAGTTAATGGTTCACACTCTCTTAAATTAGAGATACAGGAACACACAATAAAGAGAGAGAAGGGAGGGGACCCTTTACCATCAATTTCATATCTCTCAGTGTTCTTCAGTGCTTTCATGGCACTCGATCTTTCTGAGAAGTGCACAAACCCAAATCTGCTCCTCTCATGTCCTGGTTTTGCAGGGGGGAGAACTACTTTGGTTATATTTCCATGGTGTTCAAACAGCTGCCTCAATTGATCTTGAGTTATATCTTTTGGCAAGTTCTTCACATAAATAGCCCTAACCTGCATCATAAGCATGCCTCATGAAACACCCATCATGCTGTCGTTGAAAGATTTGTGTGGACTCATTAAAGACTCAACAGATAACCCAAGCCACATGGATCTTTTAAGAACATGAAAAGCCAAATCCAAATACTTCTTTAAAACAACTGATAAATCATGAAGTTTGAGAACTAACGTTACTTCAACTGAAGCACTCAATAATAGGCAACAACCAAAGTACGAAGATACCAACACTAGTAGCCTTAAAGACAAAATGTACAACAAATGAAGTGTTGCAGCTCCTTCACCAACATTCAAATAGAAAATGGCAAGAACTATTCATGAGCCTATCAAGACTACATAGTACCTGAGAAGCAGCAGAAGATCCTGCATTTTTCGGATCAGCCCAGCTCACTGTTGGGGCATTATCATCCAGTTTAAACTCTGGGGTTGACATCTTTTTCCTAGAGTACTCTGCGCATGCATGATTATAGTACTCGAGAAAAGCAAATCCTCGATTCCGAATAGGGTTCTGCGGATCCTGTAACAGGAAGTGGCAACTGATCATTATAATGGAGCAGCAGAAGAAAAAACAAGTCAACAATGATAAGGAACACAGGCAAAACTTGTGTGACTGCAGAAGACATCAAACGATTGTCGACAACAAGACTATTGCAATCTCAGTAAATCTAATTTCATGTTGATGTGAAGTTCAAACTAGTCAAACCTTCAACAGTTCCACAGAAACAACTCCTGGTCCTATCTTCATTACGACATTCTTCATATCTTTCTCCCCCCAACTTCTTGGTATATTACCAATAAACAGCCTATGATTTGCTTGAGACGCGGAGCACTTGACTTTCTTACCCTGAAAACAGCAGTTCAAATACAGGTAAAATAAATTATAATGAATTTCAGACCACCAGCAAATGAAACATAGAATAACAAGCTAGTTGACATAGTTTAAGAAGTAAAAGAAAAGAGTCACCTTAAATTCAGAGTTGTTTAGATCCTTCATGGCTTTATTAGCCAACTCCTTTGTTCTGAAAGTGACAAATGCATAGCCCTTGCCTTCACCTGATTCTTTTCCTTTCATTATCCTCACCTGATTTCATTCAGGAATGCAAACTTTAAATCCGTCCGGAAGCTAAGAGACCAAGAATATCCACTATAGAAACGAGAACACAAACTTACCTCTGTAACTTCTCCAACCGATTCACAAAAATGTCTCAAATCATGTTCAGAAACATCATGGGGGATACCTCCAACATAAACCTCAGACCCGTGAGGGGGTAGTGCCAGGAGTTCAGCATGCTTCTTTTCCTCACTTTCCTCTTCACCGTTGAAGCCTTTTTCTGAAGTACCATTAGAAGTATCCTCCTCATCTTCTTCTACCTCCTCTTCCACCTCTTCCTCTTCGACTTCTTCCTCTTCAACTTCTTCCTCTACTTCCTCATACTCAACCTCTTCTTCCATCTGTTCTTCAAGGTCATTATCATCTTCAAGATCAACCTGTTCCTCGGGCTCAGAGTCCACAGACTTTTCATTTTCCCTTGTCCTCGGCATTTTATGTTATCTAATAGAGAAGCTTTCAAGGCAAACTGTGAAGGAAGCACAGCAGCCAGAAGCATTCATGGAAGAAAGAGTACAAGTATTGAAAGGTGGAAACAAAGTGAGAGGCGAAATGGATTTCAAGAGCAAGAGAATTTCGAGAATTTGAGCCATAAGAAAGATAAGGATCCAAAGGAGGTGTAAGAAGTGATATTCAATTAAGGGATCCAACGAAGTGCCAAATAGCAATAAAACAAGCAAGGGAGGGTCACAACTGATGATGAAGAGGACGATGTTCAATAGGTGAAACAGAAAAAATATGTAATAATGAAGCAGGCCGATGCTTGATATTGAAATGCCATTGGCCAAGAAAATAGGTGTGGTTTTGATTGTTCAATACTATCTGGAGATATACATCTACCCAGAACAAGGGCCAAACAGAAAAAAACAAACAAACAAAATAGAAAGGTATGAATGAGATACAGAACTAATTCCATCGACTTTCTAAATAAGCAAAGCTCAACTCAACACAGTGCGACAGTAATAGACTATAACAATCAGGAAAACCGAAAATAACCACATGATTACCATATAATAAAATTAGTTTGAAAATAAGATTGAGGATTAATGGGTGGGAGATACATGCTCTTAAGTACATGACTGCAGACTAACTCCCTATTCTGCACTGCCACTTTAAAACATAATCCAAACCAAGATTAATAAGGCGGCATTGATATTTTAGAGAAATTAACCCATTGTTACTAAATTGATCCCCTATTCCTTGCAATCAGTGCATTTTTAGTACGGGTGTAGTAACTAGCAATACAGAAGCCAAAAGGAGGATATAAGTTCTAAAGTTCTGCTCAAATTATATACTGAATCATGAACAAATAGGGCGCACCTAGTACAATGGAAACTAACTTCTTATTCCATCATTGATATACCAAAGACAAACACCATTGGGCAGCCTAAATGACCAAATACAATTCCATTGTTCTCCAAATAGGGGACAAGCAAACTAACACCAACAACGCAAAGTTGCTCCTAAACACTGCTTGAGCAATACCAGCTCCACAAGGCCTCCAAATGGCCAAAGATGAACCAAATATGGAAAGAGCCAGCCCATTAGTGGGAAATGAAGCCAAAAGTTGTAAACTTTCACCACAAGGCACAAACCAAACACGAAATCGATTGCTCATTAACCTACAGCTAGGCTAGACATCCCCGCAAAACCACTTTCACCGCCAACCCAAACATTCACATGCAGTCAGACCCAGTAATTCCTCAGCCCTTCTACGCTCACCAAACGAGGGAGCTCAAACTTTGATGAAGCGAATAAAAAATTAGCAAGGAAATGTAAGACCCATTCAGTAAAATGGAGATAGACAAATGAGAAGGGTTCATAGAGCTCCATTGACATTTAAGGGAAAGAGGTAAAGGTCATAATTAGATAGCGAGAGCGCGATTACCAGGAGAGTATGGAGAGTAAAGAGTACAGAGCAACGCCTGGCACGGGATAAAAATGGCGGGGATTCGTTGCGCTGTGGGAGTTTATGTTGAGGAAACCCTATTTTTTCTGAGATTCAGAAGGGGGAGGAAGAAAGAGAGAGAGGGATCCCGGAGCCCGGATAACGGTGTCGGGTCGGGCCATTTTCGTTTTGTTTATCTGAACTTTTTGGCGGGGCCTGCGCTTTTAGTTAATTACTTAATTAGCTTCGAGGACGAGGGGGCGGAGCTCCGGATAGCATAACAACACCTTTAAGTGTTGTTAGTATAACAACAATGGTATAAGGGTAACTGCACAAAATATTAATTAATAAGTAACCGCCTATCGAATTTCTTCGGGGAGCCAACAAGTAACCAGTGTCATCTTATGTTACCACCAATGTAGTAAAAATTACGTTTTAAAACTTAAAAACTTAAGATTTTACGCTTCTAGGTCACCAAAATGTTTCTACGCATAATTACTCCTTTTTTTTTTTACTAATGTAGTTAAAAACACCCTTAAAACTTACATTTTTACGTTTCTAGGTCACCAAAACACTTCTACTTAGAAACACGTTTTTTACTATATTGGTTACCACCTGCGTCATCATGTTTACAACCGACTTAGTCACAATTTCCAGCCTTGAACAGCTTAGTGACCCTAGCAATCTTTGCCAATTTTGCCTTCCTCTCCACCCACTACCCATGTTCATCTTGTAAACAACTTATTTCCTTATGCTTCTAATGCTCGTTCGCCATAAAATGGAAAATTGAGTGTTCATATCTCTAGGGCTGTTAATCGGTGCGGTTTTGGTTTAACCGAACCGCACCGTCGGTTAGCCGAAACCAAAATTTGCCCATATTCCCCAACCGAAGTCGAAACCGAAGAGAGCTCGGTTAACCGCCAACCGCAACCGTCGGTTTCAGTTTGATGGAGCGGTTAGTCGAAACCCGCTACGACGAGTTCTGGCAGGGAGTTCGGCAACGACGAAGGCTGGAAGCGGGAGGGCGGCGATGCGAAGAAGGCTGGGAGCAGGAGGATGGCGCTGTGACGAGCTCGACGGCGAGGCTAAGGTTCAGCCGTTCAGAAATGGGGAGGCGGAGGAGCGGCGGCTGAGATTCTGATGTCGTCTCCTTCGTCTTCGATTTGCGATTTAGATTTAGGTCAGGGGAGGGGACTAGGTCTGGGTCTGGGTGGCCGAGAAGAGAAGTGGCATCCGCCCAAAGGAGAAACGACGCCGAATTAGTGACTGGGTCGGTTTTTGCGGTTAATTTGTACGGTTGCGGTTTTCAACCGCTAACCGCTATAATTGCTCCAAGCCGGGAAACAGGCAACCGCAACTCAATCTTGGTTTTCGGTTGGCCATCAAACCCAACCCAACCCAAAGGTTGGTATGTATCATACTGTAACATCCCGTTCCGGCAAAACCATATTTCGATCGCTAGAGAGTTCGCGATTTAAAATCGAGCGTTTTGATAGTATTTCGACAAAAATCGGATTATCGATCTATCGAATAAGTACCAATTACTATATATAAATATACCTATACTAATATTACTACACGTGTGTGTTGTTGAACCAAAAGCAAACTTAAACTAAAAATGAAAAGAAATGGACGGAGAGGATGAGGTGGAATAATCACTTTCCATTATATATATATGGCTAAATTACACATTTGGTCACTCAAATTATACAAATCTTTCACGTTTGCCACCCGAATTACTTTTCTTTCTTATTCGCCACTAACTTTACGAATCGTTTCACGATTGGTCACCGGCCGTTACACTCCGTTAATTTTGTCCTACGTGGCAGTCAACTATAAAGTTTGACCGTTAACTAGATGACGTGGAAATTAAAAAAAATTATTTCCACCTCATCATTGCACTTATTTTGTCTATATAATTTATCATATTAATAATTTAATAAATTACAAAAATGGGCAAATCCAAATGCTCAACTTCCTCACCCTCACCATCCACTCCATCGTTTCCGTCACCAGACTATCTCCTGCATCAAGTCCAAAAATGGGGAAGGATTCTGTCCAGCGTCTCCACGAAGAACCACTTCTTCATCCACTGCACCTTCATGCTCTCTTTTATGAAATTGTCTACTTCCAAAACACTAACATCAAAAGTTCCCCCGCCCAAATCATACATCAGAATCTTGCTCTTCTTTTGCTTCCTCTTCCGATTTAGGTTATTCAAACCATACGCTATTGCCGCCGTGGTGGGCTCGTTGATGATTCGGAGGACGTTTAGCCCCGCGATTTTGCCCGCGTCCTTTGTGGCCTGCCTCTGCAAGTCTTTGAAATAGGCCGGGACTGTGACAACCGCGTCGCTTACGGGTTCTCCGAGGTAAGATTCAGCGGTTTCCTTCAACTTCCCCAAAACCATGGCGCTGATCTCTTCTGGGGTAAACCATATTTTGATTTCTCCTCCTCCGCCGCCCTTCTTCTTCTGATTTAACCACTTTGATTTCGAAGTACGGCTTCCGGCCTTGATTGACCACGGGATAGGGTAAGTACCTCAAATCCCTCTGAACTTCTGGGTCTTCGAATTTTTTCCCCATTAGGCGCTTGGCGTCGAAGAAAGTCCGGCGAGGGTTGAATGCCGCCTGATTCTTGGCGGCTTCACCGACGAGGCGCTCGGAATCGGCGACGGAGAAGGCCACGGTGGAAGGTGTGATCCGGTTGCCTTGATCGTTGGCTATGATCTCCGCCATGCCGTTTTGAGCGACGGCGACGAAAACGGGAAACAATGGAGTGGATGGTGAGGGTGAGGATGATAGCATTTGGATTTGCCCATGTTTGTAATTTATTAAATTTTATTAAATTATTAATATGATAAATTATATAGACAAAATAAGTGTAATGATGAGGTGGAAAGAAAAAAAATTTATTTTTTTTAATTTCCACGTCATCTAGTTAACGGTCAAACTTTATAGTTGACTGCCACGCAGGACAAACTTAACGGAGTGTAACGGCCGGTGACCAACCGTGAAACGATTCGTAAAGTTAGTGGCGAATAAGAAAGAAAAGTAATTCGGGTGGCAAACGTGAAAGATTTGTATAATTTGAGTGACCAAACGTGTAATTTAGCCATATATATATATATATATATATATATATATATATATATATATATATATATATATACACACACGTGACCTCTTCTCCCATTCCATTTTCACGTTCCATCTTTCCTTTTCTGTGACCGAGAGATACGAAAGCATAGCGAGCAGAGCGAGTAGGGGAGCTCGACGGAGAATTAGCAGAGCTAATTTCTTGAGCTTGAGTGTGGAAAAATCTCGTAAGTAATACCTAATCCATCTATACATCGTAGTTTATCGATTTAAAGCTTTAAAACGAGTTTTTGGTTCAGGAATTTCTTGAATTCCCGATTAGCCAAATTAGGGTTTCGGAGTATCCGGAAGCCGGATTGGGCCCAGATTTCATATACGAGCTTCCTGCAGCGAGGTAATTAATCATCTGGTTCTAATCCCTGAATTTCGGCAATTATTTAGGTTGGGGTCCAAATCGCTTAATTTAGCTCCGGCCAGGGTTTGATGTGTTTTTATCGAGAATTTGACCCGGAGCCTAGAACTAACATTGACGGGGATACTGCAGGTGATATTAGGACGGTCTCGGATTTTAATTCGGGGTTCGTTAGTGAAATTGATGTTTTAGTACGGGAAGCTTAAATCGATGTTTGAACGACCAGAACTAGTGAGGGATTAGCACGGCATACCGGGTTTGTCGTAGCACGATAATTATATTGATGCTTAGAATTGACCTAGGTGAACTAGAATGGCATGATTAGGGGTGTATGAACTTTTGTGTTGTATGATGAACCCTGGATTGTTGTATGATATTATTGACTTGCCCTAGCCGATATGGACCTTGTTTATGTTGATGATTGCATACATGTTGCCATTTGTGGCTTAACCGTTGATATGACTTCATGGTTGTTCGATCAGGTGTTTTGACATGATGTGATATTGTGGTTGTATTTGGATTCACAAGTGGGGGAAATAAACTTCCCAAGGTGATATTATGATGTTTTAAGGAGGATGACTTGCACGAGGGTTTATCCCGAGGAAGTGCAACTATACGACTCCTGGTTTACCTATGTTGAGCCAATTATGGTCAGGTCAAGTACATGTGCAAATAATGAATTATGATTAAGCAAGATGAGATATGAATCATGTATAAGGATACCAAATATGAGTGTTGTGGTCTCACGGTCAACTACATAGTAAGTAGGGCTCCCTATGCTATTACTCTATTATGATATGTATGATAGTGATAGACCGATAATTACACATGTTTTCACCCCTATTCTGAAGCCGTTTGTGATGTGGAATCTCGTGTTTTAAGCCGATTTCACGCTAGGTTGTGTGTTTATGTCATATTTCAGGACCCGGCGTTGGAATCGAGGCGGAGAAACGAGTTCTGGGTCGAAAGGAGCCGAGTTGGGACTAAGGGGGCTGCAGGAGGAAAATACCCGGTCAGATGGCAAAATACCCGACCGGGTATTTATCGTTTTTGGCACCCGTGAGAAGCAGAAGGGGGCCCGGGCGATGGCCTTAGATCCCCGGTCGGGGATTTTGATGTTGGACCGGGGATTTTCCCCAAAGTGGAACGTCGCGTTTTATGAAATACCCGGTCGAACCCTGAAATACCCGACCGGGTATTTCGACCGGGGATCGCGAACGCAGGCTGTTAAAAGCCTGTTTTGTGCGTTTTTGAGGGAGATGGGTTTTGGATCCCAAACACCCAAGGGACGAACCCTAGAGAGAGAGAGCGACTTGGGAACATTCTTGGAGCTATTTTGGAGGATTTCTTCGCCATTGGAGCTCGGGAATCAAGCCCGGACTTGAAGACTGATCATCTGAAGATTCTTACTGCAGTCTCTCTCTTCTTTATGGAGTAACTTCCCTTCACTTAGGTTTTGAGGAACCCTAGCTATGTTTGTTTGATTGGATGATTGCATGAGTACTCTGACTTGATAATCTTGAGTTCATATTCAATCTATGCATGTTTTCACGATTCAATTCTGCTTTAGTCGAGATTATTGATTCTGCTTTGATCCTATGAGAGCGAATACCTGATTAGGTCAATAGAGCACCATAGATTGATAGTAGTGGATCGATTTCTTTAGTCGAGGGTTGATTCACTGCTTTGTATCGATTGAGAACCTCATTCGATAGAGGGAGTCTAGTTCAGCACGCCTTGATCGATTGTTCTAGAGAAGGATACGTCCCTCTAGGCAATTGACTCAAGAGGGCCTTGTTCCTTTAGTCGAGACTCAAGGTCTAGTCAAGGATTCTCCGCATTGTGAATGAAGTGAAACAAGTTAGAAATCATCGATCATTAATCTGGCTAGTGGCTAGGGGGAATCATACCTAAGTGAGTTCCCAACCTGTAATTAGATTAACTTTAACTGTAGTTTGCTAGAGTAGTTTTAGTTCTTTCATCTTAATCTGTTTTGCTAGATAATGAACTGAAGCTGAGTAATAGTAACTCTAGAGACCCGTGGATTCGATATTTATTACTTGAGCCACTATACTGCAGTCCCTTTCATTGGTTACACTTGGCCATTGTTAGGAGTTGTGTTTTAGCGAGTCAGATAGTCACACCTCTCATGTGGTGGTGACTGAAGAATTCTTACGAGATATGACCACACCCAGAGCGGTGTCAGGGTATGACTACACCCATAGTGGTGTGTGGTATGTATGACCACATCCGACGGGATGTTGGGGTATGTATGACTACATCCGACGGGATGTGGGGTATGTTTCCCGAGAGAGTTATTAGCATGGGAGTAGCCAGGCGCCTATAAGTAAAACATGATAAGATGCATATGCATAAGTCAAGATGGTTGAGTCTTTTGCCTATTGGGATGTCGGATGGCTGAGGTCTGATCCTAGTGCTTTGGCTTGTTTGCTAGATGTATGGTAGGGGTATGCTCTGTTATGAACTCACGATGCAATGATTGTCTCACTCAGCTATGAGCTGACCCTTTTCTATTCTTCTTCTATGCTTATGTTATGTGTAAGCAGATCAGCAGCAGCAACAATAGATAAGTGTTAGGTGGGAGAGGAGCTAGAGTTGAAGTCAATATGAGGTATGGTCTTCAACTATTCTGTGCTTGGCCGACTACTTGGGATTTTGGCCAGTGATCCACACCTTTTTGTAAAAATGTTTTGAGAACGTTTTTCATGTGCATACTAGCTTCAGATAAAGTGTGAGATATCCACAGGTGTGGAAGGTTGATGATATGTGTATAGTTGTGTAAGTTGTGACGATTATGACATGTATAAGTATGGTATGTAGTTGCAGAGTACGAAAGTGTGACTATGGCTACGAAAGCCAATGTACATGGTTGTGAGTATATATGTATGTCTAGGAGTGCAGGGATTCAAATAAATTATTTTGCAGGTCTAGTTGCAAGAACTGTTAGCCCATTACACGAGTAATTCATGTCGAAATTTTATTTTATTTTTATAATTAATGTAACACCCGAGATTAATTCCGCTGCAATTGTATGAACAATATGATTAGGCAAAACGTATAGGGTAGGGTGTTACACATACCGTAGGGATGACAATTTTGCCCATACCCATGGGTTTTTAACTATCCAACCCAATTGGGTTGGGTATGAAATCCAAATAGATGGATATGGGTAGAGTTTGATGGGTTTGTACCCATACCCATTTACTTTGGGTTGGGTTGGGTTTATAACAAATGGATTTGGGTTTGTACCCATGTCCAAATACAAATTACAGTTTGGTACCTAAACTTAATAGATATGCATATTTAGTACCTAAATTTAATTTTTTTTTTGCATATAAGTCCTCAAAATATAGATGGAAAATTACGTTTTGGTACCTAAATTTTTTGGTCTTACATTTTGGCACCTAAATTTTTCAGGTTTTACAAATAGGTCCAATTTTTGTATGTGTAGTTAAAACACCCTCAAGTAAATGGATATCCATATCCAACCCATACTCATTGAAAGAAAGAAATCCGCCGCATGCCCGTGTACTGTACACGCAGACACCTTTTACTGTACAACGTGACTGGGTTTTACTGTTTCAAGATGACGTGGGCTGGCGTGTGGGCTGTTGTTGGGTGAGGCCTCATTGGGATCTGACGGAGTTTGGGGGCTCGGTCGGGGTGGGACTGGTCGTTGGCTTCTGGTTGGCCTTAGTTGGGGTCGTTTGGTGGCCCGGACGCGCGTTGGTCATCAGAGATCTATATGTTGCTTTGGCCCTAGCGGGTGCGCGGATCGAGGCTTAATCAGTTACTTTGGGTGTTCTGCTCAGTGGAGAGATGAGTCATTCGAGAGACAGAAAAGGGTTCTTCAGATCAAATACAGAGAGATACTGACAGTGATGGGTTTTTGGTGTCTCAGGGAGAGGTTGGGAAGTCCTCGCGTTGTTAGATGCAGAGAGAAGCTTAGAGAGGCTGGAGGGTTTTGCAGGTCATGTCAGGTCTTTGGGGTGGGACTTGGGAGTTGTGTCGTTTGCTGAGGCCGAGGGAAAAGAGTCTGTTGGGAGGGATCGCTGGGGTGGAGAAGTTGGAGGATGACGTGATTGGTAGGAGGTGGGAGTTGAGTCCCGGTTCGCGGTTCGCGGCTCGAGATGTTGGAGGTGACTGCGGCTGTCATGGGGAGAGGCGCAGAGTCAGGTTCTGGGTAGGTTTTGGGAAGCTCGACTGAGGCTTTTTTGGGGTATTTCTCTCTGCGTTTGAGGGGATGGAGCAGTCAGATTGGGAAGCCCGCTCCTTCTCCACCACATATTTGACCTAGCCCACTTGCAGAGAGAGAGGGGTCAAAGAAAAGGGAGAGTGAGTTTATGGAGATCAAAACTTTACTCTCTACCCTATTTTCATTCTTCTCTCCTCCCGACTGCTCTCTCTCTCTTTCTCTATCCTTTCCTCTCTGTGTTGGGTTTCTTCTCCCTTCTCAGGAAATGGCGGAGTTGAAGCGATCGCAGGTTTGGGAGGTCCTGAGAAGATCCAGAACATCCAGGAGTTCCTTTGATTCCAGGTCATTCATCCTTCTCTTGGTTGAGCTTGCTTCACTCTTTTTGCAGTTCCATTATTCATCTTTTGTTCCCATCTCTCAACCGACCATGCAACCAAGCACTGGAGAATTAACAAGGACCCCCAACGACTATGATTATAGCCAGAATCTCTCTTCTCTCAATTCTGCCGGTGCGGAGAAGAAGAGAAGAAAAGAAATGCCAGTAACGTCTACGGCGGGAAACTGAAAAGCGGATTCGAGTGATCATTTCAAGCGCCCACCTAGGAATGGCCGAGAACCATCTCCAACGTCGAAGACATGTGTACGGTGCGGAGAAGACCCAAAACCGCCAAATCTGCTGCACATCTTAGATTGTTGATCGAGGTTGGACAGTACCCACGGCGGGGGGAGACGATATCCACGACAAAGGGGAATCAGATTAGCGAACCATGACGTTATGAGGTGAGATTTTTATGGTTTTGCTTTATATCCTTTTTGAGGTGTTTAGTCTTATCCAGCTTAGTTTGTGATTCTTTTTATCTCTTTTCTGAAGAAATGCAGTTGATGAGTTACTGCCAGAGATTCTGTTGGCCGACAGTGGTTGTTGAATCGCATTTAGAGGCCAACATGATTGCTTGGATTTGAAGGGAAATCGCTAGAAACCCAAAGTGAGGCACACGAGCCTCCAAAAACGGATTTCGGGTGAGATTTCGCGCTTTCTTTCATCCATAGCTGACTTACTGTGGAGTAACTTTACATCTTACTCAGGCTCTTCTCTGTTTCCCTCTCTCAGTGGTGTTTGTGGAGATTGGAGATCAACATATTGGTGTTTTAGTTTAGGTAATTGTTGTTTATGCAGGGTCTTTTTTCTCTCAATAGTCCTACATGGGTTCGCTCTTTACCTTCTTTCAGCTAATTGATTCATTCGATTTTGCTATTTTAGAAACCAGTGGCCATGGACGATCATCGATTGTCGATAAGAAGCCCAGTACATTGCCAAGAGATTCGGCCTTTTCTTTGTAAAATGTCTCCTCCTCTTGCTTATTTGGCTGATCTCTTCTATGGGATGTATCCCTCTCTTTCTCAGTGGTTCTTTGTTTTGTTGCAGGATCCCAATTCATCATCCATGTCAGAGTAATCCTCCATTGCTGCAGTTAAGCATGGTGAATCAGGTCCATATGCCAGAAGGAAAGTATATGGGATTTTGAAAGGGTTTTGTTGTTGTTTTCCATTTTTAACAATCTTTTATGTGCTAGGTCTTAGTTGTTTTCACAAGTTTGTCTTCCTTACAGAATCTCATCTTTTGTTTGCAATTGACAACCTCAATTTGACTTCAACTAGGTGATATTTACAATTTTTTTCTTGGACTGCATCGAAGATGGTCGAGTGTTGGGAACAAGGAATAAACTCATCTGTATAAGATGGTTTATGCCATGGTGATGGAAGTTTTATCCTCTCTTCCTTTTTTGTATGGTCTGCAACCCCTGCAGTTGATGTAGGGGTTTCAAGTATGATATTTTTCCTTTTGTGATATTGTTTGGGTGCTTTCCCTTCTCTTAGGTTGAGCACAGTTTCCGTTTGTGGATTAGGAGATGGAGTTGTTCATTTGTTCGTTTGATTTGGTGATGGTCTCTTATTTCCCCCTGAATGCACCGCCGAGAAAATATGGTCTTTTGTTGTACCCTTTTTCAGGCCTAAAACAATGGATTTTTACTGTATAGCTATTGTTGGCTGGAGAATGATCAAATCAACACCAGTAGGCCTTCAAATATTTACTATGATCATTGTATTTTGTTTTCCCTTCCACACTAACAGGTTATTTTTCCTCTGTTTGTTTTTTGAAGCTTAGATAGATATTGGTTTAGAAAGGATAGGACTTCTGAGATTTTCCTTCTGAACGAGGTGGTTGCATTCTCTCCCTATCTCTGCTGAGGTTACTTTCTTATTTTGTTTTGAAGTGGTTCTCAATTTCTTTCCTTTATCAAAACGCAGTAAGGTGTTACAGCAAGATGACAATACTTGTGTCTTCTTTTTAAGTAGGTATACTGCCTTCAGGAACTGTTTGTTACAAATTTTAACTTAATTTCTGTGCGGAGTTTGGTTGTGTTTGGATTTCTAGGATTTATGTTCACAGTTGTTACCCAATAGCTCCATCTATTGTTCCCATGTTTTCAATAAGAATGGTTCAGCTCGAACCTCTGGTTAATTGCCTTCTATTTATGCATTTAATACAACTGTTGTTGATGTTTGATTACCTAAATGTTAAGCATTAGGTTTTTGTATAGATCATGATTAGCATGCTATAAGTTTTATCTATTTATGTTTGCCACCACTAATAATCCATCTGCTCAATGTGACTTCTCTGAAATCATGTTTTTTCTCTTCCTCATGCAGTCATTTTGGCATAGATGCATAGATTGAATGGGTGAAATATCTGCTGGCTTTAACTACAGTATTCTGCTATAACATAGCCTAAAAAGTGTTGCAATTTTTCTCTTACTCAGCCTATCATACAGCCATGGAACCATTGGTATATGGCGAGAGTGCTATTAACTCTTGATCCGGAATGCACTTTCCTGCTAGGGAAGCTGAAGAGCTTATTTCAACGCATGCATCAATATCCGTCATTTGTATGTGCACATGCAGATAGCAAAGTAGATGGACATCCTGATTCGGTTTGTTTAGTCAACTTGAATTGTATTCATGGTGTTTATTCTTGCTTATATTTGTGGGTACAAGCACAAGTAAGAGAGGTAGCCAAATGAAAATGGTTGTGTGGGTTCAGACTTCAGAGGGATTCATTGTAATACTCACATTGATGTTGTACATTAATTTTTTTGTCATTTGTTTGTGTTGTCAATTAGCTTGGCTCTTTTGGTCTCACTAAAATTCACTATGGTTATGGCACCTATATAAAAAAAAAGGCTTAATACACTTGTATAGCCATAAGTATACACTTTGTGACAATAATAGCCAAATTTCAAAAAATACACAAATATAGCCACGTTTTTTAAACTTGGTTGACAATTTTAGCCATTTCCGTTACAAACTTTAACACCGTCAACGACGTCATCAGTTAAGTGGATGTTAAACTGACGTGGATGCCACTTGGACAACACATCATCTCCAACTAGACTTCTCATGCCACGTGGATGCCACATTGTATTTTAAAAAATAAATATAAACCTCAAAATTTAATTTTCTTAGAAATAAATTATTATTTTAATTTTTTATTATCCTTAATCTCCCCTTTTCTTTTTCAGATCTGAGGCACAATAGGCCATCATCGTCTCAAGCGGTCCCGACGGTTAGAGCTTCCACCCACCGGACCCAATTCCATCTAAACTAAAAGAAATTGCCGAACCCAATTTCATCTAAAGCTTCCACCACCACCGCTCTAGCTTCTTCTATGCGAATCAACTTCTATCCCCTGAAGGCTCTCAATCTCTCCTGCAAGCTCTGGATTTCTCGATGAAGAAAATTGGAAGAGGCAGCGGCACATCTGGAGAAGATAGGCGACGTTTCAGTTTGCGTTTCGCCTCTGTATGATTTGGAAGCAGAGGCAATTTGTGAGAAGACCTCTGCTTTCTTTACTTCCTCCTCATTCTTCCTCGTTTTCCTTGACGGTGGTTGGAGTTTCGATCAGCAAGGATCCCTGATGCTTAGTGACGGCGCTGAAAAGGGTGTTTCTCTTATGATTTTCACTGCCAATGTATCGGCGATCTGCGCTGCCGAGTGGCCCTCGTTCTCGCAGATCTGTTTCACTCAGATCTGAATGATGAGCAGAGGGAGAAGGGAGATGAGAATGAGAATGGTGGCAGAAGGCGACAGAGGAGAAGTAGGTTCCTCTGCATCCACCCACCAATTAGGACGAAGGCAGATGATGTCGGTTCAGGCGACGGTAACCTCGCGACGAAGCAAGTCGATTGGAAGTTTCTACCCACCAATCTCGCCTAGACACTGCCATCGTCCACTGCATTCACCTTCGTCGCGACCGTCTCCGTTTCCGATGCCATCACTTCACTCGCCTTTCCTTTGGGTCTCTACAAATCACTGCAACTGGTTCTTGTTCCAATTTAAGGTTGCAATCTGAAATTAGTGGGGTTAAAAGGTTTTGGTTATGTAGGAGACTTTATTTCCACCGATGAAGTGTTTGGACAGGAGAAGGAAGGCGAGAGGTTTTTGGTGGGAATAACACGGCCCAAGGCCGGATGGAGGGTGGATCGACGGAGGGATGTGGCCGGCGATCAGGAGTTTTGGTGGAGGGGTTCGACTGCGGGGAGAGAAGTTGAAAGTGGGTAAAAGTCTAAAATGGTATAGTGAAGAGGGCGACTTTTGATCTTCTTTTTTCTTTCAACTAATAAAATTACAAGGGTAGCTTTCCACTTAGCATGCCATGTTGATAAAAAAAATGCCATGTCATCAAGTACCGTTTGTCCAGTCAGCAATTATGAGAAAACCGTTAATTTTATGGACGGAATGGCTATATCTGTGTATTTTCCAAAATGTGGCTATTATTGTCACAATGCGAATAGTTATGACTATGGAGTTGTATTTTGCCAAAAAAAAACTCTATTCTTGGTTCTGCCAAATTTTACGAGATACATATGAGGCTTATACAATAATAATACAGTGCATTCATAGATATAGAACCTTAAAAAAAAATTCCGAAGTTAAGTAGTTATATGGAAATTGGTTCTCATATCCCGACGCTGAGCGCGGGGAGTAAAAACCTAGTTTAGATTATGGAAGCAATATTCATACCTTACCCAAACTCATCTACAAACCCCCCAAACTCATATGCACTTCACCCATACCCAACCCATTATCAATGGGTCTACTTGGATTTGGGTATAATTACCCATGGGTGGGTAATTGCCATCCCTACCATACCGTATCCAAATTTGGTGGGAAATGTGAAAGGTGAACTTAAAAGAAATTTTTTTTTATGGAAAAATGCTATACTTTTATTAAGTAGAAATCGACGTTACATCATCACTAATCAATTGGTCAATAAGATAAACCGATGGCCTGTCAAGCCAGACCATTCGTTCATCCCATCTACTCTATGCATGCGCCATTATGTGGGCTGCATTATTTGTCTCTCGGAATATAAATCTCCAGCTGCTGTTCATCAGCTCATCAAGCATACGTCTCACATTTCGACAAAGAACACCGAGCTCCGTTTGCAATGTGTGTGGGTTTTGAAGGATTCGGATAATGTTCTGACTGTCCGACTCAAGTATGATGGAACCATAATTCAACTGCCTTGCCAATTGAACTCCCATCTCAGCGGCCAAAGCTTTCGCCTGATCCACACTCCACTCCCTATGAAATTTCTTTGCAGCAGGCAGCAGCAGCTAGGAATCGACCTGCACCATCCCTCATAACCAATCCCAAGCCTGCACCCCCGCTCGCAATAACACTTGCCTCCGTAGCCACAGATATACTCCCTTGCCATGGTCGCTTCCACTTCTTCTTATAATGGCCCTCTCCCATTTCTCTAATGAGTTCCTCACTGAGCTGGTGCTCCTTATAGTCTATTAGCATTAGGAAGTAGTGTGCTCGAGAGGCAATTTCATATTTCGGGTTCTTATGACCATTGAAAAGTTGAGTGTTTCGTTCTTTCCACAAGAACCACAGCAAGGATTGCTCTGCCACCCGAGCTTCGCCATGGAGTTATCTGGCATTGGCGAAGTTATGATTAAAACGAGCGAAAAATTAGTACAAGGTTTAAGCAAATTACGGTGACGAAGAGTAAAGAGTAGGGATGGCAATTTACTTACCCATGGATAATTTTGCCCAAACCCAAGTAGACCCATTTATTATGGGTAGGGTTTGGGTGATGTGTGTATGGGTTTGGGGTTTGTATATGGGTTTGGGTTAGATATGGATATTATATAAATGGGTATGGGTTGGATATGGATATCCATTTACTTGAGGGTGTTTTAACTACACATGCAAAAATTGGACTTATTTGTAAAACTTGAAAAGTTTAGGTACCAAAATGTAAGGCCAAAAAAATTTAGGTACCAAAACGTAATTTTCCATCGATATTTTGAGGACTTATATGCAAAAAAATTTAAATTTAGGTACTAAATATGCATACCTATTAAGTTTAGGTACCAAACTGTAATTTGTATTTGGGCATGGGTACAAACCCAAATCTATTTGTTATAAACCCAACTCAACCCAAAGTAAATGGGTATGGGTACAAACCCATCAAACTTTACTCATATCCATATATTTGGATTTCATACCCAACCCAATAGGGTTGGATAGTAAAATACCCATGGGTATGGGCAAAATTGCCATCCCTAGTAAAGAGTACTGACTTACCGTATCCGACAAGAAAGAAGGACAGGGCAGCTACGATTGCAGTGTCTCCGATCTCATTGTTGAGCAGTTTGAGAATGTTTGTTTGTACGAACACGAAGGGTTGCGGAACGATTCTCGATCGTTTTTCCTGTATTGCTCAAAGATCAGAAAAGAAATTGCTACCCTGTACAATGATTCCTACAAAACTATTTAAACTCTAATGGCTAAGCTACCGGGCAAAAACTATAGTATACACAAACCAAATATTGCTGCCACTTGCCTGTCTACAAAAGCCAGATACACTTCTCTATTGTAGGCTTTGGCCTTTGAGGCGTCGTTTCCTATAGTAACTCAACAGGATTCTTCTTCCTCGTCCGAGCGGAACTCTGCTTTCTCCTTCTCTGTTGCGGATTAGGATTGCCTGTGTTCTGCACACTTCTATGTTCTTCTTCTATTTCAGTCTATTATTCTACCATCTGAGGCTGAGTATTTGACATATAGCTTGAACCTTCTATAAGAAATAGTTGTTCATCAACGTGCATGGGAGGTGTTGGTAATTAACGCAGTTACTAGCTAGCTAGTTATATATACTTCATCACCAGCCCAACTTTGTCAGAGTAAATGGGAAGTGAATCAGCAAAAGTTTGTCAGTATGTTCTACGATTCAACTACCTACCTTAATTGCCTAATGCTTCGAGTAAATGGTTTCATTCCTTGTCCCTTTTTGTTTCCTTGTTAATTGCTAGCTGTCTGTTTGTGATGGATGTTCGATCTGGTTCTGCATCCATCAACCTGCTCCCCTGCTTAGGTTGGTTGAGGTGCTTCTTTCTGCACTGTTTATTCCCACTTATTCACTCAACCCCAGCTAGCTAACAAGCCATTTTAGCATATATCCATTTGACAGAGGACAAACAAGTCATGAAACCAAGTTTATCAGCTTTCGTAATTGTTTGAACAAGTAATGCAGGTACTCTCAAATACATGCACCAGAGTACGTATAAGTGTCTGACAATTACACTTGCGCACATATTATCTTTGTACATTATTAGAATAAACACTGACTTGTACATAAGAAAAGTAGCAACAAACTGTTCCTCCCTATCTCTTCGACGAAAACTATGGGATGCTCTCAGCATCGTCTCGAAACCTTTTCGTTAGTAGTTTAACCTTCTTTGTCAATAGATGGTTGGTTGAAGGTTCTTGCAGGTTGTGCTCACTGCATTCCTGAAGGTAAATGCAAAGCCTCACGCGAATAACAACCTGAAGCTTTCTGCTCGTATTGAGTAATGTTTAATGCTTCCAAGTCAATGAAAGTTTAAGCGTGCTACACATCACAACTTTACTCCTTGTCCTATTGTACTTGAACCAATTTGATGGAATTGAATCAATGCTAAAACGGGACAGTAGCCTGCGTCTACTACTCTCTCTCAGTAAGAAATAACAAAACGTTCAGTGCACATACATGACACAGAGCCAGCCAAATCTTCCTGGGAAGATTGATGTGAGATATGTAGGCTCGTTAAGTCAATCCTCCTTGTGCAAGACTTTAGGAACTCGAACGTAAGGCTCGTCGTAGCTTGGAAGGCCTTCGATGATGGCATCCCTGGATTATGAAAGCACAGAACACTCAGAAAGCATGCCCGTTTATCAAACACATATTACTCTTCCAAAAGCTCATTCTCGTACACAGCACTTGTTAACTAGTAAGAACTTATTTCACCACAAATGAAGAAGAGAGACTTACGTTTTGGGGAATGTTACAGGAACATCGTCCCTCAAGTTCACTCCTTCTTCAGCCTCTGATGATCACACAACGAAAATCACAAATGAGATCGATGATCCCACAAGACACACAGCCACAAGAAGTAAACAATCTAAGAAAACCTCGAGTTATTAAAATCACTTCATCGTCGTTCACTCGTTAATCAGCATCTGTGATGGAAGAGCTGAAACTTCGATCACAACAGTCCATTTCAACACGAGTTTCTGTTAACTCCCATCATCAAGGATTCCATCTTTTTGCATGTTATGATAAACCCACAATATTATTAGTTGGGTTCAAGTACAGTGTAATCTTTGTTCAAACATTTTAACTCCTATCATCAAAAGTTCCATTGGACTTTTTGCATATTATGATAAACCCACAACATTAGTAGTTGGATTCAAGTACAGTGTAATATCTGTTCAAATATTTTAACCAGACATCCATTGGAATTCAATCCATCCAGAACCTTGGATAAAGGAGAAAACACTTGCCTGCTGCTGTTGCTGCTCGGATCCCAGGCTCGACTTGATTGAGATCCACACCTTGAAGTTGCCCAAACCTACAAACACATACCCACCAAAATTCTTCCCATTACTCTCCCCCGAGAGTTTCCAAAATCCAATTCCGGCAGAGAGGGATTCTAAACATCACCAGTCAATCACTTGCTGTATTTTGGGGCCGAACTCCTCCACCTGACAATCGACAAAGCATATCAGAAACCAGAGCAAGGGAGAGGAAGAAGTCAGACTCCGCGCTTAATTACCTCCTGTTCAGTGAGAAAAATTCGAGCGGTTTTAGCCAGTCGCCGGAGGTCCGGCGCTTCCTCGTTCGCCAATGCTTTCGCTGAAAACTTCGCCACGCTGTTTTGCCGCCAAAGAGGATTACTACTCCCGCCGAGAAAAGAGTAAGAGGCGCGGCAGCCATAGCCATTGCTGAGCTTCACCGTCTTCCTACTGTTTATTAGCAGCAACGGAAATGAGCGCCCAAGCAGCAATCCTCCGGTCGCCATAATCCCCTTCCAATTTTCCCTCTTTCCCCCGCCGGGCCACCCAAAATTCTTCCAGAAATCCAGAAAAAAATTCGATTGCAATTCGCATGGACTGAGATAAAAATAAAATACCTTGGATACCACTTAAGTTTCAGAATTAGGGCAGAAATACCACTTAAATTTGAATAGGGCGTCGGGTACCACTGAACTCTATTATTTGTGCACCAGATACAACTTAATTTTAATGTTAAGTGCATTCCGTTAAAGTTGGAAAGAGTACAAGTATTGAAAGGTGGAAACAAAGTGAGAGGCGAAATGGATTTCAAGAGCAAGAGAATTTCGAGAATTTGAGCCATAAGAAAGATAAGGATCCAAAGGAGGTGTAAGAAGTGATATTCAATTAAAGGGATCCAACGAAGTGCCAAATAGCAATAAAACAAGCAAGGGAGGGTCACAACTGATGATGAAGAGGACGATGTTCGATAGGTGAAACAGAAAAATTATGTAATAATGAAGCAGGTCGATGCTTGATATTGAAATGCCATCGGCCAAGAAAATAGGTGTGGTCTTGATTGTTCAATACTATCTGGAGATATACATACCCAGAACAAGGGCCAAACAGAAAAAACAAACAAACAAAATAGAAAGGTATGAATGAGATACAGAACTAATTCCATCGACT
This sequence comes from Linum tenue, assembly GCA_946122785.1. Taxonomy (NCBI): domain Eukaryota; kingdom Viridiplantae; phylum Streptophyta; class Magnoliopsida; order Malpighiales; family Linaceae; genus Linum; species Linum tenue. The sequence goes on along the minus strand of CAMGYJ010000003.1, from coordinate 21,205,920 downwards.
CTCTAAATAAGCAAAGCTCAAATCAACACAGTGCGACAGTAATAGACTATAACAATCAGGAAAACCGAAAATAATCACATGATTACCATATAATAAAATTAGTTTGAAAATAAGATTGAGGATTAATGGGTCTCTTAAGTACATGACTGCAGACTAACTCCCTATTATGCACTGCCACTTTAAAACATAATCCAAACCAAGATTAGTAAGGCGGCATTGATATTTTAGAGAAATTAACCCATTGTTACTAAATTGATCCCCTGTTCCTTGCAGTCAGTGCATTTTTAGTACGGGTGTAGTAACTAGCAATACAGAAGCCAAAAGGAGGATATAAGTTCTAAAGTTCTGCTCAAATTATATACTGAATCGTGAACAAATAGGGCGCACCTAGTACAATGGAAACTAACTTCTTATTCCATCATTGATATACCAAAGACAAATACCATTGGGCAGCCTAAATGACCAAATACAATTCCAATGTTCTCCAAATAGGGGACAAGCAAACTAACACCAACAACGCAAAGTTGCTCCTAAACACTGCTTGAGCAATACCAGCTCCACAAGGCCTCCGAATGGCCAAAGATGAACCAAATATGGAAAGAGCCAGCCCATTAGTGGGAAATGAAGCCAAAAGTTGTGAACTTTCACCACAAACCAAACACGAAATCGATTGCTCATTAACCTACAGCTAGGCTAGACATCCCCGCAAAACCACTTTCACCGCCAACCCAAACATTCACATGCAGTCAGACCCAGTAATTCCTCAGCCCTTCTACGCTCACCAAACGAGGGAGCTCAAACTTTGATGAAACGAATAAAAAATTAGCAAGGAAATATAAGACCCATTCAGTAAAATGAAGATAGACAAATAAGAAGGGTTCATAGAGCTCCATTGACATTTAAGGGAAAGAGGTAAAGGTCATAATTAGATAGAGAGAGCGCGATTACCAGGAGAGTATGGAGAGTAAAGAGTACAGAGCAACGCCTGGCACGGGATAAAAATGGCGGGGATTCGTTGCGCTGTGGGAGTTTATGTTGAGGAAACCCTATTTTTTCTGAGATTCAGAAGGGGGAGGAAGAAAGAGAGAGAGGGACCCCGGAGCGATAACGGTGTCGGGTCGGGCCATTTTCGTTTTGTTTATCTGAACTTTTTGGCGGGGCCTGCGCTTTTAGTTAATTACTTAGGGGTCGTTTGGATGTGGAAATTTAAAAATGTTACGGATAGTTTGCTTTATGGATTTGAAAAATGAGGGTTTTGGTAAAATTTGGGTTTTGGAAAATCATGGATATATGATGGATTTGGTGGCATTATGGATTTGAACAAGTTTATTGTTTGCTTGATGGATTTGATTATGGACTTTGTTTAATTAGATTTGTGGATATTAAATACAAATTACCTAGTTACCCTTATTTAATTATATTTCGATATTCCAATCCAAATCTTTCATTTAAAACTAATCCAAAACATAGAAAGAAATTTTAAACTCTTTACCACTATGTGGATTAATAATTCAACTACAAATATAGAAATGTATTACAATTTGGCACTAATTAACAATTCATCTAATAATGTATGCAATATTATGTATCAATTGCAGCCAAGTGCTCGCTTTATTGCTACAACTCATCATCTTCTTGCTAACTCACCGATGTGGAATCCGACAATCAATCAAATGATAATGTACAAGATGAGCATAAAGTGTTTCTAGGTGAATCTAACAAATCACATATACATTCATATTTAAATAAAATACGATATTACAAAATGAAATGATAAATTCTCATATTTATAAAATATGAAATTATAAAAGTTTACAGTTGCATGACCATTGAATTAAAGTAGGCCAAATTTGTAATTAAAGAAATAATTAAGGGTAGAAAGGTAATTTACCATCATGGATTTTAATCCATCACCCAAATCCCACCTCAAGGGGTGGAACTTCCAAGTCCGTGGGGTCCACGGATTTCGAACCCCAAAGAGGTGGGCCCACAAATTCCATCTCCCTAATTCCCTAAGGCAAACGATGGATTTCGGTTCAAGTCCATGATGGATATATTTCCATGACCAAATCCATCACCAAAACCCTCAAGCAAACGACCCCTTACATGTTTTACAAAACCAAGGAATTGACTTGTGGAAATTGAAAACAATTCACGTTTGGATAAGGTTTAGTTTTGTGGGAATTGATGGTGTGGAATTTGGAAAAAGAAGTAAGAAAACGTGGTAATGTCAAATTACTAGGGGGGAGGTGTAGTATTCTCCCAAACGTGGGTTTTTAACCCAATTACTGCATATTATGGTAATTGGGTCCAATTACTGCGTTACATTTCCACATCCAAACGACCCAATTAGTTTCGAGGACGAGGGGGCGGGGCTGGCCGGGAGAGCGTATCCCATGATTAGGGGGTCCTTAATCACTTGATTAAGCCCATCCTAGCTAGGGATGGCAATTTTGACCTGACCCGATTTACCCGACCTGTTTGGCCTGTTTTGGGGCGGGTCGTAGACGGGGGCGGGCATGGGTACCTCTCATCGACCCGACCTGCCCTGACCCGCCCCATTCTCGACCCATTCTTGTTTAAATTAGGGATGGCAACAAAACCCGAACCCACGGGTACCCACCCGATCCAACCCGGTCAACGCGGGTAAAACCCGTGTTGACGGGTTTTGGGCCGGGTTCGGGTTTAAACCCGCTACAATATTCACCGGGTCGGGTTGGGTTTGGGTTTAGGTAAACCCCCCCCCCCCCATGGGTACCCGCTCACACACATATAATTAATTTCTCGGTATATTTAATATTCTAAATAATATATCTTCCTTAAACAACTAATATTCTTTATGTTTGTGGAGACATGTATAATTTTTTCTTTCTAATTGTTTAGAATGAAGTTGATATTATGAAGTGAAGAGTGAAGAAACTTAGTTGACGAGGAAGAAACTTTTCAATTAATCTTATTGTTTATAGATGTTTATCTTTAATTTTGAACAATTTGTATTGATCATTTGCGGTTTGCTTGTATGCTCTAGATTAGTGTTTTTTGTATGAATAATTTGTATGAGAAAATTAATGTTAAACTTTTATTTTGAAATAAACTTGTTATTGTAAATTTTTTACCACAAAAATCCACGGGTACCCATGAACCCGCGGATATCCAGCGGGTTGGGTTGGGTTTGAGTTTTTCAAACCCAGCGGGTTTTACCCCGGGTTTTTTTGGCGGATAAAGCCATGGGTTTGGGTTTGGGTTTGACAAAACCCACCCCAACCCGACCCATTGCCATCCTAGTCTAAATTACATATAATCTTAGTCAAATTACTTAGAATTTTCCTCTTATTACATTATATTTTAGCTATAATAAAGTTGAAATTAAGTGAAAACCTCAATTTTTCAATAATTTAACTATATTTTATCATATTATGGTTTCTTTCTTGGTCTTTTAATGAAAATAACGAATATTTCTAATGTTTTTCACATAAATTACATACCCATTGGGTCGACCTGCCCCGACCCGCGCCCCGTAAGAAATTACCCGACCTGGACCCGACCTGCCATGGGGCGGGTATGGGTATCGAGATACCTGGCCCGGACCTGCCCCATTGTCATTCCTAATCCTAGCCATTAGATCTGGACACTTCAATCCAATGGTTAAAAAGTGGGAAGGGGTAGTTTGGGTGTTATGAAAAATTATGAAGTATACATACCGGATTTACAATCAGTACAAACCATACAAACATACGAACAGTACAAACTTGAGCGACAAAACATACAAACAGATTTACAAACATTACAAACGTATGAACTGTACAAACAATACAAACTAGACCGATAAGCAATATAAACCATACAAAAAGAAAAAACAACCGGGTTGACTTTGGAGGTTTCATCCCTATATAGAGGGGCTCCTTCCCAAAGTAAACCCGGGTGTTTTTGAGACATACAAACATAGTGGACAAAAATGACAAACTAGACCAAACATTCATACAAACTGGAAAAACACCGGGGTTGACTTTGGAGGCTTCATCCCTATATAGAGGGCTCCGTCTCAAAGTCAACCCGGTTGTTTTTTAGACATACAAACATTACGAACATGGTGGACAAAAATGACAAACTAGACCGACAATCCATACGAACTGGAAAAAAACACCCGGGTTGACTTTGAAGGCTTAATCCCTATATAGAGGAATTTCATCTAAAAGTCAACTAGGTTGTTTTTTAGACATAAAAAATAGTACAAACATGGTTGACAAAAATGATAAACATGGTGCACAAAAATAACAAAGTTTACAAACATTACAAAAAAGCCGACAAACATTACAAAATAACAAAGCGTACAAACATTACAAAATAACCCGACAAACAGTACAAAGCATACTAACTGTACAAAATATCACTAAAAATGACAAACAAGAATAATAAACAATACAAACCGAATCGATACAAACATTACAAACCTTACTTACAAACATTACAAAATATGTCAACAAACATTACAAACCTTACTTAAAAAACCCCTCCCTCTCTCCCCTTCACTTTGTCATTATCGCCGCCGCTGTAGCTTCTATAAAACACTTCCCAGTTCCCATTTCTCCCTATCTTCACTCTCCCCACTCATCAATCAACCTTCAATCCCGCCTCTGTTTGATCGCCCAATTGAATTTACCATGGATCACAATCCCAAATCCTTTCCGATTCTCTCCTACGTCATGCAGCGTCTTCCGTCGATCAGCCCCAAAGCTCCTGCTGCTGCTCCTCCTCCGGTCGCCGCCTTCGACGTCGAGCAACCGACGCCGCACCGCTCTCCCTCCGATCCTTCCTCCTCCTCTTCCCCTTCCTCGTAGCCCTCCGGCCAGACACGCCTCCTCTCCGCGATGCCCAATCTCAAAGTGCCGCTAGTTGCGTCGCGGCGGGAAGATGTCGTCAAACGGGTGCAGGTCTACAGATGCCGCCGCATGAGAATAAAATCCCGCAAAGTGCCGGTCGGAAAGATGACGTCGAGGGTGCAGGTCCGCCTATTTTTATCTTTTAATTGGTAAATAATTAAATCATGTAATTACTTTACTACCCTTCATTAAAAGAGATCAATTAGAGTCACTAGATTTAAATGAGGTTCAATAGCTCAGATTGACTTAGTCATGTGACTAAGAGACCCCTCTTTAGTCACCTGATCTTGGCCTGCTGGCCGATTCCCGGCTGGGGTTAAATAGCAATTTGGTCACTGAACTCTACTACATCTGTCATGTTGATGCCATGATTTCTTTTCTTAAACATTTCAAAACTAAATTCAATTGGATGTGTTGATTTTAGCCATTATATCACTTTCAAGTTTCAACTCAAGAATGTTATTAATCCATAAAATCCTCTTCGGTCAAAAATAACAAAATTTCCTGAACTTTTTGACATGACACATTTGTTTGTCACCCATACGATTAATTGAAGTGCTTAGATTATTACTTACAACAACCAAGCAAGTTTGTGCACGAACCAAATTCAAAGCCCAAATAATTCTAGATAAATGTAACATCAACACTCCCCAAACTTTGCATTAGTTTTTTGTTTTCATATGATGTAGGCTCTCAAAAGCTATCATCACATTATCAACAATAGATCGTCCCTGTACAAACGCTGATTGTTTGACTGAGATTATCCTGAGCATCAAAGGTCTTATAGGTTGCCAAAACTTTCGCCATAATTCTATATATCACATACACAGGGAGATCGGTCTCAAGTATTTCGTAGTGAATGGGGTATCCTTCTTAGGCAACCGAACTATTATTGCACATAACAAATACTTCCTCCCGGTCAAAAGTGTTGAAAAAATTCGGGGTTATAGCCATCCGGGCCAGTTGCCTTATTCGGGCTCATAGCAAACACCGCCTATCGAATTTCTTCCGGGAGCCAACAAGTAACCGGTGTCATCTTATGTTACCACCAATGTAGTAAAAATCACGTTTTGAAACTTAAAAACTTAAGATTTTACGCTTCTAGGTCACCAAAATGGTTCTATGCATATTTTTTTTTTTTTACTAATGCAGTTAAAAACACCCTTAAAACTTACATTTTTTTACGTTTCTAGGTCACCAAAACACTTCTACTTAGAAACACGTTTTTTACTATATTGGTTACGACCTGCGTCATCATGTTTACAAGTTACAACCGACTCAGTCACAATTTCTAGCCTTGAACAGCTTAGTGACCCTAACAATTTTTGCCAATTCTGACTTCCTCTCCACCCACTACCCATGTTCATCTTGTAATCAACTTATTTCCTTATGCTTCTAATGCTCGTTCGCCATAAAATGGAAAATCGAGTGTTCATATCTCCATCTCGAACACTTAATTGACGATTGATTCAAAAACAATATTTGTAAGCTCGAGTGTATTCTTGACTCAGCCAATTTTCAATAATTTGATCAATGTACTTATTTATACCTTGGCTAAAAAGATGTCAAATTTGACACAATTTTTGATGGTCTGTCATAAAAAGTTTGTCACGTTAACTATTAAGGAAAAATTGACAAAAAAAACTAACATTGATAAATTCGATCGACATAAGGGCTTTGCGTCTATTAAAAACGAATTCAATACTCAATGTGACATGTAAATGAATGAATTGAATGACCAAATAAGTACTATCATCATCACAAGTTCACCCCTGTTGAGGCACCTTTCTTCCATCTCCTCTCCTCCAGCCATGTTAAATGATCCCAAACAGAAAATTCTCTCTCTCTCGCTCTTCATTCGTTTGGTAAATTTGCAAAACGATCCCAAATTTGCTGGACATAATGCAAGGCATTCCAAATACGAACAAAAACTCGGACAGAGCCCTCAATGCAGCAGAAACTACAGACTAGAGACCCAGAATTCTGAATTCCATTCCCAACAAAAGCTAAAGACAAGACATGTTCAAAGGTAACACTATCAGAACCAAACAAACAGTACCATCATCCGATCGCAAAATTCACAAGCTACTGAACTACTGCATAAACCCATTGGCAACCCATTGGCAGGGTGCTGGCTGCTCACAGGAACAAGTGCTGGTATTCACCATTTGCAAGTTGGCAAAGCTGATTGAAGGAAGATGCATCTGAACAACAAAGCAAACATCATGCTCAGAAAAAACAAGGTCTCATACAACCGAGAGAGACATTATGATGGAATGCACAGGAAACAGAAATCGTTTACCAAAGTTGTCGCCAAAGTTGGTCCATATTTCGGCTTGGATGGACTTGTCAGAATCAGCAATGCCAATGACCTCCACAAACTTGGTGAGTGGCGTAGATGGCGGGGAGCCCTTTATGACTAGCTGCTGATCATCTGTGGATTTCCCAATGACTGAACCGCGATCGGAGTTCAGTACTTGAATCACGGTCCTGACTCTCTTCCTCACATGTGTTGGCAGCAGGTTTCCATTCACAAGAATTGCAGGGTTTGATGTGTCCATTATCTCTGCACGGATCAGTATATACACAACATTAGTTTAAAGAATGGCTAACTGGAGTCTGGAAGCAACATGGATCAACAATACCTCCCCCTCAAAAACTTCAACATATCAATAACAAAAAACATGTGGAGCAACGCATAGTCAATCTAAGACAATCAAGTTGGGATTGATGTGTCGGTTAGGATACAACGAGACTATGAACCTCGATTGATTCTCGCAAACCTAAATGAAATCACAGCGGGTGGAAAACAGAATCACATAATTAGGGTTTGGCGGACCGGGTAGGAGATGAGGGCGAGATGGCGCAAAAGGGGAGTAGATCGAAGTCTGCCCGTTGGGTGAGAGAGGATGCGACTGCGCCGCTGTGAAGGAGAAGAACGATCGGAGGCGGTGATGATGGTTTCAAAAGCAGAAGATCTAGGGTTTGGGAACAAATCAAGACCCCCTGGAAAGAGAAGGCACAGAAACCCTAATCGGGATTGATTTCCCGGCTGAGAACGCAGTCGGTAAACGAGGATCTGGACTAATGGCGACACTGAGAAGTGAGAACCCTTTTGGGTCCAACGAGAATCCATAGCTAGAAGGACACAGAGAAAAGAGAGTAACAAGTAGAACTGGCCGTGCGATGACTTACCGAGTTACCGGAGTGATAGTTCGCGGGGATTTGCAGTGGAATCGGACGGCTTCGGATTTCAACTCGACTAGAGAAACAAAGAAAACTGGAAGAGAAGGCTGAATTAGAAGGGGTTGGCAGGCTCTTGGTTGATAAAAAGCGCGCGAGAGTATACAGCAAATGGCGGGATCGTGTTCCAAAGGGGCGCCAAATTAGAAATGGAAGGAGACCATGGAATTATTTTTATAAAAATGTTAATACCACTATAAATAATTAAACTTTAGCAAAATTATCATATATATTATCCTTTCGATTTAGACATAAATATCTCAAACTATGTTTGATCGTCGGTTATTTGACATTTATGTATAGTGGACGTTTATGCCACATGTTAGTATCTCATTGTTCATTGTTGAATATGATATTTTGCTACTTACTAGTATCTCTTCATTTATCTATGTTTTTACTAAATATAATCATATTTTTGTTGAACAAATGTAATCATTTAATAAAAAATAAATGATAACAAAAATTATTAAGGTCTTGATTTAGCGATATCATGTTAGTTTCCAACATGAAAATTAAAGAATTTATATGTCCTTGGTGCATTTTCTACCTTGCAGTCACATACCTCCCTTTAATAACACGTAGCACATATATTTCAAGTACAAGAATCATATTGTAGGTAAAAGTCATGGACTTTCCTTGAACTTATATGGTATATTCAGTTGAAAATTCAATGACACACAATCCGTGATTGTTTATAGATTTCTATAACTTGGTTGATGTTGAATCAATAGTGAGAATATTGGGAAGAAATCTCAAAATATGTTTTGTAAAAAAATTCTCAAAATACACAGGTTATAAAACAAATTCCCAAAATACACATGTTTGGACATCACTACGGTCGTCAATCGCAGTGAATGCATTCACCGCGGTAGACGAAAGCGGTGAATGCATCATTGCGGTTGACGGCCGCGGTAAATGCCAGACGTAACACTGAAACTTCAAATGAACGTAATTTTGCGCTCGGTTATCCGATTGTAGAGAATTTTATTTACTCCACATAAATTTTCAAGATCTTTCAATCTGCAACAAGCCTTCATCTCAAAAAAATGTCGTTCGTTACCCCGAACGAGCAATTTTTCGATTTTGCCAAACTTTGGAAGGCCATAACTTTTAGCTCGTCAATCTAAACGTCGTAATTTTTTTTATTGCTTATAACTTTTTAAGAACTACAACTTTTACTAGAAAATAATTTTTTAAAAAAGAAATATTTTTGGGTATACAGGATTTTGGGAATAACTTTGTCTTTACTTTTCACAAATCCACATACATTCCAAAATTATGGTTATGATCAAAGTTGTAGTCCTTCAAAAGTTATGCGAAATCAAAAAAAGTTTCATGACATTCGGATTGCGGAGCACAAAGTTATGATCTTCCAAAGTTTGTCAAAATCGAAAAATTGCTCGTTTGGGTAGCAAACGAATTTTTTTTGGGATGAATGATTGTTGCAGATTGAAAGATTTTGAAAAGTAATGTGGATTAAAAAAAATTCACTACAATCGGATAACCGAGCGTAAAGTTACGTTTGTTTGAAGTTTCAGTATTACGTTAGGCGTTCACCGTGGCCGTCAACCGCGGTGATGCATTCACCGCTTTTGTCTGCCGCGGTGAATGCATTCACTGCGGTTGAGGACCACAGTGATGCCCAAACCTGTGTATTTTGCAAAAAAAATTTAGGGTGTGCCTACGGTGACATGCATGTCACGGTGACTTGCACTTTCCGGTCGACCTCAGTTAGGATTAGGTCGACCTCATTTAGAATTCGGTCGACCTCATATAGGATCCGGTCGACCTCATTTAGGATTCGGTCGACCTCATCTGTTTTTCAGTGTAAAAACAGTTCATGGTGCCTACTTTGGATATTCATATCATACAATTGGCTAGATGGAAATTGAAGACTAATGACTTGTTTGGAAGCTGGAGTTTCCCTCTACATATTGAAGTGATTGAGAGCTCGATAGGAAGTCCAGAAGACTATTTTTGAACCTCATCAAAAGGCTATGCCAAAACTGGGAAACTGTCTGGAAATGGCTAAGTCTGAAAACGTGTTTGTGAAGCCTATTTTGGAGCTCAATTCGAGAAGCATGAATGCGAGTAGAGTACAGGAGCCTCTACCACGTCAAATTAGGTATGTTTTTATACAAATTCAAGGCATTGGATGAAAGATTAGATATCTTTAAGGCTTCAAACAAAAGGGTCGAAGTTGCTACGAAGAGTGTTTTTCTGGCAGACTTCGAGCACAAGCAAACTGCCAGAAAAACAGCCTTCATAGCAACTTCGAGCCTTTTGTTTCAAGCCTTAAAGATATTCAATCTTTTAACGTGGTAGAGGTCCCTGGACTTGACTCGCATCCATGCTTATCAAATTGAGCTTCAAAGTAGGCTTGACAAACACGTTGCCAGACTTAAGCCATTTTCTGGCAGTTTCCTAGTTTTGGCATAGCCTTTTGGCCAGGTTCAAAAATGATCTTCTGGACTTTCTATTGAGCACCCAAGTACTTTAATGTGTAGAGGGGCACTTCAGCTTCAAAACAAGCATTTAATATCAAATTTTCATTTAGCCAATTGTAAAATATGAATCTCCAAAGTAGGCACCATGAAACTGTTTTTACACTGAAACAACAGATTAGGTCGACCTGATCCTATATGAGGTCGACCGAAAAGTGCATGTCACTGTGACATGCATGTCACCGTAGCAAAGTCCAAAATTTTATAACGTGTGAATTTTAATTTTTTTTTTAAGAACATGTGTATTTTGAATTTTTTCCAGAATATTGTTTATATTGTGTCGGGTTTATTTCCTTAATTTGTAACTGCATTTAACTAATTAATAAAATACTTTAGGAGAAATTTCATTATGTTAATAAATATATTGTTCCATTTACAGCAAATCCATAAATATCAAGGTAATATTAATTACATAACCTTTGTCTACAGTTTTAGCATGAAAAGAAAACAAAAAATCTAACATAACTTACCATTCCCCAAAAGAAACCTCCATCATCCAAAATTAGTTTATATACATCTGGGCCTTATCCTAGAAATGAGCTATGTAGTACTGCAGCAGCCATTCTTCTTCATCAACCAAATGATAAGCAGGACGGCCAGCACGACAAAGACATCGTGGCAGTATGGCTGGCAATTTGGCTTCTCAATGCTGTGCGTCTAAGAAAGTGGAGCTACAACAAGTCAACAACGCCTTTCTTTCATCAGATAACGATCTCGTTTGATGCCATGTCGGCTACTCGTTCGTTCAGAAGACTCGATCGACTCAGCTCCTGAAGCTCCCCGTTGGCCAGAAGCAGTATCCGGTTAGCCATCAGAACCGTCTCCAGCCTGTGGGCTATAACAAGTACCTACAAGGTAATAAACATAGATACTGGTGTCGGTAAAGAGAAGCTAGCTCCACGATGCATTTGGAAAGAAAGTTACTCTGGTTCTCTACTGCAGGAAGGGGCCTCGGAGTGAATTCTTTCTAACTGAGGATTACTAAAGCAAATATTTCAAGGCTTAACTAATGCCAACTCTGTAAGATGCAACGAGGTGCATAGCCAGGTCTCCTGCTGTTACTCGGTAACATCCTTACCGTGTGATTTTTGGTCAGCTTCTCCAGAGCTTGTCTTACAAGCAACTCAGACTTGCTGTCCAAGGCAGAAGTTGCCTCATCCAATATCAGTATGGAGGCGTCCTGATAGATAGCCCTTGCAATAGCCAGCCTGCATGAACAAAGCACCCGAAATTGATCAATGAGCCTTTTCTAGTGATATATTAGCCATTCATTGTTGTTTACAGCAAACAAGATGTAGCAATAATGATAAAAGATTATTAAAAAAAATTGCTTCACCTTTGTTTTTGGCCTCCGCTTAAGCTTGAGCCCCTTGGTCCAACATCTGTTTCATATCCCTTAGGAAGCATCCTAATGAACTCATCGGCATTCGCATCTCTTGCAGCCATCTGAACCTTTTCCATATCTATTTTTGTTGTCAAGTCTTTATATCCGATGTTTTCAGCAACTGTCCCTGAAAATATTGTCTGAAGAAAATGATCTTAATGAGTTGTTAAAGATCAAGTGGCTTCAAACAACATATTCCAGCTCATGATAAAGGAAGTCTAGAATCACTCACAACATCCTGAGAAACCAGACCAACATGTCTCCTCAAACTTTCCAAATGTACGTTCTGGATATTTTTGTTATCTAAGAGGATACCACCTGTCAACGTGGAGCTTCAAATAAACAAGTTGCACTTGGATGGAAGTGGTGGGGGGGGGGGGGGGGGGGGGGGGTAAACAGTTAACTCACAGATTGCGTACCAGATAAGGGATCATAAAGCCGCAGAAGCAATTTCGCAAGGGTTGTCTTTCCTCCTCCAGATGGCCCAATGAGTGCAACAGTTTCACCAGCTTGGATGTGCACGTTAAGTTTATTCAGCACAAGAGGTCTCTCGTCCCCATATCTAAAGGAAACATCATAAAATTTCACATCTCCCTTCACAGTCTCCAGCTCAATGGCATCTTGCTTTTCAATCACCTGCTATGTTCACCAAACAATCTATAAGTAAAAGATGACAGCAATCAGATTAACCAGAAAGAAGTTTCTTCAGAAATCAAAAGACAACCCACGACAGTAACATCACTTGTCATGCTAAATGAGAAGAAAGTAGAAGGTGTAGAAATGAGTAGTAACTGCTTAACTGGCACTAGCAACTAGGTGGGCATGCCATAAGAAATATGGAAGTCATGAGTTGAATTCCTCTTTTTTCCAAAAAACAGTTGGCCAACATAAACCCAGAAAGCTCATATGAAAAACAGCTCACTAGAACACTAAATTACCTTAGATTTTAAGTTGGACAAATCAAACAATCGCTCTATAGCAGGTTCTCCTTGCTTCCACTCATTGAATGCTTTCCCAACATCCTGCAAGGTATTTTTGGACAGTTATCAATCACTTCAAAACAACAGCAAATAGCTAAATAGAGACGACGATATATCAACAATGGAACCAAAACCAAGTCGGAGTCGAGCAAGCAGATAGGAAAATATAAAGGAACAACTCTTTGATAATGTTACATGTTCTCATGATCAAAATCATGGCAGGTGGATACCAACACAGACGAATAGAGGATTGAATTCATTGTTTAATGTTCTTTCATAAAAATATCAAGATGTACAGTTGTGAACCTACCTGGATTGGCTCGACCAAGAAAACCAATGACGTCATAAAAGAAACGATGCTGCGGCTATCAAAAGAACCCCTTGAGACTACAAGTGATCCAACGCAAAGGGTAAACAACCCTCCAAAATATATAATCTGTATGATTTGTGGGGTGAGTGCCTTCATTTTCTTCTTTTTAAGATGTGCCAATAGGTCAGCATTGGCAAGCCTTTGGAATCTGACATTCTCACTGAGTTCTGCATTGTTTGCTTTAACAAAGAGAATTGCAGGGAGGACCTGCATGATATGAAAGAAGAAGAAAGGTAAAGGATGGCAACAAGTAACAAACTCAACTCTCCTTTTTAAAATGTCAGATTATACCTCATTGAGATAGGCAGAGAGATTAGCAACACTAAGGTGTGCCTCCTTGGATATCTTCCGCGTCCTTTCACCAAGGTATGCAATAGCAAGAGAGGTACCAGGAATAACCTGCAACACATCTCAAGCAGAATCAGGAAACTATGCAGAAGTAAAGAAGATGGCAATAATAACGGGGCAGTTCATTCATGCTAGCTGCACACAGTTTCCTTCCTCTCACCATGGCCGAAATCGCGGAAAGGGCAGGGCTAATGACCAACATCTGGGTCGCCATTGCTGATAATTGCAGAGCACCAGGTACAACGGTCTGTTCATACAAACTAAACATGTATCAAGTCGAGACCAAAGTAATCCTATAGTCTAGTTCAACCATGGAGGTTAATATATTGCTATTCACTCACATTGAGAAGAACATAGAGAGTATCGGCAACATCTTCGGCCTCACTTGTGATTCTGTGAGCAATATCTCCAGAAGACACGCCGCTTCCTCCTTCGAAAAACCCTAATTCCCTCCCCAAAACCCCTCGGAAAACATCACCTCTGATGTCAGCAACCGCATTCAACGCCGCTTTCCACAACATCGACTGCTGCAAGTAAGTGGCAGCCAGTTTGAACATGAAGAAAACGCCTAGAGCCGAACCTCCGGTGATCAGCTTGGTCGCATCCGCGCTCCCGACGCAAGAAGAGAGGTTTCCGAACCGGGACACGACTTGGCAGAGGGAGGCGACGGAGACGAGGCTGCAGAGCCATCCCAGGAGGATGAACTTCCATTGGGAGAGCAAGTAGGGTTTGATCAGGGAGAAAGCGCGGAGCGTGCGAGAGGCTGAATCCTCCTCGTCGTCGGCGAATTTACGCCGTTCCGGTTGCGACTTCTCCTCCTCATCCGCCGGCGCGGCGGAGGCGTAGAGAGGAGGGAGTCGGGAGGAATTGAGGGGTTTTAGGAGGGGTTTAGAAGAGAATTTCCTAGTTTGGAGAAGATTAGGCGACAATTGGAAAGACTTTGGTGGTACGATCGCCGGGCGTGGAGGAAAAGGAAGTCGAGAAAGAGAAGGATTGAGCTGAAGCTGAAGTAGAAGCGCCATGGTTTTCAGGTTAGAGAGCGATTTGTCGCTGGAAGGAGAGGTTCCGCGACTGGTAGAAGAAGGAGGCGGCAAAAGTCGAAAACGGAGAGGGCGAGAGAAAATTCTGCTCATGCCTGGCAATCATCGGCGGGGTTGAACATGTTCATCACGCCGGTTGCCGCTCCGAGTCGAGGGAGAGATAGAGGAAGTATCGACTGGTAGAGTTTAACGATTATTAGGAGAGAGAAAAAATAATAATTTCAGTCCTGGTAATTTAAACATGTCGTGATTCTTTGTTTTAGTTGCGTTCTGACTTGTGACGGGTCGTTTGACCTTGGGTCCTGGTAATTTAAAACGTCATTATAGTTTTTTTTTTTTTTTTTTAATTTAAAGAGTAGCGCCCTAACACGATTTGGGCCCTTCCGTCACCAGATAGTCTTCCAATCCAGCCTCACATCATCACCACCCAAGTCTGCGGCGAGCAGATAGGTCGAACGCATACTGAAGCACACTTCCCTTTCCAAATTCCATATCGTCCAATCCTCTCCCGGGTCATCCATCGGTGGGTGTGTCCCTGTAATTTGCACTACAGTTTTCCTAAGGAAAAAGGTTTTCAAAACTTTGCCAGTCCGACTCAGCTTGATTAGTTGTCATGTCCACCACAAATATCATTGTGCCCGAGATGAACTCAAGATCAGTCGCAAACGTACGTGTGCAAGGTTCAACTCACCATCCAACCAATTATCACAACAGAACCTCGTGGATTGGTCATCCCTGACACTAACCCTCTGTTTTTTTAGGGCGGAAAAGGAGGTGAAGGAAAGATTAGGGAGGGAAGTGAGATTTTCGATAAACTTTCCCCCGTTTCCGAGAGCAAGCACAGTGACGAGGGGAGGGAAAATGGATGGACAAGTCACTGTTTAATCCACACCCCCAAATCGGAGAGAAAGTGTCAATTAACACTCTTTTTCCTTTTTCTTTATTTGCCAGGACAATAAACCTTTCACTTTCCTTTTTTTTAATATTTGCCAGCCCTCTCTCCTCTCCTCTCTCTTTCCTATCTTCTTCTTCGTAGTTCGTTCTCCCCAAATGCTAACCCAAGCCAAAAACAGAGATAACTTTTTTCTTCCACTTCATCGCCTGCTTCTCTTCTCGTCAACTACTGCTCCTCCTAATAGGTCTCTATCCTCTGCTCGTCTTCTCATTGTCGTTCGCCATCATTTTGGCCGCCGACGATCTGTTAATCAGAAACGAGAAAGGCGGCCGGAGATCATAATCCGATCGAGAGAGGGAAGGAGAGCGATCCCACTTCCGTCTCTGTTCCACTCTGTCAAAAGCCAGAAATCAAAAATAAGAAATTATCAGAACTCCAAATAATCCTAGAATCACAAATTGAAAACATGCAATGGTTGAAAATCACTCACTGTTAGTCAAGTCGCTCGGACGCCATCGTCGTTGAAGTTTCAAAACCCAAACCAGCAGATCGAGTTCGAAGGAAGAAGGGAGAGTCAATTTGGTGTTCTCCTTTTGTCTGGCCTTCACAAAATGAGAACGACGATGGAAGACTGGAGACGAGAATGGGAAGGAGATCTAGATTAGAGCTACCTTTTCTTTTTCTTGCGACAGAGAGAATAAGTGAGGGGCTGAGGGCTGAGAGGTGAGGATAAGGGCAGCTGAATTAGAGTGCTTTAGATTAGGTTTTTCTTCTCACTCCTTTTCTATTCAACGAAAATTTATTTGTATAAAATATTTATTATTTAATTATTAAAGAATTACTTTAAATTTTAAATATTATTACTACGTGGCACTACTTATAGCACACTTGCTTCGTTATGCCGATTTGACAAGTGGTAATATGAAATGTTCCGATCGGTGGTACAACCGATTTATGCTAGTTTAAGTAACAAAATATAATTAATAAGAAAGTACAAATTTAATTCACAATTCCTAATCAATGAAAATAATATCAAAATAACATCAAATTATTTTACTATTATATACCCAATAAAATAACACATTCATCACAATTCCCAATACATATTTTCCTTCCCACTTTCCTTCATAAAACACAATTTTCCTCCCAATTTCCTTAACCTCCCAATTGTCCCTCCCCTCCTAATTCTCTTCCCCTCCCCTCCATTTTCCTCCCTTCCTTCGGAAACAGGGGGTAAGTAACACCCATTGCTTCATAAGCAGCCATGCCCCTTGCCCTTGGATTGCTCACCAGTCACCACAACACAGATTGTCGATTTTCACGCAGTTGTTGCAACTGTCTCTCCTTTGTCTTGAAATACTTATTCTCAATAATTTACTCATCTCCTTATGTCTGCAAATGCGTTGCCGCGACACTAGATAAGTTTTGTGTTTGCCCTCCTCCGAGCCTCAAACAAAGTCTCGAAAATTCATGTCAACCATATCAGAAATATAGCCATACAACTTCTTCATTTTCATTACATAAGAAGGCATTAATATTAAGAATAGAGAGAGCTTGAGCAACTCGCCCAACTAAGGACATAGTCTTCCTTCTCCAGCCTGAGAGTCTCTTCTCCATTTCTCAATAATGCACGCATACGTATCTCTGGTGATGCGCCCATGTAACACTGGAACACCAAGTTCGTGAGCGAGGTTGTTAGTATCTGGAAAAATCATAAGTTTTAAGTTTTAAAACACGATTTTGACTACATTGATAGCTGTCTTGATCAGTCTTTTGGTATTTGGCGAGAAGCTCTATGACTTATCCTTGTTGACGAGCTCTCCGAAAGCATCACAAAACCTATTGAGGAACGCCAACATTATCCCTGCTTTACATTAGCCTCTGCAAACAAGATCATATCGTCTGCAAAAGTAAAATAAGGCAATACACCTTTGGTATGTACATAGGTTCGACCGAATCCGATCGGGATCAGTCATCTAATCAAAACCTGGTTAAACAATCAAAATCGGGTTGAACTAGTTAAAACTGGATGGCCTGGCTAGTCAAAATCGGGTTTGAAAATGAGAAATGATAATTTTGTAATATAGATTTCTTTTGAAGAAATAATTTGGTGATATATGAATGTAGATTAGTGAGATTGTTTTAATATATCTCAAATATATGCATAATCTATTTGGTATTAGAGTTTTTCTCACATATTATGCTAAAACCACCTTGAACTGGTTCAACCCCATCCAACCATTAAACCTCAAACCACTTGTCAAATCGACTTTATGGTTTAATGCGGTTTGACAACCTTGGTTTAGAGTCATTGATATTGGTGGAGAGTATTGTTCGAATCAGCCGAGTTGGTTAGATGTTTGGCTCGACTTTCTATCACTATGTTTGGCATATAAGGGGTGCAAATTTGAGGGGGTTCAATTTGGGGTTAAACTGTACGAGGGTCTAAATTGTAGGTGTAAGTTAATGGGTAAATTGTTGTTTGGAAAGAAGAGTAGGGGGTGTAAAGCATTTTATATTATCATATAAAAAATTATTAGCAATCCTATGACTTCTTACATAAACCGGTATGTAAATAATCTCAAACCCCTATTAACATATTGTTAGTTAAAGCATATATATTAACCATCTTAAAATAAGGTACAAATCATTCAAAATCATTATAATAAGTCACACTAATATGGATACACAATTTAAACCACCATAACATTTTCTATTCAAGTCAATTTACAAGAAATTATCATAAATCAATCATTGTAATATACAGATAAAATTGACTATACTAAGCAAACATTATGCTCTTTGTTCATCAGCATAACCATATGACTTTCAAAATCAAAAGTATAGTAATACGTGGATTTTAGACATAAAAAAATAGAATAACAAACCAACACTCTAGTCGTCATTTATCCAGAAAAGATGTTGTGTTAGACAAGTTCATCACAGATAGCAAGCGTCTCGCTTCCAGAAAACCAAACATTATGTTTGTCTATTGACGATTACCGACAAAGAACTTATAAGCTTCATCGAGCAAGGTATCAAGCAAATCCAACCTCTCTAGTTCTACATATCTTACATTTGGATGATAAACACATTCTCAATGATATTCTTGAATTGAAGTACCCCTCCCGATAGCACCAATAAGCTCCTTAATGGATCTTTCAACAATCTTGTTTCCTACACTCAACTTCTCCACCATGCTCTTAATAGAAGCAGTCACACCTTTGAATTGATGACTAGCTATGGTGGTTATCAGAGTATTTCTTTTAAGGCCGCGCGAGGAAGAAGTTGCATGGGAGTTGGTGTAAGGTTATGGATCATGAGTGAAAGCTTTCAAATGTTCAGCACTATAGGCTCTAGCATTCCCCGTGAAAAAGTACCAGTATCATCACCATCATACATCAATTACATCATTTAAATCAATATCGAGTCGAGGAGATGTCGTATGCTATATTTGAACCCTTTAGAAAACACTAGTGGCTTTATCACCTCTTGCTCTTTGCTGACTATATAACTCAACAAGCTTGTCATAATTGTTGCCAGACAAGCGGCGGTATCTACTTGCACTAGGTTTTTCCTCCATAAAAGGTAATGTACAGAAAAGAAATATATAGCAACTTAACAAAGTTATGGCGGCTGAGATTCAAAAAGATAATAAATGGCAGATTATATGTTCTCATATTCTCCCAAAATAATTAGGTATAGGTAAAAAAGTTCATATAGTTCATACACATTAAATCATAAATCACAGTTACTAACTTGGCACAAAAGATCTCATACTTTAGACCCAGCCTCAGAACATTTTGGTCATATCCAAGCAAGCCATTCATATTTTTGAAAATTTCTTTTGCATTTGCCATGTGTTTTTTCAGCGTTCAATGTCTACTTTTCACATTGATCTTATCGATGGTAAGATTGAATTTCACTCTCAAAGCCTCAACTACACTGTTCAAAGCATGGGCAGTAAACTGACCGTCCTGTCTATTCTCTTTACGTTCCTCTGAAAGTAGAAGATCCAAGAGCTCAATAGTCAACATCCATCACATTTGACCAAACAACATTCTCTCCCCCCCCCCCCCCTCCCCCACCCAAGCGCATTTCCCACGACTTTCTCATTTCCTTTATATTTGGGGATTAGGGTTTATACGAATAGAATTAGGGATTTAGATTGGGATTTGGGGAAAAAATAATCGGGCTAGACCTTAGAGGGATTGAGATCGAGAATTGAAAGGATAGGGAGATTAGGGTTTGGGAGATTTTCTTAATATTCTTCTTATTGATTATGAATGAATCACAAAATACATATATATATATATATAGGGAATTACTAGAAAACCCTAATAGACTATCATAATATGACTAAAAGACTACTAACCATATTGATAATAATCGTAATAAATAATATAGTAATTATGAATAATCGTGTTTCCATCACTTCGTACAAAATGTTAAATAAGATTTGTATATGACATACAAAAATAAAACATGAGACAAGTAAACAATATTACTTTGCTATCACCTTTGAAAATATAGTTTAACCGAACACAACAACCTTGCAAACAATACTCATATTAAATACTCTCAAATTACAAGCAATTCATAACATAATTTCACAAAACAACAAAACTCAGAGAAAATGAAAGCCTCAAATAGTAGAATACAAGTTAATAATATAAAGAATTTCATCTCAAATAATTCTTATAATCATTCCATATCTGCTAGCCATTACTGCCTCATAATAATACTCCTGCTTTAGAATCCTCATTGCATCATTCATAATTTTCCGTACTTTATTGTTGTAGCTATCTTTCGACTTGTAGTTCATCGTCATGATCCACATCCTCAAAATTTTGTGTAAAATGCAAAATGCAAAGATAATGTACGTAGTCGTGTGAAATGAAAATTGGGGTTCAGCACCACTCTGTATGATCATAAACATTTTTCCAAAAATCCAAATTATCGTTCTATATCATTACTTAGAACTGAATCTCGATGATTGCGTAGCTCTCTAGCATTCTTAGGTCCATTGTGAGTATACACCCTTAGGTGGTAACGAACATTGCCTATGTGGAGTCAACAATGAGCCCTTTAACATAAAACCACAATCACCGAGATAGTATTTTTCCTAAGCACAAAGAACAATCACAAGATCTAATTTATGGGATGTCAATTCTATCAAGCCTAACAAATGCACTTTTTAAAATTAATGAATCAGATGAAGTTCCCTCCCACCCCGCAACACATATGTGAATTGCATGTCAAAGCTACAACAAGCTAATAGATTCTGTGTAGGCCACTCCTTCCGACCATGAAATCTTGGATGGTCATCACGATGAAATTTCACACAAAAATGAGATCCATCAACAACACCAACGCAATCCTGTATATTTGTAATATAATTATAATATTTTTCAGAACTTTGCTACGATGACTTGCAACTCACCATGACTTGGAGAAAACTATATACCTCTTCAACTAGATAGTCGATCTCTTTCCAAGAAATCGGTCTATTGATTCCACCAAGCGGTCTACCCCTTTCATCAAGCGATCTAGTACTTCCAACAATCGCTCAACCAGATGAACCATTTCTAATGACAACATTATTTATAATTAGAGGATTCCCATAGTATAGATACGTTTGCTGATAAGAAAGTTAAAATTAGTACAAAGGCTGTAGCATAGATAAGAAGTCTCTCGGGTGATGTGGAAAATATTTTGCATATTTATTTCTTAGATTTGACTTATTTTATAGAGACTCTCATCTTTCTTTTTGGTTGTTTTTATCCTATAGTTGTCTTGTGATACATCAACATTGTTGCTATTGTTGTTAATATGGTGTTTTTTTTGTCTAGGTGTATAATATGCGCAGAGATTTGGTTACCCACGGGTGATAGGATGTTTCATTACTATAAAACAATTTAGTATTGTATGCCTCCTATTATCCATTATTATTTTAATGTAAGTAGAAGGTAACTGTGTCATTTGGTCGACCGTTCAATGGAAGCAATAGATCATTCTTTGAAAGCAGTACACCGTTTGTCGAAATTGGTAGACCGTTTGCCGAAAGTGGTCTACCACTTCCAACAAGCGGTTGTAAGTTGATATTAAGTGTGTCATCAGGTCGACCGCTTGCCGAAAGTGGTAGACTGCTTGCCTGAAGTTGTGCACCACTTGATGGAAGTGTTGGATAATTTTCTTGGAAGTTGGCAACCAATTTAAGGAAGATGTAAACCAATTTCTTGTAAAGTGGTTGACCACTTTATGAAAAAGGTAAATTGCTTTCTCCAAGTCGCCATATGCATACCCTATTTTTTATAGTTAAAAAGTTTATGTATAGTTGAAAAAACTATGTTATTTACCTAAAATAGGGATAAAATCTAGGATTATCACGAATTTTAGATCCCATGGGAGTAGTGATTGTCAGTTGTAGTAAGAGTTGAGGTTCTAGGCCTAAGACTGCTCGCCAAACATTGTGAAATTGACGATGAATAGTTTCATTATTCCGCTAGTAATGAAGACACATATTAGTAAAGTTCACACCCGCTTTGTCAAATAATTTGCAAAAACATTAGCTACTTGCTTCTCTACCGTGTTGAGTTTATAGATGACCAACAACCCAATATTCCTCAGCTTCTCGCATAATTCAGTAAATGCATATGAATCATTCTCAAGGCCGAACGACAAAATCAATCTTGGAGGGTTAGGCGTTCCATTAACTCTTGACGTTTTCTTGCTTGGTAACTTTCATGTTGACTTAATGGACCATCAATAGCAGGTTGAAGACAATCCAAAGAATATAGAGCATGAACACTATATCATACTAGTGTAATCACACACGTCTTTCTTTTTCGGTGCCAATTATCCATTATCGTTTGTCAAGCTTGGAGTATAGCATTCTATTCGTAAGATATGGGAACTTCAGTGTCATCAATTTTACCCTCATTGTAAAATACAAGGGCATCATCACCATTCTAGCCATGTCATTCATTATCTACCTAACATGACACCATAATTTGTTATCCATTAACTTTCCAAAATGAAGGCAATAAAGAAAGTAGAAAAAAAAATAATAAAATCGTAACTACATCTACTAATTATCTAAAATATTGGATAAAAATTAGAAAATAAAAGGAAGGAAAATATAATAATAACCCATTTATGTCACGTAATATATGTGGGCAAATGAATTATTAGAATAAACGAAATGGTTTATTGTTACTATTTTCGTTGTTTAAATTATGATTAGGATTTTGCTCTTCCTTAGTTTTATTAGTTCAGTTGTCATTTGCCTATTTAAACAAATGAGAATAACAAGCAAAGGTAAGATTTTAAGACAAAGCAAAACAATAGTGTGTTTCAGGAGGTGGGTAGGTTCTTATAACAAGGACACTGTATTCCTTTAGACTTTACCAAAACCTTCCAAATTATCAATCTTTCTACCTAGTCTTCTTCTTCTTCACGTTCCCACCCCTTTGTCACCATCACCTCTCTGCTAATTCCATTCTTCCTCCATTAAACACCATAGTTTCCATAAATCAAACCCTAAACACTTAGTTCCCTAGACCTATTCCTCATAACAGGGAGCTACTACCCTTTCTAAGTCATAATCACATAACAATCTACTAATTATACTAGCGGCAAAGTTTTTAGTTGAAGAAAAATATATGGAACATAGTAGCTAGAATGCAAGATTGAACGAATTAAAAGAGTGATTCATAAAAAATGGAACATTCATCGGACAAAAAACGATGGAAGGAATCAGCGATTCATGGTAAGTGACAATCATGAATAAAGTTTGGGGTTTAATCATATTCACCTTCAATCAAAGAGCAGCGGCAAGTTGGCTACAAGAGGGAGATTCGAATTCCAAGTACTTCCATATCACAACTGCTCAAAGACGCCGACAAAATCATATTGAACTTCTCCGGGATGATCACGGGTTCATACATGTTGAGGAATCAACAAAAGGTGATGTCTCTGTCTCTTACTTTCGCCGCCTTTTTTCCTCTAATGGCAATCCTTTTCAGTTCCTCGTGGCGGAAAGTTAGCTCTGCACATAATGCTCTCCTAACAGCTTAGATTTCCCATAGTGAAATTCAGCGAGCTGCCTTTAGTATCGGTCCTACTCAAGCCCCTGGATCGGATGGTCTCACTGCTGCCTTTTTTCAATCTTTTTGGGATATCGTCGGTAACTCAGTTTGTGTTGCTGCTAGTTCTTTTTTTAGGTCCGGTCGTTTACTACACAACTTCAACCATACGTTACTTATATTGATCCCAAAGATTCCTAATGCAGATTCGATGACACATATGAGGCCAATAGGCCTCTGCCAGGTGTTTTATAAGATTATTTCTAAGCTTTTCGCCTCGTCTGAGTCAGGTGCTTCCTTTGGTGGTCAGTGATGCTCAGAATGGGTTGATGAAAGGCAGGGATATCTCGGAGAACATTCTCATCCACAGGAAGTTATGCATTTCCTCAAAACGAAGACCCAGGGCCGAGATAAGTGGATGGCTCTCAAGCTTGATATGGAAAAAGCATATGATCGGGTCGAGTGGGGATTTCTTTTTGCTGTAATGGAGGCATTGGGGTTTGATTCTACTTGGATTAAGTTGATTAAGGTGTGTGTGACAACAGTCACGTTTTCCATTTTATTAAATGGCCACACTCACGGCTATTTTCGGCCGGAACGGGGTCTTCGACAAGGTGATCCTCTCTCACCTCTGCTTTTTGCCATTTATACTGAAGCCTTTTGTACCTTGATTTCTAATGACCTCTCCTCTCAGCAGCTACATGGATCAAAAATTCATCACCGCGCTCCAGTCACTTCACATTTACTTTTTGCTGATGACACTTATTTGTTTTTGCGAGCTTCTTCTACGGAATGCTCTACTCTTTTGCAGTTACTTACCCTCTATGAAGCAGCTAGTGGGCAGAAGATCAACCTGCAAAATTCGAAAGTATGCTTCAGTTCCTATGTGTCGGCTCAGGAAGCATCCGCTCTAGCGGCTCTTTTGAGTGTGGATTCCATTGTTGATCTTGACAAGTATCTAGGTCTCCCCGCTCAGATCCACCGGTCAAAGGTTCAAACATTCCGGTTTCTTGAGGACAGATTAGCCAAAAGGATTCAACATTGGAAGTCTAAATCCCTCTCCTTGGCAGCAAAAGACGTGGTGATCAAAGCGGTTGGATCAGCAACTCTGGTTTATGCGATGCTTTCTTTCCGCATTCCGGCCACCTCCTATCGTCGTATGAATGGCTAGCTCTCGCGGTATTGGTGGGCCAGCCAAGCCAAGGTCAAAGGTATTCACTGGCTTTCTTGGCCAGCCATTTGTGTGAGTAAGTTTCGAGGAGGCCTTGGATTCCGGGACGTCGATCTCTTTAATATTGCTATGCTAGCAAAACAGGCCTAGAAGCTGCTGCTGTCCCCGACTTCTACATTGGCTAGAATGTACAAGGCTCGTTACCATCCCCATTGTGACTTTCTCCATGCTACAGCTGGTTCTCGTCCATCCTGGGCTTGGCAAGGTGTATTAGCTGGTCGAGAGTTGCTTCTTAAAGGGCTTCGGTGGCAGGTTGGGTGTGACACTGCCATCCGGATCCTTGAAGACCCTTGGTTGCCTACTTCTCCACCTTCCTCTCCGTCCCTTCTACCCGGGGTCCATCTCCCCAGTCTGTATGTGGCATCTCTCATCGATCCTTTGACGCGGTAGTGGAATTTACAGTTGCTTCTGTTTTATTTTACTCTTGCCACTGTACAGTCGATTCTCTCTATCCCTATCCCTCTCACTCCCAGGCCTGACAGGTATATTTGGCATTATTTAGAGACAAGAGTATTCTGTCAAGTCGAGGTATCACCTCCTCTCGGATGTTCGTTCTGAGTTGTTCAACACTCTTCCACCTCATTTGGATGCTCGGTTCTGGAAATTGCTTTGCAGCTTACCTGTTCCTCCTAAACTGAAGTTTTTCTTATGGAGGGTTGTTCGGGGTTTCTTACCATGCTTGGCGGTGCTACATAGCAAAACTCTTAGTCTTAGCGACTCTAATGTTTGTCCTGTATGTTCTGACGGGGTTGAATCTATTTCTCATTGCCTGTTTGATTGTAGAGTGGCACGTGCAGTATGGAATCTAGCTGGCAAAGATCATGTCTGTGTGCTTCTCTCGGGTATGATGCCTGATTTAGCATGGTATGCAATTTTCTTCTCTATGCAGCTCAGCAAGGTAGCCATGGCAGAATTGGTCTTCCTAGCCTGGCGGATTTGGAAGGCTCGGTGCTGGTCTTGCTATGACAAGGTCCAGTTCCTCCCTGGCCCTCTTTTCCGCCAATTTTTACTTCAAAAGGAGGAATGGATAGCAACCACTTCTCCTCCATCTTCACATGGATGTCGTTTAGCTCGGCCGCCTATCTCCTCTCCATCGCCATCCTGTCCTCCGGGTGGTCTGCTCGTTCGTTTTGATGGGGCGACTAGGCGGGAGGTCGATGGCAGTATTGGCTTTGTTGGTTTCTCTTCGTCCGCCTCCATCACTTGTGCCTACGTTAAATACTACTGTGGCTTATTTGACCCTTTTGTGTTTGAACTCTTAGCGTTACGAGATGCGATGGAACTCTTAACTAGGGGTATTTTTCTGTTTGTTTTTGTGGGGATTCTCAATTGGTGATCCGCCGCATGACGGAGGATACGTCTCAGCATAACATTGGCGGAGCAATCCTGGATGAAGTTCGGCTGATGAAAGCATCATTCGCGTCTATTCGTTTTGTTTTTTCTCCTCGTAGAACTAACAGGGCTGCCCATTGCGTGGCGAAAACGGATCTTGCATTGGCTAATCAGCATTTGGCTGATTTCCGTTATTTATTTTTTATTTAGTTTTTTGTAATTCCCAATTTATTACTTTTCTATCTATGGCAAAAAAAAAAAGTTGGACAAAGTTCAAATGAAGATGGAGATCCCAGCAGCCAAACGATCAAGATGGTGGAGCACCACAACAAGAATAGTAGATCGATCCTACTTTTGTACGATGCAACAATTGGAGATCGAGGATGAGAAAACTCATCAGTTGATTGAAGCCGACGAGACAGATTATCCAGAATCAGAATCTATGGCTTCTAAATCTAGGTTTAGCGATTTTTTCTAATGAATGGGGGAAGAGAGATGGAAGAGAACAAAAATAATTTTTTTGAAACCAGAGTAAGGCCACCATAATTTATTGCTTAGCCAAGTTGCTTGAATCAAAGGAAACAGTAGCTTCTACCAAAAAAAAAAAAAAAGGAAACAGTAGCAAAAACTTCAGAGGGAGTCTCTGCAGTCCAACACTTACAATCATTAATAGATAGAGGAATGTGGGCAAGTTGGTGGGCTACGGTATTGGCTTCTCGAAAGCTATGAAGCCAGGCTCTGGATTCATTAGTCTTTATAGCATCCTGAATCATTTTGCAGATTACTCCTACCTCATTCAGACACAGACACTCTAACCTCGTTTAAGTTTAGTAATAAATTGAATGGGAAGAAAGAAGGTAGAATAGTAGAAGACAATAAATTGGATAGAAAAAATTGAAAATGATAATAAGGGGGGGTGGAAGTGAAACAGTAAACTTACCCTTTTAATGCAATCCCAACCATTGTTGCAAAATAACCAAATAGATGCAAATGTCTTGGGTTCCACCATCCCAAAAATTTACACCCTTTCATTTGTGCCCCTAAACAAACTTAGTGTATATGTCTAGCATCTCAACTTATGGTATGGAGTATGTTGAGGATTGGGAAGTTGTGGACAAGAAGAAGGGGATTACATGGACGTAGGTAGAGGTGACAAATAGATCAAATTCATGAATTGGTGAATTGAATAAATGAATTCAGGTGACATCTATAATTTTCAAGTATCCATAAAATCATCAATCCAATTGAATTTGGATTAGTTGAACATTTTAATGAATGGATTGGTTGAATCGGATTCAAATTGCCACCTCTAAATAGTGACCTCTCAAATCACCTAATGAATGTTCATTGTATCATCTACTGTATGGCGTAAAATGTACATATAATCTTGGCACTATCTTTCTCTACAATATCTTGTGCACTAAATTAATCGTCAAATAATCTTTTCATGCTTCAACACAAAAAAAAAAAAAAATCTTCAAATGTAACTTACTATGCAAGACGTACAAGAATGCTAGCCCCAAAACAATGTGAAACAAGTTACTTTTTTAAGTTGAATCTGTCTCAGCCCCGACGAGTTATCAAGAACTAGTTAGGTCTAACAACGAGAGTGATTAGGATATAATATAGAATAAATCTATATCATTCTTGTACACACCTTTTCAAACAAAAATCAACATATGAGCTTGAAACTTGCATAGATTCTTATGTTTTATGCTTAAATTAATTGTTAATATTGTGGATCAAGTTGATTCCAAAAAGAAACCGCTTGATCATAACATGAAACCTCTTACGTGATTGTGTGGACGATAAACACATTTGTCACATCCTAATTACGACATTTGTTAAGCGTCTCAATATAATGATCAAACTAATGCCACTCCAAACTAGGGTGATGTTGCAGCTGAACTGTAGCAAGATTTTCCAGTTTTCTCTACGACAAACTTCTGCAGAAAGCAAGGGTTGAAATAAATCCAAAATCCAAAAAAAAAAAACTCTTCAATTTAGGAAAAAACAAAAGCAAGAAACAAGTAAAAGATATAGTTAACCAGCCTAATCAATGGGCCATGATTTTTCTTTGGCTTTTATATTTGGCTCATTCTCAGGTTTGTCTCTCTCTCAATTTCTTGACGATGCCGAATGCAGCACCAGCAACAGCAGCAAAGATCACTGAGATTATGACCGTTGTTTTCAAGCTTTCCGCACGATCCTTCTTATCCTCGCTCGCCTTCTTCTTTTCTGCCTCCTCTTTTTCCTGCCATGCCAACACCCAAAAGGTTTCCCCATAACTGTTTGTTCTAACAATTATATGTTCAAGAAAACAAATTGAAATTGAAATATGATATTTTTCACGTCAAGCAATCCACATTTACATAAGCAAACCACAACCAACGTTTTGCGGTTATCCAACGATCGATAGCAGTAAGATCATGTAAAGAGAAATGCCAAAGATAATGATAAAGAGTAGAGTACCTTGTTGGCGAGGGAGGCAGCAATGCTGGAGGAAGTGGAATCAGCCTCAACTCTTTTGTTGTGGCTAGGATTCAGCTCTTTGTCTACATTAGCCTCTGGAAATGCTTTCTTATCTGAAACGGCTGTCATCTTTTTCTTCCTTCTTCTTTTCTTTCTTTTCTTTTTGGTTTGTTTTGCTACAAGATCTTTGTCTCTTCCTCTGTTGTGTTAGGTTCAGCAACGAAGAAAAAATTACAGGGAGAAAAAGGAGGAAAAGAGAGAGAGAAAATCCTTAAGTTTTTTTTCTCTCTTTTATTGCACTCACTAATGAGAGCAAGAACAATGACATGTGTCTTGTCCTTGTATGCTACTAAGTTTGTTGCGGTTGTTTTGCTCATCTCCACAAGGTTCCCTGAAGATTATATGGGATCCGAAATATAAGTATATAATCAACTAACCAACCAATAAACAAGGATTGAAATCTGATGTAAGAGTAAGACTTACTATTTTTATTAGTGTGGGGTTTAGTTAACTCAGAAATACGCTTCCCTTGAGGATTTTTCTTCGTGCTTAGCCCGGTTCTCATGCACCCTTCTTTTCTTATCTGGAAAATTTGGTCACTTCAAAAAGAGAGATCCACTATGCAACTGGATTACTACAACTTCAAGAATCAACTAAGAACAACAGAAGCCCATAACAAGGAATACTGCACGCTTTTGATCCTTAGACCACCCACAATGTGGGAGGGGAAAAGGGGTGGGGGAAGAAGTTTGACCACAATAGGGGAAGGGAAAGAGGATATTTGGTATGTTATTTTTTTATAAAATCAATTGATCTTTGGAAAATAAGGCCGTTGGTAGGCAATTTTGTCCGTTGGGGAAACAAAAAAATAAACCAAAATTATTTAGTTAAAGAAAAAACATAAAAACAGATAAACCCGCTGGGCTGCACGCCTAGCGGTCCCGGCCCGCCCCCTCCACTCTCTCTTCCTCCTCTTTTTGTCCGTTTGTAGAGAGTTTTCCCACCCATTTTTCACTACTTTCACTTTTTTCCCTTCTCCCGCCACTCACATTGTGGGTAGTCTCAGGAGTTGTTCACATCTAAATATTAAAAACTTGTGAAACAAGCTTGGAGGATCCTATCCTCACCTGATTCATTGTGGGCCAGGATTCTGAAGGGTTTGTATTTCGCTTAATGTGATTTTAGAGATGCCCGTAAAGAAAGTAGAGTCTCCTCGATCTGGGCAAGCATTTGTGATGTTAAGCAATAGATGTGTCAAGGTATGATCAGAGTCATAGTAAATGGAAGGACCAAGCGAATCTTCAACGATCCATGAATTCTGAAGAAGCCTGATGGGACTATCATAGGACCAGTCAATGATCAAAGGATGGTTTGTGATTTAATCTATCATAATGAAAGGATGTGTGATCTCTCGGGGGTTTGGTGGTCAGGTTTCGATGGTGGACCAACAAGCTATCGACATGATCCCTATTGGCTCCCCATAGATGGAGGATTTTTGGGTGTGGCGATTTACAACGACGTGACGAAAGGATGTGGGATCTCTCGAGAGTTTGGTGGCCAGGTTTCGATGGTGGACCAACAGGCTATCGACATGATCCCCATTGGCTCCCCGTAGATGGAGGATTTCTGGGTGTGGCGATTTACAACGACGGGGGAATTCTCAGTTAGTTCTGCCTACCATGCTTTCCATGATAACCACCATTTTGGAACCACTAAGAGTTCAGAGGCTCCCCAAGCGGATAAGGAGAAATGGAAATGGCTTTAGAGCCTCTCCTTGCCACCGAAGATAAAATTCTCCCTCTAGAAGGCATCTAGAGGAGCTCTATTGACAAAAGAGAACATTTTCTCCCGACATTGCTCTCCAACACGAGAATGCCTTATCTACTTCCAGATGGAGGAATCCACGCACCACGTTCTCTTTGGATGTGCCCATGTTGGGGAGTCATGATGCATCTGGTTCCTCAGGTTGCTCTCCCCCCCTTCTCCTCCCATACTTGACTGTTATTGATTGGCTTTCGGTGGTTGGGAAGTCTTGCCATTAGGTGACTATACTAAAATTGGTATACCATCTTTGGAACACGAGGAAAGCTCGGAATGAAAAGGTCTTCAAAAATGTCAATCCTTGGCCCCCTCGTACCTGTTCGAAGTAATTACAAGAGCTTCAGTAGTGGAAAACTTGCCCAAAAAAGAAGAAAGAGGGTATCAATGTTTGTAGCCGGTCTACTCCACCCTCATCCAACTCTCCACCACCGTCTGGCAATCTCAATTTCGAGATTCACTGTGATGGGTTGTTTTTCATGATACCTAGGAGGCGGTATATGGCGTTGTCGTTACTAACAATCATGGTGAGGTTTGTGATGGGAAGGGCGACCCCCTATTATGCAATTCAGTTTTGGAAGAGGAAGCAATAGCATTACAAGAAGGATGTTTGCTCGCATTGGATCTCAATGAACCATGCATGATCCATTCTTATTGTTAAACGTTGGTTGGAACTGTTAGAGGACGAATGAAGGATTGGTCGTGGGCTGTTGCTGCACGTATGGATTTCATCGTTTCTCCCCCTTCAGCGAGCCCCAAATGTGGGGATTTCCTTCGTGTGTGATAGACCGATAATTATACATGTTTTTACCCCTATTCTGAGGCCGTTTGTGACGAGGAATCTCGTGTTTTAAGTCGATTTCACGCTAGGTTGTGTGTTTATGTCATATTTCAGGTCCCGGCGTTGGAATCGAGGCGGAGAAACGAGTTCTGGGTCGAAAGGAGCAAAGTTGGGACGAATAGGGCTGAAGGAGGAAAATACCCGGTCAGGTGGCCAAATACCCGACCGGGTATTAACCAATTTTGGGCGCCCGAGAAGCAGCGAGGGGCCCGGGCACAGCAGTTAAATCCCCGGTCGGGGATTTTGGTGTTGGACCGGGGATTTCCCTCTTTAGTGAAACGGTGCGCTGCAGAATACCCGGTCACAACCCAAAATACCCGACCGGGTATTCTGACCGGGTATCGCGACCAGGCAGAGGATTTAAGAGAGAAGAAGGCCAACATTGAAGGATTCGAGTTTTAGAGAGATAGAGCGATTCCTAGAGAGAGAAAGCGACGAACAAGAGCCTCCAAGTGCCCTAGATCGATCTTCAACACCATTGGAGCTTGGTTTGAGATTGGAGAAGTGCCGATTCAACGTCCAGGAGCAGGAATCCATCCTTCACAGTATGAATTCCGCGTCTGATTCTGCTTTTGCTTCTTTCTCCATGGAGTAGTTCTCCCATTCATCTGGGTATGGAGAACCCTAGATTTGTATGTTAGGCTTTGATTGTATGAACCCAAGTACTGATTCTGTGATTGATTATATTCGATTGAAGTTTTTATGATTGAATGACTTGAATCCTGATCAAATTCCTGTTGTTTCTGCTTTAACCTAGAATGAGAATATCTGCCTAGGTTAATAGAGTATCCTTGATTGAAGGTAGGGAGTTGGTGACTTTAGTCGAGGAGCCAACTCACTATTCTGTACCGGATTTACTCCGGTAGTGGAGGTTTTGTTCTTAGGGCCTCAATCTGTCGACTCCGGTGGAGGTTAGTCGCCCGCTAGAGAGTCAGATTGAGAGGGTCTGAAGACCTTTAGTCGAGACTTCAGGCTGTTTAAGAACCTTCCGCAGTATAATCTTCATAGAAACTGAACTTGGTAATTACAATCCGGCTTAACTGCAGACTAGGGGGAACCATATCCGGGTGACCTCTTTAACCTGAATACAACCAGTTTACTTGCTTTGTTTGTTTGGTAGTTTAGACTTGCACTCCAGTTTTATTGCTAGATAACAAGAACTCAGTGAGTAGTCAGCAAATCTAGGACCCGGGTTGACATCTAAACCTAACCCGCTATACTACGCTTTAGGAAGTGGTTTCACTTGGCCAATTCCTAGGGTGACAGTAGAGTCGAGTCAAGTTTTTGGCGCCGTTGCCGGGGACGGCTAGGTTGTTGAAGAAAAGTGATTTCTGTTACTCTAGCTTTTCTTTTCGCTTTGTTTGCTTTGTCCCACTTGTGCCTTCACGGGTTTGCTTGCTTGAGTGTGTGCAGGTAGTGCATGACCCGTAGCCAGTCAGGAGGGTTACTGCCGTTGGATCCAGAGCTTGAACGCACTTGCCGCCAACTTAGGAGACAGCAGCGAGCTAGACTGGTTACGGGAGAGCGCATAGACGGCCACTTAACCAGCGATTCTGAGGAAGAGTCCGAGATGGAGGGCGAAGACATCCCACAACCGGGGAATGCTCGACAGGTTCCCCCGGTGAATCAGCATCCACCACCACCGCCGGGTCCCACCTTGGAGTACTACTACACTCCACGGATTGCTGACATCCACCCGGTCATCCTCTATCCACCCGTCCCAGCAAATAACTTCGAGATCAAGCCAGGCTGGATTCATCTCATCACATCCTCTATCCAGTTCCATGGCTTGAAGGATGAGGAAGCCCGGGCACACCTTTCCCGTTTTCTGCAGCTGACGAACGGGTTCAAGCTGAATGGTGTTCCGGATGAGGCAATCCGCCTTCACCTCTTCCCCCATTCTCTGGCGGGGAATGCTAAGAGGTGGTTGGAGACCCAGCCCCCACTGTCCATCACTTCTTGGGACGATCTGGCGGATAAGTTCGTGCACAGATATTATCCGGCATCGAAGACTACTGAGATTCAGCGGGAGATCACTCACTTCCGCCAAGAGCCAGATGAGTCCCTTCGTGATGCATGGGAGCGGTACATGGGATACTTCTGGCAGTGCCCCCATCATGGCTTCAGCGATGCTTTCACAGTGGGGAACTTTTACAGTGCCATCACCCCAGACAGCCAGAGGGTGATCGAGTCTCTATGCCCAGGAGGGGATATCCTTACTAAGACTCCACCCGAGCTGAACCAGATGATCAGTACCTTGGCTGCCCGCGATCATTCCTGGGGGCAGAGCAGCAGAGGCAGGCACTCCCGGGACCGTGGTGTGCACGCCATGGAGACCAGATCCGGGCTCGAGCAGCAGGTAGCTGAGCTAGTGCAGGCATTGAAGCAGCCCAACAGTCTTATTCCGGGCAGAAGTTTGGCTACACCCCCAGTTGCTCAGTGTCAGTGGTGTGAGAGCCCGAATCACCTCGTGGAGGATTGTCAGTCTATGAGGGAGTCTTCTACTCCCCAAGAGCAGGTGGCCTTCATCGCCAATGCTCGGCGCCTCGATCCATACAGTAACACATACAATGAGGGATGGCGCCAGCATCCCAACTTCGCCTGGAGCAGCAACACCAACAAGCCACCTGGGTTCCCAGCACCAGCAGGTGGTTTTCAGCAGAGGCAGCCTTTCCAGGCTAGACAGGGGCAGCCATTCCAGCAGCCTCAGCGTCAGTATGCCGAGCCAGCAGCAGCACCAGCTCCCGATAATCAGATGACCAAGCTTGAGAACATTTTGGCAGCATTCATGACCACCAGCCAGGCAAATTTCACGAGGATGGATCAGGCCATAGCTTCACTGGAGGCAGGCCAGAGGAACCAGGGTGCCATTCTGCAGGATCTCCAGCACCAGATAGGGGACTTAGCTCGCCAGAATACTACCAGGGCACCGGGGACTCTGCCTGCCACCACTGTCCCCAATCCTCGCGGCCCTCACGAGACTGCCCATGCCATTTTCACCAGGAGCGGCAGGCCTACATCAGCTGATCCTGCCCCGACCAGGCAGGAGGAACCACTACCTGCTTCAGCACTTCCAGCCGGTGATGCAGAAGCGCGGGTGGAGAAGGAAGCCCCTGCTCCCAAGCCACAACCAGTGGTGAAGGAGCATGTACCCCAGCTTCCCTTCCCCACTCGCCTCCATAAAGATAAGCTGGAGACTGAGTTTGCCAAGTTCATGGCAATGTTGAAGCAGCTCAACATCAGCGTACCATTTGTGGAGGCACTGTCGAAGATGCCCAAGTACGCGAAGTTCATGAAAGATCTCTGCACCAACAAGAAGAAACTTGGGGATCTTTCGACAGTGCTGCTGAGCGAGGAATGTTCTGCCATCCTGCAGAACAAGCTGCCCGAAAAGCGCAAGGATCCAGGGAGTTTTACTATCCCTCTTACTATTGGCAGCATGCATGTAGGAAAGTCCTTGGCGGACCTAGGAGCTAGCATTAATGTCATGCCATATAAATTGTTCAAAAAGCTAGACCTAGGTGAACTTAGCCCTACTAGGATGAGCATTCAGCTGGCTGATCGTTCTGTGGTGCATCCTAGGGGTATCATAGAAGATTTGCTTGTTAATGTGGGTGCATTCACATATCCTGTTGATTTTGTTATTCTGGATATAAATGATGATGTGGATGTGCCTTTGATTCTAGGTAGACCGTTTCTTGCCACCGCCAAGGCACTGATTGATGTGCATGATGGTAAACTGATCTTGCGTGCTGGAAATGAACAGGCTATTTTTCCTGTGACTGACTTTGATCATTGTGCTATGATTTCTGTATCGCCTGTGCATGCTATTTCTGATCAGGTACACGAGCCTGTCGTGTACCCTTCTGCACCTCTCATTTTGCAGGACCCGCCTATCATTCCTTCGTCGCCACTCCATCCAGTCTCGCCTCCGAACAAAAAGCTCAAGGAGGAGTGGCGACCGAAGCCGCAGGTGGCTAAGCCTGCACGGAAGAAGAGTGGAGACCACTATGAGCTGGTCCCACCCCCCGCACCACGACCACCCTGGCCATCCGAGTACTCACTCGCCTGCATCTTGCCGGATGGCCAGGTCGAGCTGACTTCTGCTGGTGGTTGCAACCGTCGGGTGCACGGTCATCACCTGAAGCTGTACCTCAAGAGCGACGTGGATCCGCTCTTGGAGGCACCTGTTCCTGCACCTCCCTGAGTATCCACCATGGGCGTCCAGCTAAAAGACGGTAAAGAAGCGCTTGTGGGGAGGCAACCCCAGCACGGTTTGACTTTCTTTCTTATGTTTCGAGTCGGATTGCGTTTTGGTTTGGTTTTGGTTTGTTTTCTTTGTTCTGGATGATGTATTATTGGGCTGAAATCAGACCTAACATATTCTGGTTGAGCTCTTCTGTTTCCCTTGAGCTGTGCTGTGTTCCCGCCTGGTCCGTTTCCAGTCTCCTGCAGTCTGTGCATACCGGTAACATCGTTCCCCTTTCCTTTCCTCTTCTCCATTGAGGACAATGTCGATCTTAAGTGTGGGGGGGTGTTTATCTTTTGACTGCATTAGATCTGTTTGTGTGCTTGGAGCCTAGTCCACTGTCCGAATCTTACGATTTGAGGGCTCCGAGTACTGCTGTTTGATCATATTGGCACTGTGTTTTGATGGATGAATTGATTGGTTTTCGGATTAATGCATGACAACTTGTTTGCGACTAGGACAACCTATGATGAGGACTGAGATGTGCAGTAGAACGATGTAGGGGTTCAGTTTTTCAACTGTTTGCTTGCCAACTGTGACTTGATCTGACTTGATCTGATTACTTGTCCTTGACAGTCGTTTATGCATCTACTTCAGGGTATCAGAATGTGAGATAGAGCATATAGGTAGCCATGTGAGATTTGAGCCTGCTCGTTTCTTTCCTGTGCGATAGATCCCTCTTCCATGATGTGTAGCATTCACGTTGTCACTAGCTAAGATGATGGGGGCATAGGATTAGCCCACGCCCAAAACTGACTGTCCTGATGTGTCATATCCCCTAGTCAGCCCCTTTGAGCCGTGTGTTATCCTTTCTTTTGGTCTATAATGAAAAAAATCACCCTTGTTGCATCTTTTAGAAGGTTCCACAGAGTGGTTTTATATATTCTCTGCTGTTTCTGCTAAAGTCTATGTGAGTGTTGGAGGTAGTGCTTAAAAATTGGGCAGGTGCTTGAAATTTATGCAGAAGTGGGGGCTCTCTTAAGAAATGAAGAGAAAAATGAAAGAAAAACAAAGAAAAATTGAAAGTAAAAGAGAGCCACTACTAAAAATCTGAATAATGCCCAGTAAGTAGTGTTTCTTAGCAGTCTGGCTTGGAAATACTGATGTTTATGCCTCCTTCGCTCTTGTGCTCTTAAGATATTGAGTAATGCAGAATAGCAGAAAGAAAATACCGGGTTGTTTGACTGTGATTGTGTGTTTGGAAAATGTGGAACCTTTTGCTATGAATACTTCCACCACTTAAAAGGCCTTTTCCCCATGTCCAAGACCCTAGCCAGTCATTTGAACCTGTGTCTAAGACCTCCTGATTAGTTAGTGGTGACACCCCACATGTGAACTCTAGCATTTAGAGGCTGCCATCATGGTGAAGAGATGATAGGTATTGAGAGAAATAGCATGCGCATCTTTCGCATCAAATTGTCCTGACCCCACTGGTCGAGAGTGAGTGATTCATTTTCATTTTCTATATGCTCTTGTACCCCGGTGAGGACCTAGATTGCTCGGTCTCTATTATGATGTCTTGAGTTGGATGCATGAGTCGACTGTTTTGCGTAAGTGGTTGAATCAAGTCTAGGTTGGCTAGTGAACGGACGAGAGACTCTTCCTTTACTCGATTTGCTGCAGTCGAATGTCCTTTGTGGTGGTTGTCCAGGTTGTTATTGAGGTTGTGCATGTATTGATGTTTGAAAACCAGTGCGATTCACGTGTTTTGTGCCTTTATGGCTTGTCCCCAGTGTTGATTGATTGAATTGTAAGCTTACCTAGTGTCTGACTTGGTTTGCTTGGGGACAAGCAAACGGTTAAGTGTGGGGGAGTTTGATAGACCGATAATTATACATGTTTTTACCCCTATTCTGAGGCCGTTTGTGACGAGGAATCTCGTGTTTTAAGCCGATTTCACGCTAGGTTGTGTGTTTATGTCATATTTCAGGTCCCGGCGTTGGAATCGAGGCGGAGAAACGAGTTCTGGGTCGAAAGGAGCAAAGTTGGGACGAATAGGGCTGAAGGAGGAAAATACCCGGTCAGGTGGCCAAATACCCGACCGGGTATTAACCAATTTTGGGCGCCCGAGAAGCAGCGAGGGGCCCGGGCACAGCAGTTAAATCCCCGGTCGGGGATTTTGGTGTTGGACCGGGGATTTCCCTCTTTAGTGAAACGGTGCGCTGCAGAATACCCGGTCACAACCCAAAATACCCGACCGGGTATTCTGACCGGGTATCGCGACCAGGCAGAGGATTTAAGAGAGAAGAAGGCCAACATTGAAGGATTCGAGTTTTAGAGAGATAGAGCGATTCCTAGAGAGAGAAAGCGACGAACAAGAGCCTCCAAGTGCCCTAGATCGATCTTCAACACCATTGGAGCTTGGTTTGAGATTGGAGAAGTGCCGATTCAACGTCCAGGAGCAGGAATCCATCCTTCACAGTATGAATTCCGCGTCTGATTCTGCTTTTGCTTCTTTCTCCATGGAGTAGTTCTCCCATTCATCTGGGTATGGAGAACCCTAGATTTGTATGTTAGGCTTTGATTGTATGAACCCAAGTACTGATTCTGTGATTGATTATATTCGATTGAAGTTTTTATGATTGAATGACTTGAATCCTGATCAAATTCCTGTTGTTTCTGCTTTAACCTAGAATGAGAATATCTGCCTAGGTTAATAGAGTATCCTTGATTGAAGGTAGGGAGTTGGTGACTTTAGTCGAGGAGCCAACTCACTATTCTGTACCGGATTTACTCCGGTAGTGGAGGTTTTGTTCTTAGGGCCTCAATCTGTCGACTCCGGTGGAGGTTAGTCGCCCGCTAGAGAGTCAGATTGAGAGGGTCTGAAGACCTTTAGTCGAGACTTCAGGCTGTTTAAGAACCTTCCGCAGTATAATCTTCATAGAAACTGAACTTGGTAATTACAATCCGGCTTAACTGCAGACTAGGGGGAACCATATCCCGGTGACCTCTTTAACCTGAATACAACCAGTTTACTTGCTTTGTTTGTTTGGTAGTTTAGACTTGCACTCCAGTTTTATTGCTAGATAACAAGAACTCAGTGAGTAGTCAGCAAATCTAGGACCCGGGTTGACATCTAAACCTAACCCGCTATACTACGCTTTAGGAAGTGGTTTCACTTGGCCAATTCCTAGGGTGACAGTAGAGTCGAGTCAGTGTGACGTGCTTGCAATGTTCAAGCCAATTGGGTCGCCCGATCGTGTGCAAAATAGAAGTCGTCGGCTGATTGGATCACCATCCTTAATGTAATTTCTCCGCTTCTGTAACCTTTGGCGGAGTTCTCTAGGGTTAATGCAAAGTCTTTTGTAAAAAAAAATTTACTGAAAACTTATAAAAAAAGAACTAACAAAAGGAATGATGGTTCAATTAAATATGATAGTTGAAATGATTAGGAGAGAAGATCTTGTTGAGAGAGATAATGAGAGAGAAAGAAGAGAGAGGAAGCGAGAGAGTGAGAGTGAGCGAAGGAGCGTGGGGTTCTTCCGGCGAGCGCTTTCATTTTTTCAGGTCAGCGACGATTCCTCGGGACTCAAGAGCGGACAAATTCAAGGATCTTCACCCGCGTCATGCGAGTTCTGCGTTTTTCAGGACATCCATCAGTAATACTGCGGTGTGCATTGAGGAATATGTAACATCAAGATCGACTTTTCTGAAGATTTCGACGGAAGGTAGCTGCCGCCGAAAGAGGTCCGTGTTCTTGGATCTCGGTCAAGCTGATTGGCTTAGAAAGACCCTTCAAGAAATCTCTTGGAGATGATGGTATCTTGAAGCAAAGCGACGAAGGAAAACGTCCAACCACACTATTCAGATTGATCGATTTGCCTGTTCTAAAGGTCACTTCCTTAAAATCCTAGAGATCCCTGAAAACGGGACAAGATACTACATCTCCATCCCCTTCGCTCTAGATAAATGGGAGGGGTTGGTCTCTGGCTTACGCGAAAAGAGAAGCAAGAAAGCGCTGAGCCTGTCAATCGTTCGTGATCCTTGGGTTACCCAAGGAAAGTCCTATGCTGAAGCGGTGAGACAAAAGCTTACTACGATGTTGGGAACCAACACTATAAAGGAACATAAGTCATGTTTCTTCTTGGAGGTGGAAGAAGATGGAGCCCAGGACAGACTTTCCTTCCTCGACAGGTGTCTGACGATTGAATTCTTTGACAACCGGAACAGGGGTCTGCTTTTTGGACTCAGCAAAAGCTTCGAAGACTGGGCGAGGCGCCACTGGCAGATGACTTAAGACACCTACTTCACTAAGAGGGCCGAAGATTTCTGGC
This sequence comes from Linum tenue, assembly GCA_946122785.1. Lineage (NCBI taxonomy): Eukaryota > Viridiplantae > Streptophyta > Magnoliopsida > Malpighiales > Linaceae > Linum > Linum tenue. The sequence continues at coordinate 21,165,972 of CAMGYJ010000003.1, read as the reverse complement.
ATCTAGTCTGCCCCTCCCAGTCGGAAACAAACAGGATCTAGAGGGATGGTCACACAAAGTTCCGGGACTCGAACGTTCTTCTAAGGTTTCGGAAAGAAGATGCAAGCCAAAACTTTTCACCGCCGAGTGGTCTAAAATGGATAAGGTTTTTGGAATCCCTCATTTCCTCCGCTCCGAAGTTGTTATCAAAGGCGTAGGGAAAATCTGCGGTGAGCTCATAGACGTTGGAGATTGGTTCAACCCAGATATTCGCATCAAAGTTCGACCCCGAGATGACATCCCTGACGAAGTTCCGATCATATTTGGTACTAAATTTTTTGTGGTTAAAATCCTCGTCTTTCCGGAACCGGAGCAGCCGACAACTGATTTGAACAGGTACCGGCTAGTGAACCAGATCCTCAGTAAACGGGCTCGTGACCCGTAGAGTCGCGGGAAGCCGCATGCATGGAACTCCTCGGGTACTGCAACGGACGTGAATAAGGGTTCCTACCCTTTGAACAACCATTGAGCAACACTCCACAACTCCCTGCCGAACACATCCGGGTCTGGGCCCAAGAAGAGTAACATCAGAATGGGCATTAATCGCATCTGGGTCCGGAAATTCGGGTCATTGTCGAGGCCTTCCTCAACTAGGCTAATGGATTCAAGCCCAACTCATAATCCCCGCACCACCTGCAGACTCTCAACCCAAACCTAGCCTCCTTTAACCCTCCAGCCTCCTAAACCTCCGAGCAGGCCCAATCCCATCGTCGCCCTCAGAAAATCTCTATCCTTTTCGTTTACACTCGTCTTGGATTCCCTGCTCTCCCTCCTCCCTGCAATCATTCTAGCCCCAATCACACTAATGACCCTATCAACCCCTTCCACCCCCTTCATCTCCTCCAATGGCTTCCCCCTAACACCTTCACCACCCCTTGCCCTCACCTAGCTGATCTTCTCTGCTGTGAGCCTTCCTCCTCCCGCCTTCTGAGACAACCCCACTTGTTTCGAGTCCCCCCCCCCCGAATATGAATTTAACCCATCCCTCACCTTGCCCTTTCCTAACCCCGATTCGGCTCCAGCAACCCCTGCCTCGCCATCGTCTCTTTCAACCCAGTCAACCCCGAGTATATGGATAGTTGGCAATGTCAACAGTACCTCCAAGAGCTAGTCTATCAAAGCCTGAATTTCTGCAGAATCCTTTGCCTCCGCGATTCTGATTCAGCACCCCTGGTTGAGAGGAAGATTGCAGACATTGCCACCAAAATTCATAAGAAGAGGAAAAGGAAGGCGATATCGAGACTTGAAATGCAAATACACATGTTAGGTACTGATGATTGCCCTCCCTCAACCCCTAGAAATCGGACTCGATCGGCTCATCTGAAAGACAACGACAAGGGTTAGGTTAAATAGATAGGGTTCTTCTAAGGGAGCTTCATCTGCCTGTGGCACCCATGATTCATGATTCATACTACAATTTCCTGGAATGTTTAAGGCTTAGGCAATCCGGACAAAAGAGCAAAAATCAAGAGACTGTTGAAAAGATGGAAACCAACCATTGTTGGCTTCACGGAAATTAAATGGAAATTTTGCGACCAGCGTTTGATCGCTTCTATCAGTGGGAGAAGAGAGGTCGATTTGTTTGTCAAGGACTCAACTGGAGCTAGCGGTGGTATTGCAGTTTATTGGGACTCAAACATCTATGAGGGCCTTACAGTCTGGGAAGGCAAGTTTTCCCTGGCGGCTCCGCTAAAGGTCATAGACACTGAAGAGATCATCTCCTTCCTAATTGTCTACGGACCGCAAACCAAGGAAGAAAAACTAGAGTTCCTGAGGGAACTGGAATTTGTCTGTCAACAATATCTTGATGCCCTCTGCATTCTCGGAGATTTCAACCTTGTAGGTCTGAAGACGATTTCATTGGTTGTTGTCCTAGGGATGCAGAGCTTATGGAAGAATTCAACGGCTTTATTAACAGGTTTCACCTTGTGGAGCTTCCTTTACAATGATCCAGGTTCACTTGGAGTTAGGGGGAGTAGTTCGAAGTCTCTTTACCGCATCGACAGAGCCCTTATCAATACAAGCTTCGAAGACCTTCTTGCACCCGAGGCTCTTGTTGTTCTTGATCGGGTCGAATCAGACCATAACCCAATTATGCTTCGGTAGGGAAGAACGGATTTCCGACGACACCCCTAGATATTTGAGAATATGTGGCTACTTGAGGAATCCTTCTTCCAATGCTTGGTTGGCTGGTGGAACGTTCCAGTATCAGGAACTAGTCATCTATTAAGGTTTGGGCAAAAAAGCAGACATGCCAAGTTCCTTATAAAAATCTGGAACAGATCGCACTTTGGGAACTTTGAAAGAAGGATCAAGGAACTCCTTAGTAAAATTAAAGTCATCGACGGGAATGAAGAGACGAGATAACTATTCAAGACAGTCCTGGCAGAAAGAGCACTGCTGAAGTGCGAGGTGGAGAAAGTACTAATCATGGAAGAAATTTCCTGGCGCCAAAAGTCCTGGGAGACTTGGCTCCAAATGGGAGATAAAAACTCGGCATACTTTCACAGAGTAGCAAAACATAACAGAAGGAAGAATAAGACTAAGATGATCAATCTTGGAGGAAGGATGGTTGAAGACGAAAATGAGATCAAGGTTGCAATCTTCAACAACTTCCAAGTGAAATTTGAAGAAGAAATGGATACCAGGTCCTTCCCGATCAACTACACACCTAGTGGTTTGATTACCTCGATTGAAAGCGAAGAGCTTATAAAACCTTTCTCTGAAGTAGAAGTTTAGAAGGCCATTTGCCAATGCAATGGAAACAAGGCCCTGAGACCCGATGGATACACTCTAGAATTTTTCAAGAAAGCCTGGAATGTCATTAAGAGCGATTTGTTGAAGTTGATCGATGATTTCTACCTCGAGGGAACGCTTCCACAATCAATTGCTCACACTTTCATCTGTCTTATCCCTAAGAAGGAAGCAGCCGAATCGCTGACTAATTTTCAGCCAATTAGCTTGGTGGGCAGCCTTAACAAAATCATCTTGAAGTTAATCTTTAACAGGATCCAACCTTTCATTCAAGCTATTATCTCAGGATTTCAATTCGCAGGTAAAAGAGGGAAAGTGATCCAGGAATCTTGCTTAATGGCAAACGAAGTAATCGACAGCCGGAGGAAAAGTGGGAAGCCTAGAATTGTCATTAAGGTTGATATTGAAAAGGCGTTTGAGACAATCTACTATGACAACATTTTCAAAGCTTTGAACTGTGTAGGATTGCAGGCGAGATTCATCAAATGGCTTAAAGGCCTAGTCTCCTCCATGAAGCTATCTGTCCTCGTTAATGGTGACTCCACATGCTTCTTTGGGATGAATAGGGAACTCAAGCAAGGTGACCCCTTGTCGCCCTTCTTGTTCAATACTGGAATGGATGTGCTCTCCTTCATCTTATGCGAAATCAAAAGAGCGGGTTATATCACTCGATTTCATGTTGATGAAGATAGTCGGCAGGGGGAAGTCTCACATGTGATATACGCTGACGATGCGATTATATTCTGCGATGCAAGTGAATCGCAGGTCCGAAGTGTATTGGCTGCTCTTGTATGCTTTCAGGGGATTATCGGTTTGAAAATCAACCTTGACAAATCCAAAATCTTCCCAGTCGGAGAAGTCGATAATATAGATAGGCTTGCTGAATTTTTTGGGTGCGATTGGGGATTCCTACCTACAATCTATCTTGGAATGCCGCTGGGAGCTCAGTTAGCTTCCTCAAATCTTTGGAATAAGGTCATCACAAGAACGCAGACAAAGCTAGAGAGCTGGAAAGGGAAATTGCTCTCAGTAGGGGGCAGAGTCGTACTAATAAATGCAGTACTAGCGAGCCAGTGTACATTTATGTGCTCCCTCTTCCTAGCTCCCAAAAGCGTGACGAAAACGTTGGAGAAACTACCGCGGGATTTTGTCACATGTGGCAGATGACATGGCACCAACAAAGTGACAACATGGCGGCTGCACATGTGGCGTGTATGGAAGACTAGTAGCATAGAGATGCTCTTAGGATTCTCCACCTTAAGAGAGCTTAATGGTGCACTTATGAGTCACATAATGGGTGACATCTATAGGGTGCATTATGGGGGGGGACTTTATGGGTGTATTGATGTGGGGTAGTGATGAGGGGCATTGATGCATTGTATGTGAAGACTGGAGAGGCCTATATAAGGATCCATCTCCCTCATTGGTACTCATTCCATCATTTTTAGAGTATTACACACTAGAGAGTTCTCACACTTCCTTTGTCTTTGTTCTTTGTTTCTTTGCTTGCTTATGAGTTTGAGAGAAGGCTGCCTAGCGCTCTAACGGAATTGAGAGCTAGGGTCGCACGATCGAGAGTAAGGTCGTGACAAGTGGTATCAGAGCCTAGTTTCGGCTTTGTGCTAGCAAAGAAGAAGCAATAGCCAGACGAAAAGGAAGAACCTCACCAAAATGTCGGGATCAAATAGCGTCTTTACCGAGGCTGAGAAGTAACGTAGAAGATATCCCACCCCGGGCTCGAGGCCAAAAGGTACATCGAGCACTCGTGATCCGCTCAATTCTCTGGAGAAGTGAGTCTCTAGAATGGAGGTGAAGCTTTCCGAAGATGTCACCGCCATCGAGGATTTGGGAGCGAACTTTGCCCAAATCCAAAGCGATGTTCGAGGGATGAATGCTCGTTTGTCGAGTTTGGAGATCGGGCATGATGGGCTGCGAGAAGAGCTTGTGGCTCTCATCACCAACACCATCTCTGAGTCCATGAACAACGCCATTGAAGTTGTGAAAGAGCATGTCCAGACTGAGCTGGTCGGCGTGAAGGAGGGATTGCAGAGAGTGAAGTCACTCTCGTGGAGAGAGCCATGGCTAGCGAACCAGCCCCGGTGCAATCCGTCCCACGTGTTGATGTTCCAAGACCGAAGAACTTTGGAGGTTCAAGGAACGCGAGGGAGTTAGAGAACTTCATTTGGAGTCTTGAGTAGTATTTCAAGGCGTCCGACATCCAAGAGGATGAGGTAAAACTTCGTACCGCTCCACTTTACTTGGTCGATGTTGCAATGGTGTGGTGGAGGCGACGTGAAGTGGACGTTGAAAGAGGTACGTGTGTGATGGTAACTTGGGAAGATTTCAAGAGAGAAATCAAGAAGCAGTTCTATCTGGAGAACGTGGAGTTTGAAGCTCGTTCGAAGTTGAGAAGAATCACCCAGAGGGGTGGAGTTCGAGAATATGTGAAAGAATTCTCGGAGCTGCTTCTAGAGATCCCGGACATCACGGACAAGGAGGCCATGCACGGCTTTCTTGATGGGCTGCAATCATGGGCCAAGATGGAGATGCAACGTCGAGGAGTGCAAGACCTTGCAACTGCCATGGCCACGGCGGAGTCTTTTGTTGAGTACAAAAGGCAAGAGAGCAGCACCAAGGACAAGAGTTCAAAGCCTAACAAGGGCGAAGAACAGCAGAAGCCTTTCAAGGAGGGCACTCGCACTCAACAATAACAAGGTGGTTCAAGCAAAGGGGTAAGTACGAACCAAAACCCGTATCTTGATTCCTTTGCGATGGACCACATCGAGTGCGAGATTGCCCAAGGAAGGCGAGATTGGTGGCCATTGAAGCTCAAGATGAAGAGCCCAAGGCAGGTGGACCACAAGATTGAGTTGGAGCCAGGAGCGAAGCCCCATTCGCGAGCAACATACCGCATATGGCGCCACCGGAGTTAAAGAGTTGCGGAAGCAGCTCAAGGACTTGGGGGATGCAGGCTACATGTGGCCATCAAAGTCACCTTTTGGAGCACGGTTGCTATTCTAAAAGAAGAAGGAGGGGTTGTTGCGCATGTGCATCGACTATAGAGCCATCAACAAGTTGACGATGAAGAACAAGTGGCAGATTCCCAACATTGCCGACTTGTTCGACCAGCTTGGATATGCGATGTGGTTCACCAAGCTAGATCTTCACTCGGGCTACTATCAAGTGAGGATAGCAGAGGGCGACGAGCCAAATACAACTTGTGTGATGAGGTATGGCTCTTATGAGTTTCTTGTGATGCCATTCGCTCTCACCAACGCACCAGCCACGTTTTGCACTTTGATGAATCAAGTGTTCGAGCCATTCTTGGACCGGTTTATCGTGGTTTACTTGGATGACCTCGTAGTATATAGCAAAACACTCGATGAGCATGCCGAGCACCTACGCCAAGTCTTCCAAGTCCTTCGCGACTACGAGTTGTACGTCAAGAGGGAGAAGTGAACATTTGCCGCCACGGAGGTACCATTCTTGGGGCACATCATTGGTGGAGGCAAGTTGAAGATGGATGGGGCGAAGGTGGAGGCAATCCAAGAGTGGGAGCCGCCTACGAAGGTGCCAGAGTTGCGGTCATTCCTCAGCCTTGCGAATTACTATCGGAGGTTTATCAAGGGCTACTCCAACATTGCAGCACCCTTGACGGATTTTTTGAAGAAGAACAAGGCTTGGGATCGGTCGGAAAGGTGCCAAGAAGCATTCAAGGCCTTGAAGGCTGCGGTGATGAAGGAGCCCGTGCTCCCCAACCCGACGTTGGCCTACCAAGTGCAGACCGATGCATCCGACTTCGCGATTGATGGTGTTTTGATGCAAGATGGGCATCCCATTGCCTTCGAGAGTCGGAAGCTCAACGAGACGGAGAGGCGATACACCGTCCAAGAGAAGGAGATGACGCCCGTGGTGCATTGCTTGAGCACATGGAGGCACTACTTGTTGGGATCGAAGTTCGTAGTGAAGACAGGCAACGTGGCAACAAGCTACTTCCTCATGCAGAAGAAGCTCACCCCTAAGCAAGCGAGGTGGCAAGATTTTCTGGCCGAGTTCGATTTCATCATGGAGTACAATCCAGGCAAGGCAAGATATAGAAAGACGCCATCTGGTTTCCTGGAACTTTTGCAAAACCGCAAGATGCAGAGGTGGACTTGGAATCCATGACTTAGAACTTCATAATCAGGAACTTCTTTTCAAATGGCAATGTAGATTTTCGATCGAGAGGGGAAGCTGGTGGAGGGAAATTGTCTCGATCCAATACCCCAACCCGATTTCAGAATGGTACAAAAGGGGGAACTCATAGGAGTTTGGGTTTTAGTATTTGGCAGCAGATCATGAAGCTGAAGGATCCCTTCTGGAAATGGACTCAAATCGAACGGGGGCGCGGGCACTCGACCGACCTCGTTCTGGTTTGATTCTTGGGTCAACGGGACTCACCTAGCATATGACTTTCCGAGAATATTGGTTGCCGCTGAATCGGCGAGTTCCAAAGTGGTTGATTACCTGAACCTTGAGAGTGATGTCTTACAGTGGGATATTCTCCTAAAATTTACACTTCGGGGTGGGACGGAGAGTGAGAGGGTGAGACTTTTTGAATTACTTGGAAACCAGCCTTTTTCTAAGTTTTTTGCAAGGCCGGAGAGACTAGTGTGGCTTCCTGATCCGACAGTGGGATTCGGCGTTCATTCGACATATGACCTACTGGCAACTTCCAGACTACCAGGTGACGAAAACTTCCCAACTAAAGTGGTTTGGCAACACCTCGTTCCCAGCAAAGTATGCATCTTCCTGTGGATGGTTTATCACAAGAAGATACTCTAGACAACCTGAAAAGGAAAGGAGTGAGTCTACTCAACAGGTGCGCATTCTGCAAGGAGGATGAAGAATCGGTCAACCACTTATTCATTGACTGCAAGCTCTCCAAATCGATCTGGACCACACCAAAACACTTTGTCAAGATGGAAGGGTATGGTAGCACGACTGTAGACATCTCGAACAGAATTTAGCTATGGTGCCAAGGGCAACCAAATGCTCCATCCCAGTGGTGTTCAAAAGTGTTTTTACACACCTTTTGCTAGAGAATGTGGCTGGAAAGAAAGCGCTGATCTTCAAGGAGGAAGAAGAAGCGACGAACAAATAGCTAGCCCACAGAATCGGATTCGCTATCTACGGATGGCTTACTGCCACAAAGAAGGTCAATCAACAGATTGCTGCACAATGGCTTCGTGGAATGAAAGCTAAACTCCTCCCGCCCAGAACAAGCTAGCAAATTCGGACGGGAAAGAAGTTAATTCACTGCTTCGCTGAGTTGAGTTGTGTTGCATTGCTTTTGCTCTTCGCTTGTTACCTTACCTCAAAAGGATAGTGGCCACTGGCTTTGCCTCTGTGGCATCCCAGGGTCTTTGGTGAGAGATTGCCTCTCACGATTGTTTGGACCCTTTGTAATTTCCCTTTTCTTCTCTTAGTTTGCTCGTTTAATAAAATATATATATCACCCTTAAAAAAAAATGTGATTGTTGCAGGATATGGGACTTCTATCTTTTAATGAGTGGACAGATCCTAATTGCTTGAACCGAAACCACGGGGACTGGGCCTCGAAGATAATGACTGCTTCTTGGATTCTGATATTCTCTTCCTTCTTGCGGTACGAGGAGGAGCCTTAGGCACAACAAAAGTATTCGCGTTAGATTGATTAGCAAGCCTTCACCTAGCCAGGATTTGTGTTTACTCATCACTGCTATTCCTAAACGTCATTCATCCAAAATAAAAGTTAAGAGGAAGTTAATAGGAAGTTGGGAAGATAAAGTACCTTCTGTACAGCCTTCAGGGAATCTTCAAGATTGCTCAGAGCAGGAATAGATTCACCTTCCATTGCACCCATCATATTCTTCATCCGAACTCGCATTTGGAAAAGTTGGGCAACAAGTTGGCTCACCTATTATTCATTACACAAAGACAAAGCACAACCAGCCGTTATAACAATAAACAGGTAACAAGATTAGCAGCCTATAACAGTTCTCGTCTACTGTTCACAGTGCATACCTGCTGCTCTGTTTTCCCAGACGCTTGTGCAATCCTTTTCCTCCTAACTGATGACTCTGCCAACAACTCAGGCTTCTCTCTTTCCTCTGCAAATTATTAAGGCTCGTTTTCAGAGGGGAAGCATGGGCTGGCTGAAAGAACTATGGATAAGTATCAACTTTCCCAAAGCAGAAAGGAGAAAGCCAAAGGGACCTGGAGTCATTGCTTCAATCATCGCTTCCACGATCTTTAAGCTTTTCTCTGCTTCTCGAATTTGAACAGGAGTTACCTGTTTGATTGTGAATATACGATTAGCCATTTGATGCCTCTAGTGTCAGCAAAAGAACTAGTACACTTGAAGCACACCAGCTGCATACTTCTCAACGGCAATAAAGTAACTGTAGAACCTGAAACGGGTTCCCGCATATACCTTTCCCATCCCTGGGATCATGCCAAGGACACGAGTCATGGAACCCATGCGTGCGACTGCACGAGTTTGCTTCAGGAAATCATTGAAATCGAATGTTGTGCTCATTATCTTCTTTTGAAGGTCTTCGGCATCTTCTTGGCGCATCTAGATATCAAGGGTGAACGAAGCAAAATCTCCAAATCAAGTCATGTTTTTTTTCCAGATGAATGAATAGCCTGGAGTTTGCCAGCCACTTACTACTTCTTGTGCTTTCTCCACAAATGAGAGAACGTCTCCCATTCCTAAAATACGTCCAGCCATACGATCTGGGTAGAAAGGTTCCAGGTCATCCATTCTCTCTCCTCGACCTACAAGTTTGATTGGCTTTCCTGATACCTGTCACGGGTTCCCCCCTCAACTTTTAGACATTGGACAATATACAAGTTTCATTCCACAGTCCTTTTTTTATATTTCAATTTGTTTATAGGAAAGCAAATGAAATGGCAAATGATAAGTGACTTAAATAAAGCTTGAGCTTTCATAGAGCCACCAGACATATCATAACTAACATATGCTATCCTATTTGAAACATGAAAAACTAATATTGCTTATATCATTGTTACACCAGTAGGAGAACAGTTGTACAGATTTGGAAAAAACAGCCATGACTGTTTAAGTCCTAACCAATTTCAGAACAGAATTCCAGGTGCAGGGAACTAAATATGAGTTGCTGTCTATCTAGAACAATCCAAAGCCTATGATGTAACTGCAACATTCACTATAAAGGGATTGGTGGAAAATCTTAATCAGGAAGAGGCTTCTAAAAGGTATACAGTACTAGGAACGATTCTAATGATAACTAAAACTGACCTCTTTAACACTCAGAGCAGCCCCACCTCTGGAATCTCCATCTAGCTTTGTCAAAATGGCACCCGTGATTCCAATTTCAACATTGAAAGTAGTCACCAGTGCTGCAATAGTGTAATGAGATAATGCTTAGATGATATTCCTTTCTTCGAGGATGTCTCTCATCGAGCAAATTCATCAAATTTTGGGAAGATATGTAGTTAATAAAAGCAACAATTCATAGGATCAGAAGGGCATAGAATATTTCATTGTAAATATTAAGATCCGATTGATCTTCAAAGAAAACCAAGCAACACATTTACCTCACTGTCCCATCTGAACCCTCAAGTTTCACTCTATTCATGAACAAACAGCACAAGAGGGTCTAGCTTAGATGCTAGACTGACATCTATGTGTGTGTGCATGTGGGACTTTTATATAAATTTCAATTCAAGCACTTGCTTTGAAATTATTGGATTGTGCAAAATAATAGGGGGAAACCTGCAGCTTCTTGGCCTGTCATAGCATCAACAACAAGCAAAATCTCAGTTGGGCTCAGGACTTTCTTCACGTCTTTCAATTCATCCATCATCCCTTTGTCTATCTGTAAACAATTAAGCAAGTAATTATTTAGCTGGAAGACAAAGCCATGAAACTTTCCAAGAACTGCATGGTTATTGTGATTTGCATATTCACCTGAAGCCTTCCAGCAGTATCAACTATCAAAACATCTACATTTTGTTTTTTAGCCTCCACTAAGCCTTTCCTAGCTATTTCAGCAGGCTTGACATCCGCCCCCTCTGTATAAACAGGAACACCCACCTGCAGAAGACTATAAAATGAGAAAAAAGTTTCATGGCTAAGAAACGAACGTTTTGCATATCTAGTGGCATATATTTGCTGTTTATTGTTAGAGTAAACGATACACAGAAAGGTTTATAATATAAACTGGATTCAACTGATACTTCACAGAAGTAGGGAACATGCTACCTGTTCACCTAAAATGATAAGTTGTTCAATAGCAGCAGGTCTGTACACATCTCCAGCAACAAGCATGCAACTCTTTCCCTGTCCCAACCATAACAGGCGAGAACTAATGAGATGATGCGGATTGCTATTGTTGTTTTCTAAGCTAGGAACACAGATTCCGCTGAAAGTTTTACCAATGTGACAGAGAACAGAAAGAACATCTCTGCAACCACCTACCTGTTTCTTAAGATAGTTTGCCAGCTTTGCACATACTGTCGTCTTGCCAACTCCTTGTAGACCAGCCAATAATATGACTGTAGGGCTAGATTTTGCAAAAACTAGTTCTGAGACCTCTCCTCCCATTAATTTCACAAGTTCATCACGTACAATCTGCAGTAACCATAAGTTATATCATCCAACAAACCCTTCAGTGAAGCTTATAATCACCAATTTGTGAGTGAACTTGACAACCTAAAAGCATATCAATTGAATGCTTCAAACGAAACCTAATTCTTATATGACATGAAAAGCTGAGGAAAGACTCAAAGTCGTCACTTTCTTACCACTATAATTGCATTAGACAATTGAAATTCATACCTTGACCAATTGCTGATCAGGCTTCACTCCTCGTATCAGGCCTACCCCAACGGCTTCCTCACTAACTGATTGAACAAACCTTCTAACAACTGGAAGGCTTACCTACCACAAATATAGCAAACCTTAATACTGTATATGAAGTTTCATAAGGAAATCATTCTAATTTCTAGCCATGAATACGAAAGCAACTCACATCTGCTTCCAGAAGAGCTCTCCTAATATCCTTCATAGGCTCCACTATATTTTCCTTCGTCAGAACCTCTGAAACGCCATGACTAATTACAATTCAAAACTTCAAGTAGGAGATAAACACCGGTAGCTTCCAAGTTGCAAAACCATAATTGAAGATCGTTACAGTGGAATATGAGATAAGGAATTACCTTCTCCTCTGAGCTTGTTCCAGGCATTTTCAAGCCCGCTCGTCAACTGCCCGAACATTTCTGCTCTCACCACGCCACGCGTATCTCTTCTCAAAGCAACGCTCCTGCTATTCACCCAACCCCACAGTTGTCTCTGCTCACAGCAAATCCCTAGCAGAAATCAAACATTTCCGCCGCGCAATAAAGCATCAGAAAGAGTTACAAGTTCAAGATCCTTTTTGACTTACAGTTAACGGATTTCTGGACGAAAGAGAAACAACGCTGCTCGAACCGCTCCATGAAGAACGGACTGCTTTAGCAGAATTCCTCGCACATTTGCAGCTAGACCAGCTACTGGAGCTCTTCGGCAAGGACTTCGAAGGAAAGTGGCGGGAGGCAACGGTCGAGAATTGTACGGCCTCCATCGCTGGCGAAGAAATCCGCCGGGAGTTCTGATATATATTTGTTTAGTTTATCTACCAGCTGGAAATCCGTTTGTCATTTGCCCCGTCTTCCATCTCTTATCTTCGGTGAGCTGGGATCGGATACTCCGCAGCCCAGCGAATGAATTCCACTTACTAGATCCTGCGCCGTTAATTTTTTAGACCTCCACGTGTCCAACGGTAGAGTAACGGAATTTACTAATTTAGCGAGGACTAGTTGGCCGCCGGTGAATAACGGGATGATTTTCTGATCGGAGTTCGTACCATTGTTCAACCAAAGAAAGGGGAGCGAAACGGCGTCTTATGCGTCCGTTTTCCCGCTGGTGGACGCGCAATGAGCGCCATCAGGACCAAGCTTCATCACCAACTCCAGACCGTCACGGCGAGAATTCCCGTTCTCAATTCGACGGCCGCCACCAGAGGCGGGGTTCAACCATGGAACAGTCGATTAAGGGAGCTAGCAAACAAGTCGCTCTTCTCAGAAGCCCTGTCTGTCTACCTCCAAATGCTTCGCTCCGGTGCATCCCCGAACGCATTCACTTTCCCGTTCGCGCTCAAGTCATCCGCCGTGCTTTCTCTCCCCATCACCGGAGAACAGCTCCATTGCCAAGCGATCAGAACGGGTTGTTTGTTAGAACCCTTTGTTCAGACCTCTCTGATATCAATGTACTGCAAGTGCAATTTTGTTGACGTTGCGCGCCAGGTGTTTGATGAAAATCCCCTGTCAAGGAAGCTCACGGTTTGCTACAATGCTTTGATTGCTGGGTACGCCCTGAATCTCAGAACGAAGGATACCGTGTCGCTGTTCTGCGAAATGAGGGAATTTGGTGTGGAGATCAATGGGGTGACCTTGCTCGGCTTGGTTCCGGTTTGTGGAGTGGCGGGGAATTTCGGACTTGGCATGTGCGTGCACGGTTGCTGTCTGAAGTTCGGACTAAATCTCGACTTCTCAGTTGGGAATTCCTTGCTTTCAATGTATTTGAGATGTGGAGAAATCAAGACGGCCAGGAAACTGTTCGATGAATTGCCGGGGAAAGGGTTGATCACCTGGAACGCGATGATCAACGGTCATGCACAAAATGGACTTGCTAACGATGTGTTGGAGCTCTACAGAGAGATGGAAGCAAGCGGGATTCAACCTGACCCTGTAACACTCGTCGGTGTTCTCTCATCTTGTGCTAATCTTGGTGCACAAGAGGTTGGTAAAGAGGTGGAAAGGCGAATTCACGCTTGTGGATTTCTAGCTAATCCGTTTCTGAACAATGCTTTGATCAACATGTACTCCAGGTGTGGCAACTTGGTGAAAGCCAGGCAAATCTTTGACAGAATGCCGGTCAAAACTGTAGTCTCTTGGACAGCAATCATAGGAGGTTATGGGATGCACGGACAAGGAGAGGTTGCAGTTGACCTCTTCGATGATATGATTAGGGCCGGCACAATACCCGATCGAGCAGCTTTTGTGAGCGTTTTGTCTGCCTGTAGCCATGCCGGTCTAACAGATAAAGGGTTGCATTATCTTGATACCATGGAGCAGAAGTTTCACCTGAGTCCAGGTGCAGAGCATTATTCCTGCGTCGTGGATCTTCTAGGCCGAGCTGGACGACTAGATGAAGCTCACGGGCTCATCAGGACCATGAAAGCTAAACCTGATGGTGCAGTCTGGGGAGCACTTTTAGGCGCCTGCAAAATTCACAGAAATGTGGAACTGGCCGAGTTGGCTTTTGAACGTGTTGTAGAGCTTGAACCAACAAATATTGGCTACTATGTTCTGTTATCGAACATATACACTGATGCTGGGGATTCGGAGGGGATACTGAGGATTCGAGTGATGATGAGAGAACGAAAGCTAAAAAAGGACCCAGGCTGCAGTTATGTTGAATTCAAAGGCAGAGTTCACCTCTTTGTTTCAGGGGATAGAAGTCATCCTCAATCGAAGCAAATATACGAGTTTTTGGATGAGCTGGAATGCAAACTGAAGGAACTTGACCAGAATAGAGCCGACGAGCAGCTGCGAGGGTTGAGTGGGATGGGGGTGCACAGTGAGAAACTGGCTGTTGCATTTGGAGTCTTGAACACGAAGGAAGGAGCAGAGATTGTTGTGATGAAGAACCTGAGGATATGTGGAGATTGTCACTTGTTCATGAAGTTGGTTAGCAAGATTTTGCCACGTCGTGAATTCGTAGTGAGAGATCCAACTAGATTTCATCACTTCAGAAACGGAGTTTGTTCTTGCAAAGACTATTGGTGAAATAACAACATTCCAGATGCAGTAATATTTCATTTATGATATCATATAGATCAGAACTGTGTTACAGAACCTCCAATGGTTACAACTGCATTAGTTCCAGAAACAAGCTCGTCTTCGACGAATGGTATGGTTTTCCTCGCAGTTAATTTAATCGGAAGAGTTTTTCCAGCTCCACCAGTTTCTTGTCTTTCTAAGCAAATAGCAACATAATGAGAGCCCATCAGCTCCAACAATGCGAACTGCCAGTTGTTTGTGAGATTCTGAGGGCTATCCAAAGTTTCCACAGCTATTCCAGAAGAGGCCTGATTCAATGGCATATACAAGAAGAATCATTAGTCAAACAGCTTTAACAAGATATGTACTTTGTAAGCACAATTTCAACTCTTTTCTTGCTTTAACTAGTCAAAAACTTTCTTGGGCAGCTGTATTCACCCGGATAGTGAATGTGTTGAAGGGTGAAGAAGAGAATCCTTTTCCCAAGGCTTTGACATATGCCTCCTGTAAGCGACATTAATCATAGAAAGAACAAAGTAAGAAATGTAGCTAGAAATATCACAGCCTTAGGTCAAAAACAACAGAATTCTAAAGACGCAGATAGTACGTCCGTTGTTCCTGAAATCGTTGTATTTGCAGCATGCTCACCTTAAGGGTCCATAATTTGATGAACTCCTGTTGCTGGAGTTCAGAATCTGGAATGGCATTCAAGTGTTCAACCTCATGAGCAGTGAAATACCGCTTTGCAAAAGCTAAGATGTTATTCTTGGTCCTCCGTCGCTTCTCTTCAACATCGATGCCAATCTACAGCCACAGAATCAAACACATTCGTTTCAGTTAGGTTACAACAGCAAAAACAAGGAGCAGATCAATCAAATTGCAACACTCGATAAAACGAACAAGGCAAGTAAGTACCAATGAATTTATAGTCACTCCACAAGCTACTAAAGAAGAAGTGTGTGAGATGTTGAACTGCAATGGCGGCGGGCAGAAACCATCCTTAGTTTCCCACTCCACCTATTCTAGAGAACAGCCAACAACATAAACCAAAACTTAGATCTCTAATAGCTACACTGCAATCATAACAAAACCAGAACAATGCCAGCCAGTTCTACCTCAGGTTTCCCATGGATATTCCTCTTGAACCTCAACGACCTCGGATCAAGATGACCATCTACCTGATCTAGTTACACAAATTCGTCATTCAAGAAGACCATACTCCAATTTGCAGCAAGGGAAAAGGCTAAGAAGGAATAAAAAAACCCATACATCTTGCAATGGTTGTGCGAACCAAAGTGCGAGCAAGCAAAGCGCTCTTCTGAAGCTGATCTCCGCGGAAGCCGAGAACATGATCTCTCTCGGACTGGGGCAAAAGCTCCATGTATTTGCTCAGAAGAGGCGCACTCTTCACTTCATCAGGAACTACATACCACAAGTGCGTTTCCCTGCAAAAAAACGAAAAACAAAAACGAAGACTCTCGCGTTAACATCGATCTTCGAAGAAATGAAAGCATCAATTAGGGTTTGGTGGGCAATGAGCATACATTCGAGAAGGGAGCTGGACGGGGAGCAAAGGGGGTAATGCGGCGGAGAAGTTTCTCGACAAGCAGCAGTACTGTGGATTCATAAAGGAGAAATTCAAATACGATCTTCGAAGAAATGAAAGCATCAATTATGATCTCCTGAAGGAAATCAAGGGAGAAAACACAAAAAGAAGCAGGAGCAAAATCAGGGGTTGGGAAGCGAGAAGCGGAGACCGGCGGAGTTGGAATGACCGCCGGGAATCGTCGGTGAGGTGGCTGCTCTAAGCGAAACGATTTGGGCCTGAAAAGCGAATGGGCCTTTAAGTAAGGTCCAGACTCCAGCCTTTTTTACTCATCCAGAGCAATTAAGCCCGGCGCTCCCACTTAGGCATTCCGTACATGGACCTCTTGTGATATTTTCTAGGGGTTAATTGCCTGAATCGCTATTCGTCGCACTAAAATTTAAATTTTATCGCCCTAAAATACATCAAATTGACACTTTTACCCTCTTTTTAACTCAAACCTCAAACAAACAATTCTTTACCCTGTCAAGCTGCCGCCGAGCTTCACTGTCCTCCGGGCGCTGTTGCCGTTGTCGAATTCTTCTCACCGGCAGCTGCCCATCTCAAGTTGATTTTGTCCGATACTTGACGGCCGGAGATTATAATGGATTCCAAGTTGATTTTGTTCGATACTTGTCGGCCAGAGTTTCAACGGCGAAAGAAGGGAGAAGGAGAGAAGAGGTGAATTGCGGTTGGCTTACAGTTGACTGCCACTTGTAATATTGTCAAATTGAACTAGAATCATATGTGTGTTAAGTCCTCTCCTTGATCCATATCATCCAAGGCATCAGGATCATCATCATCCTCATTCGACGACTTTCTTCCATTTTTTCGATTTAGGTTTTTTATTGTAATTTTATGCTTCGATTCCTGGTTTGTTGGCGGAGGTGAGGAAGAGCGGCTGGAGGAGAAAGAAAGGTTACCGCCGGCGACCACGGCAACAGCGTATGTATAGTTGTCTGTGTTTATATGTTCTCAAAAATAAATATTAAACTAAGGATATTTGAGTCATTTTGATAAAATTTAGGGCGATGAATAAGGTATTTTAGGGCGACGAATAGCAATGCCCTTAATTGCAAGGTTGGTCGCTGAGCCTGAGATTACTAAAAACGTTCATGTTTAGTCATTAAAAATATTTAATTTCATTCGTGATCATTAAAATTAGTAAAACATTTCAAGTTCGGTCACTCTCCGTCCAACTCCGTTAACTTTGGCTGATGTGGCAGTCAACTCTCAAAGTTGACCGTTAAATGTGTGACGTGGCACTTAAAAATAATAAAAAATTAAAATTTTATATTTTAAATCTTCCACCTAATTATTATCATCACTAAAAAAATTAAAAATAAAAACCTAATTCTTCTACTACCTCCGCCGAAACCGCTTTCTCCTCCCAGACTCCACCCGCCGCCATCATGGTTGAAGGTCTGACTGGTCACCAAGAAGCGAACCATCATCGCCACCATCTACCAAATCATCATCTCTGATCCTTTGACCTTCTCACTGATCACACAATTAAACGTCGGCACAGGAAGCGTACTCGGAGGCGGCGAGGTGAAAAAAGCCAATCCTGCATACATCACATCCACGGCTTTATTAAACTCCTCCACCCTAACCTCCTTCTGAACTGTCTCCAGCTCCGGCCCAAACCGATTCGTCGATCCCAATCCCAAATCCACCACCTTCTTCCCCTTATTCTCATCCTCACTCTTCCCCAGCAACTCCCCGCGCTTCAATATCTTCACCTGTGTCATCACGAGATTATTCCCCGGAAGCTTCGCCACCAGCGACTGTTTCGATCGTGACGTCGCCCTATCCCTCTGGCTCCCCAAGGGACTCCTCTTCCGCCTGCGAGATTCAGCCCTAGGGGTAGGGTTCTCTGTTTTCCCCCATTTTCTTTGTTGGCTCTGCTTGTGAAATGGTTTCTGACCTCTATGCTTTTTTCATAGAGGGAGGAGAAAGGTGCGAGCGGCCAAAACTTTGATGTAAGATATGATGGCTACACACCGGTTAGGGTATTCTCTCCTCTTCGTCACAGTGATAAGGTATCACACAAGTTCAGTACCTGGAGCGTGGAATGCTTATAGTCGTCGGACCCTACAACGGCGTATTTCTGATGGCCAATGGCAAGTCGGAAGTGCGTCTATGTAACCCAGCACAACCGGCAAATCTAGGGAAATCACGATGCCATCGGTCAGGAAAAGTACTGCCGGAGCACACTATTTCGACAGCTACGGGTTCGGGCTAGATCCAGTGGCTAAGGATTTTTATTTTTTAAGAGATGATTTTTTTTTTCTGAGATTTTTTTAGTGATGATAATAATTTGGTGGAATATTTAAAATATAAAATTTTAATTTTTTTTATTATTTTTAAGTGCCACGTCACACATTTAACGGTCAACTTTGAGAGTTGACTGCCCCATCAGCCAAAGTTAACGGAGTTGGACGGAGAGTGACCGAACTTGAAATATTTTACTAATTTTAGTGATCAAGAATGAAATTAAATATTTTTAGTGACTAAACATGAACGTTTTAGTAATCTCAGTAACCAACCTTGCAATTAACCCTATTTTCTAGGATTTGAAAAATAATAGGATAAAAAAAAATATTAGCCATAAGGGTTAATAGCATTTTGTAACCCTCTACTTTGATAAATTAACAAACGTACCTATCTACTAAAATTTTGCACAAACATACCCCTTTAATATTAAATCGTAACAATTTTACCTTTCCATCTAATTATCCGTTAAGTGACTGCTAAATGGGTTAGGAAATGACCTAATTATCCCTCATCTACTCTTATCTTAGTTTTAATTATTTTATTATTTATGTCTATGATCAATTAATTAGAAAAAACAAAAACCCTAAACAAATTTAGAAAAAAACCCTAAACGAGAGTCAGAGAGACAGAGACCATCCGTCTCCCTGAAGCCTCCCCTGGAACCTACTCCCTCAACTACTCGCCGGCGGCAAACTCCTCGCCAACTACCCACGTAGGTCACTCCCCTCCCCTGCCAATTAATGTTTGTTTGCTTGGGTTGGATTTATCCCCAAGTCAAAGCGGATAAAATTGACCATAGGGTTGTCTTTGGGTTTTATTTTGATTTATGCTAGAGGTCTCCTCGGCTTAGTGTCGAACTCGCCGGACTCATCCATTTTCACCAACGTATCCCCCGCACCTCCACCAACCAGATCACCTCGACTCAGCTTCTCCCCCGTCGACGCCAGCTTCCCCATCATTCCGTCTCCATCCGTTGCTTGTCGTCGGCGAGGAGCTGGGGGAGTAGGCGCCGCCGGCGAGGAGACGCGGGAGCAGGTTCCAGAGAAGGCTTCAGGGAGACGGATGGTCTCTGACTCTCTCGGGTGCTTCTAAATTTGTATAGGGTTTTTATTTTTCTAATTAATTGATCATGGAAATAAATAAATAAACTTATATTAAGAGTAAACGAGGGGTAATTTGTTCATTTCTTAACCCATTTAACGGTTAAATAACGGATAATTAGATGGAATGGTAAGCTATTTATGATTTAATATTAGAGAGGCATGTTTGTGAAAAAATTTAGTTGAAGGATATGTTTGTTAATTTACCAAAGTAGAGGGGTACAAAATGCTATTAACACTAGCCATAACTATGAAAATACAAATTATTATTAATAACTATTGTTGCGCGTATATGAAATTATGAATGGCGAACAATCTGTTAATATCATTAACTTTGTAACAAAAAAGGCCACGTCAACAGCCACATCAGATTAATTTTTATTTTTAATTTACAAACATAAAAAATCAAAATTAAAAATAAAAATGGAGGGTCAAAGCCCAACTTTTCCCTTCTTCTTCCCCAGCAACATTACCTCTCGACCTTCTTCCCTCCTCCTCCGCCTACGCGTCACTTCTTCCCTCCTCCTCCCAATTGAATCCCTCCGCCTCAATCCCGCTTCTTCCGTCCTCCTCCAACCCCAAATCCATCAATTGAAACCCCCAACTGTGATTGGAGACAGAGACGAGGGGAAAGAGGAAGAAGTGTCGCAAACAGAGGGATCCCAATCTGGCCTATGGCAGCGGCTATGTAAATCTGGTGGCGGCTCTCCAGAGAATGACCTAGCCACGAACCCCAATCTAGCCTACGGCCTCGCTGCCGCTGCTCTGAGGTTTTTTTACCCGTTTCAGGTCGGGAGCAGACGTCGCAGCTGGGGAAGTCGGGTTCCCGTTGGAGGTCGGCCTCGGGTTTCGGTTCTCAGACTTCGACGGCGGTGCGGCGTCACCGAACTCAACTTTTTGTTCTCTCCAGGGAAGAGGATGGATCATCGATTTCGCGACAATTTTGAAGCTAGGTCATTTGAGTTCTAGTCATTGATTGTGATGGTGATTTCACTAGAACTCGGGAACGATTGAGAAAGATTAGTGGGAGGCTTGAGGTAGAGAGAGACGAGATGGGGGCATCTGGATCGGAAGGAGATCTGAAGATCTTCGATGGTGGGGAGTGGTGGTGTTGGATAGTGGTGGAACAGAGTTGAAGGTGGCGTAGGGTAGAAGAGGAAGAAGAGGAGGATGAGGTGAACATGAGAGGAGGGATTTTGGTTGGAAAAGGAGGATTGAAGGTCTGGGTTTGTGGGTGGAAGAAGCTCTTTAGAGCTCGTCGGAAGGAGGAAGCGTAGGGGAGGGAGAGAGAGTGGAGGAAGAGAAAGAGTTTTTTAAGTTTAAGATTTTTTTTCATTTTCTTAATTATTTTATTTAATAATTTATTTTTTCTAATTAAAATATGATATGGTGACTGCCTCGTAGGAGCCAACTCAGCATTGTAAAGCTTAGTCAGCATTACTAACGGAATTGCTAACGGAGAGTTAACGTTTGGCTAATAATTTGTATTTTGATAGTTGTGACCATAATTCCCCGGAACTTAATAGTTGTGGCTAATATATTATTTTTAGCCAAAATAATAAGTGGTTATGTTCGGTATATGGAATCCTTTCAACAACTAAGTGATTGAAACTAGTTCGTTCATGAAAAGTATAATGAAGACTATTTGCGGAAACGTAAAGAAGATGTGATTTACATGATATCTTTGCTTATCATAATTAGTTTACAGGAGAGAGTGAGTCTCTCCGACTCTGTATCTCTTATTGACGATTCTTAGTCTTGGCCGAATGGCATTGCATCAAAATATATCTATATCATCAGAAGCTACTAGGATTACATTGGTGTCATGTGTGTGTCGTCGTGCATGGACATGAAAAGCTTTGGGGTTCGTAGGAGAGTCCTCGTGAGATAGGGCCAAGAGTGGCTCAAGCAACTCTAATACTCCCCCACAAGTTGGTGCATGAAGGATAAGGACGTGCAACTTGGACAAGAGAAAATGAAAACGTTTGGAGGCTGAAGCCTTTGGTAAACATGTCGACGAGCTGCAGGTGGGAGCTAACCTTGAGAGGAAGGTTGTCACCATATTGTACCCCCTCACAAACAAAGTAATAGTCCATTTCAACATGCTTGAGTGCTCATGAAAAACTGGATTTGACGTAATGTGAAAGGCAACTTGATTATAATAGAAAAAGGAGTAAGACCACATGGTGAAATACCAAGCTTAGTAAGGAGCCAACACAAGCATAAAAGCTCACTAAATGTGATAGCCATGGCGCGATACTCGACTTCAGCAGATGAACGGGGAATGATCTGTTGCTTTTTGGTGCGCCAGGAGATAGGGGCACCATCAAAAGTGATAAAATATTAGGTCATAGAATAATGTGTGGACTGACATCCACTCTAGTCAGCATCACAACATGTAACAAGGTCTAAGAAACTACTGGACGAGAAAAACAAACCTTGTCTAGGGTAGATCTTTAGATAGCGAAAGATGCATTCAACGGCATCCATATGTGCACGAGTAGGTGCATAAACAAACTGACTGAGTATAATGACACCATATGTAATGTCGAGGTGAGTAATTGTCAGGTATAAGAGTCATCCAATGAGCCGAAGATAAGCAAATGGGTCAAGGAGAACCGAAGGAGCAGGTTGAGTGAGAGGATGGTTCTGCTCAAGCGGAAAGGCACTAGGATGACAAGTTTTAACACTAGCATTCTGCAAAATATAAAGGACATATGACATACTTGTGCTGATTGAGGACAATGTTGTGAGGAGAACAAGCGGCTTCAGTACTCTTGAAATAGAGAATACTACTAAGATATATAATGCTAAAGCGGGAGTTTTGAAACTTCTTCACATGGGAGATAAAGGTGAGGTCATTACTAGTCAAAAGCTGATGTCAACATAAATGAAAGTTGTGATGAAAGTGCTCCACAGCGAAAGATAAACAGAGAGGGATACGTATGAGATGAACGAAATTAAAGCGCACCAAGGGCCGCAGTGAACTTGTCATCCTAATTTACGGATGCCTGAGATGGCCATACAACAATTTAGGCGATAAACACGCGTATGACTGGCAGCAGCAAAGCCTTGAGAAACACACATGTAACTTTTTCATTGAGATCGTCATGGAGAAATACGCTATAACACCGAGTTGATAAATGAACCAACTCTTACTGACTGCAACGAACAGAAGACAACAAACAGTGACAAGTTTGGGAACATGCGAAAAAGTGACGTGGAAATCAATGTCGTCAACCTGAATATATCCTTTAGGGACAAGATGAGTCTTATGTCTCCTCAATCTCCAAATCCTGCATCCGTTCTGTTATTCTTTATTGGAAGCTCTAGTATGGTTGTAAGCTCTTACTACTCTATAGTCTATATTTGAATAGAGGACATTGTCAGTACAGCTTGATTATAATGAAATATATAGCCATACATTAACCAAAGAGTAAATTGAGTTTCACCAATATTTGTATGTTTGGTATGAGATTTGGAATTATTGTCAACTACTCCTTAACCAACGAATCACAACTGCTTATGTGAATTCAGATTATCTTTTGGTAATAGATAATGCACTCTATAATTTCTATCTCCTTTTTCTTGCACCATATTATTGAAAATGGGAACTCCTCCTCTCAGTCTCATATGCCCTTAGACCACTAGGGGTGGCTATTCGGTTCGGTTTGGTCTTTTCGAGAATATGAGAATCGAAGATTAAATTAGGTACAATTCGATTTTGACCCGGTCCGGTCCCAATCCGGACCAAATAGCCACCTCTATTGACCACCATAACAGCGCCAAGCATTCCACTATTTCGTTGTCGTTTTTTAGTCGGCTCTCGGATATAATTCTTACTACATCACTGAGTTGTCTGCGTTGTAGTAGGGAAGCAAAAAAGACTCAATATTTCGGTATTGCATAAACTCAATTTATTATGGGTCAAAACAATTTTACTTTTGGGACGAACCCATACTCGAATTTTTAGTTTGAATATAAATTGGACCCATAGTATTTGATATCCAAATGAAAATAAATATATGATTCTAATGAAAATTGCTTATGAAACAAACATAAAGGTGGAAACACCTAAATTAATGGTGTAATTGGGTTGAAGGCAGTTAATGATGATGGTTGATATTGTCCTTTTGTGCGTACAATCATCTGGATCAAAGTTTGTCAAAATTGAATCCAATTCAAACCCAATTTAAACCTAAAACCATTAAATGTACATATGAATTCATTTAGATCGGACTCAATAACCATATGAGCCATAACAATTGGCTCAAATTACCCAACAAGCACACCATTCTCATGCATACATCTGTACATCATAGCCATAGATAATATGGCAGTAAATAAATACTAATTAAGTCCATAATTAAGTAGGAGACTTGAGAGCAAAGATATATTTCCCTCAATGATACAAGCCTGGTGACCACGAACCATTACTTTATTGTGTTAGCCACGAAAGTGACAAAGCCTTATTCAGTTATTGGCTTATTATTAATTTTTGGTTTTGGCCGGATTACAAATGCTACGTGTCTAGCAAGGAAGAAGAAATTCATTGGGCCGGCTACCAATATGGAAAATGACGATAATATATTCGTCGATAGTATAAAATGAAATCTAAGCAAATTGGCACCCACGTTACGGGTCGAGTGTGTGTAGCCTGTAAAGCAAAGCTACTGCCTTGTCCATTACCCTGCAATTCAACATTTCCAAACAAATTTATCATCTTCTTCGCGGTGCTCCTTAATCCTTATGCGTCGACCGTACAATAATCTACGAATGCTTGTAAACTAATAGTTTATATTATCAAAGCAAATTCCACAAGAAAAGAAAAACCATCTGGCAGATTTTATTTCGTTAAAGCAAAAAATAACATCATCAACTTACATCTTACAGATTTATATCAATCCTAAATGTTCTAATAAGTGCAGCAATAAAACAAATATTACTTATACATTCTAAGTTTGTACAAAACTTGCAATCTAAGTACCTCAAAACTTCTTCCTTGGACAACATTTGCCGGTTGTAATAACAACGAATTTTTTCATACAAACATCTATGACGAGGTTCATCACTCGTTGGTTAGTATTTCACGATGTACATTTTTTTTGTTGATTGTGCTTGATTTTTAGAAACCACATTCGTCGGACAATATTCGGACTAGGTGTTTGATATTTGGAGAATTTACATGAAATTACCCTATTATGACTTTTTCGTGCACTTATAAAGAATCCTTCATGGAAGGATAACTCAATAAATATGAGTTACAGAAAAGATAATAAAAAATATGTTTGAGATAATTGTTGTATGTGTGATTTTTTTGGTGTCCCCTCTTCACATATATGCTCATGATACTTGTAGAAAAACATCTGTTATCGCAAAACGGTCTCGGGTTTGTCACCTACATTATCCGCTCTCTACTGGGAAGTCGCAATACTTGAACAACCTTGAATCCCTGCACTTCACTTTTCTTAGCGTAAGTCCCACAAGCGAGAAACTGTTTGTTGGGGAACCCAAAAATCAAAAAGACTTGGGTTGTAACATTATTCCACTAGTGACATCGTTTTCCTTTCGATCTCACCCTCACACTGAGACAAGTGAGCCACGGCTAGGATCAAACCAAGCTCGCTTCACACAACAAAACCACACCACTACGGGCTGACCGCAACATGGTTAGAGCCACGATGATTCCACACCATCATCTCGGCCGGGGCAACATATAGTTCTTGAGTCAACATGGTTGCAATCGTGTAGCCACTTTGACGTTGTCCTTTAGATAAACTAGAACGTTGCTCCATCACCCCTAATTCATGTTATCGAATGCCTTTTTGATGTCTAGTTTGAAAAGGAGGCTAGTTTTCTCGATCTGCCTTCTACTATCCACAATTTCATTTACTATCAATGGAGCCTCGTAAATCTTTCTTCACCTTGATTTTCAAACTGGTTTCCTGATGCCACAATTTGCATAACCAAACAAGCCTTTTCGTTAAGACCTTAAAATCAGCTTGTTTGGACTTTCGTGGAGACTAATGGGGTAGAAAGTATTGAATATGATCTACAACATACTCCTTAGAAATGAGGCTGATATATGAATGAGCTATGCTTCTAGGCAAAATCCTATTACAATAGAGGTCTTCAAAAGCTCGAAGTAAATCATCATCGATCAAACCCCACAACTTTATTTTTCTATGAAAAGCGATTGAGAATCAATCTAGTCTCGGTGCCTTACTCCCTCTACATAGACTTATTGAATTCCAAAATTTGTCTTTTGTGAAGGGTTTCACAAGTGATTCTTTATAAGTTAATAAACTTGGAATCGACCTAGCAACAATCTATGGTGGTGAAGACTGAAAACCTACTTGTTCTCATTGTTGTCACTGTTTTGTAGTTGGATCAAAGTAGTAGAAAAAGATAATCTTGCTTGATAAGAAAGTACAATCCATAAAAGGAAAAGCGTATAGAAATATAAAATTCAGTACTGAAAATGTAAATTTTTAACACGCCGTCATTCTCGGATCTTTTAAGTTTCACCACAAACGATGTCACTCTAGCTCCATCTTCATTCCTTTTTATCTGAGAGTAGGAAATTCAAATGTTTTGAATTGTCCCTGATACCCCCCCCCCCCTCAGTAAGCTAGTGGGCACAAATTCATGGACACCGAGCTTGGAGAAGAAGAGGGAAACAGTGGCCGACGGAATCGACTTTGTGACGAGGGTTGTGGGTTGGTGAACAGTTAAAACATGGAGGATTTTGATAATGTGCGCTTGGAGCTTTTCTATGATGAAGTGATAGTCGAGCTCTATTTGTTTGGTGCGCTCGTGGAAGCTAGAGTTTTGTGCTATGTATATGGAAGATTGGTTATCAGAGTAGAGAGTAGCAGGTTGTGAATGAGGAATTCAGAAGTCATTGTGAATATAGAGGAGCCATTGGACCTCATAAGAAGTATAAGCAAGAGCGCGGTACTCAGCTTCACAGGAGGATCGAGAAATGGTGGTATGCTTATTTATTTTCTAGGAAATGAGGGAATAACCAAGGTAGATACAATAGCCAGTGATGGATCGATCTTCGTGTGTTGACACAGGTGGCCCATTCAGAGTCGCTGAAGGCTTTCAGATGTAGTGCTGAAGAGGAAGAGGAGAACAAACTAGTGGAGGGAGCACTCTTAAGGTATATGAGAATTCATGTGACAACTTTCTAATGAGATTAGCTAGGATAGACATGAGTTAACTCACCTGTCGAGTGTCAAAGCTGATATCAGGCCTAGTAGTGGTGAGGTAGATGAGTTTGCCAACCAAATGTTTGTATTATGGATTTGGAAAAGGGTCATCATTGTGAGTTCAGAGGTGCGATTTGTAATACATGAGGGTGTTGACTCGTTTGGAATTTAGCAAATCAACATCCTCAAGAATCTGTAGTGTATACTTGTGTTGAGAAATGTGAATTCCAGATTGGTTTCTTGTAACGTAAATGCCTAAGAAGAACTTGATATTCCCCCATGTCATTGATACCGAATTCTTCAGTGTAGAAATGGTTTAAGACCAGTGATCTCATTAAGAACAGTGCCACTAACCACTAGGTCAACAACATAAACCAATACACAAGTGTAGGAAATAGGAGTGGCCTTGTGGAAGAAGGAATGATAAACCTTGTTGGAAGTATAAACTTGAGCATACAATTTATTTGCTAGTTTGGGGAACCACTAACGAGAAGCCTGTTTAAGTCCATAGAGGGACTTTTGAGTTTGCAAACAGGGTTCTTGAATACAGGAGGAGGAGTGTAGCCAGCAGGTAGTTTCATGTAGACATTCTCTTCTAAATCCCCATGTAAGAAAGCTTTGTTGATGTCTAGTTGGTGGATGTGCCATCATTGAGAAGTTGCAATGGTAGGGAATAATCTGATGGTGGTCATCTTGACCACTGGAGCAAAGGTATCCTGGTAGTTAACACCTTCATGTTGGTTGTATCCTTTAGCTACAAGTCGAGCTATGTAACGCTCGATTGAACTAGTGGGAAGGAATTAAAGCCTGTAGATCTATTTGTTTCCAACTAGTTTAACTCCTTATGGAGCTTCAACAACATCTCAGGTGCGGTTTTTTCAAGAGCAAGTAGTTCAACATCTATAGTAGCGTTCCAAAAAGGAGATTGGGTGGCTTCTTGATAAGTTGTTGGTTATTTGTGAGAAAAAATAAGACAAAATGGTTGTGTGAGGATAACAAGTTATCATAATGAATGGCAAAACTTAGTGGATGAGTGATACATGAAGCCTGCTGTTGGGAATAATGACCGGTGGAAGAAATTTGATGAAGGAGGTTATACAATGGTAGGCTTGTAGTTTGATGGGAGGTTTGGTGATTCTTGTGGACTTTCGAAGAGGTGGGGGAGGTGTTGGAGGTGGAGAGGAAGATAGGAAAGGGTTAGGAGTATATGAGGAAGAGGCAGGGCTTTGGGAGGTAGTGTCTGGGTCAGAATCAAAGTGGATGTTGTTATGATAGTCTACTAAGGAGGTGGAGGGGCTAGTGGGGGGGGGGGGGGGGATATGGGTGATAGATGGAGCTAGTATCACCAAACAAGGCAGGATTAGGGATGTTGGGGTAGATGTGTTGGTTGGGACTGTCTGTAGTATGTGGTTTAAAGGGAAAGTGATGTTTATGGAATTGAACATCTTTGGAAGTGAAAATTTCATGATTTGTGAGATCATAAATCCTATAGCCTTTGATGCCAGAAGTAAAGCCAATGAAAACACCCTTTCTAGCTCTAGGATCAATCTTGTTTTTGTGATTGCTTAGTGTGGTAGCAAAACACAAACAACCATAAACTTTAAGGCTTGTGAGGTATGGTGGTTCGTTGTGAATTTTTTCAAAGAGTGTTAGATTTCCAAGAACAATGGTAGGAACTCTATTGATTAGATAAACAAAATGCTTGACACAACCCCCTCAGAAACTAGAAAGTAGGCGAGCTTGGAATTTTAAGGCCCTAGCAACAGCTAAGATGTGTTGTTGTTTTCTTTCAACTTCATTGTTATGCTATGGGGTTTCAACACGGGATAGTTCATGAAAAATCCTTGTATGTTGTAAAAAAATGGGTAATGTCTATTTTTAATCCAAATCTTTTTCATATTCTTTTACATTATCCAAATCTATCAAAATGCTATTAATTAGCCAAATCTTTCGTATTCCATCAAAATACTAGCCATTTTTACGTTATCGTTAATAATTTTGTAACTCTTTTTTTAGTTAAAATACTAATATTTTGGAATGTTGACCTCCATGCGTCTCTTACAAGTCAGTATCATGTTGCCAAGTCAATATTACTAACAAAATTGATACCTGAAAGTTAACATTTGTCTAATTCTTGTACTTCGATAGATTTGTCTAATAAACAAGAATCTGAAAAAAGTTTGGACAATAAATAGACATTACCCTAAAAAAATCACTCATTTGGAACTCCCTACCTTGGTCACTCCTAATTCTTTTAAATGGTGTTTCAAATTGTCTTTCATTGTAGTGACATGATTCTTGTAACTTTGATCTAGCTTCTAATTTAGATGATAGGAGAATGATCCAAATCATTTGGTGAAGTCATCAACAACTGTAAGGAAGTATCTAAAGCCATCATGACTAGGAACATGATTTGTCCCTCAAATATCCACAAGTATTAATTGGATAGCTTTTGCAGTAACAGTAAACTAGTAGGAAAAGGTAACCTTTTCTAGTTAGCAAAATGATAGACATCACAAGGCAAAGACCTATATGTTTCTATGAATGTACAAAGTTGTCTTAATAGAGGGAATTTGGAATGTGAAACATGCCCTGGTCTAAAACGCCAGAGGTAAAAAGGTTGAGTGCTAGCAGCTGTAATGTGTTTAGGGCTATTATCTACAGGTGTGTTGTCTATGAGGTAAAGGCCATGGACGAACTTAGCAGAACCAGTCGTCATCCTCAGCTGCATGTCCTGAATCAAACATGCATCAAAGAAGAATATAAACAAAGAGACTTGCTTTTGGTATGTTTACTCACTAACACAAGATTGAAACTGAACTATGGTACAAACAACACCTCCTCAAGCATGAGGTCTGAACTTGTTGTTCAGTTGGGAGAGTGATATAGACATTGTGTATCCTTCTATAGTTGTTTATGTGACTAAGGGAACACACTATGAGTTATGATGCTCCTGTATCTAGGATCCAAGCTTGGTTATATGGCATAGTAGTTTGAGTGTTGAGGGAATATTTGCATGAGCATTCTGGTGTGTTGTTAACAAATGTTGCAGCTGAAAATACTAATCCAGCAGGAGACTTAGGTTTTGTACTCATTAATCTCATCACCTTGTTATAGTCTTCCTTGGTCAGTTTGAACACTCCCTTTGTGTCACTTGCATCAGCAACATGAGTAGTGTTCGCATATTGTTTGCTTCTGTTGATGCATTTTCCAGCTTCATTTGAGATTGAAGGATAGTCATACTTTGAAAAACACTTTTCCTCTGTATGACCAAGTTTCTTGCAGTAGCTGCACTTCGTTAATCTACCCGATGGATTGGACCCTATTGGATTCATTCCTGAAAGCCATCCATGTTTGTGCTACCACACATCTTCTGTGTGGCCTTGAGATCTATAATGTGTGCAGTAGGTTCTGGTTTTCTTGTTTGCAAACTTGGTGATGCCAAAACCACACTTTCAAGTTTCAACAACAAGTGCCTTGCCCTGTTGGGTACCATAATGTTGTATCTCATGCTGGAGCATCCTTTGAAAGACCCTGTCAATGGGTGGCAAAGTATCTCCAAAAAGAACTTGGGATCTCACACTAGTATAGTTGTCATTGATGCTCCTTAAAAACTATATCACATAGTTTGCATCTCTGTAAACAAAGACCTGTTGCATAGCCCTACATGAGTGTGACTAGTTGGTTTACAGGTACATGGATACAAGGGTTGATAGTTGTCTAGTTCATCCTTCAAGACTATTAGGTTACCATAGTATTCTATGACATTTTGATTACCTTGTTTCAATGTAGTCAGTGCTTCAATGAGCTATGCTACCCTGACTATGTCGCCTTGTCCATATCGAGCTCTAAGGCTTCTTCATGCTTCTATTGCCTTCTTGATGGGCATGATGGTCTTTTTGATCCCAGGTTCAACTGCCTGATGGATCCATGAAAGGACCATGATGTTGTTTTTGTTCCAAGCCCAGGTTGATGCATGGTCAACTATTGGTCAGCAAGTGTCCCATCAATGATGCCAAGTTTGTTCTTAGCTCTAAGTGCATTGTGCATTGCTTTGCTCCAATCATTGTAATTGGTGTTGGTGAGCTTCTTTGCTACAAGAAAGGGTTGTTAAAATCCATGGAGATAAAATTAATCCACCACATGATCTGGGTTGGCTATTGCTTCTTCAGCCATAGTTGCTAGTGGCGGTTAGGTTTTCTAGCAACTAGGCTCTAATACCATAACAAAAAAAAATCGTGGTGAAGACTGAAAACCTACTTGTTCTCATTGTTGTCTCAACATATATAGCTGGATCAAAGTAGTAGAAGAAGACAACCTTGCTTTATAAGCACGTATAATCCAGAAAAGGAAAAAGTACTTAAATATAACATTGGGTACTTAAATGTAAATTGTCACCATGCCGTCGTTCTCGAGTCATTTTAGCTGCACCAGAAACGACGTCACTCAAGCTTCATCTTCCTTCCTTCTAATCTGAGCGCAGGAAATTCAAATGTTTTAAATTGTTCCTTGATACGACCATAATGAGTAGGGGAAGGGTCGCTTGAGATTGTCCTCCCTATATAGTTTGGTGAAATGATAAATAAAAGCCTTCTTAAATTCCTCCTTGTCTTCAACAACTCCATTTAATTTGCTGATTCAAACAAAATTCTCGTGTCAGTTAAAATTGACGACTTAGTAAAAGAAAGTTGCATTCTTATCCCATTTCTTAAACCACATTTCTCACAGAAAAAAGTTATTTTTCATCATAAGAACTATGTCAAGAGTCAAGACCATACTAAAAGAGGCATCGATCCATTCTTTATCCTTTTGAAGTCAATCCACACTTTTTTGTTATCGATGGCCTCTGTAAGTTCAACAATTTTCTCATCCGCACACATAAATACTTCTATATTCCAAATTCGCACCTTCCCTTTTGTGACATCAAACCTCTCCCCCAACAAGTCTCCAAAGTCCAAATTCCAATTCTTAATTATGAATGTTTCTTACGTATGATATTTGGTAGGATTCAATCCCTGGCATGAGGATGTTGCCTCACATAAATTTTGTTATAGAAAAATCAATGATTACCCCATCTAACTAATCTTTCTTTTTATCTAAAAAAGTCCACCTCCATCCATTCTCCAACCACATTTCTTGTTATAGAAAAAATCAATTTATCGGCCAACGGAAAAGCCGTCTTTCCGTAACAAGACAAACAACAGAGGCCTCCCATTAACAATCGTTGGCCGTCCTAAAATATATCGACATTAACACTAACCCACACCAAGACTAATTACAATTAACTAATGGAAAACGGCAGAATTAAAAAAATAATAAACTGAATTAATCAAGATTATTATTATAAGTCCAAACCCGTACTGTGTTTACAAAGCCGTCCTCATTATTCCCCTTCCCCTCCCCACCAACTTAGACCACAAAATACATCCTTCCCACTCCGCCTCTCTCTCTCTCTCTCTCTCTCTCTCTCTCTGCCTCCATATGTCCCGCCACCAGTTCTCGCCGCTTTAAAAATTACTCCTTCATCTTCCCTCATCCAAAAACCCGAAACCAAACAAAGAGAAGGAAAAAAACCATGTTGGGGAAGAAGATGGTGTCGTTCAGGAAATTAGCGAGGAAAGTAAAGGTGATCAGCAGCATCAAGGGCGGCGAGTACGATCTGCCGCCGTCGACGTCGCTGCCGCAGTACGAGTGCCTGTTGGGGGAACTGGAATCGGAAATGGCGACGACGCCGACGGGTTACTTCGCGGTGTACGTAGGTGAAGAGAAGGAGAGGTTCGCGGTGCCGACCGGGTTCTTGAGCCACCCTCTGTTCAAGATGCTGATGGAGAAGGCCTACAGCGACCAGCAGTGCCTGGACAGGCTCGTCATTCCGTGTACCGTCGCCACGTTTCAGGAGGTTGTAGCCGCTGTGCAGTGCTGTAACGGCAGGTTTGATCTGGGGAATTTGGTGGAGGAGTTGTTGTAGAGAAAGGGCCAAAAGGGAAAGTAAAGGAAGGGAGGGAGGTAAAAAAAGAACAGAGTAAGAACAGAGTTTGTTTGTTTTTGTAGAAATCAGTGCTTAAATTCGTTGGTTAGTGATGGGTGCGTGGTGTAGAGAAGGGGAAGGGCAGGGGGATAATTCATATTGTTACTTAATTCATAAGGTGTTTGTGATGGATTGTTACATATTCGTAAACTGGGAATTGGTGACAGAAATGAACATGTTCAAAACTGGTTTCTTTGTAAATGTTTCCTTGACGATCTTTCTTTCCCTAGTTTTGATCCGATTTCAGAGTAAGAAAAGGGCAAATGACGGATTAGGATTAAGATCCTGCTTGGAAGTGATGCACATCCAATTTGCAAGGAACTTGGTTTTTGTAATGGTGAAGATCATGTAAGAGAGGTCCTCTGCGAAAATTAGTTCGACGCGAGGATGATAAAAAGGTTAATGCAGGAGGTAAAATGAAAAAAAAAGAGATGGGACTTCCCTTGTTTTTTTGAAAGAGAGATTTTCATATTGTAACCAATCATTCTTAAATAAGATTAAATTTCAATTTCACAAAGCATTCGTAAAATGTACAAAGGGATTAACATTGTTCGAGTGAAGATTTATTTAAATAACTCTTTGCCTTCAATTCCAATCAAAATGAAACAAAAATGTAAAGCTAACCCCATCATAAACCTGTTCATGGTTGTTGTTGACAACTAACACCATAAGCTACTAATTGTTTAATTGTGCAAACTATTTGAGAATGATTGGTTGCAGTATGAATCTAATCCTTAGTACTAATATAGTACAAATTGGAATTTTCCTTAGTTCCCAAGTAATTTTCTTATTATTATCTGTAGTAAATAATACACATCAGTAAGAATAGTCTCACAACTCACAAGACACATGTGAGTACTATAATCGGATTGTCAATTAATATGAATACATAGATCATAACTTTTCGGCACTTTTTACCGTATCTAATACTTCAGTGAGCACCATAATCGGGTTGTCAACTAATATGGATCCATAGTCCATAGCTCTCTGGTGGGTTTTTTTACCGTATCAAATATCAATCATTTGTATCAGATGAGAGAGCAATATCAATCAATCAGTTCCCTAACCCTTCACAAATTCAACGTGTCTTTTTCTTGCCTGCAATCAAGGCGATAGAAAGCAAGCGGTCCAGTCAATTTGGCGCAGCGAAGCTTGACTTCTATTCTGCTGCTTCTTCACCTTCATCCTCACAATCTCGCTTATCTCTAGTTAAGATCGCCACAGCTGTAGGTAAAAGGACCCTAAACCAGTGATCTTCTGATTGTCTGCATCTGCCTACTCACAAGTCAAAGCTCAATCCAAATCCAAACTGACAAACAAAGAGCTTTCTTTTTCTTCTTATTTGTCACATTGTACAGTTGTAGTACGACAAAATAACATTTCAACCCAGACCATGTCTATGAACTGCCTTGTTTACTTAATTAAGGAAGGCTAAATAAAATTTCTGCCGACAACTTCTTCACAAGGAGTCGACGAGGATTCGCTTTATATCATCCACGAACTTGTGCATCTGCTCCCTGGAGTGCAGCGGCGACGGATAGACGCACGCACAATCCAACTCTCCGTTCCTTATGGTGTCGAAAATGGCGAGCGAAGGCCCCACGCTGTGGATCGAAGCGCACCCTACAAAGTCCTCGATGCCGAGCAGGGAATGCAGATCGTTGGTGTCGTCGATCAGCGCATTCTCGAACACCGAGACCAGCGCTGTTCGCTGGGCGGAAGATGGGGTCAGGCCCGGGTTCTCAACGGCCTTGACCATCAGGAAGTTGAGGTCCGACATGTCGCTGAAGTGCTTGTTGTTCTTCTTGGCGTCGGCGTAGGATTTGTAGCACCTCTCGGCCAGCTCCCACAGCTTGTCTTCCATGTTCACGTCGTGTGAATTGGTAATGGCCGAGTGGTAGAACCCTGCAACAAACTCTCACCCCATTACACATTCACATCTTCAGCAACATAGATAGAGTGCAGGGCAAGTGATTTTTTGAGTGAACTGACCGAGGTGGTGGGTGCTGAGGACGGGATCGAGAATGGAGCGACAGTCGAGGAGGGTCGCGATGGAATATTTCTCTCGCTGGAGTTGATCAGGAAGGTCTTTGGTAGAACGTGCTGCGATCATTGCAGCAGCTGCTAATGCTGCGCACAGTTTTATATTCCTTGCGTTGCAGGCCTGCAATTTTTATAAACAGAGGATGGAAATTGCATGAAACTCAAATGAATAATCAGCTGGAGAGTCACTTTCCCTGACCAGCCCAGAGACCCACCCACCATGGCAACCTAACTGCTTGGTTGAACATGATTAGGTTCCTACTGAATACATTAAAGATACAGAATGGTCAAAGTATACCTGAAGTTGGCAACATTCTATCGAGTAGTGACCAACTTATTAGGATAACAAAACGGCTACTTCTCTCCTTGTAATGTACGAGGAAGGCGAGGTCCTCTTATCATGATAATAGGTTCATCATTCGAATTGTTGGAAGAGGTTTCGTATTAAACATTTGACCCACCACCGGTTGACCACTGGACTACTGCGGAAGAAGAGGTATCTTAACTCTTAAGCATGGCAGACACATTGGCTACCGCTAAGCTTAGCTCAACCAGCTAATTCGTTTATGAACTCCTATGGTTACGCTTCTTTTGAAGCAATATGCAATATTAGAGTGAAACCCCAATTCAATAACAGCAATGTGGACCGTCTAAACGAAAATCAATAACAATGTGCGGAGCAGACTTACGGCGACTAGCTTGGCGGTGTGGTCGGAGCTCAGCATCAGCCGGACCAAGCGGGAGCAGCGTGGGGAGCCGGCGGCGTCGACGAATTCCAAATTGGCAGTCCGCAGAGCATTCAGGGAGTAACCAAGCATGTCCTTCCCACGCGCCCAGAACGGCTTGTTTGCTTTCCCGCTAGGGATGCACTCCTCGATACCCAATCCCAATCCCGATCCTGATCCCGATCCAACCTCGATTTCTTTCCCTCCGCCGACCAACTCCAGCAGCTCCGCTAGTAGAGCCACCGCGGACGACCGATCGCACGCACCGGTGTGCAGCCGGAGAGCCAACACCCACCGCGTCTCGCTCAGGGCGTAAGAGCTCACGAAGAAGAGCTCGGCGTCGGCGTTTGGG
Source organism: Linum tenue (assembly GCA_946122785.1). Classification (NCBI taxonomy): domain Eukaryota; kingdom Viridiplantae; phylum Streptophyta; class Magnoliopsida; order Malpighiales; family Linaceae; genus Linum; species Linum tenue. The sequence continues at coordinate 21,129,966 of CAMGYJ010000003.1, read as the reverse complement.
TCGGTGGCCCAGGGGTTCTTGTTCATCTCGTGCTCGATGACCAGCTGGTGCTTGGAGATGGAGAACTTCTCGATTCCGTCTGCGGCGGCGCTGGTGACAATGTCGGCGGTGGAGGCGAGATCGAACTGCTGGATTTGGAGGTAAGGCGACGGGGAGGCGACGAAAGAGAAGGTGTTGGCGACGGCGTCGAAGTGGAGCTTGGAGCGGAGGATCGGGTGGGAGCTCTGGAGCTTGTGGAGGGCATTTTGGAGAATTCGAATTTCTGGAGGTTTGGAGAGGAGAAGGACTAGGACGGTGATGCCAGTGCCGGCGGGGACGGCTCTGCACCAGCTGTACTCGGTTCCGCCGACCGGTCGGGTCGTGGGTTCCGGCTGGTCGGGGCTGGGATAGGCGCCGCCGTGGTCCAATTGGTTCGACATGTTGGATTCAAGATGGAGAGGTTTGATGCGAGATTCAGGGGGGAGATTGGGAGAGAGAGCAGGGAAGAAGACGAAGAAGAAAGAGGAGACTGTTTATTGTTCAGGAATTGGTAAATCTCATAAATTGAATCTGGAATTTATGCTATCGACAGACAGCTCTTTGGATCGTACGCTTCCAGTTTAATTTACAGTTTTACACTGCCACTGTCTATTGTTCTTACAGAGAAGTAGGATGGCACGATGAATCAAGAAAGCCAATTATGTAGAGACTGCAAAACGTTTTGTTCTGTATTGGCAACAAGGACAAAGAAGAAAGAAAAGTCCAGGACGTATCGTTGAGTAGGTGGGTACTCTTCCTTGAGTAGGAATGATAATGGAAGGAACTTTCGAGTCTGGACAAATTGTTGATGGGGGAAGTACAGAGAAAGGGTAGCTGAAATTTTCGGTGGGAATTGTCACCACATGGACCACGACCACGAGGATATTCTTACCGTTGGAGCAATGGCTTTCTAGCAACGTTCTCGTAACCGAACTCGAGCATGACCCGATAATGTGAACGACTCGTACTTTAGTAATTTAATCGGTATTAAACCGTTAGAGAACCGTTACCTTATAAACAATAGGGTAAGTAGAATATATTAGCCACAACTATTATGAAGCGGGGAATTATAGCCACAACTATGAAAATTCAAATTATTAGCCATAACTATTTTTGCGGGTCAAGATATGGCTAACTGTCCGTTACTGTTATTGAATTTTTAACGGAGAAGGGCACGTCATCAGCCACGGCAGCAGCCACGTCGGACTGCTTTTAATTTATAACTTTAAAATATAAAAGTTTAGTCAGTATTACTAACGAAATTGTTAACAGATAGTTAACGTTTGACTAATAATTTGAATTTCCGTAGTTATGGCTATAATTCCCGCTTCATAATAGTTGTGGCTAATATATTGTATTTACCCTAAATAATAATATTATAAATAAAAAATACATAAGATAGTAATTTAACATTTTGGTGAATACAATAAAATTTACTTTGTAGATACCATTTAGTAATATTACATTTATGGAGACGACTGGTATGCTCCAGATGATCTGACCGTTAGATTTACATGGATTAGCTCCGGCCAATCTCAACGGTCAACTCTTCTTTTATCTTAAATTGAACTTTGGGCTTTGAGATTAGAAAATCGGGGCCTGGGGTTTATCCATTTGAGGTTAGGGTATAGTATCATACCCCAAACTCGGTTTAATTCATGATTTAGATAGAGATATCTCACTATGAGTACATGGAGTATAGTATGCTCCAGGAGCACACGAGTCTCACCCTTACATTTATATATATACTCATTCACAAAAGCCTACTAAATAGTCACCCTTCCCATTCTTTTTTCTTCTCTCTTCTTCTTTCTTCTTATGCATCGCTTCTTTTTCTCTTCTTTCTTCCTCTTCTTCTTTCTTCTTCAGTTCTTCCGTTCAAGTTTCTTCTGCCGCAATGGAGGACTGGAAGGCATCGGTAGTCAGGAGCGCCGGCTATGGGGGCGCCTTTTCCCCTTTCCTTTCATTTACCAATTTTTTTTTACATAAACCCAACCAGCCGAAATGGGAAAGTCGGGTGTTCAGCTCGAGCGGCCCAAGCGGTTAACTGCCTCGATCGCTTGTCGACCGCCCTTAAGACCCGTTCCGGCTAAATAGCTGTATCGAGCCGGTTTAGTGGTCGGAACTCGGATGGCAGTTTTATCGGTCTGACCGGCCGATTCGACTCGAATTTGATAACACTGCTTCGTAGTATTCCATATTACAATGGGAAGAGAGTAAATAGGGGTGGCAATCAGTTTTCCGATTAACAATATAATCAATGATAATGGTAAATTGATGTGAAAACACAGTTGGTATATCGAATGATTCCCGACAAATCACCGATGGCTAGTCGTATATACCGAATATCGAGACTTAAATCCCTAATTTAATTTTTCCTTCCCCCTGCCTTACCCTCCCGAGTCCCGACCCCAAATCCCTCAGATTTACGTCTTCTTTCTCTTTTGTAGAAGTCAAAGAAGAATCATTAGAGAGGCGCTAGAGAGAGGCACCTGATATGAACTCGAAATTAAGGAGACAAGAACAACCGATTTATGTGGTTTCCCTGAGATTCAGGACTAGTACACGGGAGAGATAGAACTCTTTAGAGTCAATCTTATTCGGCTTAGGTATTCTGTACAACAGAGGTACAATATATATACGTTATGACTAGGTTATATTGCAACCCTAGTTCATCTATCTAGGTAACTCATGTAATAATATAATGTTACAAAAAGGTACCTAGATAAGGCTAAGTCACCAATCAACACCCTCCCTCAAACTGATGGTGCTTTCGCAGCATCAGTTTGTTAGATAAATACAAGTGAAGCCTTGAGCCCACTGCCTTTGTCGACAAGTCTGCAGTATGATCGTCTGTTGACAAATAACTTAGCTGAATGACTCCATCGAGCACCAGCTCTCTAATGTAGTGAACATGAGTCTCGATATGCTTGGTCCGATCATGCAATACCTGATTAGTGGCTATCCAGATTGAGCTTGCATTGTCCCCGTAGAGCTTCATAGGCATCTCACACGTTACGCCGAGATCAGCTAGCAGTCGTTGTAACCAATGCAGTCAAAAACACGATTCTATTTAAAAACGGTGAACAGGTAAAATCGTAAAGCGTAGAATCGAAATGCAGAAACGTAAGTTTTTGATGCATTATATAAAAAACCTAAAAAAAATTCAAATATGACATATAATATATAAAAGGAGGTGAAAAATCATTAGTGTATAAATTTTACATGTCGTACTTGTGCTTACATGATTCTCCACCGAGACCAACAAACCTGTTTAGAAATATCCTAGTATACAGAGGTATATTCTTAACAAACTGAAGCTTTGTGATGATAATGTAGCTAAATCAAGTTCAGAAGTCAGAACAAATCCATTTCTAGCTTCTTTCTGTTATCTTCAACTTTCTCTGGTGAAGTTCCATAAGGAATTCAAACAATCAGTGTTAAACCTCCAATAACCCTCAATCAAAATCAAAATCAGATTAGAGTAGCAGAGAGAAGTAACAACCAAATTAAAAGGCTTACTTTCTCTAAAACCATCCTTTCGGCTTAAATTTCCTTTCGGATTTGATTCAGCTTCTACATAAGTTCATATCCACCGAGAATGGACTTCGACGGTCATGAAAGAGATGCTTGCAGGTTGCAGTTGCGGCAGCCGGTGGCGGTGTTGTTTGAAGTTGCGGTGGAGACAGAGGAGGGTCGGAGGTGCTGTGGGGTCGGAGACAGGAGGCCTTGTCGGGGACTTCTGTTATGGTGGTTGTGTCGGTGAAGATTGAAGGAGCCAAGAAGGGTGAGGGAGCGCCTGTTGATTCTGAGCTGGTGTGCTCGAGAAATGAGAATCCGATTTAGGGTTCTTTCTCTCGATAGTAGAGAGACTGGGGGAGGCGACCGGCTGCCCCTGTTTTTTCCTTCTTCACGCGTCATTCAATAAAATGGCGTCGCGTTATGATTAATTTTGATTTTCAATGATGTGCACAGAATCGTTCAATAGCGTTGATGAAATGCGTTTTTACCGATTTTTTGCGTTTTTAACGATTTTACTCACGTTTTTAACGTTTTTGTGTACAAAACGAATTTAGGTAGAAACTGAAGCGTTTTTTTGGTCTAGATAGGTAGAAACGTACGATTTTACGCTTTAAAGCGCGATTTTGACTGCATTGGTTGTAACCATACCAATTCTAAGCTCACCTTAGACATCAACCTGTATTCTGCTTCTGTCAATGACTTCTACACTCGGTCCTATTTCTTAAAGCGCCAAGATACAAAAGAGCTCCCAAACCGGACACACCAGCAAGAGGTAGATCGTCGTGTATCCACACAACCTGCAAAATCAGCATCAACAAAGGCACTAGGTACTTGTGCACTTTGATGCGGAAAGAAAAGACCTACATCCTGCATGCCCTGTAGTCTGTAGATATCGAAGAATCCAGTGAACCGCATTCATATGCATGTAGCGGGCAATCCCTATGTACTGACTCACTACTTGTACTGCGTATACTATATCCGGATGGGTGGAACTCAAGTACCAAAGACTACCAACTATTGTGCAGTAGTTGGTTTGATTATCTAATAAGTCGCCACTAGACCGACTGAGCCTAAGATTTTGTTCCATCAGAGTCGCACATTCTTTGCAATTATCATACTGGTGCTCAGCCATTAAGTCTCGAACATACTTATGTTGGCCCACGAAAATCCCATGCGGCATCCTCTCGATCTCTAGCCCGAGGAAGTACGAAACATCATCCAACTCCTTGAGCTTCAATGCACTATGCAATGTCGCAGTCAAATACTTGATCCCCTCGTGATCACTCCCATATATAATCATGTCATCAACATATAGTAATAAGAAAGAGTTACTGTGTATCGTAGTTCGCAGGAATAGAGATGGATCATTCTTACTTTGCGTAAAATCAACCTAGATAATTGTACCGTGAAACTTCTCAAACAAAGCTCGTGGAGCTTGTTTAAGGCCATAAAGTGAGCGCTTGAGACGAAAAACCATATTCGGGCCGCCCTTGGAGTATTCAGGAGGACAAGCCATGTAAATAGTCTCTTTGAGGTCGCCATGGAGAAAGACATTCTTGACATCTAACTGCACAAGATGCAAGTCTCTCATAGCTGCAACTGCTAGAACACATATGGATATCTGCATTTTCGCCACAGAAGCGAACATCTCGTCGTAGTCAATTCGATATGTGATATTTGTCGAAAACATATTGATTTTGTGTGCTAAATGTGATTAATTATTACATGATATGTTTGAGAAATATAATGCTTGTTTTTGGGGTCCAACTAAGCCTGGAATGGTTATATAACCATTACCATCGAGTGCCAAATATTTTATATGTTTCAGGTAAATGAAATGAGAAATTGGCATTGCTTGATGGAATAACTCAAGTGGACCGGATGAGGTTCTTCTTCAATTAATTGAATCGGCCATTTTCTTGGGCCGGGAGCTGGGGCCTGGAAGACCGAAAGGGGAAGGGGAGATTCTCCCTGGGCAAATTAATAATTGGTCACAAGCCCATTCTTTTTCTTCCCACGGAAGGAGAGGGGGAAGCTTACTGGGGGAATTAATTGGACATGCATACTTGGTAACTTGGACCGGGGAGAGGGCTGGGGGCGGATTTCAATTGGAGACGGAGCAGCTTGTTGGCGACTGGGTAGTAGTGAGAAGGGACTTCTTTTGGGGGGAGATCGCCAACTTCGACGGGAGAGAGCAGCGGAGCAGCGCGGGGCAAAATGAACCAGGCGATTGGCGATTGATCGCGAGCAGCCCGGAGTGGAGTGGAGAAGGGAATCCATAAATATTTTCAGTATTTTTCCTACATTTTTTATTAGTTTCATGATGATAAGAATATTATTATATCTTTATTTTCGTATGAATTAAATCTTAATTTTTGGGGGAAACAGCTATTTCTAGATTTGATGGATTGATTCATATGACTTTTCTTCCAATCTCTATTACATGAAATTTACTTAATGCTTTGTGTTGACTGGCTACCAATACAATGATTTGTAGTTAATTAGGTTATTAGCGACAGTGAAACCCTAATAACTGAACCTACTTCATTTGACATAGTAACTTATCGAAGCGACAGTGGATTAAATAAGGTGTTGTGCAGTCTTGATTGAGATATCATTCTTCAGGCTAAATAGTTAATTCATTGAGCTACGACAGTAGGATTTGAATTAATTGTTTACTACGTAGTAATTCCCGATAGGGGAAACTAGCACATTCGTGATATCCTAGCTGTAGAGACTTGGATTAAACTGATTGGAATATGTAAATTAATTTGGATATGATAGGTAGCGAGTCCCAGTGTTTCTCCCAGAGCTTTGTCCCATTGAATTTCTCCCGACAAGTTTACTTTTCTTAATTAGTTTGTTTTGTTTTGTTTTTAGATAATTAGTCTCATTAAACCATTTTCACCTATAGTTTGCTTTATAAAATTGATAGAATATAAGGTTAAACTAGTCCTGAGAGACAATACCCGGACTTTCCCGATTTTACTACGAGATAGGAAATTGACATTACGCTTTTTCCCTATCAATATGCCTGATTGAATCCCTGAGCTACCACCCGAGCTTTGAACCATTCAAGAGACCCATTCGGTCACATCTTGAAATTATAAACCCAGTTACTGCCTACTACTGACATATCTGTTGTTCGTGGAACAATGTCCCGCGTCTGGTTTGCCTCTAGAGCATCCACTTCCTTGGTCAAAGTTGCATCCCATTTCGGGATCCCACAGGCTTGCTTGTAGTTGGCGGGAATAGGAATTCGATCCTCAGTAAAGGACACATAGTCATCATGGCGAGGCGAGGGCTGACCACGAGTCACGCGTGTAGATCGGCGGGAAATAGGGATGGCAATCAAATCTATGACCGCGGGTACCCGCCCGGCCCCAACCCAGTCAACGCGGGGAATCCCCGCTTTGATCGGGTCTGGGGCGGGTCTGGGTAAAATCCGCAAAACGTTTGATTGGTATGAGGTGGGTATGGTTTTAGCCTCCCTTGCCCCATACTCATACCCACCCCATTAGGATAATTTCTTAACATATAAAAATACATTGATTAAATTGTAACCTATATATAACAGTGTAACCTATTTATAATAGTGAGGGTAACTCAAGAACATATTTAGTACAATAGTAATTGGGTGACTACCCAAATCAAAACTTAATTCTTTTTCTGCAACTCTCCTTTCGCTCTTTCATTGTTTCGATTGTTAACAAGATTATGTTAGTTAGTTATTACTTAGTAGATGTATTAGAGTAGGAGAATAATGATTTGGATTATATTGCATTCTATCTTATTGATTAACATATGATTTAGGATAATATGTTTTGAATCGTGCTAAAAATGATTGTCTCTTTGTTGACTTCATGATAAAGTAAGTGCGTTTAGTGTTATAATTGAAAATTTATATAGGAAATTTTAGGTGTTATCATGTTGGAAGTACGCGGCGGGGATTACCCATGGGTTCCCGAAACCAACGTGTATGGGGATGGGTTTGGAAAACCCTCCCCCACATGGGTATGGGGCGGGTATGGGTTTGGATATTTGAAAGCAGGGATGGGGATGGTTTAGCCACATCCGCCCCAAACCCGCCCCATTGCCATCCCTAGCGGGGAACAAGGGGCAGTGCTGACTACTCTGAGCTTTCGTCACTTGATGATGAAGAGCTGTTGTTGTCGGTGAAAAGGAACGAGGTGCCGCTGGTGGAAGAAGACGACGTGCTGCCAGGGTCAGGTGAAGAGAAGCTGTTGTCGTCCAAGCTAGAGACGTTGCTGCCAGCCGAGCTCCCAAGGCTGGTACTCTCTTTCTGTGTCAAAGTAGAGGGATTAGGAGAAGACACACTGCGTCCCACCAGAGAAGCATCCCCAACCACAAGGAGATCTAGAAATGATAAACTACCGGCGAACTGATCACGGGATGCTTCAGGAGTTGAATAATACATTACTTGCTCCATAAAGAGTGTGTGATAAGCCATGCCCATGCGATGACTCGCCGAATCGTAGCAAAGATACCCCTTGTGACTATCACTGTACCCCAAGAACACACATCGCGCAGTCTTCAGACTCAACTTGTGACGCTCCCGCTGAGGAAGCAAAACAAAACATAAGCAACCAAATATGTGAAGATTACGATAGTCTGGGGCTTGAGAATACAGCTTCTGGTAAGGAGAAACATCATTAAGAACATGAGTAATTTCGCAATTAGTAAGATAGACAACTGTATTAGCCGCTTCAACCTAGAACCTGGTACGAACTAGACCTGGCAAACTATAACTCGACCCGTTGACCCAACCCGAAACCGGCCAAAAATTAGAAATTTTTGTAACCCGAAATCCGAATGACCCATACCCGATAACCCGTGATTTTTTGGGTTGGGTGGGTTAGCGGGTCGACCCGTTAGACCCGTTCCATTTTATATATCACTCCCAAAATATGATAAAATCACTCATAAATTTGTGAGATGTTTAAAAAAAATCACAAGGATTTGAATGGCATGTTCGGAGTTTAAGGATAATCAAATATCATGTATTTCTTATAGTAGTATTACTCTTGTGATTGTTTTTTGACGATTTGCGCAATTCATATTTCATTTCATTAGCGTGGGAGGATTTGGGAATATGTTAATTGACATGTGTTAGGTAAACTATTGTCATGCATATGTGAAAATTTATGTTCTTTAAAAAAATATTAAGTATGTTTGATATTGTTTCTGAGAACACTCATAACTCTAAATGACCTGTAACCCGACCCAAACCGAATGGGTTGGGTCAATATTTGACCCGAAATCAGCCAACCAAACATGACCCAACCAGTAACCGAAGTCCCCAACCCGACCCGATTGCCAGGTCTAGTACGAACACTAGAGTGAAATAGGAGGGCTCTAGTAAACTCCAGGACAAGGCGATTCTTTCTTTCCACGATGCCATTCTGCTGCGACACGCCAGGACACGACTGCTAAGTGAGAACCCCTTGAGAACGATAGAAATCAAGAAGTTCATTGGAATTGAACTCACCACTGTGATCAGAACGAATGTTCTTAACTATTTTTTGAAATTGACTTTGTATCGTCCGAATAAAGTCCTAGGCATGAGTAGTTCTTAACTCCGATTTATTACGAAGAAAATAGATCCAAGTATACTCGGTGTGATGATTGATAAAGAGTGCAAAGAGGAGAAAACTATTACAGGATGGAACGGTCGATGGACCCCAAAGATCTGTGTGCACCAAATCAAACGGAGCAACATCTTCAGTAGTGTTAGAAGAAAGGGAACGGTGCGAGGCTTTTGGTTCTACACAACTCAAGCACGACGAAGGAGAGAATGAAGAAGCAGAAAACTTTCCAGGTAACAAATTGATAGTAAATATATGTAATCGTCTAGCAGAGTGAGGATGCCCCAACCGGCATTGCCACAAATGCCAAACTGAATTCCGTACATCTTGACGTAAAGAATTCTTAACAGAAACAACTGGAAATGAAGGAAAACACGAACTATCATCCTTAGCATCCAAGTCTGCAGCTCGCAGCATGACAGCACCATGAGAAGTGTATGGCATTTTTCCAACCCCCTGGGTCACGATCCCGGAGCCTGTCCATGACATAAATCCACCCTTGCTTATGACCCCGACCCAGTTCCATCCCCGTCTTCGAGTCCTGCACCACACACCCATAATTATCAAACTACATCTAACATCCTTCATCTGTCAATTCCCCGACCGAAATCAAATTTGAAACCAGACCGAGAACATGAAGTGTGCGAGAAAGCTTCACACTTGAATCTTCCACTCGAACAACCCCCGTGATAGGAAGAACATCATCATTGGCCACTTGCAACCGTTTATTAATCGGTTGAAGTGATGTAAAAACACTGCATGGTTAGTCATATGATGAAAAGCAGCAGAATCAAGAAGCCGACTACGAGGATTACATGAACTAGAGCCAGCAAAAAAGACCAAACTCATAACCTCTGTAGAGCTGCATGAATGAGCTGGGTCAGCTCAGACTTGGAGACTCCACCTGTGAACAAAGAGGTCGACGCAACCGCTGGAGCAGGAGGAGCGCCCGTCATGGCATAGGCAGCAGTAGGAGGCGGGCCGGATGGACGAGACTGAGGACGAAGACCCCGCTAGCGACATTCACTAAGGATGTGGCCAGCCTACTTACAATAATTGCACCGGTTACGCTTCTTGCATAACGGTTGAATATGACCCGGTTCACGGCAATAATGACAAACACGAGCAGTCGGCAGTCCTTGGCCACCAGTGGAGGAATGAAACTGAGGCTTGTACGAGGAGGCAACAAAGGTAGAAGCTTGATCAACAGAGTGAGCAGAGACAGAGTCAATCTGAGCTTGACTCTTGAGGCGAATCTCCTCACAGTAAAGCTCAGCTAAGACAGAATCCAACTCTGTCACATTCTGATGAAGTAAGGAGACGCGAATGGGCCCATACTCGCGCCGCAACTTCATCAAGAAGTGCATAGTCCTGGAGCGGGTGCGTTCAGCGATGGTGAGAGCCGAAGCCGGTGTATCCAAGATAGAAGCAGACAGGTGATCACTCTCCGTCCATAGATGCATCGCGGCTTGATAATAAGACCTGATATCCATATTACCCTAAGAGAGACCTGCAAAAGCAATCTCGAGTTCAAACTGGCAAGACGCACTAGCCCGGGAGTTTTCGTAACCAAGTGCTTCCACATTGCACTAGCAGTAGTAAAACGACGCAAGCTTAGACCGAATGGAACATGCACAGAAGCAACGAGCCAAGTAATGAACTAAGCATTATCGCCCTCCCAATCAGACGAAGTCTTCTCATTGGTGGCAGCAGTTTGAGGCCGAGTTCCAAGCAAGATAGGCAACAGACGTTTGCCCTGAACAAACGTATGAAATTGAAATTCCCATAGCGAGAAGTGTAAACTCAGAATGATGTGATGATTGAGAGTCAGAAAACAATTTTTGCTTAAAGACTCTCTGGAATTGAACTGAAATGAAACTTTTATTCAAATGGAAAGATTCAGTACAGAGACACTTAGCCAAGCCAAATAGCTTGGCTCTTTCGAACAGAAAAAAACACTCAACAAACACTCACTCCCCAAGATTGAATCACCCAGTATAAAATTATACACCGCGATTCTATCTACCAGAGTGATGTCACCCTTTGATCCAAATTGAAAGAAGTTCAAACCCAGAAGTTCTCACAATTTCCTCTCAAAATTACACACAAATCTAACTTGAGAACTTACAGCTTTATACAAGTAGAAGAGTAGACCGTTACCTAGAAAACAACCTTACAATAGCCTGAATGATGCCTTTCTCATAGAGCCGGTGCGAGGAGGAGCGGGATGCAGAAAAGCTAGAGGTTTCGTGAGAAGGAGATTGATCGAGATTGCTGATCTTCAATCAGCAATCGAGGAGTCCAGAGATTGACTTTGAAGGATGATCTCTTAGGTTAAAACGGCGTCATTCCATCGTGAGAGAAGAAGAACGAAAACGTTGTCGTAGAGCTTTAGTGCGCAGAGAGCCGAGTCGTTTTGGTTCAACAATTTCCCCCTTCATCCGAGAAGTCATCTGCAAAAACAAAAACAACACCAGAAAGCAGCACCACAGGCAATCCAGGAAAACGGGGGGATTCATTCATAGGAAAGCAGAATTACAGCAAGACCTTGTCCTAGTAAAGGACCAGCAAAATATCAGGACATCATCCTGACCAGGATTCCCCCTAAGCAGAATACCCTAAATTAGAACAATCTAACTAAAAGCAACATATCCTACCAACAGGATAACAAAAGCGATAGAAAAACAAAGCAACAGAAAGAGAACTAGGAGGCAGGAGAGGAGGCAGGAGCAGTGGCAGCAGATTCATCTGACGAGGAGTCGCCTTCAGAGATGGTAAAGACCAGATCACCGGTCTTGCTTGATTCACCAGCTGACTTGGTTTTCTTGATGCCCGAGGACTTAGGAGGGGGACCGAGGAGAGAATTATATGGTTGAGGAGGAGGAGAGATGTCAGTGGGAAGGTCCAGAACCATCAATACATTGAGTGCATTGATGTACATAGTAGAGGAGATACTCCTAAACTCAGAAAGATCTACACCGAGGTTGATCAGTAGACGAGTGATTAGCGACCCAAATGGTACTAATCCTCTGTAATTTTCATCCCCAACAGGCAGCAGTTGACCAAACACAATGCTTGAATAATCCAGCTTTCGTTGTGCAGTAGCACTTGCAATAATCCACAGGTCCATATGAAGGACTCGGTCTTGGTTAAAGGATCGGGGAAAGAGGACATGAGTGAGGAAATGATGAAAGATCCTCAACCTTGGAGGCAGCCAGCAAACAGGAATAGGTATGTCTGAGCCTCCAGTTGGCTCAGTTGAGAAGTTTCCATATTCCACCTCAACCTTGAACTCGTGCTTCCAGAATTCAGAAGGGTGAGCGACCCCAAGCCCTTGTGATGGAAAGCCTAAGATCCCATTCAGAGCCTCAACTGGTATGGTCAGGAGATGACCATATACCAGAGTGGTAAAGCTCCTAGAGCTGATGCCAGGACTTTTGAGATTTGAATAAAAATACTTGACTGCACCCGGGCAGGCAGGATGCACTGGTTGGCGAAGAAGAAAATCCCAACCAAGACCTTCAATGAGGGACACTATATCATACTTGTAGAGGTTAAACTCATATGGGTCGAGCTGAGTGGTATAGTGAAGCCTTCGCTTGTCGAAGTGTTGTAGGTAGCGATGGTGGTTAACAACCAAAGGCTCATGGAACATGTAGCCAGAGAATGTGTGTACCAGACCATCAAAACGAAAAGGGCGAGGAAGGTGATCACTCATTTTGTGGTTGAAGGCAATGTTTGTGGAAACAGAAAGGTTGGTGGGTGTGGTTGAAGGCAGTGTGAGAAGAGGAGATGTTACTGTTCCCTTTTTATAGAGAAAAATGGGGTGAAGGAGGCCTGGAAGACGAAGAGTCTCAGCAGACTTTTTGTTCGAGAAATGATTAAGCTAAAAGAGGGTTGCATTGGACGAGACAGGCATGAGCCGAAATGGAGCGTCTTTCTTTGATTAAAACAAGACACGCAAAAGATACTTTGAGCTAAAGATCCAATCAGCTTAAGGAAAAATAGATTTTAGGTTTAGAGGCTTGCAATCATGATTTTTCTCCACCAATGCATGTAATGCGAAAAACAATGAGTTGTCTATTTCAGAGATCTTCAATTCGACTCAAAGATCTTAATCCTATTTCTGTGCAGAGTTGAAGAAATCTTTCACTTTCCAAAGGTTTCGTTAGTAAATCTGCTAGTTGATGTTCGGTTTCAACGAATTGAAGTTCAATGTAACCAGCTTGTACAAGTTCCCTGATAAAATGATACTTAATTTCAATGTGTTTGGTTCTAGAGTGTTGAACAGGGTTTTTGGTCATACTTATCGTGCTTGTGTTGTCACAGCATACTTGAATGTTGTTTAACTTAAACCCATAGTCTGAGAGTTGTGCTTTCATCCACATTATTTGTGCACAACAGCTCCCAGCAGCCATGTATTCTGCCTCGGCTGTGGAAAGTGCTACTGCACCTTGTTTTTTACTAAACCAAGACACAAGTTACAAACCAAGTAGTTGAATTGTTCCAGTTGTGCTTTTCCTATCCACCAGACTTCCCCCAAAGTCTGAGTCACTATACCCTATTAATTCAAAAGAATCAGTTACAGGGTACCATAATCCAATATCTATGGTTCCCTTCAGGTACCTAAAGATCCTTTTAACAGCTTTGAAGTGACTTTCTTTTGGATTAGATTGAAAACGTGCACATAAGCCTACACTGAATTGAATATCAGGCTGGCTTGCTGTTAGATACAAGAGGGAACCTATCATTCCTCGGTATTTCTTTTCACAGAAGGGAATACCTCCTTCATCCTTGTCTAGTTTTAAATTTGTAGCCATGGGAGTTGTACAAGGATTTACTGAGCACATGTCAAATTTCTTGAGCATTGATTCAGTGTAATTAGTCTGACTAATGAATATCCCTGAGCTTAATTGTTTAATTTGTAATCCCAGGAAGTGAGATAACTCACCCATCATGCTCATCTCAAACTCAGACTTCATTAAGTTACTAAACTTAGTGCTCATAGATGGATTTATAGATCCAAAAACTATGTCGTCTACGTAGATTTGCACAATCAATGTGTCATTATTTTCTTTCTTTATAAAGAGTGTTTTATCAACATTTCCTTGAGTGAATCCTTCTGTTTTTAGAAATGATGAGAGTTTTTCAAACCATGCTCTGGGGGCTTGCTTTAATCCATAAAGAGCTTTAGACAGTTTGTATACATGGTCAGGGTGTTTGTGATCAACAAAACCTGGTGGCTGACTTACGTACACTTCTTCCTTTAATTCTCCATTTAAAAATGCACTTTTTACGTCCATTTGGTATAGGGGAATTTTCATAAAACATGCATACGCACATAACATTCTAATTGACTCGATCCTTGCAACAGGGGCAAATGATTCTTCAAAATCAATTCCCTCTTCTTGCAAGTATCCTTGAGCAACAAGTCTGGCTTTGTTCTTAGTGACTTCCCCTTCTTCATTAGTTTTGTTTCTAAAAACCCATTTTGTTCCTATGATTAGTTTATTTAGAGGACGAGGGACAAGTTCCCATACTTGTAACCTATCAAACTGGACCAGTTCCTCTTGCATAGCATCCAACCATTTATCATCTAATAGAGCTTCTTCATAATTTCTTGGTTCCAACATTGAAACGAAGGCATACTGACCTGGCTGGTACTTACCTCTGGTGTGAATCCCAGCATTGAGTTGTCCAATGATTTGTGAAGGTGGGTGTCTCTTTTGGATGTGTGGTGGTGCTTGTCTTTCTTCTTCAATTTTCTCACCATCCTCTGCCTCACTTTTGTCCCTTTTAATTGATTCAAGCGGAGGATCCTCAAGGTGATCTTCAGGCTTTTCTCCTTCATTTGATATAGGAAACAACAAATCTATACTTTCTGCAGAAACTTTGTTAGAACTTCCAGATTCATCAAACTTAACAAATACAGATTCCTCGACTCTTTTGGACCTTAGATTATAGATTCTGTAGGGCTGTCCTTTAAGAGAGTAACCCAGAAATATACCTTGATCAGACTTTGAATCAAATTTATACAAGTTATCTTTGGTATTTAAAACAAAACATTTACATCCAAAAGGATGAAAATATCCCAAATCGGGCGTTCTTTGTTTTAGAATCTCATAGGGCGTTTTGTTAATGATTTTTCTGATCAAGACCCTATTTATTACATACACAGCAGTCATAACTGCTTCTCCCCAAAGAAATTTGGGTGTTCCATATTCAAGTAACATTGTTCTTGCTGTTTCTATAATAGTCCTATTCTTTCTTTCAACTACACCATTTTGTTGTGGTGTTCTAGGTGCTGAAAATGTGTGGTTAATTCCTTTGTCATTACATAGTTCACTAAACTGATCAGAAATGAATTCTCCTCCATTATCACTCCTAATAGATTTGATCCCATTTTTGGAATCATTCAATATGAGGTTCACAAAGTTTTTGAAATAGCAAAAAGCTTCATCTTTTGATGCAAGAAGATAAACCCAAGTATATCTAGAAAAATCATCTACTAGAACAAGGGCATAGGACTTACCTCCTAAACTTACTACATTTGTTGGTCCGAAAAGATCCATGTGAATCAGCTCATAAGGTTCTGAAGTAGTGATATCCTTTTTCAGTTTAAAACTCTTTTTAACCAGTTTTCCTCCAACACAAGCATCACAAAAAACCTCTGAATTTTCTTTTAACAAAGGAATTCCACGAGCTGATTCAGATCTAGAGAGTTTTGATAACTTAGAGAGACTTATATGACCTAGCTTCCTATGCCATAACATTTCCAGGTCACACTGTTTGGCTTGAAAACATGTTTCATTAAACGAGTTTAGGCAGTTTAAATTGACCACATACATATTATCTTTCTTAGTTCCACTAAACAGCAACTTGTTGTCCTTTATTCTGATGATTTCACACGAAGAAGACTCAAATACAACTTTATTTTCAGAGTTGCATAATTGACTGATAGATAAAAGGTTGTGCTTAAGACCCTTAACAAACAACACATCTTTAATAGTGGGAAGGGGACTCTTACCAATAGTTCCATTTCCCATAATAATACCTACATGATCATCACCAAACACAACCTTTCCTCCCTTTTTGTAGCTTAAACAAGAGAAGAGTTCCTTTTTACCTGTCATGTGCTGGGAGCAACCACTATCAAGATACCATGTGTTCTCATTTTCTCCCTCATTCTGCAATCAGTCACATATTAGTGCATTTTGGTACCCAAAATGTTTTGGATACACTTGTTTTTCTGGGATTTAGATCATAACAAAACTTTGCTATATGTCCTTTTCTTTTGCAATAAGAACAGGTGAAAACTACTGGATATCTTGCATATTTTCTGTGATTAGTAATTCTGTTTTGAAAGAAATTTCTGTTGTTCATCATACCACTTTCTTGTTTTAAGAAAACCGTGTTGTTTTTGCAAATGCCTCTTAACCTCTGATTTTCATCTTTAAGATCAAAAACTTGTCTGTTGAGTTCCTTATTCCAATCACTTTGAATACTCAAAGTTCTCTTTAAAGCAGTAATTTCCTCTTTTTGAGCCTGATTATCAGTCATAAGCATACAGTATTTGCTCTTGAGCCTATTACATTCTTCTTGGAGATTAGTTAATTCATGTAAAAACTCAGTTTTAAGTTCAGCTATATCCGAGCCTGAGTCAGAGATTACCTGATAACTTGAGGGCACAAGTGGACTGTGACTATATGAGGACTGATTGTCACTCTCATCTCTAGTGGCAAAAGCCATGTAAGCCAGATTCTTCACTTCTTGCTCCTCTTCTGAACTGAAGTCACTCCAGGAAGCTACAAGTGCTTTTTCCTTTGCTTTAGTAGGACACTTTGACCTCATATGACCTGACTTTCCACACTTAAAACAAATGGTCAAATCTTTCTCATTGGAAGACCTGACGTCTTCCTTATCAAGTCTGAACCTTTCTCGACTTTCAGGAGGTATTTCATAAGATTTGGACGAGTTTTTATCAAAGTAGCTTCTGTTTGACACATATTTTTCATTAGTTCTTGGGATTCTCTCAGTTCCTTCCCTATCTCTTTTAAAATCATACGAGTTATTGTTGAAACCTCTCGAATCATGGAATGATCTTCTTGCCTGAAAATCCTTTTTCATTTTGAGCATTCGGTGAAACTTCCTACTTACCAAAGCAAATTCTTTCTCAAATTCCTCTCCCATGTCAATTTCAGAATCACTATCACATTCTTGTGCTTTAAACGCTACGACTTTCCTTTTTATGTGATCATCTTTGTTCATTTGTATTATGACCTCCTCGTGACTCAGTAAGGATCCTATTAGTCTTTCTATAGATAGAACTTTTAAGTCTTTGGCCTCTTCAATTGCAGTACGTTTAGGCAACCATTCTCTAGGTAAGCACCTCAATATTTTTCTGACTAAATCCTTTGTTTCGAAGATTTTTCCTAATCCCTTTAACCTATTTATTAGGTCATTGAATCTCTTATACATACTGGAAATTGATTCTCCTGAACTCATTTCAAACGATTCATACTCATTCAATAACACGTCTATCCTACTTTCCTTTACCTCAGACGTACCTTCATGAGTAGTCTGAAGAGACTCCCATATTTCCTTTGCTGATTCGCATTGAGCCACTTGGCTTCTTTCCTCTGGAGACAAGGCTGAGAACAGGATGTGCATGGCTCTTGAATCAAGTTGGGAGGAGACCTTCTGATCTTCCTTCCAATCTTCTTCATCCTCATCGTCCACAGGTACTGGTCCTTTTCTTACAACAGCCCACAGCTCTCCATCCACTCCACGCAGGTAAATTCTCATCCTCTTCTTCCAGATTGTGTAGTCTGTTCCATCAAACCATGGAGGGTTTGTGTTTGCTGAGTAGGCTACACCATTTGAGGTTGATCCAGACATCTTTGAGATCTTTCTCTTTGCCGACAGTGAGTCCTTCAAAGAGCCTGCTCTGATACCAATTGTAAACTCAGAATGATGTGATGATTGAGAGTCAGAAAACAATTTTTGCTTAAAGACTCTCTGGAATTGAACTGAAATGAAACTTTTATTCAAATGGAAAGATTCAGTACAGAGACACTTAGCCAAGCCAAATAGCTTGGCTCTTTCGAACAGAGAAAAACACTCAACAAACACTCACTCCCCAAGATTGAATCACCCAGTACAAACTTATACACCGCGATTCTGTAACACCCTACCCTATACGTTTTGCCTAATCATATTGTTCATACAATTGCAGCGGAATTAATCTCGGGTGTTACATTAATTATCAACATTTACCCAAATAAAATTTCGACATGAATTACTCGCGTAATGGGCTAACAGTTCTTCCGTCTGATCCTGCAAAATAATTCATCTAAATCCATGCATTCATAGACAAACATATACACTCACTTCCATATGCATTGGCTTTTCATAGCCATAGTCACAGTTTCATGTTACACAACTGCATACTATACTGATACATGCCATAATCGTCACAACTTACATAATTACACAAATATACACATATCATCAACTTTCCACACCTGTGGATATCTCACACTACATCAGAAGCTAGTATGCACATGAAAAACATTCTCAAAACATTTTTACAAAAAGGTGTGGATCACTGGCCAAAATCCCGAGTAGTAGTCCAAGCACAGAATAGTTGAAGACCATACCTCATCTTGCCTTCAACTCTTGCTCAACTCCCACCTATACACCTATCTACTGCTGCTGCTGGTGATGATCTGCTTACACATGGCATAAGCAGAGAAAGAGGATAAAGAGGGTCAGCTCATAGCTGAGTGAGATAATCATAGCATCGTGAGTAGCACTAGGATCAGACCTCAGGCATCCGACATCCCAATAGGCAAAAGACTCAACCATCTTGACTTATGCATATGCATCTTATCATGTTTTACTTATAGGCGCCTGGCTACTCCCATGCTAATTACTCTCCCGGGAATACAGACCAAACATCTCGTGGATGTGGTCATATCGGACCCACCACTGCCGGTGTAGTCATATCGGACCTGACACCACGATGGGTGTGGTCATATCGGACTCAACACCACTCTGGGTGTGGTCATATCTCATGATGAATCAACGGTCAACACCACATCAGGGGTGTGACATAACATATCATAACGGAGTAATAGCATGGGGAGCCCTAATTACTATGTAATTGACCATGAGACCAAATCACTCTTACTTGATGTCCTTATACATGATCCATATCTCATCTTGCTTAATCATAATTCGTTACTTACACATGTACTTGACCCGGCCACAATTGGCTCAACATAGGTAAATCAGGAGTCGTATAATTGCACTTCCTCGGGATAAACCCTCGTGCAAGTCATCCTCCTTAAACATCATAATATCACCAGAGAATATATATTTTCCCACATGTGCATCCAAATACAACAATCATGAACAATCATACCCTATCACCTTTTCGAACCATCATAAGGCATATCAACAGTCAAGCCCACAATTTGCAACATATACACAATCATCAGCATAAGCCAGGTCCATATCGATTAGGGCAAGTCAATAATATCATATAGCAGTCCAGGGTTCATCATATAGCACAAAAGTCCATACACCCCTAATCATGCCATTCTAGTTCACCTAGGTCAATTCTAAGCATCAATATAATTATCGTGATACGACAAACCCGGTATGCCGTGCTAATCCCTCACCAGTTCTGGTCGTTCAAACACCGGTTTAACCTTCCCGTACTAAAATGTCAATTTCACGAACGAACCCCGAATTAAAATCCGAGACCGTCCTAATATCCCCTGCAGTATCCCCGTCAATATTAGTTCTAGGCTCCGGGTCAAATTCTCGATAAAAACACATCAAACCCTGGCCGGAGCTAAATTCAGCGATTAGGACCCCGATCTAAATAATTGCCGAAATTCAGGGATTAGAACTAGAGGATTGATTACCTCGCTGCAGGAAGCTCGTATATGAAATTTGGGCTCAATCCGGCTTCCGGATACTCCGAAACCCTAATTTGGCTTATCGGGAATTCAAGAAATTCCTGAACCAAAAACTCGTTTTAAAGCTCTAAATCGATAAATCACGATGAACGGATGAATTAGGCATTACTTACGGGATTTTTGGATCAGTATTTCTCAAGATTGGAGCTCGGAGAATTTCCTGCTCTGTCTCCCCTGCGCGCCCTGTACTCTCGGTTTCTCTCGGCCGAAAGAAAGAAGAAGAATTGGAATGTGATGGGATGGGATGGAAATGGACGGAACTTATATATGGCCGCTTAGTGTAATTAAATATATATATATATTATATATAATTAATACGTATACTTATCCGATCGATCGATAATCCGATTTTCGTCGAAATAGTGTCGAAATGCTCGATTTTAAATCGCGAACTTTCTAGCGATCGAAATACGGTTTTAGACGAAACGGGATGTTACAATTCTCCCCTCCTTAAAAGATTTCGTCCCCGAAATCTAACCTTGAGTTGTACCCTTAGTTCGCTTAATTACCCTTGACATGGTCTATCGTAGATAAACCATAACCTAACTCTTAGGTTAGGCGATTCATAACATAGAAAGTAACACATAACAACTCAAGTTCCCATGTTTAGGTTTCAAAACCTATACTGGGCTATCACAACAAAAGCACATCAGCAAGTTCAAAACATAACTTACTAAGTAAGATTGTTAACCTGCAAAGTATGTCGCTACCAACTCAGGGTGATCACTCTCCGTCCATAGATGCATCGCGGCTTGATAATAAGACCTGATATCCATATTACCCTAAGAGAGACCTGCAAAAGCAATCTCGAGTTCAAACTGGCAAGACGCACTAGCCCGGGAGTTTTCGTAACCAAGTGCTTCCACATTGCACTAGCAGTAGTAAAACGACGCAAGCTTAGACCGAATGGAACATGCACAGAAGCAACGAGCCAAGTAATGAACTAAGCATTATCGCCCTCCCAATCAGACGAAGTCTTCTCATTGGTGGCAGCAGTTTGAGGCCGAGTTCCAAGCAAGATAGGCAACAGACGTTTGCCCTGAACAAACGTATGAAATTGAAATTTCCATAGCGAGAAGTGTAAACTCAGAATGATGTGATGATTGAGAGTCAGAAAACAATTTTTGCTTAAAGACTCTCTGGAATTGAACTAAAATGAAACTTTTATTCAAATGGAAAGATTCAGTACAGAGACACTTAGCCAAGCCAAATAGCTTGGCTCTTTCGAACAGAGAAAAACACTCAACAAACACTCACTCCCCAAGATTGAATCACCCAGTACAAAATTATACACCGCGATTCTATCTACCAGAGTGATGTCACCCTTTGATCCAAATTGAAAGAAGTTCAAACCCAGAAGTTCTCACAATTTCCTCTCAAAAGTACACACAAATCTAACTGGAGAACTTACAGCTTTATACAAGTAGAAGAGTAGACCGTTACCTAGAAAACAACCTTACAATAGCCTGAATGATGCCTTTCTCATAGAGCCGGTGCGAGGAGGAGCGGGATGCAGAAAGCTAGAGGTTTCGTGAGAAGGAGATTGATCGAGATTGCTGATCTTCAATCAGCAATCGAGGAGTCCAGAGATTGACTTTGAAGGATGATCTCTTAGGTTAAAACGGCGTCATTCCATCGTGAGAGAAGAAGAACGAAAACGTTGTCGTAGAGCTTTAGTGCGCAGAGAGCCGAGTCGTTTTGGTTCAACAAGAAGTTCTTACCGTCGAAGCGAGTGGAAACAAAGTCCGGCTTCACAGACTCCATCGTGTAGCAAACAACAACAAGGAGCAGTTGGAAATAATAAAACCTGCACACAAATAACAACAACCGAGAACCAAGGCCAAGAGAAGGAGCAAAAGGAACTACCACACGCACAAGGGAGCAACAGCGCTGATAGACCGATAATTATACATGTTTTCACCCCTATTCTGAAGCCGTTTGTGATGTGGAATCTCGTGTTTTAAGCCGATTTTACGCTAGGTTGTGTGTTTATGTCATACTTCAGGTCCCGGCGTTGGAATCGAGGCGGAGAAACGAGTTCTGGGTCGAAAGGAGCGAAGTTGGGACGAAGTGGGCAGTAGGAGGAAAATACCCGGTCAGGTGGCCAAATACCCGACCGGGTATTCATCACTTTTGGGCGCCCGAGAAGCAGAGAGGGGCCCGGGCACAACAGCAAAATCCCCGGTCGGGGATTATGGCGAGTGACCGGGGATTTCTCCTTTGACTGAAACGGTGCGCTGCGATAATACCCGGTCGAAACCCAAGATACCCGACCGGGTATTTCGACCGGGTATCGCGACCAGGCAGCTGATATAAGGAAGAAGAAGGCCAACATTGAAGGGTTCCGAGTTTTTGAGAGAGAAAGCGATACCTAGAGAGAGAAAGCGACGAACCAGAGTTCCCAAGCGCCATAGATCGATCTTCAACACCATTGGAGCCCGGTTTGAGCTTGGAGAAGTGCGATTAACGTCCAGGAGCAGAAATCCAACTTCACAGTATGATTTCCGCGTCTGAATCTGCTTTTGCTTCTTTCTCTATGGAGTAGTTTCCCCATTCATCTGGGTATGGGGAACCCTAGATTTGTATGCTAGGTCTGATTGTATGAACCCAAGTACAGAGTTTGTGAATTGATTATATTCGATTGAGGTTTGAATGATTGAATGACTTGAATCCTGATCAAATTCCTGTTGTTTCTGCTTTAACCTAGAATGAGAATATCTGCCTAGGTTGATAGAGTATCCTTAATGAAGGTGGCGAATTGGTGACTATAGTCGAGGAGCCAATTCGCTATTCTGTACCGAAGTCAATTCGGTAGTGGAGGTTGGTTCATTAGGGCCTCAATCTGTTTACTCCGGTGGAGGTTAGCTGCCCGCTAGAGACTCAGATTGAGCAGGGTCTGGAAGACCTTTAGTCGAGACTTCAGGCTAATTGAGAACCTTCCGCAGTATAACTTCATGAAAACTGAACTTGTAAATTGCAATCCGACTTAACTTGCAGTCTAGGGGGAACCATATCCGGGTGACCTCTCTTGACTTGACAACAACCGTTTACTTGCTTTGTGTTTTGTTTGCTTGAGTTGCACTAAAAGTTCACGCTAAATAACAAGAATTCACCGAGTAGTCATCACATCTAGGACCCGGGTTGACATAAAACCCAAACCCGCTATACTACGCTTTAGGAAGTGGTTCACTTGGCCATTTTCTAGAGTGACAGTAGGAGTGAGTCAAGTTTTTGGCGCCGTTGCCGGGGACGGCTAGGTTGTTGAAGAAAAGTGATTTCTGTTACTTTAGCATTTTCATTTTTCGCATTGAGTTTTTGTTCTTCCCACTTGTGCCTTCACGGGTTTGCATTGCTTGATTGTGTGCAGATAGTGCATGACCCGTAGCCAGTCGGGAGGTTTACTGCCGTTGAATCCTGAGATTGAGCGCACCTGCAAACAACTTCGGAGACAACAGCGAGCTAGACTGGCTACGGTGGAGCGCGAGACGGCCAATTGAGCAGCGACTCCGAGGACGAGCACGAGATGGAAGGCGATCAGAACCCGCCTCCTCAGAACCAGATCCTGGGGAATGACCCAAACCCCCAGGGAGCTCCCCACCTTGGAGTACTACTACACTCCACGGATTGCTGACATCCGCCCGGTCATCCTCTATCCGCCCATTCCTGCAAACAACTTCGAGATCAAGCCATGCTGGATTCAACTCATCATCCTCTATCCAGTTCCATGGCTTGAAGGATGAGGAAGCCCGGGTACATCTTTCCCGTTTTCTGCAGCTGACGAACGGGTTCAAGCTGAATGGTGTCCGGATGACGCAATCCGCCTTCACCTCTTCCCCCATTCTCTGGCGGGGAATGCTAAGAGGTGGTTGGAGACCCAGCCCCCATTGTCCATCACCTCTTGGGACGATCTGGCTGACAAGTTCGTGCACCGGTATTATCCGGCATCGAAGACCACGGAGATCAGCGGGAGATCACTCACTTCCGCCAAGAGCCAGATGAGTCCTTCGTGATGCATGGGAGCGGTACATGGGATACTTCTGGCAGTGTCCCCATCATGGCTTCAGCGATGCTTTCACAGTAGGGAACTTCTACAGCGCCCTCACTCCAGACAGCCAGAGGGTGATGAGTCTCTATGCCCAGGAGGGGATATCCTTACTAAGACTCCACCCGAGCTGAACCAGATGATCAGTACCTTGGCTGCCCGAGACCATTCCTGGGGGCAGAACACAGAGGCAGGAACTCCCGGGACCGGGGTGTGCATGCTATGGAGGCCAGGTCCGGGTTAGAGCAGCAGGTGGCTGAGTTGGTGCAGACATTGAAGCAGCCTAACAGTCTCCTTCCGGGCCGAGGTGTAGCTACGCCTCCAGTAGCTCAGTGTCAGTGGTGTGAGAGCCCGAATCACCTGGTGGAGGATTGTCAGTCTATGAGGGAGTCTTCTACTCCCCAAGAGCAGGTGGACTTCATAGCAAATGCTCGGCGCCTGGACCCATACAGCAACCTAATGAGGGATGGCGCCAGCATCCCAACTTTGCCTGGAGCAGCAACACCAACAAACCACCTGGTTTCCCAGCACCAGCAGGTGGTTTCCAGCAGAGGCAGCCCTTCCAGGCTAGGCAGGGGCCACCACCACAGCAGCAGCCCTACCAGCCTAGGCAAGGGCAGCCATTCCAGCAGCCCCAGCGCCAGTTTGCTCACCCTCCAGCAGCCGCAGCCAGATCCTCAGATATCTGATCTGAAGAATATTTTGCAGGCTTTCATGACCACCAGTCAGGCGAACTTCACGAGGATGGATCAGAACATAGCCTCACTGGAGGCAGGCCAGAGGAACCAAGGTGCCATTCTGCAGGATCTACAGAATCAGATTGGGAGCCTAGCTCGCCAGAACACTACCAGGGCACCGGGGACTCTGCCTGCACACGCCATCACCACCAGGAGTGGCAAGACTACATCTGCTGCTCCTGCCCAGTCCAGGCGAGACGACCCACTACCTGCTTCAACACCTCCAGCTGATACTGCAGAAGTGGGGGAAGGCAGCACAGCACCTGCTCCAAAGCCACAACCTGTGGTTAAGGAGCATACACCCCAGCTGCCCTTCCCCACTCGACTCATAAAGACAGCTGGAGACAGAGTTTGCCAAGTTTATGGCAATGTTGAAGCAGGTCAACATCAGCATGCCGTTCGTGGAGGCACTGTCGAAGATGCCCAAGTATGCCAAGTTAATGAAAGACCTCCTCACCAACAAGAAGAAACTTGGGGATCTTTCGACCGTGATGCTCAGCGAGGAGTGTTCTGCCATCCTGCAGAACAAGCTGCCAGAGAAGCGCAAAGACCCAGGGAGTTTCACTATCCCTCTTGTTATTGGCAGCATGCATGTAGGAAAGTCCTTGGCGGACCTAGGCGCTAGCATTAATGTCATGCCCTATAAACTGTTTAAGAAGCTAGACCTAGGTGAACCTAGAGCTACTAGGATGAGCATTCAGTTAGCTGATCGTTCTATCGTGCATCCTAGGGGTATCATTGAGGACTTGCTTGTTAATGTTGGTGCATTCACATATCCTGTTGATTTTGTTATTTTGGATATAAATGAGGATGTGGATGTGCCTTTGATTTTGGGTAGACCATTTCTCGCCACCGCCAAGGCGCTTATTGATGTGCATAGTGGTAAATTGATTCTGCGTGCTGGTGATGAACAGGCTACTTTTTCTGTGTCTGACAATGGGAAACATTCTCATTTGCATGATGACATAGACTACTGTGATGTGCTTGCCGATTTTGAGACCGCACTCGCCATCACGAGTGCGGGTACTGATGATGCTCTTGAGCGTTGTATTTTGCTAGGTGAGCAGGCATTGCAGGAGCCGCAGCTGGCGGAGCAGTTGGCCGCATTGGAGAGTGGCCCCTTCTTGGAGGGCGACAGGCTGTTTAAACCGATCTCATCCTCCACCCGCATCACCACTTCTTGGAGGAACCACCAGAGCTGGAGCTTAAGCCCCTCCCTCCTCATTTGGAGTATGCATTTCTCCGGGAGGGGAATAAGCTGCCAGTTATCATCAGCTCGACCCTCACACCCGAGCAGAAGACCAGACTGGTGGCCTTGCTGAAGCAGTACGAGCGAGCTTTGGCATGGAAGATCACAGATATCCGGGGGATCAGCCCCTCTTTTGCTCGCACCGGATACTGCTGGAGGATGAGATGCGGCCAGTGAGGCAGCCGCAGAGGAGATTGACGCCGAACCTGGAGGCTGTGGTTCGGGCAGAGATCGTGAAGCTGATGGACGCGGGGATCATCTTCGCCATTTCTGACAGCGAGTGGGTCAGTCCCACCCAGGTGGTGCCCAAAAAGGGTGGGATGACCGTGGTGCCTAACGAGAAGAACGAGCTCATCCCGATGCGCACGGTGACTGGGTACCGTGTTGCATCGACTATCGGCGTCTCAACGACGCTACTCGGAAGGACCATTTCCCGCTGCCGTTCATTGATCAGATGCTGGAGAGATTGGCGGGGCACGAGTTCTACTGCTTCCTGGATGGGATGTCCGGGTACTTTCAGATCCCTATTGCACCGGAGGACCAGGCGAAGACCACTTTCACCTGCCCCTTCGGCACATTTGCTTACCGGAGGATTCCATTCGGGCTATGCAACGCCCCAGCCACTTTTCAGCGATGCATGCTCGCCATCTTTGACCGTCTGGTCGGCGAGATCATGGAGGTGTTTATGGACGATTTCTCGGTTTATGGAGACTCCTTCTCTCACTGTCTCCATAACCTGGAACTTGTTCTTAAACGGTGTGAAGAAACGAACCTGGCACTGAGTTGGGAGAAGTGTCACTTCATGGTTCGAGAAGGCATAGTTCTTGGGCACAAGATCTCCAAGATGGGGATCGAGGTAGACAGAGCAAAGATCGAGACTATCAGCAAGCTGCCTCCTCCTACATCTGTAAAGGGGATCCGGAGTTTTCTTGGCCATGCAGGTTTCTATAGGCGGTTCATCAAGGATTTCTCGAAGATCGCCCTGCCCCTAACTAAGCTTCTGGAGAAGGATGCCCCCTTCCAGTTCACTGATGCTTGCACAGCGGCGTTCACCACCTTGAAGGAGAAGCTCACCCAGGCTCCTATCATGGTTGTTCCTGACTGGTCCCTACCATTTGAGCTGATGTG
The DNA here is from genome assembly GCA_946122785.1 of Linum tenue. Classification (NCBI taxonomy): domain Eukaryota; kingdom Viridiplantae; phylum Streptophyta; class Magnoliopsida; order Malpighiales; family Linaceae; genus Linum; species Linum tenue. Next base: position 21,102,676 of record CAMGYJ010000003.1, on the reverse strand, counting down.
CGACGCCAGTGACTTTGCTGTTGGAGCTTGTTTGGGGCAGAGGCGAGATCAACACTTCCGACCTATCTACTACGCCTCGAAGACTCTGAATGATGCCCAGGAGAACTACACCACCACAGAGAAGGAGCTGCTTGCGGTGGTGTTTGCCTTGATAAGTTTCGCCCCTATCTGGTCTTGTCCCGTGTGACCGTGTACACAGATCACTCCGCGATTAGATACCTGATGAGCAAGGCCGATGCCAAGCCTCGGCTCATACGATGGATCTTACTGCTGCAGGAGTTCGATATTGAGATCCGGGACAAGAAGGGAGCAGAAAATGTTGCAGCTGATCACCTCTCCCGGTTGGACGCACCTCCTGCGGACAACCTCGTGGAGGAGATTGATGACTCCTTCCCAGACGAGAGGTTGATGATGATGTGCTTGGTGGAGAGTGTCACCCCCTGGTACTCGATTTTGCGAACTATTTGGTGGGCCAGCAGCTGCCCAAGGGGATGGCAACTCACGCCAAGAGGAAGTTTTTCTCCGATCTGAAGTACTACTTCTGGGATGACCCCATCTTTTTCGGATCGGAGCCGACGGGATCATCCGTCGTTGTGTTATGGAGAGTGAGATGGAGGGCATTCTATCTCACTGTCATGAGGGACCTACTGGCGGTCATCACGGAGGAAACCGCACGGCGAGGAAGGTGCTCCAGTCGGGCTTTTACTGGCCCACGCTCTTCAAGGATGCAGACGCCTTCGCACGCAGGTGCGACCGATGCCAGAGGTCAGGTAACATCTCTGCCCGTGATGAGATGCCCCAGAATGTGTTTATAACTTGTGAGATTTTTGATGTCTGGGGTATCGACTTCATGGGCCCCTTCCCTCCATCTTTTGGTAACACCTATATTCTGGTTGCTGTTGACTACGTCTCTAGGTGGGCTGAGGCGCAAGCTTTGCCCACCAATGATGCTAGACGTGTTTGTGGTTTTTTGAAGCAGCTATTCTCCCGGTTCGGGACACCTAGAGCCATCATAAGCGATAGAGGCACCCATTTCCAGGGCCAATTGATAAACTACTGTCTCGCTATGGTGTGACTCACAAGGTGTCCGTGGCCTATCATCCCCAGACCAGTGGCCAGGCCGAACTGACGAACCGGGAGCTCAAGCGGATCCTGGAGAAAACGGTGGATCAGTCCCGCAAAGATTGGTCCACCAAGCTCGATGATGCTCTGTGGGCGTATCGCACTGCCTACAAGACGCCCATTGGTACTTCACCGTACCGGCTTGTCTATGGAAAGGCATGCCATTTGCCCGTGGAGCTAGAGCACAAGGCCTTCTGGGCCCTTAAGCTGCTCAACTTGGATGTTCATGTTGCAGGTGTTGAGCGAAAATGCAGATGTTGGAGCTGGAAGAGTGGCGTTACCACGCCTATGAGAACACCCGGCTGTACAAGGAGCGCACTAAGCGCCTGCACGATGCCGGTTGCGGGGTCCGAAAGAGTTCCAGGTTGGTGATCGAGTTCTCCTCTATAACTCTCGCCTGAAGCTCTTTCCCGGAAAACTCCGCTCCCGGTGGTCTGGACCGTTCACGGTCACCCAGGTGTTCCCGTATGGCACTATCGAGATTGCCAACCCGCAGACTGAGCCGTTTAAAGTGAATGGCCATCGTCTCAAACTCTACCTGGGAGACGAGGTCGAACGTGCGGAGTTGGTGGTGGAACTCGCGGACCCTTAGTTCCGCCATGGGCGTCCAGCTAAAAGACGGTAAAGAAGCGCTTGTGGGGAGGCAACCCCACCACGGTTTGCATTTTCTTTTCCCTTTTTTCTGAGTTTTTGTGTCGTGTCGAGTCAGTTGCATGTCTGTATTGAAGTTCGGTCGTCGTTGATGCCTCGATTTGGTGTTTTCGTGCAGGAGAGGTTGAAATTTTGGGAAAATGATTTTTGGCCGAAAAGGGGGAAATACCCGGTCGTGGGCCAAAATACCCGACCGGGTATTTTTGACTCACGCCCGGGGCCCCCTCTGTTTCTCGGGGGGGGAAAAGTGAAATACCCAACCCCGTCCCAAAAATACCAGACCGGGTATTTTTGGTTCGCGGCCGGGTATTCCCCCGACTCTGAACGCCGCGTTTAATGATAATACCCGACCTTGTTTCAAAAATACCCGGCCGGGTATTTTTGACTCGAGGCCGGGTATAATCTTCCATTTGAAACGCAGCGTTTGGCAAACCCGGTCGAGGACTCCCAAATACCCGACCGGGTATTTCTGAGTCCCGACCGGGTATTTTTCCTATTTAAAGGAAACCCCCGGCCATTTCTCTCTCTACCCTCATTTTTTTCCAAAATCTTCCCTCTCTCTACTCTCAAACACTCTCCCCTCTCTCCTCTTTGGGCCGCCGCCGACCATCGTCGCCGCCGCCCGCCCGCCGCCCGTCGCCGCCGCCGCCGTCTCCGGACATTTTCCGGCGACCTTCCGGCGACTTTCCGGCGATTCGCCTGCCATTTTCCGGCGAGTCTCCGGGGCGATTTTTTTTTACGCTTCCCTCGCGTCCCTCACCCTTCCTTCGCGTCCTAGCTACGGTCCTCCTTGTGTTTCCAGGTGTGTTTCCTGTTCATTTCTAGTTTTAGGAAAATCGGACTGTAGATTCTAGGACCGAGAACTGTGTTTGCCTGCCTGATTTAGAGTAGGGTGTGGGACGACTTGAGTTTGCATGGTTGTATATGTGGTCGATGTGCTGCCCGGGTGCTTATTGTGGTTTATTTTGTGATTCTGCCTTGAATTCTGGTTGAGTTGCTTGCAATTCAACCGGCTGTGCTTAAATTGTTAGCCTAGGTGAGCTTGAGTGTGGGGGAAGTGCTGACCCCATACCGTTGGTCCTGACATTGTATTTTCTTGGCTCCACCTTTGGTTTGTTGTTTGTGCAGGATCATGTCCCTCGATCATGCATTTGTGCAGGGCTTGAGCCTGCACCGGGAGTACGCGGACCAGTTCCGCAAGGTGATCGGGGGAAGCTGGAAAACACCACCATCGATGGGCAGTGTTCGAGCAGCTCCACTGCTTGCAGGAGCTCAGCACCGCCATCAGCCACCCCGATTGGCGGACACTCTTGCCATTGACGAGCCCACCTACACGGAGCTGGTGTGGGAGTTCTACACCAGTTCGAGTACGACAAGAAGAAGCCTCGGGACGCCCATGCAGTGAAGTTCCGGTTGGGTGGCCGTCCCCGACAGCTGACCATTGACGGGTTGGCCTCAGCATTGGGGATCGAGTACAACCCGTTCGATGGCCACACGGTCGAGCTCCCGAACCCGCCCGACTGGCACCAGGATCATTTCTACAGAGAGGTCGTCAGGTTCGCCTATCGGGATGACTTCTTCGTGGCTGGCCAGACCTACGTCAGCACCCTCAGGCCGGAGTGGCACATTCTGAACCTGCTCATCACCCGCTCCATCGTCCCCAACGCCACCGGCTCGCACAAGGTCCCGAAGCGGGTCCTGTACGCCATGTCCTGTATGGGGGATCCGGAGGACATGCTCCACTTGGGATCTTTCGTGGCCACCACATTCTCCCGAGTCCACGGGAATCTTACCCACCTCTTCTGTGGTCCTCTGATCACCCGCTTGGCCCGCCACTTCGGGATCAGCTTCGAGGGGCTTCACAATGCGACCGAGCAGGGCAGCTCCGCACCCCTCAGCAGGGACGTGCTCCACAGTGCACGCCTCCTGGCCACTGACGACATCCGCACCTGGGTGGATGGGCTCTCTATGCCCCCTGAGGAGGTTGTGGATCTTGATGAGGACGAGGAGGATGATGACTATTCAGGAGAGGAGGTCGATGAGGATGCGGATGATGATGATGACGGCGCTATGGATGCCGATGAGCTGGAGCCCCCGCTCTCCCCGCCTGGGGATCTTCAGCCTCGACGGAGACCAGTGAGAGGTGAGTCCTCCTCTGGTCCTTCTGGTCCGTCGATGGACTTCTTCACGGAGCAGTTCCAGCAGATGGGGCTCCAGTTCCAGCAGCTCGGTCTTCAGAACCAGCAGCTCATGGACCATCAGGTCCAGTTTTACCAGCAGTATTCGGCCCACCAGGCCGAGTACCGGTCCAGGATGACGGGCGTTGATGAGCGCCTTGGCCGATTGGAGACCCACATGGGCACACTACTCTGCTCTCATCGAGCGGAGAGAGACCGAGGCCGCCGTCTGATGGAGTATTCCGAGCATCTGCTCCAGGCTTGCCACCCTCCAGCGGAGCACCACTGGACCACCCGGTGGGAGCATTCACCGCCACGGCAGCCACCGGATGATGGTGTCGACGACCTTATGGATCAGATTGATTTCTCCGGTCTCGGAGGGCCCTAGGGGCTGTTTTAGAGTTTTTATCTGTGTCAGCATGCAAACTGTCTGTTTTTGTCGGTTTTTGTTTCTTTTCTTCATTGGATGCTGTACTATTGGGCTGACCGTTGGACCTAACGTATGTGTTTGAGCTTTTTGGTCTCTTTTAGCTCTGCCTGTGTTCCCGACTGGTCCTCTCTCCAGTCCGTCCCATGCCGACTGGTCCATTTCCAGTCTCCTGCAGTCTGTGCACACCGGTAACATCGTTCCCCTTTCCTTCCCTCTTCTCCATTGAGGGCAATGTCGATCTTAAGTGTGGGGGGTGTCTTTGATCTTGATATTTTGTGTGCTTGGAGCCTAGTCCACTGTCCAAATCTTACGATTTGAGGGCTCCAAGTACTGCTGTTTGATCATATTGGCACTGTGTTTTGATGAATTGATTGGTTTTCGGATTAATGCATGACAACTTGTTTGCGACTAGGACAACCTATGATGAGGACTGAGATGTGCAGTAGAACGATGTAGGGGTTCAGTTTTTCAACTGTTTGCTTGCCAACTGTGACTTGATCTGACTTGATCTGATTACTTGTCCTTGACAGTCGTTTATGCATCTAGTTCAGGGTATCAGAATGTGAGATAGAGCATATAGGTAGCCATGTGAGATTTGAGCCTGCTCGTTTCTTTCTTGTGCGATAGATCCCTCTTCCATGATGTGTAGCATTCACGTTGTCACTAGCTAAGATGATGGGGGCATAGGATTAGCCCACGCCCAAAACTGACTGTCCTGATGTGTCATATCCCCTAGTCAGCCCCTTTGAGCCGTGTGTTATCCTTTCTTTTGGTCTATAATGAAAAAATCACCCTTGTTGCATCTTTTAGAAGGTTCCACAGAGTGGTTTTTATATTCTCTGCTGTTTCTGCTAAAGTCTATGTGAGTGTTGGAGGTAGTGCTTAAAATTGGGCAGTGTTTGAAATTTATGCAGAAGTGGTGGCTCTCTTAAGAAATGAAAAGAAAAATGAAAGAAAAACAAAGAAAAATTGAAAGCAAAAGAGAGCCACTACCAAAAATCTGAATAATGCCCAGTCAGTGTTTCTTAGCAGTCTGGCTTGGAAATGCTGATGTTATGCCTCCTTCGCTCTTGTGCTCTTAAGATATTGAGTAATGCAGAATAGCAGAAAGAAAATACCGGGTTGTTTGACTGTGATTGTGTGTTTGGAAAATGTGGAACCTTTTGCTATGAATACTTCCACCACCTAAAAGGCCTTTTCCCCATGTCCAAGACCCTAGCCAGTCATTTGAACCTGTGTCTAAGACCTCCTGATTAGTTAGTGGTGACACCCCATATGTGAACTCTAGCATTTAGAGGCTGCCATCATGGTGAAGAGATGATAGGGATTGAGAGAAATAGCATGCGCATCTTTCGCATCAAAATTGTCCTGACCCCACTGGTCGAGAGTGAGTGATTCATTTTCATTTTCTATATGCTCTTGTACCCCGGTGAGGACCTAGATTGCTCGGTCTCTATTCTGATGTTTGAGTTGGATGCATGAGTTGACTGTTTTGAGTAAGTGGTTGAATCAAGTCTAGGTTGGCTAGTGAACAGAAGGGAGACTCTTCCTTTACTCGATTTGCTGCACTCGAATGTCCTTTGTGGTGGTTGTCCAGGTTGTTATTGAGGTTGTGCATGTATTGATGTTTGAAAACCAGTGCGATTCACGTGTTTGTGCCTTTATGACTTGTCCCCAATGTTGGTTGATTGAAATATGTAAGCTTACCTAGTGTCTGACTTGGTTTGCTTGGGGACAAGCAAACGGTTAAGTGTGGGGGAGTTTGATAGACGATAATTATACATGTTTTCACCCCTATTCTGAGCCGTTTGTGATGAGGAATCTCGTGTTTTAAGCCGATTTCACGCTAGGTTGTGTGTTTATGTCATATTTCAGGTCCCGGCGTTGGAATCGAGGCGGAGAAACGAGTTCTGGGTCGAAAGGAGCAAGTTGGGACGAATGGGCTGAAGGAGGAAATACCCGGTCAGGTGGCCAAATACCCGACCGGGTATTCCACTTTTGGGCGCCCGAGAAGCAGAGAGGGGCCCGGGCACACAGCAAATCCCCGGTCGGGGATTTGGTGTTGACCGGGGATTTCTCCTTTGTGAAACGGTGCGCTGCAGAGATACCCGGTCGAAACCCAAATACCCGACCGGTATTTCGACCGGGTATCGCGACCAGGCAGCTGATTAAGGAGAAGAAGGCCAACATTGAAGGGTTCCGAGTTTTTGAGAGAGAAACGATACCTAGAGAGAGAAAGCGTCGAACCAGAGTTCCAAGCGCCATAGATCGATCTTCAACACCATTGGAGCCCGTTTGAGCTTGGAGAAGTGCGATTAAACGTCCAGGAGCAGAATCCAACTTCACAGTATGATTTCTCGCGTCTGAATCTGCTTTTGCTTCTTTCTCTATGGAGTAGTTTCCCCATTCATCTGGGTATGGAGAACCCTAGATTTGTATGCTAGGTCTGATTGTATGAACCCAAGTACAGAGTTTGTGAATTGATTATATTCGATTGAGGTTTGAATGATTGAATGACTTGAATCCTGATCAAATTCCTGTTGTTTCTGCTTTACCTAGAATGAGAATATCTGCCTAGGTTGATAGAGTACCTTAATCGAAGGTGGCGAATTGGTGACTTTAGTCGAGGAGCCAATTCGCTATTCTGTACCGAAGTCAATTCGGTAGTGGAGGTTTGGTTCATTAGGGCCTCAATCTGTTTACTCCGGTGGAGGTTAGTCGCCCGCTAGAGACTCAGATTGAGAGGGTCTGGAGACCTTTAGTCGAGACTTCAGGCTAATTGAGAACCTTCCGCAGTATAACTTTCATGAAAACTGAACTTGGTAAATTGCAATCCGACTTAACTGCAGTCTAGGGGAACCATATCCGGGTGACCTCTCTTGACTTGACAACAACCGTTTACTTGCTTTGTGTTTTGTTTTGCTTGAGTCGCACTAAAAGTTCACCGCTAAATAACAAGAATTCACCGAGTAGTCATCACATCTAGGACCCGGGTTGACAATAAAACCCAAACTCGCTATACTACGCTTTAGGAAGTGGTTGCACTTGGCCATTTTCTAGAGTGACAGTAGAGTGAGTCAAGCGCAGTGCACAACAGAAGTTGCAGAGAATTATGGTAATAATGTGACTCTATGTGACTGTCAATGAAAGTGACAGGATGACAACAAAAAATTTATAACTTTTGGATTGATTTTAGTGTACAAAAATGAATTTGAATTTAAACCCAGTACTTCCTTGTAGAAATTCGAATATACAATCTAACAACAATTGTGATGTTAATTGTTTTTTAGCCTTGGAGATACGTCATAGTGAAATAGATATGCTCTATTCCATCACTCAATATTGGATGGCAGTCTTTGGGTTACCACAACATGTCCTAGCTAACATTCGAAAGATATGCTCCGACTTCCTTTGGCATGGTTAGGGACTGGAAAACAAAAGTCCGTTGGGATGAGATTTGTTTTTCTAAGAAGGAGGGAGGTTTGGGTTAAGAGATCCGAAAACATGGAATATTGCTTGTATTGGCAAAATTTTGTGGATGTTTTTCCTTTGTGGAGGATCATTCTGGGTTGCTTGGGTAGAGAAGCATAGATTGAGAGGAAGATCATTTTGGTTGGTTCGGAAAACAGCACAGGATCTTTGATATGGACGAAACTCTTGTAGCTTAGACCTTGGTTACGCTATCGACTACTTAGAAGGGGATGAAGTCATATGGGAAGGAATACTTTGAAGGCTTATTCAGTTAGAACAATCTGGGATACCATTAGGCCACGAGGTCAGAGGGTGAACTGGTATGCTTTATTACGAAGCAAACATGTTATACCTCGACATAGATTCTTGGCTTGGCTAATTATCCACAACAAAATCAAAACCAGAAACCAATTGAAGGAGTGGGGGTTATAGACTCTGACCAGTGTTTACTTTGTCAGACAGTGCTAGAAATGAGGAACCACCTCTTTTGTGAATGTCGAATATGCTACTGGATTACTAGATGCTATGTTTCCTAATGTAGTGTGGGTTAGGGATTGGGAGAGAATGTTGGAGCAATTTTGCAAACTTGTGGCTGAAGGGGATAAGCGTGCAGGGTTTTTTTGGTGTTGGTTTGTAGCCTCTGTATAGAAGGAGCGTTGTGCAAGGGTATTTATTGCTGTCGAGAAAAGTGAGGATAAATTGAAGCAGCAAATTCAAAGGAGGTTCGATTCTATAGTGACGGAAACGTTGAGTTTGCCCAACTGTTAGGTATTTAAATGTTCTTTCATTCTTTGTAATTTGAGAGAAGTGGATTAGTAGTAGAGATGATTAGTCGGTCTGATTTGTAAATAGAAGTATGGAGTTGTATTTGCATATTTGCAGTTTGTTTTCGAGAAGCTTGGTTGCCAAGTAGAGCTAATAAAATGAGATAACAATTATTGAGGAAAATAGATTTCGTTCTTATAAAATTCACTTCATCTGTAGATTTCGTGCTTATAAATTCACTTCATCCGCTTATAAAAAAAATAGATATGCATGATCCATCCATCTTTTCCTGTGGCAAATATTTTACTATTCAAATTATAGTTTAAAAAATCATATGTACCAGCCGGTTCAATAAAAAATTATCGGATATGGACTTTATATTATGACAATTTTAGCGGTCAAAATGGTTATACCACAGTTCAACCACAATTTTAGTACAAACTACCCTACTAATTTGATTAATTCTGATTATGATTTCACAAAATTGATCAGAACACCATACATCCTCCATTATAATATGGAGGTACCTCATGAGATTTTCTCCATTCTTAATTCTATGCGTTCTCCTTAATCGTAGCTAGGGTTTAATAGTAAATTTCATCTTACTTTTTATAAGTAAAAAAAACAAATATGTTTGCCTGCAAGATTTGGACCTTGGTCATTTTAAACAAAGACAAGGTCATAATCAATCACACTACATTGATTAGTATCTTTTTCCATTAAAAACGTACATGAAGGTAAACCAAAAGGCACGGACTTCTCAATGGTTAGCTAGCAAGTAATATTCCGATAAGTACTTATTGATGATCGATACTTCAATTTTTATATTGTGATTAATTTAATATTTCATTTAAATATGCATAATTCTTATATATATTAATGTTTAGGACTACTATGAAGCAATCATATTTGTATTTTTGTGCAATCTATATGAGACTAGTCTTTTGAACGATTTAGCTCGGCTAACACAAAGTTTTAAACCCCTTTCTAATCCGACATGATTGGATCCAACAATCATTAGACGAGATTAAGTTTAATATGTTGGTCATTTTACCCTTTTTATGTGTTAATGATTATGTTAGATAAAGATATGTCTACATATACACTCTATACAATATAATATTGGAATGTGAAAATTATTGCCTCATTTCAGATTTTCTATAGAGAGAGTGAATTATTTAAGATATTTTTGTCTTCACAATTATTTATCTTTATTATTTAGAAAAAATAGAAATTTTGGGATTTGAACCAATGTATCTTCAAACAAAGACAAGCTCATAACCATGATTGTCAACCCGAGTTTGACTCAGCCTCGAACCAATTATTAACAAAATCGACTCGAGTATCACACTGAGCGCGAAAGATCCAATCAGTTATCTACTGGGCTCGGCCAAACCCTGAAAAACCCAATAAAATCGAGAATTTAGCCGATTCACCAACTGATCCAAGCACCTAGCACTTCAAAATGATGTCGTTTTGAACAAATCATATTCGTAGCTTCATTGTCGTGGCATCCATTTTCTTATCACAAATCCTACAGCAACAAACATAAAGATAATCACATGTTCGACTATCTCACTGTCTCTTCTTCCTTTAGGTTCGACAGAAGCCAATACAAGGCTCAACCATCTCATAAATCATATCAATCCATCAGTAGTCAATTTTGTTTGCGTTCCAGCAACACAATAATAGCGTCATTGACCTCATCTCATACAAAGAAGAAGCAAAAAAGTTTAGAGGAACATGCATTGGGTTGAGACTTTGTGTGACTAACAAATGCCAAGTTCATCATTTGTGTATGAGCTTAAAATTTAATTGGATAAAAAGATTAAAAATATTTAGAATTAATATGAGATCAGAAATATGAAGAACGAAATTAAGAATATTAGATAAGTAAAAGAAAAGGGAAAATAAAAAGAAAAAGAAAGAGGGAAAGATTTCATAATTAAAATTCAATCTTATTTCTAAAAGAGAAAGAAGTAAAACAATATCAATAAATGCAATTCAACTCTAATGAATGAATAATATTAAACCATCATTGGACCTAAATTTACCGTTAAAAATCGGCTTAATTGCAAGTTTGGTCACTCGAATTGTTACAAATTTCACGTTTGCCACTCAATTAATTTATTCCATTTATAGTCACTTAAATTAGGTTAACAGTCCAAGTTTGGTCTATATTCCATCACTCAATATTGGATGGCAGTCTTTGGTTACAACAGCATGTCCTAGCTAACATTCGAAAGATATGCTCGACTTCCTTTGGCGTGGTTAGGGGACTGGAAGAACAAAGTCTGTTGGGATGTGATTTTTTTCTAGAAGGAGGGAGGTTTGGGGTTAAGAGATCCGAAAACATGGAATATTGTTTGTATTGGCATAATTTTGTGGATGTTTTTCCTTTGTGGAGGATCATTCTGGTTGCTTGTGGTTGAGAAGCATAGATTGGAGGAAGATCATTTGTTGGTTCCGGAAACAAGCACAGGATCTTGGATATGAGGAAACTCTTGTAGCTTAGACCTTGGTTACGCTATCGACTACTTAAAGAAGGGGATGAAGTCATATGGGAAGGGAATATTTGAAGGCTTATTCATTATAACAATCTGGGGATACCATTAGGCCACGAGGTCAGAGGGTGAACTGGTATGCTTTATTTATGAAGAAACTTGTTATACCTGGACATAGATTCTTGGCTTGGCTAATTATCCACAACAAAATCAAAACCAGAAACCAATTGAAGGAGTGGGGGTTATAGACTCTGTGATATGATCCCAATTGGATCAATCCATAATTCACAATTGCTTTCCAAAGAAGTCATCTCAACTCACTTGAAGAATTCTGATTTTTGGCTAAGTGTTGAAACAGTTTCAGGTAGCCTACTTTGGAAGTATTTATCTCACAAATGGCTCAGTCAAAATTGGAGAACAAGAGCTTGTTTTGAAGATAATGTTACTATGATTACATTGGTATGTTTTGGAGCTCAAGGGGATGTCTGGAAGGTCACTTGCAAAGCCCATAAAACAGCTACCTCAAAACAGGAAAACTGCCTAAATTTGGCTAAGGCAGAAAACTGTTTCGAGATACCAACTTTGAAGGCCTATATCTGGAGTTTGGAGCATGATCTCAGGCTGATTCAAGTTGGAGGTGAAATAGAAAGTTTTCTTCTACAAAGGAAAGGAATTGGTTGAATTCAAATCAACCTAGAAGACCATTTTCGAAGGGCTCAAAGATGCTATGAAGCCTGTTTTCCTAGGCAGACTTGCTTGCGTTTTAAGTTAGTTTCTTGGCCAGCAAGTTACCTTGTTTTACACGAATTATTTAGCCTTTTTCTGTTCTAATTTGTTTCCTTGTTAGTTTAGAATTGCATTAGGTTTTCTTGGCTTTAAATAGCCCTCAAATTACGTTGTAAAAAGAAGAATTTGATTAATCGAATTGAGAACCTTTTGGTTTTGTGCAAGTTGCGACTTGTGTTGAGTTTGGTGGATTCCAAGCTCGTGAGCTCTTGTATCGATTGAATAGTCACTTCAATCGTGGTCGGGCATCTACTTTTTATACCAATCGAGCGTTCCCCAAGTGTGGAATCGTCCTTTTGGTTCCGTTTTATCCAAGTTCGTATTAAGAACGCGTTGTTCTTGATTCGAGCTCAATCGATTCTTCGATTGAGTCGTTTGCTGCGTTACTTTGATAAACATACACCCCCAGGGGCGTATCACTCTGACCAGTGTTTACTTTGTCAGGCAGTGCTAGAAATGAGGAACCACCTGTTAGAGTTAGTCAATAGAGTTGTAATAGGAAATTTATGCGAGAAGTAAAGTATAAAGATGGAGTCTTTTGGCAGTTTAATTAATTAATTTTTACATTAATTCATTAACGTTTGAATATTGTGAAAGGATGTGTCCTTTCGGGAAAGGTAACTACCTTTTTTCTATGAAAGGATGTGTCCTTTCGGGAAAGGTAACTACCTTTTTTCTATGATAGGATGTGTCCTTTCGGGAAATGTAACTACCTTTTATGTGAAAGGATGTCTCTTCGGAAGGTAACTTCCAGTTTCACAACTATAAATAGATGACTGCCATAACTCTTTTAAAGACGAGAGATTACTTCTTCTTCCGTTTCCCTTCTCTATTTCATAACCACAGAAGTCTGCAAGATTGCTGCTTCCAGACTTAGAATTGAAGGGACTCCTGGGGGTGGTTTGCTCGAGCCTACCAGCAATTTGTAGTGGGGGCAAATAACACTCTAAGGAGAGTGATTAATCACGCCTTCAATCTGATTCTCTCCATACCGTTTCCCTGACAATCTTAGAGTGTTATTTTCTTGAAAAATGGATTTTGGAGTGGAGAGTAAATTGAAGGCTTATGCTATTCACAAATGGATTTCGAATCATAGATACGTGCTGTGTGGTATTCAATATCATATCAGTTATCATTGTCCTTTACTATGGTTGGTTCCGAAGAGGAGAAGAGGAAATGTGGCACTCGAGTCTCGACGGTCATTGGGAAAGGTAAGACTCTTGCCCCTGTTTCTTTTGTTACCATTCGTAATTGGTCAATTTAATTACCATGCAAATGTTTCTGGAAAGCAACTGTCATCATGCAATGCAATTTGTGCCTTTCATGCATGGATAAAGTGCTTTAATTTTATCGTGTGTTTCTGTGGGGGAATGAAAATATATATATAGTGGTTGTCTCTCATTTTAAGATTTATACTCGGATTTGGTTCTCCAAATGAAATATATGAGTATAACAATTTAATTGTATGATTACGTTCATACATGTTACTGTCAAGAGTTGATAAAGCAAACTAAATATTATATATAAAGGTTGGCAGGTTGCTGTATATACATATTTTTCTTCTCACTACAAATTTTATAAGCATAGGGGACAAACATAGGGGACAATCATTTTATTTCATCTCTAATTATACTATATTAATTGATTTTAGCGACACACGTATAAAATTGTCTCCGAAAATCAAGAATTAAATATTCAATTGATTTGGGATTTGTTAAGTTGTCCCCAATGGACTCCAACGGTAAATTAAATGTCTAAGCTTAGCTAAAATAGAAAAAGAAAAGTTTGACCCGTTGAGAATCCGCGTCATCTATACGGATTTTCTTGTTATTGATTTTTTTTGGACCGAATTATCCCAAAATTAGGTAAATAAATATAGATCCTTCAAAACTAACAACTATTATTTATAGTTTTTTCAGGAGAAGGTAACACGAATCAATGACTTAAGAGTTATTCCCTTTTTTGTTTATCTAACAATCGCAGATCACTTACTGCGGCCTCATCTTCACTAAATAATCTCCCATCCGATCTGAACCATTTATTCCCTTAATCAAAATCCTTGCCGCCCATTCAAGTATAACTTACAAAACCCTACTTCTATTCCAATATTCCATTTCAGTCTGCCCAACGGCCTCCTCTTTCTTCCTTCCTTTCTCTTCTCAATATTTTTCACGATCAATCCCTCTCCCTTCTTCACATATCGTTTTCCTTCTCTTCTTCACACTCCAAGTTGGCTTCTCTTTCTCATATCGAGTAGTCGTTAGTGTTCCCTTCCTTTGAGCCAACCAGGTACAGATTCAAATATTCGTTAAGGTTTATTTGGATTTTAATTTAGTATATTATAAGTTCTTTTGTACAAGTTGGTGAATTTGTTGTTTAGTATGTGTTAAATCTGTCTTTTTTCATGTTCTGATTCATTCTTGGTTTATCTCCCGAACTAGTCATTGGTGATGGCGGTGATTAGGCACAACACAAGAAAATGAATTCGGGGAGCAAGTGAAGCAATGATGGTTAGCCACCGGAGGTCTACCAGTCTTGTTAGCTAGTTGTCGTAGTTGTGTTTCTATTTGTCAAATTTGTGATTCTTTGTAATTATGTGTATAGTTTATGTACTTCCCATATTGTACTTTATCTATGTAAGAGTACATTTTTTAATCTAGAAACGAATGACAGTTGAGATACTACCTCCGTCTTTCAATAAAAAAATCACAAGCTACATCGACTTGTTGTATCCCGAAAGTAGTTCTCAAGAGACAACTAACTGTCTCGAAAAAATACATAAATAATGGCTTGTTGTTTCGAAAGAAAGTTATTCAGGAATGATTTGTCGTCTCGAAAATATTGCATTAGGGATGACCAAGTGTCCTCAAAGATTGTTTTTGGCAACACATAATGTCTCGAAAACCCTTCATAGGGGGCGATTTGTTGTCTCCGTAAATACTTCATAGGAGACTACTTACTGTCTTTAACACAGTTCATACGAGATGACGTGTGGTCTCCAAAAACACTACATGGGGGACGACATGTTGTCCTAAAATCATATTTAAATGATAATAAATTAATTAAAATTTTCAAATTTTTGGAGACGGCTATGTGTCCCTAATATTAGAGACGACTTTCATTTTTTGTTCCCAAAATAATAGAGGACGGAACCTATAGGCACCACCCACGGGGACGACAATTTTCGTCTCCAAAAGATTTGGAGACGAATAACCCATGTTTTGGAGACGACATTTTTTGTCTCCAAAACTCACAAGTTTTGTAGTGTCTGTTTCTACGATTGAAGCAAAGAAAGAGAGAATGGCATGATTAATTAACCAAGGCAATGTAACGTGTGATGATGGTATATTAAGCCTTGTTAATTAGTTCAATGTTTGAATGCAACGTCTGCTTTTGAATCACTGTGCATGGTAATTGGTGTTTCCGTGTTTACGATGTAACATGGTTTGGCACAGATGAAGATTGATTGAGAATCAATTTGGTGATCGGATAACCGCTTTGGTTTGGTTAAGTGATATCAAATACTTTTGTAGTATACTAGTATTTGAGATGAGTACAAACTCATAATTCATATTATGATAAGAGTTTAGAGAAATTCAAATATGTTTGAATTTGGAGGAATTCACGTTGAATTTTTTAAACAAATTTTGTCACCAAAATTTGTATGAGTTTCAATTACGGTGCTTGCAAGATACTACAATTTGGTTTATGTAACAAAATTGTTTAATTTGTGATCTTGAAGTAAATTGAAATAATGGTGAAAAGCGTTTCCCCCGGCATAGTAATTTGTTTATCATGTATTGGTTTATGACTTCATGTTTCATAGCCATGAGGGCAAGGAAAATGAAACTAAGATGGATCCTTATAGGGATTGAAAAAGCTTGCCAAAGGATGGTGATCATCAAAATAATCATTGCCAGAATTGTTTATGGTATATGTACACTATACTATTGGAAAACAATTTGGCATGAGAGCTCAATTGAGATGGTCGTATTAAACTTAAAGTCTGAATTACTTATGGTATATTTATGAAGTGCATACCATTGGTAAGTAATTAGACCATTGATTTAGAATATTCATTTGAATTGCTTGTGGTATGTTAAGTTACCTTGATTATTGTCATTGGTAAGTAATTAGATGGTATTTCCAATACAATCTGGAAATGCAACTGAATTACTTGTGGCATCTCAAGTTACATTGACTAATTCCATTGGTAAGTAATTAGATAATTTTCTAATAATATCTGAATTGTTTGTGGTATGCTAACTTGATAAGTCCATACCATTGGTAAACAATTAGATCAATGTAGCCGTTGAAAGTTCAATAAGTAATGGAAAATGTTCCATGATAGTTTGGCAAATGGGAGAATTGTGGGGGAGATGTTTCTCATGATAGTTGGATAACAAGTGCTAGTGATAATAAATCTACAATGGGTAGATTTTTATACTATGTGGTGAAGTTGTTTCTTGGGTTTCGAAGAAACAAAATGTGTATTACACTCCACCACGGAAGATGAATTTCTAGTCCTTGCGACGGCTGGAAAAGAGGCAGAATGGCTAAGAGACATGTTGTTAAGTACAGAGTTGTGGCCACAACCGATGCCAGCCATTTCTGTCTTTTGTGATAGTGAGGCTACTTTGTCGAGAGCTTATAACAGATTTACAATTGTAAGTCTAGAGCTACTAGCCTATGACATGAACACGTTAGATATTTGATTACTAATGTAATAATTTCTATTGTGTATGTAAGGTCGCTCAATAATGTGGCAAATCCTCTTATCAAAGGATTGCCAAGAGGCATGATCTATGAGACATCCTAAGGGAAGGGATTGAGACCTCTTGTGTAGTTAGAAGTAACGGGAACCCAACCTTTTCTTTAGGTATTCACTAATTAAAAGGTTCAATGTGGTAATAACAAGTTACTCTAACAGAGGCACTAATTTATTGTACAAGTAAATTAGTCCAAAGAAGGGTGAGTTATAGAACTCTTGAGATGAGTTATAGAACTCTTAATGAATTCATTTGGAATGTCACCTATGTGAGCATTTAGAGTGGTGCCGCTCTAAAAAACGTAGAGGTCAACTTTTGTGTATGCTCATGAAACAGGATTAGCACATGGCCATAATAGTGCTACCCTAGTTGGTGGTTGTGGTTTAGAGAAGAGACAAGTATGTGTGTGGCATCTCCGGTTATAGCTTTGGATCGTGACTCCTAGGCTTAAGCCCGTCACTGATTCGTTATGAACTTTGAGTTGCTTACACTAGGTAAAGGTTCAAATGGAAAAGATACCTTTATGTATGCGTTACTTGTTCGATGCAGGTATTCTCAACTCTTGTTGACTAAGTGGGGGATTGTTAGAGTTAGTCAATAGAGTTGTAATAGGAAATTTATGGGAGAAGTAAAGTATAAAGATGGAGTCTTTTGGCAGTTTAATAAATTAATTAATTTTTATATTAATTCATTAACGTTTGAATATTGTGAAAGGATGTGTCCTTTCGGGAAAGGTAACTACCTTTTTTCTATGAAAGGATGTGTCCTTTCGGGAAAGGTAACTACCTTTTTTCTATGAAAGGATGTGTCCTTTCGGGAAATGTAACTACCTTTTATGTGAAAGGATGTCTCTTCGGAAGGTAACTTCCAGTTTCACAACTATAAATAGATGACTGCCATAACTCTTTTAAAGACGAGAGATTACTTCTTCTTCCGTTTTCCTTCTCTATTTCATAACCACAGAAGTCTGCAAGATTGCTGCTTCCAGACTTAGAATTGAAGGGACTCCTGGGGGTGGTTTGCTCGAGCCTACCAGCAATTTGTAGTGGGGGCAAATAACACTCTAAGGAGAGTGATTAATCACGCCTTCAATCTGATTCTCTCCATACCGTTTCCCTGACACCACCTCTTTTGTGAATGTCGAATATGTTACTGGATTACTAGATGCTATGTTTCCAAATGTAGTGTGGGCTACGGATTGGGAGAGAATGTTGGAGCAATTTTGCAAACTTGTGGCTGAAGGGGATAAGCGTGCAGGGGTATTTTGTTGTTGGTTTGTAGCCTCTGTATGGGAGGAGCGTTGTGCAAGGGTATTTATTGCTGTCGAAAAAAGCAAGGATGAATTGAAGCAGCAAATTCAAAAGGAGGTTCGATTCTATAGTGACGGAAATGTTGAGTTTGCCCAACTGTTAAGTAGTTAAATGTTCTTTCATTCTTTGTAATTTGGGAGATGTGGATTAGTAGTAGAGATGATTAGTCGATCTGATTTGTAAATAGAAGTAGGAGAGTTGTATTTGCAGATTTGCAGTTTGTTTTCGAGAAGCTTGGTCGCCAAGTAGAGCTAATAAAATGAGATAACAATTATTGGGGGAAAATAGATTTCGTGCTTATAAAATTCACTTCATCTGCTTATAAAAAATAGATATGCATGATGCATCCATCTTTTCCTGTGACAAATTATTTTACTATTGGAATTATAGTTTAAAAAATTTAATTGTACCAGCTGGTACGATCAAAAATTATCGGATATGGACTTTATATTATAGACAATTTTAGCATTCAAAATGGTTATAACACAGTTCAACCACAATTTTAGTACAAAATACCCTACTAATTTGATTAATTCTTATTACGATTTCACAAACATTGATCAAAACACATACATCCTCCATTATAATATGGAGGTACCTCATGAGATTTTCTCCATTTTGAATTCTATGCGTTCTCCTTAATCGTAGCTAGGGTTATAATAGTAAATGTCATCTTACTTTTTAATAAGTAAAAAAAAAACAAATATGTTGCCTGCAAGATTTGGACCTTGGTCATTTTAAACAAAGACAAGGGTCATAATCAATCACACTACATTGATTAGTTATATCTTTTTCCATTAAAAAAACATGAAGGTAAAACCAAAAGGTCACGGAACTTCTCAATGGTTAGCTAGCCAAGTAATATTTCGATAAGTACTTATTGATGATCGATACTTCAATTTTTATATTGTGATTAATTTAATATTTCATTTAAATATGCATAATTCTTATATTAGTATTGATGTTTAGGACTACTATGAAGCAAGCATATTTGTATTTTTGTGCAATCTATATGAGACTGGTCTTTTGAACGATTTAGCTCGGCTAACCACAAAGTTTTAAACCCCTTTCTAATCCGACATGATTGGATCCAACAATCATTAGACGAGATTAAGTTTAATATGTTGGTTCATTTTACCCTTTTTATGTGTTAAGATTATGTTAGATAAAGATATGTCTACATATACACTCTATACAATATATAATATTGGAATGTGAAAATTATTGCCTCATTTCAAATTTTCTACAGAGAGAGTGAAATTATTTTAGATATTTTTGTCTTCACAATTATTTATCTTTATTATTTATAGGAAAATAGAAAATTTTGGGATTTGAACCAATGTATCTTCAAACAAAGACAAGACTCATAACCATGATTGTCAACCCGAGTTTGACTCAGCCGGTCGAACCAATTATTAACAAAATCGACTCGAGTATCACACTGAGCGCGAAAGATCCAATCAGTTATCTACTTGGGCTCGGCCAAACCTTGAAAAACCCAATAAAATCGAGAAATTTAGCCGATTCAACCAATTGATCCAAGCACCGAGCCACTTTAAAATGATGTCGTTTTCAACAAATCATATTCGTAGCTTCATTGTCGTGACATCCATTTTCTTATCACAAATCCTACAGCAACAAACATAAAGATAATCACATGTTCGACTATCTCAATGTCTCTTCTTCCTTTAGGTTCGACAGGAGCCAATACAAGGCTCAACCATCTCTTAATCATATCTGAAGAAAACGTATAATCTAAAGACACAAACGCGGAAAACACACACTGATTTACGTGGTTCTTCTCATTCGGTGTGAATGAGCTTACTCCACGGAGAAATTATGTTATCTCAGCTTTTTGCATTAGGGTTTTCGGCCATCACTTACATAATACATATACTCGTATGCAACAGGGAACACGAGCTAGGGTTAAGCAAGGGAAAAGACAGAAAAACCCTTAATACAATAATACGTATCCGCTATACTCCCCCTCAAGCTGGAGCGTGAAGGTCACGAACACCCAGCTTGGAAAGAAGTGAGTGGAAACGGTCGCTGCCCAAGCCTTTGGTGAAGAGATCGGCCAACTGATCACCAGTAGAAATCTTGTGAGGAAGAAGTTCACCCGATGAAACCCGCTCACGAACAAAATAGCAATCCATCTCCACATGCTTAGTGCGCTCATGGAACACAGGATTAGCAGCAATATGTAGAGCTGCTTGATTATCACAGTAGAGAGGAGTGGGGGACACCACAGAAACACCCAGATCCGTGAGCAAGGAACGAAGCCAAATCACCTCGCTAACAGTAGTAGCCATGGCCCGATACTCAGCTTCAGCAGACGATCGCGCAACAACACTCTGTTTCTTGGTGCGCCATGAAACAGGAGCACCTCCCAAAGTAATAAAATAACCAGATGTAGAACGACGAGTAAGATGACAACCTCCCCAATCAGCATCGCAGAAAGCACGTAACTGCAAATCCCCATCACGAGGAATGAAAATGCCTTGACCAGGGGCACGCTTTAAATAGCGCAGAACACGATCAGCTCCAGCAACGTGAACAGCAGTAGGAGCATGAACAAACTGGCTCAGAACATTGACTGCGTAGGTAATGTCCGGCCGGGTGACTGTGAGATAAAGCAAACGGCCAACGAGGCGACGATAAGCAGCAGCATCCACAGGGGAACTATCGGAAGACTCTGGGTCAGGATGAGTAAGACGATGATTCTGCTCTATCGGGAAAGAACTAGGGCGACTACCAGTGAGCCCGACATCATGCAGAATATCAAGAGTGTACTTGCGCTGCGATAAAACAATCCATTGAGGCGAGCGAGCAGCCTCTATCCCAAGGAAATATTTCAGCGGTCCGAGATCCTTGATCCCAAACATACCATGTAGAGTGTCCTTGACATGCTGCATAAACGTCGGATCATCACCAGCAAGCAAGACGTCATCTACATATATTAAAGCAACCACATACGACGAGGATGTACGCCGAACAAACAACGAGTAATCTGCCCGGGAATGAGTGAAACCAAGAGAAGTCAACGTGGAAGAAAACTTCGCATACCAGTTACGGGAGGCCTGTTTAAGACCATAGATCGACTTCTGCAACTTACATACCCGAGCCTCACCGTCCTTGGCAAACCCAGGAGGGATGCGCATGTAAACTTCTTCAGTGAGATCACCGTGAAGAAAAGCGTTGTTGACATCTAACTGATGTACAGGCCAGCCCCGCTGGGACGCAACAGTGAGAAGACAACGCACAGACACGAGTTTGGCTACCGGAGCGAAAGTGTCATGGTAGTCAATACCCTCAACCTGTGTGTACCCCTTTGCAACAAGACGAGCCTTGTATCGTTCCACTTCACCGTTAGGACGATACTTAATCTTAAACACCCATTTACAGTCCACTAAGCGCTTGCCCGGCGGAAGAAAAGACAAAGTCCATGTCTTATTTCCTTCAAGAGCGGCAATTTCCTTGCGCATGGCGGCGCGCCAATGTGCATGGCGGACAGCTTCCCTAAAAGAAGTGGGTTCCCGCTCTCGTGACACAGCTGCAAGAAAAGCACGGTGAGCTGGGGAAAAAGCATGGTAACTAACACAATTTGATAAAGGATACGTAGCTGCATGGGAAGACTTGGGAAATTGAACATCATAATTGTCTTGTAGATACGTGGGAGGACGACGAACTCGGTCGCTGCGCCTGGGAGCAGGAAGCTCCACGACCGGCTCGACCAAGGGTGGCTCCACCGGGAGCTCACGAGGTGAAACAGGAGGAGAAACCGGGGACGAGGCATCCGTCGGGGCTGTCTCAGGATCCGGGACATCAACTGGAGGCTCCATTGCGCCATCGTCTTCATCGGGAGCAACAGGGGTAACTGGAGTAACTGGCGATGGTGAGGGACAAGGACAAGGAGACGGCTCCTTAGCAAAAGGAAAAATTCTCTCCTTGAACACTACATCCCGGGACGTAAACAACTTGTTGGTAGTTAAATCCAAGAGACGATATCCCTTCTGGTGAGCAGGATATCCCAAGAACACAGAACGTCTCCCCCTTTCACCGAACTTGTCAAGACCTTTATGATTATCTCGAGCATATGCAAGACACCCAAACACACGAAGGTGAGCATACTGCGGCGGACGCGAGAATAGAACTTCATAAGGGGTACGATTTTGTAAAACCGACGAGGGCAAACGGTTGATAAGATACGTGGCAGTGAGCACACACTCCCCCCAGAACCTTATCGGAAGACTAGCCTGAAATCGGAGCGCCCGAGCCATTTCAAGAAGATGTCGGTGCTTTCGTTCAGCAACCCCATTCTGCTGTGGAGTATCAGTGCACGATGTCTGGAGAACGATACCGTGGGATTCATAAAAAGACAGCAAATTATTTGTTTGAAATTCGACCCCATTATCCGACTGAATCCGCCGAACCTGACTGTTAAACTGAGTACCAACCAGATTGATGAACATTAACAGATATCGCTCTGCATCAGACTTATAACGAAGAAGATAAACCCAAGTAGCTCGACTGTAATCATCAACAATCGTAAGGAAAAACTTGGCACCACTAACCGACGGGGTTCGGTAACCTCCCCATAAATCTACATGAACCAATTCGAAGCAACACTTAGTTCGAATCTGACTGCTCGGAAAAGGCAAACGAGTCAACTTGGCTCGCAAACAAGAGTCACACAGCTCAGTTTGACATTTATTGTGAACAAAAGAAAACAAATGACGAGCCTTCTTCTCAGACGGATGCCCCAAACGGGAATGCCATATAGATCCCATGTCCTCTTGATGACCAGTAGACGTCAATGCCACAGCACCACGTTCACCAAAAAGATCGAGATAATACAGCCCGTCTCGAAGTTTACCCGTCCCAATTAGCTTCTTCGAGTGTAAGTCCTGTATAGCGCAAAAATCCCGCAGAAAGATCAATGCTACGTTGAAATCTCGCGTAAGACGGCTAACAGACAGCAGATTGCACTTAAAAAGAGGGATGTTCAAAACTTGACTCAGCTTCATCCCATTCTGAAGTTTGACACTTCCTACACATTCAACCGGGATACTCTCCCCATTTGGAATTTTCACAGGCAAAAAAGACACTGAATTATCACTGTCATCCAGCAAATTCCTATCATTCGTGATGTGCTCGTTACACCCCGAATCAATAACCCATTCTGAGGTGAGAAAGGACGTACCAGCCATATTCGCTGTTGGTTCAGAAGGCGTCGAAGGAAGATTTCCGCCATTCTGTCCCAAGAAAGCCACCAGCTGCTGAACTTGGTCACTTGTCAAGCCCGGAATGGAGATACCTGCACTTACTGTGGAATTTGCAGCCCGCTGTCCAGACTTGGTATTGCGTCTCCCATTGTCACGCTCCCGATCAGACTGTCGAGATCCTTTCTCCGGCCACCCGATCAGATCAAAACAGCGTTCCTTCGTGTGGCCTGTTTTGTGACAATGTGTACACTTGAGACGTTCACGATCGCGATCACGATCACGATCACGGTCACGATCTCGACGCTCGTCAGGTTTTTTTAACTCCAAGCTACCATCCCGATCACGTCCTCCATCGCGATCACGACGAGCTTGAAAGGCAGCAGCCTCGCTGACTGGCCTGCGAGCAGGTGAGATGTGTTTATGCTGTTCTTCAGTTGACACTATGTTGTATGCTTCCGAGAGACTTGGGGTGGGTTTCATGGACAGAATTTGGGTTTTAATTGTCGAGAACCCTTCATCCAAACCCATTAAAAAGTCAAACAATCGTTCATTGCTTTGAATATCACGAACCCTGCGCTCTATATCGCAAGTACACTGACCGCATGTGCATCTGGGAATTGGCGTGATAGTTTGCATCTCTTCCCAAACCCCACGCAACTTTGTATAGAAAGCAGACACGCTCAGCTTCTCCTGGCGAAGAAAACCCAGCTGTTGACGTAGTTCGTAAGCCCTAGGCGCCATACCCTTTCCAAAACGCTCTTGGAGATCAACCCAGATTTCCCTAGCACTCCGAGCATGGCGAACGCTGGAGCGGACTTCCTTCTCCATTGCCGTTTTTAACCAGCCTCGCACCATAGCATCACACTGTGTCCATGCCTTGGCTTCGGCAACGCTTGCGGGCTTCGGCACTGACCCATCGACGATGCCCATCTTATTCTTTGCAAGAAGAGCCTCTGTCATGTCGCTAACCCACTCACTGTAATTCTGATCATTCAATAACTCACCGACGAAGAGTTGGCCAGGGTTGTCGGAGGAATGAATTCGCAGCACTGCCGCCAAGCTAGAGGGATCCTCACCTAGTCCACCACTGCCGGCGCCGCTGCTAACCACGGTACTCACCGTTCCTCCGTCAGTTCCACCACTCATCTCCACTAGATCGATTTATAAAACCAGCTCTGATACCATGAAGAAAACGTATAATCTAAAGACACAAACGCGGAAAACACACACTGATTTACGTGGTTCTTCTCATTCGGTGTGAATGAGCTTACTCCACGGAGAAATTATGCTATCTCAGCTTTTTGCATTAGGGTTTTCGGCCATCACTTACATAATACATATACTCGTATGCAACAGGGAACACGAGCTAGGGTTAAGCAAGGGAAAAGACAGAAAAACCCTTAATACAATAATACGTATCCGCTATAATATCAATCCATCAGTAGTCAATTTCGTTTGCGTTCCAGCAACACAATAATAGCGTCAATTGACCTCATCTCATACAAAGAAGAAGCAAAAAAGTTTAGAGGAACATGCATTTGGGTTGAGACTTTGTGTGACTAACAAATGCCAAGTTCATCATTTGTATATGAGCTTAAAATTTAATTGGATAAAAAGATTAAATTGAGAATGAAATATGAGATCTGGGAATATAAAGAACGAAATTAAGAATATATAGATAAGTAAAAGAAAAGGGGAAAATAAAAAGAAAAAGAAAGAGGGAAAGATTTCATAATTAAAACTTCAATCTTATTTCTAAAAGAGAGAAAGAAGTAAAAACAAATATCAATAAATGCAATTCAACTCTAATGAATGAATAATATTAAACCATCATTGGACCTAAATTTATCATTAAAAATCGGCTTAATTGCAAGTTTGGTCACTCTAATTGTTACAAAATTTCACGTTTGCCACTCAAATTAATTTATTCCATTTATAGTCACTTAAATTAGGTTAACAGTCCAAGTTTGGCCACTGGCCGTTAGTCTCCGTTAACTTTTGCTGATGTGGCGGTCAACTCTTATAGTTGACCGTTAAATGCATGACGTGGCAACTAAAAAATTGGAAAATTTTAAAAATTAAAATTTCCACCTCATCTATTAAAAATAAGCAAAATAATAAAAACCATTTCTAATCTAACCTCGGCTGGGAATTCCTTCTCAATCAACTGAGGGCTCCCATCCCATGAACCGATATCAACTTAAGGCTTCGTTGGGTCCTCTTCCGATTACCCTCTTCTCCCTTCTTCTCCTCGTCTTGATCTCCAACGTTCTCGGCGCCTCCGCTCGGCGGCTCTCATCCGCCGTACAACAAACACCACTGCTAGAATTTGTTGCCAGTATGACACCGGCAGGAAACCAGCTCAGCCCAGGCTACGGAAGCGATCTGCCCCTGTTTCCAAAGATATATTGCAGGAGCGATATATCGGCCCAGGCTTCCTCTACTTTACCATGACACGTTTAGCCCTTTCTCCGCGGTTTCGGACTTAAACCTCTGAGGAAGCTTGGCCTCTTCGGATTCCCTCACTACCCACAAGAAGTAATGGTTACTATTCTTCAACCCGAAAAAGAGTTCCTCCATTTGCTCTGTTCCCAAATCGGCCATGCTTCCGAATGACACATACACAACAGACCCTTTCGGCCATGATGGCGAGGAAGGACGGGTACGATGCGTCGTGAACGAAAGAATGTGAGGGTCGTAGACGCAAAGTGGACAGGGTAGCCTGAATTCCTCTGTTGACGATCTAGATCGGCGAGGGTTTGGGAACCCACTAGCCGGAACGTGTCGAAGTAGGTCTGGCCGTCCTCGGCGGAAGCGATTCTGCCTTCGTCGTAGCCGTCGGAGATGGGGCGGAGATGGATGTCGCTCTCGGCAGCGCGGGTGAGGGTGGGGGTGTTGGCGATGAATCGGGCCGGGGCGATGGTGACCCAGATTCGTTTGGGGATTAAGCGCTTTGAGAATTGGAGGATTTGGCTGATGTGGAAATTTTAAATTTTAAATTTTTTTAATTTTTTAATTGCCAGTTCATGCTTTTAACGGTCAACTATAAGAGTTGACCGCCAAATCAGCAAAAGTTAACGGAGACTAACGGCCAGTGACCAAACTTGGACTGTTAACCTAATTTAAGTGACTATAAATGGAATAAATTAATTTGAATGGCAAACGTGAAATTTTGTAGCAATTCGAGTTACCAAACTTGCAATTAAGCCTTCGTTGAATGAGTCAATGGGTTAAATCGGGTTAATAACTTTGGTCATAATTAATTACACTACAAAAATTATTATATATTTTAAATCTCCAAAATGATAGTGAAATTGGCACTATTGCTTGGAAACAAAAAAAACCGTATTTGGAAGAATACTTAAAACATTCACGATTATTATTAGTTGAATGGTTTACCATGCAGGAAAATTCGCGAATTAAAAAATAAAAAAAGAAAATGAGCAATCGTTTAATGAGAAAATGACGTACATATGATGGGTGCGTTTGACGAAGCACACACTCTCTGCATGGTTCAAATTAGTATGCGGATGATGTACTAATCATCAGCGATCGACTACAACTTTGTAAAAATATCGGCTCTTTGTAGGCATTGTGATCTCAACTGTCTTAACAAGTCATGACTAGATTGGAAGAGAAAAATTCGATCAGATTATTCAGGTGACCACTACTCTACATATTGTTTGAACTGTACGAGAATTTTCTATTCTAGAATCTTAAAATTTTGGAGAAGATGTGCTTTTGGAAGGAAAGGAATGAAGGTTGACAATCAATGACTAGAAAAAATTGGAAGATTATGAGAAACAGTAATATCGTGGGGGTGGTTACTGGGGTGCAAATTGGAGAAAACTTAGCTATTGCA
Organism: Linum tenue; assembly: GCA_946122785.1. NCBI lineage: Eukaryota > Viridiplantae > Streptophyta > Magnoliopsida > Malpighiales > Linaceae > Linum > Linum tenue. The sequence goes on along the minus strand of CAMGYJ010000003.1, from coordinate 21,075,604 downwards.
ATGACGGGGATATTAGTACTTTTTTCCTTCTATAAATAAAATTTATAATACAAAGCGAATTAAGGTAACTTTATGCATAAAATACGTCACAAATCATTCGAATGAGTTATTAAAATTTATTATTTTATTCTTGGTTTGGGTATATAGCTAATTAAAATTAAAGGTGTTGTAGTATTTCGCCCAATGGTTCTATCTCTCCTATATTGATGAATTACTACAAGAACTATTTTGATGCTTCTATTGCTGAAGACGATGTTTGATCAGTTGTATCGTCCTCCTTTACTCCTTTTCCTAAACCAAACTTTGAATTTGAATGGGTTTTTGGTCTTCGTCGAAGGTTAATCGCCTCACATATGTAAGTCATTCATTTTTTCTCTTGGTCTCATGGTTTTATCTTTATGATTAATAACAAAATCGAATTTTATTTTCAGGTTGTATCATGAGTAGAACATGCAGAAGATCCGTTTCTTTAAATCCTATTGCATAATATGATGTTTGAAGCCAGATAGATCTCTTGCGTCGTTGCTCCTCTTTCTGTTCTTAGGTTTTAACTTCAATGAGGCTTTTATCTTCATAGAAGATTCATGAAGTTGAAATGGTAGGCTATTATTTTCTTCCCAATTTATCTAAGTGATTTGTGATTGATTTATAAAAAATACGAAAGGAATTTGAACGGTGGTTTGGGTGCTAGATTTGTTTGAAATCATATAGATGTTTGTGTAGAACAGGGGCAATTGTACTTTTCTATCGTCCTATCTACTTTTTTGTTGTTTGTTTGTTGTATCTTATTTTTTTGTGTTCTTTGGTTAGCTATTGAAATAATAAAATAAGATCACTATTTTCTTTTTTCAAGTACAATATTTCCACTTAGGTTTTATTTTCTCATATCAACGTTCTCCGCAACCATATTTTTCTTCATCAATCTCGATTCTTATGGTCCAGCTCACCAATCAAATTTTGGTATTGTTTTAGGATTAGTTAGACACTGTTGATTTTGTCGATGTTTTTAGTGTCCATCAATATAATTGCAAACCATAATGATTGCTAAAGTTAAGCTTTCACGGAACAATACTCTAGGAGGTGGGGGTGTTGAACTTGGAGTAGAAGAGTTGTGATTAGGTTTGGTAAGGGAAGTAGTGGGAGAAGAAATTATGTTTGGATTTGGTAGCAAGTAAAGTTCAACTACATCAGGTGAAGGCATAGAAAAGGGAGTTGGCAAGGGTAGTGATCGAATTGAGGAGGGTATTTGTTTGAGCCTAGAATTTTCTATGCGATTTAATGAAGAACGAGCAAAGCGCCTGTTCCAGAGGGTGGGTGCACTCCTGATCCCTGCAAAACAAGGGTCTGTGGGCGGTCACCCAGGACACTCTCGAATGCTTAAGTTAGAGAGAGAAGAGAGAATTTATGTTTATGTTTAGAGAGAGAGGAAGTAGTTGAGTTACCATCAATGCAGATATGAAGGTATTTATAGTCAGTTATGTTGGGTTTGGGGCATTAAATGCCATGTCAGGCGCCCTAGACACACCATGCTATATCTAGACGGCCTACGGCGGGCAATTAATGCTCAGTCCTGCAGTGTTCGAGGTGAATATCCTAGGAAGATCTTCTCTTTCTGCCACCAACGGTACTTCATGTCAGGCGACCTACTCCTTGTGTCATCCTAGAGTGGGCGCCCACCACTCTCTTTTCCCTATGCACGGTCCCTCCTAGGGTCCTCCGCTGGGCTTCGCCTGGGTTTTCCTTTGGGCCTTGCCTGACCGACTCCTTTTGGGCCTTAAGCCCAACACCGGTCAACTATGGGCCCAACAATTGCCCTTTAGTCATGAAAAGCTACGGGTTTTGGCGGCTACTAACTTTGCCCCATGCGTGTTGAGCGGTCCTCCCCGTAACCACTACCTATATCTTGCCCCTGTCCGCCCAAGAGGCAAAGGTTTTCCATCTAGTGTCTCTATACTCTTTCGATTATTGAGACCGCCCTATTCGCCCTTGAATGTTCCTCTTTACTCCGTATGCAATCTAATGCGATCTACCATCATTGCCCTTGCGTTGGTTCCTTCCTAGTCGCCTAGTAAATGAGCGGTTGTTCTGTCCACCCCCAAACGATTACCTTCGTATCGTGTGTGATCTCACGTGGTTCGCTTTGAATTGCCTCTATGTCGATTCCACTCCTGCGATTCTTCACACTGCATGCATGCTATGCCACGTGTCAATTCTTGAGAGTTGGGCATTGACAATGGGAAGCCCCCACGTCCAATCACTTGCCCGTCTTTTTGAATTTTGAGACTAGCGTTTTCTCGGTCACCCAACCGTTGTATCACTACCTCTTTTCCTTTCTTCTATCTTCTTCATTCATCCTCTTTCGCATCCATCGCTCCGTCGAGTTTTCCTCCATTCTTCGCCAAAATTGCTCGCTGCTCCCTATTTTCCCTCTTCTTATTTGCGGGATAATCCTTACCTGTCGCCAACACGAACAGACTTCCACACCAAGCTTAGGCGAACTCAGAAGCGAGCGAAAAGGAAACGACGACGACTGAAAATGGTGATCGAGTCCCAGAGCACCACTCGTTCTGACAGTCAGAACCAGAACCTCTCTAGCAATGTCGCCGCCATTATGACCTCCAGTAACGACGCTGCCGCTATGGCCTCCGGCGATGTTCGAACTCCAGCGCTGGAGCCAACGCTCCTCCTTGAAGTCCGGTGGCGGCTCTGGAGGACCGCCCTCTGGGAGTAAGCAGGCTATCCCAGGTATTCTGCGTTTTCCTTTCCCTTTGTTGCGTTCTCCTTAGGTTAGGTTTTTAGAATTGATATATTAGTGTGGCTTTCAAACGCGCGGTCAACTTAGCAAGAACTTAGGCAGTCTTTGTTATGACCTTTTAGGGGTAGAACCTGATCTCGGTCCCGCTACGGGTATGTCTGCTGGATGGCGGGGAGCGTCTTTAACGGTTGGTGACAACCTTGGGGATTTCAGTTACTTGTAGGCGGAGAGCGAACCTCCAAACGTCGCGCACATGGTCACTCTTTCCTCAGACAACGGGACCGGCGACCGCCCCGAGGCCGATGAGAGAAAGCTGTCACCGTCGTTGGCAGTGTCTGACGTGTTGCCTGTGGAGGCATTTCAATTTCTCCATGACACTACCTATCGTGTTAGACTACACGAAGACATGTGGGAGAGAGAGAGGAGGTTCCAATGAGCGCCTACCAACAAGGGTCGCCTAACGAGGCTGCGCATAAGCCTCAATAGGTCCTTCGTTAGCTAAAGACTCATGGTCTTCCTGCTGACTGGAACTATGCAGCCCCCTCCCTTGTCAGACGGTCCGGATCATGCCCTAGGGGGTGGATTGCCATCCATGTGGAGCACATTCGGATGGGGTTGCTCTTCCCTCTGGATCCCATCCTGACACGGTCATTGCCTTTTCTCAATTGTACTCTGGGCCTCCTGTCGCCCGACATTATCTTTCACTCCATCGCCTTCCGAGCCGCCTGCGAGACGATCGGGGAATCGCCCTCTTTTGATGTGTTTCGCCTGTTATACAAAGTACGGGGCTCTGATAACTGTTGGTCCTGCTACCGCCGAGAGACACGGGTTGGCTTCGTGCTCGGGGCGCCAAAGCTGAATTCTCCCTGGTTTAAGGAGTACTTGTTTGCTTGTCCCAAGGGCAAATGGTATTCTGGGATGTTGAGCCACCGACGGGGTTTGCGGTTTGCGAATACTAACATCGACGGCCTCGAGTCTTTCAGGCCGCTCTTAAAGCGAATTATGAGTGTTGTTTAGTTTCACCTTCCTCCCAAGGGCGATGATAATGCCCTGGAGATTATTTGGCGCTTTCGCGGTTAGTTCATTTCTCTTTGTGTTGAATGCGCGTCTCATGTTCTTTACTTATGTATTCATTTTGAAGGAACCCGCCGTTACGCTTCTTCCGCTCGACCGCCTAAGCCAGGCAGCAGCGCTCCTTCTTCTCTGCTTCCTCCCGCTATCACTCAACCAGTGGCTCTTGCCGCACAGCCTGCTTCACCATCACAGAAGCAGCTGGTGGCTAGCAGCACGGAGTGCTGAAGCTGTTGGAGCCAGCACTTACAAGAGGCTCCTACAAGCGAACGTTGGATTTAACGACCTCGAAAGACAAGAGGTCAATCGCTGGCGAGGATCGACTGAAAGTCATCCTTGTTGAGAATCCGGCTACTCCAATTGATCACTACCTCGCGTCCAAGAGGCAGAAGAGGACCTCCCTTGACACCTCCGTTTCTTTTTCCTCCCAAGCATCACTGTATCCCGTGGCTGCCAAGCGCGCCATGCACATGATTGTCGAGGGGTTGGCGGTCCCAGATGACTACACCCACATTGCGGGAACTCCTGTCATGACGTCGGACATGAGACACTTGGCGAGTGCAACCGCCCAATTCTTCTTTGTGGTACGCGTGTCCTCCCTTGCCCCTTTTGCTCTTTTCAAACCTCATTTTGCTAACTTTGGTCTTTTGCATACCCAGTTTGGGTTAAATAAGATGATGTTGCACAACGACCGCCTGCAGAGTGACCTGGATGACAAGACTACCAAGGTTCTCCAGCTGGAGGATCAGCCTAAGGAGGGCCGCGAGGGGGTGAAGGCGGAGTTGCGGGAGGAGATTTTGAAGGATAAGGACGCTCAGTTAGAGTCTACCAAGGAGTTGCTGAGGAAAGCTGAAGAGGACGCTGAGCGGATCCGGAAGGAAGTCAACGACTCGGTAGCTCGGGAAAATGCTTTGCAGATCAGGACTGAGAAGGCCGAGATGCAAGACGCTCGCGAGGTAGATATGCTCAAAGCTGCTTATGAGGCAAGGTTGGCGTTCTGGACCTCGGATGATTTCAAGGCCGCTAACAATGCGAATGATAGACCGTCATTTACACATGTTTTTACCCCCGTTCTTACACCGTTTGAGGTATTGATTCTCGTGTTTTAGGCCGATTTCACGCTAGGTTGTGCTTGTTTGTGATATTTCAGGTCCTAGTACGTGAATGAAGGCTTGGGAGCGAGTCTGGGGTCGATTGGACGAAGATCGGACGAATGGCGAGGTTTCAAGGAAGCTGCACGGGCAGACCAGGGAGCCGCACGGCCGTGCACGTGAGCAAGGTGGTCGTGCGGAAATCACCGAGCCTTCGCACGGGCAACTGGGTGAGCTGCACGGCCGTGCGGCCTGCCCGTGTGAGTCGGGAATTGCTGTTTAAAACCCGATTTTCAGCCAAAGGAAAGGGGAGAGCTGGGTTTTGGATCCCAAACACCCAAGGGACGAACCCTAGAGAGAGAGCGACTTGGGAACATTCTTGGAGCTATTTTGGAGGATTTCTTCACCATTGGAGCTCAGGAGTAACTTCCCTTCACTTAGGTTTTGAGGAACCCTAGTTCCATGAGTTAGGATCTTTCTTGTATGAAGTTTTGGATGCTTTATTGTTTGATTATAATCGATTGAGGCATGATTTATTGAGTCAATTGAATCTTGATCAAATTCTCTTGATTTCTGCTTTAACCTATGATAGATAGAATCTGATTAGGTTAAGAGAGATTCCTTGATTGATAGTGGTGAATTGGTTATACGAGAGTTAGTCAATCTACTGCTTTGTACTGGAATCCAATTCCGGTAGTGGAGTTCTGTGTTCATAGCCTCAGCTTTCTATCCCGGTGAAGACTAGTCGTCTGCCGGGTAGTTGGACTGAGAGGGCTTGGTCAGCTTAAGAGATTCCAAGCTAATTTAGGATCTTTCGCAGTTTAATCAACAGTAGATCAACCAAAGGTAATTGCAACTTGGACCTAATTGAGGAGCTAGGGGGAATCATACCTAAGTGAGTTCCCAACTTGTAATTAGTAGAGTAGTCAGTAGAGTAGTTTATCAATCAATTCTTAATCTAGTTTGCTAGATAATGAACTGAAGCTGAGTAATAGTAACTCTAGAGACCCGTGGATTTGATATTTATTACTTGTGCCACTATACTGCAGTCCCTTTCATTGGTTACACTTGGCCATTGTTAGGTGTTGTGTTTTGGCGTGTCAAGTTTTTGGCGCCGTTGCCGGGGCTGCTGATGATGACGCGTTCATGAACGACATCGATCTTGGCGACGAGTAGGCTGTACTCGTTGCCCGTCTCAGTGTGTTTTTTTTTCCGGTTTAGACTCTTGTGTGTTTGCTCCATGTGTGCGGAGCTTGAACTTAGTGTCGGTTGTTTTTTTTTTTTGGTTTTCCTTTGTGGTTTGATGTAGCCGTCTGGGCTAACACTTATCCCTAACGCACAGTGTGCTAGTGTGTTTCTGGTGTTCGATTTGTGCAGCATTGTCCACTCTCCCGTTTGTTTCTCGCCGACTGGTCCACTTCCAGTCCCCCAGCAGTGTTCCAATCCGGTAACATCGTTCCCCTTATCTTTCCCTCTACTCCATTGAGGGCAATGTCGTGCTTAAGTGTGGGGGGTGCTTTGTATTGGTTGGAATATTTCTTTGGGTGCTTGGAGCCTAGTCCGCTGTCCGAATCTTACGATTTGAGGGCTCCAAGTACTGCTGTTTGATCATATTGGCACTGTGTTTTGATGGATGAATTGATTGGTTTTCGGATTAATGCATGACAACTTGTTTGCGACTAGGACAACCTATAATGAGGACTGAGATGTGCAGTAGAACGATGTAGGGGTTCAGTTTTTCAGCTGTTTGCTTACCAACCGTGACTGGATCTGATTACTTGTTCTTGACAGTCGTTTATGCATCTAGTTCAGGGTATCAGAATGTGAGATAGAGCATATAGGTAGCCATGTGAGATTTGAGCATGCTCGTTTCTTTCTTGTGCGATAGATCCCTCTTCCATGATGTGTAGCATTCACGTTGTCACTAGCTAAGATGATGAGGGCATAGGATTAGCCCACGCCCAAAACTGACTGTCCTGATGTGTCATATCCCCTAGTCAGCCCCTTTGAGCCGTGTGTTATCCTTTCTTTTGGTCTATAACGGAAAAAAAATCACCCTTGTTGCATCTTTTAGAAGGTTCCAGAGAGTGGTTTTTACATATTCTCTGCTGTTTCTGCTTAAGTCTATGTGAGTGTTGGAGGTAGTGCTTAAAAGTCGGGCAGGTGTTTGAAATTTATGCAGAAGTGGTGGCTCTCTTAAGAAATGAAAAGAAAAATGAAAGAAAAACAAAGAAAAATTGAAAGCAAAAGAGAGCCACTACCAAAAATCTGAACAATGCCCATTAAGTAGTGTTTCTTAGCAGTCTGGCTTGGAAATGCTGATGTTTATGCCTCCTTCGCTCTTGTGTTCTTGAGATATTGAGTAATGCAGAATAGCAGAAAGAAAATACCGGTTTGTTTGACTGTGAGTGTGTTTGGGAAAATATGGAACCTTTTGCTATGAATACTTCCACCACCTAAAAGGCTTTTTCCCCATGTCCAAGACCCTAGCCAGTCATTTGAACCTGTGTCTAAGACCTCCTGATTAGTTAGTGGTGACACCCCATATGTGAACTCTAGCATTTAGAGGCTGCCATCATGGTGAAGAGATGATAGGTATTGAGAGAAATAGCATGCGCATCTTTCGCATCAAATTGTCCTGACCCCACTGGTCGAGAGTGAGTGATTCATTTTCATTTTCTATATGCTCTTGTACCCCGGTGAGGACCTAGATTGCTCGGTCTCTATTCTGATGTCTTGAGTTGGACGCATGAGTTGACTGTTTTGAGTAAGTGGTTGAATCAAGTCTAGGTTGGCCAGTGAACAGAAGGGAGACTCTTCCTTTACTCGATTTGCTGCACTCGAAGGTCCTTTGTGGTGGTTGTCCGGGTTGTTATTGAGGTTGTTCATGTATTGATATTTGAAAACCAGTGTGATTCACGTGTCCTGTGCCTTTATGACTTGTCCCCTGTAACGCCCTACCCTATACGTTTTGCCTAATCATATTGTTCATACAATTGCAGCGGAATTAATCTCGGGTGTTACATTAATTATCAAAATTTACCCAAATAAAATTTCGACATGAATTACTCGCGTAATGGGCTAACAGTTCTTCCATCTGATCCTGCAAAATAATTCATCTAAATCCATGCATTCATAGACAAACATATACACTCACTTCCATATGCATTGGCTTTTCATAGCCATAGTCACAGTTTCACGTTACACAACTGCATACTATACTGATACATACCATAATCGTCACAACTTACATAGTTACACAACATAAACACATATCATCAACTTTCCACACCTGTGGATATCTCACACTACATCAGAAGCTAATATGCACATGAAAAACATTCTCAAAACATTTTTACAAAAAGGTGTGGATCACTGGCCAAAATCCCGAGTAGTAGTCCAAGCACAGAATAGTTGAAGACCATACCTCATATTGCCTTCAACTCTTGCTCAACTCCCACCTATACACCTATCTACTGCTGCTGCTGGTGATGATCTACTTACACATGGCATAAGCAGAGAAAAAGGATAAAGAGGGTCAGCTCATAGCTGAGTGAGATAATCATAGCATCGTGAGTTCATAACAGAGCATACCCCTAACATACATGTAGCAAACAAGCCATAACACTAGGATCAGACCTCAGGCATCCGACATCCCAATAGGCAAAAGACTCAACCATCTTGACTTATGCATATGCATCTTATCATGTTTTACTTATAGGCGCCTGGCTACTCCCATGCTAATTACTCTCCCGGGAATACGGACCAAACATCTCGTGGATGTGGTCATATCGGACCCACCACTGCCGGTGTAGTCATATCGGACCTGACACCACGATGGGTGTGGTCATATCGGACTCAACACCACTCTGGGTGTGGTCATATCTCATGATGAATCAACGGTCAACACCACATCAGGGGTGTGACATAACATATCATAACGGAGTAATAGCATGGGGAGCCCTAATTACTATGTAATTGACCATGAGACCAAATCACTCTTACTTGATGTCCTTATACATGATCCATATCTCATCTTGCTTACTCATAATTCGTTACTTACACATGTACTTGACCCGGCCACAATTGGCTCAACATAGGTAAATCAGGAGTCGTATAATTGCACTTCCTCGGGATAAACCCTCGTGCAAGTCATCCTCCTTAAACATCATAATATCACCAGAGAATATATATTTTCCCACATGTGCATCCAAATACAACAATCATGAACCATCATACCCTATCACCTTTTCGAACCATCATAAGGCATATCAACAGTCAAGCCCACAATTTGCAACATATACACAATCATCAGCATAAACCAGGTCCATATCGATTAGGGCAAGTCAATAATATCATATAGCAGTCCAGGGTTCATCATATAGCACAAAAGTCCATACACCCCTAATCATGCCATTCTAGTTCACCTAGGTCAATTCTAAGCATCAATATAACTATCGTGATACGACAAACCCGGTATGTCGTGCTAATCCCTCACCAGTTCTGGTCGTTCAAACACCGGTTCTAGCCTCCCGTACTAAAACGTCAATTTCACGAACGAACCCCGAATTAAAATCCGAGACCGCCCTAATATCCCCTGCAGTATCCCTGTCAATATTAGTTCCAGGCTCCGGGTCAAATTCTTGATAAAAATACATCAAACCATGGCCGGAGCTAAATTCAGCGGTTTGGACCCCGGCCTAAATAATAGCCGAAATTCAGGGATTAGAACTAGAGGATTGATTACCTCGCTGCAGGAAGCTCGTATATGAAATTTGGGCTCAATTCGGCTTCCGGATACTCCGAAACCCTAATTTGGCTTATCGGGAATTCAAGAAATTCCTGAACCAAAAACTCGTTTTAAAGCTCTAAATCGATAAATCACGATGAATAGATGGATTAGGCATAACTTACGGGATTTTTGGATCACTTATGCTCAAGAATTGAGCTTTGGAAAATTTTCCCTCGCGTCCCTGTGCTTGCTCTGCTTGCTCTGTTCTCTCGGTTATGAAAATGGAAATATGATGATGGTGATGAGAAGTAATGGACGGGGGAAAGGGAATTAATATATATGCGGCCCGGCCCCTTAATATATATATATATATATAATTAATACGTATATTTATCCGATCGATCGATAATCCGATTTTCGTCGAAATAGTGTCGAAATGCTCGATTTTAAATCGTGAAATTTTCTAGCGATCGAAATACGATTTTAGCCGAAATGGGATGTTACAATTCTCTCCTCCTTAAAAGATTTCGTCCCCGAAATCTAACCTTGAGTTGATACTACGCATCCGCTCGTTCTCCTGCTGGCAGACACTATCACATATATTGTTACTACCTGACTCTTAGGTTAGGAGATCTGAAGTACATAACTAAACACATAACACCTCAAGTTCCCATGTTTAGGTTTCAAAAACCTATACTGGGCTATCACAACAAAACACATCAGCAAATTCAAAACATAACTTACTAAGCAAGATTGTTAACCTGCAAAGTAGTTTGCTACCAACTCAGGGTACTTCTCTCGCATACTTGCTTCAGTTTCCCATGTAGCACTCTCACTATCTTGATTTCTCCACACCACTTTCAACATTGGAATTTCCTTCCTACGAAGAGTCTTAATCTGATAATCAACAATCTCAACTGGAACCTCTTCAAATGTCAAATCTGGACCCAACTCGATCTCCTCTGGTTGTATAACATGGGAAGGATCCACTTTGTACCTCTTCAGCATACTAACATGAAATACATTGTGGATTTGAGATAGTTCTGGACGCAATGCTAGTTTATATGCCACTGGTCCAATCTTCTCTGTGATTTCATAGGGTCCAATATACCGAGGTGCAAGTTTCCCTTTCTTACCAAATCTCATCACTCCTTTCCATGGTGACACTTTGAGAAATACTTTCTCACCCACTTCGAAATTAACTTCACGCCTACTCGTGTCAACATAAACTTTCTGTCGATCTTGAGCCACCTTCAAACGCTCCCTGATTTCCTTGACTTTATCAACTGTGATCTGAACTATTTCTGGCCCTGAGATTTGCCTTGCTCCTTCTACATCCCAACATAATGGTGTTCTACATTTCCTCCCATAAAGTGCTTCATATGGTGGAACACCCAAGCTACTATGGTACTGGTTGTTGTAAGCAAACTCAATTAAGGGCAAATGGTCAATCCATGATTCCTCCCATTGCATTACGCATGATCGAAGTAATTCCTCCAAAGTTAGGATGGTTCGTTCATTCTGCCCATCTGTTTGAGGATGATAAGCTGAAGTAAAATGCAGTTTAGTTCCCAAGGCATCATGTAAACTTTGCCAAAACCGAGATGTGAAGCTCGGGTCTCGATCAGAGACAATAGAAATTGGCACACCATGCAATCTGACGATCTCCTTAATATATAGTTGAGACAAAGTCTCCAGTGATGGTTTCCACCTAACGGGTAAAAAGTGAGCCGATTTGGTAAGTCGGTCCACAATAACCCATACTGCATCTTTTCCCCTTGATGATGGGAGACCATATACAAAATCCATTGTGATTCTTTCCCACTTCCATTCTGGAATTGGAAGTGGTTGTAGTTTTCCCACAGGAGCTTGATGTTCTGCCTTAACTTTCTGACATACCAGACATGTGAAAACATGTTCAGCCGCTTCCTTTTTCATCCCACGCCACCAAAAGTATGGTTTGATCGTGTGATACATTTTAGTAGCTCCTGGGTGCATAGCATAAGCAGAAGAATGAGCTTCATCTAGGATCTCTTTCCTCAAGTTATCAACATTAGGAACACATGCCCTTCCATTAATCTTCAACATGCCATCTACCATTTCAAATGGGCCTTCTTTCCTTCTTCAATGTCTTGAATTATTTTTGCCAATTCTGGGTCTTCCTTCTGCTTCTCACAAATTTTGTCATGCAACAAAGGTCGAATGTTCAACCGAGCTAGTAACCCTGTCACACCATCCACTTCCAAATCAACATTCATTGCCCTCAAATCAACCAGATCATTTATGTTCTTCTTCCCCTTTCTGCTTAGGGCATCAGCAACTACGTTAGCTTTACCTGGATGGTAATCAATGGTACAATCATAATCTTTTAGAAGTTCAATCCATCTCCTCTGGCGACTATTTAAATCCTTCTGATCCATAATATACTTCAGGCTTTTATGATCAGTTAGGACTTTAAAAGTCTCACCATACAAATAATGTCGCCAAATCTTGAGAGCAAATACCACCGCTGCCAACTCCAAATCATGAGTGGGATAATTTACTTCATGAGGACGCAATTGCCTAGAGGCATATGCGATAACTCTTCCATCTTGCATTAACACACAACCCAATCCTTGATACGAGGCATCACTATACACCACAAACTCTCCATGGTTTGAAGGTAAAGCCAGTACTGGTGCTGTGGTCAATCTCTTCTTCAGTTCATCAAAACTCTTTTGACATGATTCATCCCAAACATACTTGGTATTCTTCCTCAACAGTTTAGTCAATGGTGCAGCAATTTTGGAAAATCCTTCTACAAACCGCCGATAGTAACCCGCCATGCCAAGAAAACTTCTCAACTCAGACACATCTTTTGGTGGAGCCCAACTCACCACTGCTTCCACTTTTTTTGGATCCACCTCCACTCCTCTTCCAGAAATTACATGTCCCAAAAATATTACCTCCTTCAGCCAAAACTCACATTTTGAGAATTTTGCATATAATTGTTTCTCTCTTAGAATTTGCAACACAATTCTAAGGTGATTTTTGTGATCCTCTTTGCTTTTAGAATAGATGAGAATATCGTCTATGAACACAATCACAAACTTATCAAGATATTCATGAAAAACTCTGTTCATAAGAGCCATAAATACTGCTGGCGCATTAGTGAGCCCAAAAGGCATTACCAGGAACTCATAATGCCCATATCTTGTTCTAAATGCTGTCTTTGAGGTCGCTCCATCGGCCACTTTCAGTTGATGGTACCCGGACCTCAAATCAATCTTAGAAAAGACTGATGCACCCTGCAATTGATCAAACAAGTCGTCTATTCTTGGGAGGGGATAACGATTCTTCACTGTTGCTTTATTCAACCTCCGGTAGTCAATGCACATTCTCATGGATCCATCTTTCTTCTTGACAAACAAAACCGGTGCACCCCAAGGTGAGATGCTAGGTCGAATAAACCCCTTGTCTAGCAATTCTTGTAATTGTTCTTTAAGCTCCTTCAGCTCAATTGGTGCCATTCTATATGGTGCCATTGAAATTGGTGTTGTGCCAGGTACCAATTCAATATCAAACTCCACTTCTCTTTCTGGTGGAAGGCCGGGAAGTTCTTCGGGGAATACATCAGGAAACTCCCTTACCACCTCTACATCTTCAACCTTCTTATCATTTACAACAGTAACTTGAGCAAGAAAGGCTTCACAACCTTCCTTCACTAATCGAAAAGCTTCCAAGGCAGAAAGAAAACCATGAGTCTCCTTTTTCTTAATGCCTCGGAATACAACAGGACCTTTATCTGGTGTGTTGAATAACACTTCTTTCTTTTGACAATCCACAACAGCTCCATGTGTTGCCAGAAAGTCCATTCCAAGTATGACATCAAATTCATCAAAAGGTAGCAGAATTAAATCTGCTGCTAGGAAAGCTCCTTCCACACAAATGAAGGAACTTCTAATAACTGAATCTACCTTCAAGGTATCCCCCACAGGTGTTTTAACACATAAGGTATAACCTAGCTTATCTGGAACTAAGCGTAGCATATGTGCAAACGTATATGACATGAATGAGTGAGAGGAACCAGTATCGATCAAAGCATATAATTGCTTGCCAAGGATAGAAAGCATACCAGTCACAACTTCTGGTGCCACTTCTGCCTCACCTCGAGTCATTGCATAAACCCTCGGTGCTCCCTGTGCTCTGGTACCTTGCGTACCACTTCCTGATGGCTGATTTCGACCACCACCTCTACCACCCTGTGAACCACCATGACCACTCTGAAATCCACTACGGCCTCCCTGGTAACCACCTCTAGTTGGGGCTCTACTAAATTGCACTGAAGGTTCAGACTGAGTAGGTCTTCCACCTCCCCTATAAGGACAGCTCCTCATGATGTGACCCGGCTGGCCGCATTGAAAGCATACTCCAGAAAACCTCCAACACTCCCCAAAGTGTCTCTTCTGACAAACTTGACAAACTGGAGCTTGTGTGGCAGAGGAAACTCGTGCCTTGTATGATGTTCCCGACATAGATTGACTCGGTGTTCTCCCAAAACTGCTAGGACCTCTCCGGGTGGGTAACGAGGTCCAGCATAATTTACTCCAAACTTCCTCTTCTTCTCCTCTTCTTTGGCCTTGTTTTCCTCTCTACCCTCAACTTCATAGGCTTCATACTTAAGTGCTGCCTCCTTGATGGTGGCCATGCTTTCTTCATCAACCCTGTGAATCTTTTCTTTCAATCCTAGGCGCAGACCATGCAAGTATCTCATCTTCTTCTTATGCTCAGTATCCGCCAACCCATCTTCAAAGTAGAGTAGTCGAACAAACTTGATGGTGTACTCCGTAACTGTCATATTCTCCTGCTTAAGGTTGGCGAATTCATTGTTCTTTGCCCTGATAAAAGCTTCGGGAAGAAACTCTGTCTTAAAGGCCTTCAGGAACTCCTCCCAGGTGAACTGAACTCGTTCACCATTAACTCTATAGACTGAGGACCACCAGCTCCTCGCGTACCCCTTTAGGAGAAAAACAACATATTGTACTTTTTCCTCTGGGGTTGCATAAAGATACTCAAACACATCTTCCATCTCCCTCAACCACTCTACCACAGCATCCGGACTCACATCTCCTTTAAAGTCCCTACCACCCAAACTCTTCATCTTTGCATAGTCTAATACTGGCGGTCTTGCATCAACCGCCCCCACTCCTCTCGACTGGTCAGTAGGAACATTTTCACAACTTCCGTGCGAGCTACAAGGAAATATTGGCCTTAGATTGATCCACACAAAATTCATTCTTCACCAAATCTCTCACTTGGTTAAAACGAAAAAATTTCCCAAAATAATTACTTGAAAACAAATAAGTTCAAAACTCAATTTTGAAAACCATGATGCAGGTAATTTCATCCAACATACCAATACACATAATCATGTCAAACTCAATTCCCAGTTTAAGTCATTATGTGGTACTCCCCTCCTTAGGAGTGTTTAACCTCCCATTGGGTATAGTACGCCATAACAACAAAAAGAGGGAACCGGGCTCTGATACCAAACTGTAACGCCCTACCCTATACGTTTTGCCTAATCATATTGTTCATACAATTGCAGCGGAATTAATCTCGGGTGTTACATTAATTATCAAAATTTACCCAAATAAAATTTCGACATGAATTACTCGCGTAATGGGCTAACAGTTCTTCCATCTGATCCTGCAAAATAATTCATCTAAATCCATGCATTCATAGACAAACATATACACTCACTTCCATATGCATTGGCTTTTCATAGCCATAGTCACAGTTTCACGTTACACAACTGCATACTATACTGATACATACCATAATCGTCACAACTTACATAGTTACACAACATATACACATATCATCAACTTTCCACACCTGTGGATATCTCACACTACATCAGAAGCTAATATGCACATGAAAAACATTCTCAAAACATTTTTACAAAAAGGTGTGGATCACTGGCCAAAATCCCGAGTAGTAGTCCAAGCACAGAATAGTTGAAGACCATACCTCATATTGCCTTCAACTCTTGCTCAACTCCCACCTATACACCTATCTACTGCTGCTGCTGGTGATGATCTGCTTACATATGGCATAAGCAGAGAAAAAGGATAAAGAGGGTCAGCTCATAGCTGAGTGAGATAATCATAGCATCGTGAGTTCATAACAGAGCATACCCCTAACATACATCTAGCAAACAAGCCATAGCACTAGGATCAGACCTCAGGCATCCGACATCCCAATAGGCAAAAGACTCAACCATCTTGACTTATGCATATGCATCTTATCATGTTTTACTTATAGGCGCCTGGCTACTCCCATGCTAATTACTCTCCCGGGAATACGGACCAAACATCTCGTGGATGTGGTCATATCGGACCCACCACTGCCGGTGTAGTCATATCGGACCTGACACCACGATGGGTGTGGTCATATCGGACTCAACACCACTCTGGGTGTGGTCATATCTCATGATGAATCAACGGTCAACACCACATCAGGGGTGTGACATAACATATCATAACGGAGTAATAGCATGGGGAGCCCTAATTACTATGTAATTGACCATGAGACCAAATCACTCTTACTTGATGTCCTTATACATGATCCATATCTCATCTTGCTTACTCATAATTCGTTACTTACACATGTACTTGACCCGGCCACAATTGGCTCAACATAGGTAAATCAGGAGTCGTATAATTGCACTTCCTCGGGATAAACCCTCGTGCAAGTCATCCTCCTTAAACATCATAATATCACCAGAGAATATATATTTTCCCACATGTGCATCCAAATACAACAATCATGAACCATCATACCCTATCACCTTTTCGAACCATCATAAGGCATATCAACAGTCAAGCCCACAATTTGCAACATATACACAATCATCAGCATAAACCAGGTCCATATCGATTAGGGCAAGTCAATAATATCATATAGCAGTCCAGGGTTCATCATATAGCACAAAGTCCATACACCCCTAATCATGCCATTCTAGTTCACCTAGGTCAATTCTAAGCATCAATATAACTATCGTGATACGACAAACCCGGTATGCCGTGCTAATCCCTCACCAGTTCTGGTCGTTCAAACACCGGTTCTAGCCTCCCGTACTAAAACGTCAATTTCACGAACGAACCCAGAATTAAAATTCGAGACCGCCCTAATATCCCCTGCAGTATCCCTGTCAATATTAGTTCCAGGCTCTGGGTCAAATTCTTGATAAAAATACATCAAACCCTGGCCGGAGCTAAATTCAGCGGTTTGGACCCCGGCCTAAATAATAGCCGAAATTCAGGGATTAGAACTAGAGGATTGATTACCTCGCTGCAGGAAGCTCGTATATGAAATTTGGGCTCAATTCGGCTTCCGGATACTCCGAAACCCTAATTTGGCTTATCGGGAATTCAAGAAATTCCTGAACCAAAAACTCGTTTTAAAGCTCTAAATCGATAAATCACGATGAATAGATGGATTAGGCATAACTTACGGGATTTTTGGATCACTTATGCTTAAGAATTGAGCTTTGGAAAATTTTCCCTCGCGTCCCTGTGCTTGCTCTGCTTGCTCTGTTCTCTCGGTTATGAAAATGGAAATATGATGATGGTGATGAGAAGTAATGGACGGGGGAAAGGGAATTAATATATATGCGGCCCGGCCGCTTAATATATATATATAATATATATATATGTAATTTTATATATATATATATATATATATATATATATAATTAATACGTATACTTATCCGATCGATCGATAATCCGATTTTCGTCGAAATAGTGTCGAAATGCTCGATTTTAAATCGTGAAATTTTCTAGCGATCGAAATACGATTTTAGCCGAAACGGGATGTTACATCCCCAATGTTGGTTGATTGAAATATGTAAGCTTACCTAGTGTCTGACTTGGTTTGCTTGGGGACAAGCAAACGGTTAAGTGTGGGGGAGTTTGATAGACCGTCATTTACACATATTTTTACCCCCGTTCTTACACCGTTTGAGGTATTGATTCTCGTGTTTTAGGCCGATTTCACGCTAGGTTGTGCTTGTTTGTGATATTTTAGGTCCTAGTACGTGAATGAAGGCTTGGGAGCGAGTCTGGGGTCGATTGGACGAAGATCGGACGAATGGCGAGGTTTCAAGGAAGCTGCACGGGCAGACCAGGGAGCCGCACGGCCGTGCACGTGAGCAAGGTGGCCGTGCGGAAATCACCGAGCCTTCGCACGGGCAACTGGGTGAGCTGCACGGCCGTGCGGCCTGCCCGTGTGAGTCGGGAATTGCTGTTTAAAACCCGATTTTTAGCCAAAGGAAAGGGGAGAGCTGGATTTTGGATCCCAAACACCCAAGGGACGAACCCTAAAGAGAGAGAGCGACTTGGGAACATTCTTGGAGCTATTTTGGAGGATTTCTTCGCCATTGGAGCTCAGGAATCAAGCTTGGAGATGGAGATTGAAGATCTAGATCAGATTTCTGCAGTCTCTCTCTTCTCTATGGAGTAACTTCCCTTCACTTAGGTTTTGAGGAACCCTAGTTCCATGAGTTAGGATCTTTCTTGTATGAAGTTTTGGATGCTTTATTGTTTGATTATAATCGATTGAGGCATGATTTATTGAGTCAATTGAATCTTGATCAAATTCTCTTGATTTCTGCTTTAACCTATGATAGATAAAATCTGATTAGGTTAAGAGAGCTTCCTTGATTGATAGTGGTGAATTGGTTATACGAGAGTTAGTCAATCTACTGCTTTGTACTGGAATCCAATTCCGGTAGTGGAGTTCTGTGTTCATAGCCTCAGCTTTATATCCTGGTGAAGACTAGTCGTCTGCCGGGTAGTTGGACTGAGAGGGCTTGGTCAGCTTAAGAGATTCCAAGCTAATTTAGGATCTTCCGCAGTTTAATCAACAGTAGATCAACCAAAGGTAATTGCAACTTGGACCTAATTGAGGAGCTAGGGGGAATCATACCTAAGTGAGTTCCCAACTTGTAATTAGTAGAGTAGTCAGTAGAGTAGTTTATCAATCAATTCTTAATCTAGTTTGCTAGATAATGAACTGAAGCTGAGTAATATTAACTCTAGAGACCCGTGGATTCGATATTTATTACTTGTGCCACTATACTGTAGTCCCTTTCATTGGTTACACTTGGCCATTGTTAGGTGTTGTGTTTTGGCGTGTCAGCGAAGTACAACAAGCTTCTACGAGATACTGTGGCTGCCATTCATTGCTGGTTTCGTCGCAACATCCCGAGGTTGCGTGGGACACCAACGCAATCTGGGACGCGGTTGAGTATTGGATTGACGACGATGTCAACTCCGAACATGTTGCTACTTCGACCGCAATCGATCCAGCTACTAGTACTCCCGGTGAGACCGCCGAGGGTGAAGAGAACGACCAGCAAGATTGAAGTGAACCGCCTGATGAATTTGTCAATTTAATTTCTTTCTGTTTCCTTTCTCCAGTCTTGAAAACTAAATCTGCCCCCGTGTAGTGAATATTCTTGGGAGTCCGTTGTGATGCCCTTTTTGTGTAATGCTATTAAATCTGCCCCACCCTTTTTGCAAGCTTTTGAAATTTGGCTAACACTCGGCAGCGATTGTTAGGTCGCCGGCGGGTCCTTGAACCTATCCTCACAGATAGAATGACATTGGAAATTTGGTGCTCCAAGGCGGTTTCAACTTGTGAATTGATTCAAAATTGTACACTCTGTGGCGTCTTTGGATCGCAAAGAATCTGGTGTTTGGCGCTCCGTGGCGGCTATCTATTGAGTGTACAATGCTCAGGAGCGGTCATGAGACTTCTGTACATATACTCTGAGGCGTTGGTAGTTTTGAAGTTTGCTTTGAAGCATGACGCTCTGAGGCAGTTTCATGTTGTTCGACCAAATTAGAGCTCAATGCTCTGGGGAGGTTGTGTAATTGTGAACACGTTTCTCCTTTTACGCATGACACTCCGAGGCGTTTTTTTATTATAAGTTTGCTTTGAAGCGTGACGCTCTGAAGCGGATTTCGTATTGTATGAGCAATGTTAAACTTATCGCTCTGTGGCGGTTTTAAATTTTTTGAACAATTTTAGGCTTTAACACTTGGATGAGTAGAAGATGAACGCTCGGTGGCATTTTCGCAAATTTGAAATTTTGGCCACCACTCTGGAAGTGGTGGCTCTTACATATGGGATTTCTCCCCAAAAGTAGCCGCATGTTATCATTTAGGGCTGTCATATCGGTTGCCGGTTAGCGGCTAACCGGTCAGTCTAACCATTAACCGCCGGTTAGCGGCTAACTGGAAACCGAAAAAAAACACACAGCGGTTGGTGGTCGGAGTTGGTCATTGGTGCCGCGGTTAGCCGATAAAGCGACGTCGGTTAACCGGCTAACCGTCACTAACCGACCGACCCTACGACGTCGTTTTGCCCTAGCTGAAAGACGACCCATCCCCAACCCTAACCCTCTCGTCGCACAGCCTCCCACTCCCTCTCGTCGCACAGCCTCCATCCTCCCTCAGACCCTCTCGTCGCACAGCCGCCACTCCCATAGCCTCGCCGGTCGCCGCCTCCCTCCAATCGCCTCGCCGGTCGCCGCCTCCCTCCAATCGCCCCTCCAATCACCGCCAGTCAACAGTCCGCCATCGTCGCGCCAGTCAACAGTCCGCCATCGCCGCGCCTCCAATCTCCTCTCCAATCGCCGCCAGTCAACAATCCGCCATCGTCGCGCCAGTCAATAGTCCACCATCGCACCTCCAATCGCCGCCAGTCAACTGTCCGCCATCTCCTTGCTTTGAAGGTCTCGATAACAAGAAGAGATAATGTAAGAACAATAATGTTTTTTCCCCAGGTTTCCAAGACCAAAACAGCGGGGGGATTAGCGGTTTTAGTCCATAATTTTTGGGTTGTATGTGATATTGTGATTAGGGGCTAAGATCTAAAGAAGGGCGGTTTTGGCTGTATGTGATTAGGGGGTTTTGATATTGCAGTGTATGAGATTGCAGAGATTTGCAGTGTATGTGATTAGGGGGTTTTGGCTGTATGTGATTAGGGGGTTTTGATCATTGTCATGTCAGCTAGCTTCATTATAATATGATGATCTATCTGTGTTTTCTTTCTCTCTTTTGTTTGTTAGTCTCAGCTCTTTGGTTGGCTGAAATTAGTTAATGCCCATAACTTCTTGAATAATATTATGTAAATTAATTAGAAATGTAAAATGATGATGAATGATGATTTTGATTGATGAATGATGATGATTGATGATTTTGATGATGATTGTTAGTTGTTACTTGTTAGACCTCTGGCTCCTCGAGGTCGTGGTGGTGCGGGTGCCTCAGCCCCTCCTACTCAGAATCGGGGTCGTGGTGGACGTACAGGGAGTCGGCATGTTCAGTCTGCTGAACCGTCAGCGTCGGCATCAATTGCATCGAATCCCGCCCATGCCGGTAGTGGAAGTACACCTGCTGCTGAGGCTCCTTCAGTAGAAACGGTTAATCCGGCTTCAAATAAAGATAAAGACGATCCTTTCAATCTAGAGAGATGGTTGGAGACAAAGGGTACAGCTGATTGCTGGAAGGACTTTACGAAGGTGGCGGTGGATGAGTATCCGATGGGAGAGTGCAAGCATTGTCATACTAATATAAAAGCACATCCATCCAAGAACGGCACTTCTGCAATGAATAACCATCGGAAATCATGTTTGGCTAAGGTTGCAGCATCCAAGGATCAGACTGTTCTGAACTTGCAGGCCGCAGATGGTAGTGGAATTCAAGTAAGTGCTTTATGGAAGTTTGATCAAGCAAAAGCAAGATATGCCTTAGCCATGATGATTATAATGGATGAGTTGTCTTTTCGCTTTGTGGAAAGAGACGGGTTTAAGCAGTTTATGCATACGGTTCAGCCACTGTTTAAGATACCTGGGAGGAGAGGTATAAGAGATGATTGCTTTCATATATTCTTGGAGAAAAAGATGAATTTGATAGAGTTTTTTGAATCAAAGAGCAAAGGCAGAGTTTCAATCACCACAGATATGTGGACTTCTGACAACAACAAAAATTACATGTGTGTGACTGCTCACTTTGTTGGAGGTGATTGGAAGTTGCAGAAGAAGGTGATCTCCTTTGTTCCAATCATAAGTCATACAGGAAATGATATTGCAGAGAAGCTTGCAGAAATTCTTGAAGAATGGAAGGTGAAGAATCTGTTCTGCATGACCATGGGCAATGCATCTACAAATGATATTGTGAGTGATTGCATGAGAAGGAAATTAAAGGAGTGGGGGTGTGATTTGATGGATGGGAAGTATCTGCAGTTTCGATGTGTCGCACACATCATTAATCTGGTGGTGCAGGATGGATTGAAAGTAATCGGAGGAGCTGTGGATAGAATTCAGGACTGTGTGAAGTGGGTAAAGTCATCGCCAGCTAGGTTGGCAAGGTTCAAGACTGCTATGCAATTTCTGGAGTTGGATTCTACCAAATTGGTGTGTTTGGATGTACCGACCAGGTGGAACTCCACCTATATGATGTTAGAAGCAGCAGAAAGGTTTGGTGGAGTGTTTACCACTTTGTATACAAGATCATTCCTTCAGGGATTATATTGACGCAAGAGGTGGTCTTCCAACTGAACATGATTGGAGTCTGATTACAAAGTTGATGAAGTATCTGAAAGTCTTTAATGACTTTACCCTCCTAGTCTCGGGTAAGTGAAATTTTTGCTCACTTTGTTGATCTTAATTTGAACATTTGACAATTTTGGTTTGTTTAAGTCTAATTTCCTGTATTCTATTCTCATTTGTACAGGAACTAAATATGTGACTACCCATCTTTTCTTCAAGAAACTTGTTCCAATTTATGATATCATTCAAGAATTGAAGAATGATTAGCATGAAGAGCTCAGAAGGATGGCAGAAAAGGTTGAAGAAAAGGTACAAAAGTATTGGTTTGACACACCTATCATGAATGAGGAGAATCCTGGGGTGAATCATTTAATCTATATAGTATATGTGCTTGATCCTAGAAGTAAACTTGATCTTGTTTCTGAAGTGTTGGTAATGATTTATGGAAGTATCAAAGGAGGGGAAATTCAGGCTACTATTAAAAGGGAGATGCTTGAGATTTATAAGAGGAAGTATGGATCAGAGTTTGCATCTCAGCCTACCACTGATGATAACATTGCTGATGATGGTTCTGTTGATGGTGCTGATGATCGGATTAAGATATTGGAGGAGAGGCTTAGAAAGAGAAAAAGGGAAGCACTTCTGCTGGAAACAGGAGGTAGCTCTACTGAGCTTGACATCTATTTGAAATGTCAAACTGATGACATCAATGAAGAGAGTGATTATGCAAAGTTTGACATATTGGAATGGTGGTCTCGACACTCTAGAATATATCCGATTGTTGCTGAGAGGGCTAAGGATGTCCTAGCTGTTCCTATCTCTTCTGTTGCCTCAAAGGCAACATTCAGTTGTGGCGGGCGAATTCTCAGTCCATTCAGGTCCTCTTTGAGAAACCTAATGGTGGAGGCATTGATTTGTGCTGAGGATTGGATAAGGTATCCTGGATTCAGGGAGATTGACGATAAGGAAGATGATGAAGAGAATTTGACATTGGGAAGTAGTGAGTTCTCAAACTCTCTTATTGTTCAGTTTTTTGTCTCTTTTCCACCTAATTCAATGTATGAATGTACTAACACTTTTTTTTCCCTTTTTTCTTACTCAGTTAATGTCACTTTCCAAACTAGAATGGAAAGTGCAACGAATACTGGCAATGTTGGAATTGCAGATGCAAGCCACAACATTCTAGTGGAGAATGAGCAGGAGGGTGAAGAAGATGTACCGGAGGAAGAGTATGAGAAAGATGGATATGATGATTATGGTCATGACTTGTTGCCCCTATTGAACGAACAGGGTTATGCAGATGTTGGTTCTTCTATGGCTGGTGATAAGTGATGATAGATTATGATGTGTTGTTGATTTGTTGTTATCTAGAGGATTTATTGTGATTTGTGGAGTTTATGTTGTTGAATTAATGAATATGAGACATTAAGTTGCTAATTTAGATGTATTTTCGATGCAAAAGGAATTGAAATGTAGGTTTGAGATTTTAATTTTAGGCGATTTTAGGTTTTTTCCCCCTTGTTGTCCGGTCGGTTTTGGCGGTTCAGGGTCGGTTCATGGCGGTTCCCGGTTGGTTTGGCAGTTGAGCCGAACCGCCCATCAATTTATCGGTTAAACCGCGCCTGAACCGAAAACCGCCCAGTCGGTTTGCGGCTAACTGGGGCTCTGGGGACGGTTGGTTGACGGTGGCTTCTGGTCAGGTCTCGGTTTAACTGAAAAACGGAGAATTCGGTTTTTGGTTAAACTGAAACCGACCGGTTGCCAGCCCTATTATCATTGTAATTGTCTTGCATCCAAAAGAGCCAGCGGTCAGCGGCTTTCTCCCCTCTTTTGGACTATTCTTCAAAGTACTTCTTCAAGTGAATGGCATTTCAGGTCTTCGTCATTGGCTTTCCTCCCATTGTGGCAAGCAAGTATGTTGCTGGCCCCAACTTCTACCCAACAAGGTATGGCCCTTCTCATGCGGTTGCCAACTTGCCATGCCCTTATTTTTGTTCAAAGTTTATTTTTAGGACCATGTCACCTTCTTACAGTGGTCTGGGCTTCACCTTGGCGTTGTACGCCTTTGCTATCTTCAACTTCTCCTCCATGGTTCTGACTAGCGCAGTGTCCCTCCTTGTTTCGATCATGTCCAACTAGTGGAGCAGCTTCTTGTGATTATCTCAGGGTCATATGTCTGAAAGCGGAGCAATGGCAAGACCACCTCGGTTGGTGCGAACGCTTCCGAACCATATTTCAGAGCAAATGGTGTCTCTCCAGTGGCCTGCTTGTAATTTGTGCGGTGCGGCCATAATACATGGGAGAGCTCCGCGGTCCATTGGCCTGAGGGAAAGCCACGGATGCCATCTTGCAGGTGATTCAGTTGCGGGCACAGAAGTTCTCAAATGGTCTGCAATCAAACTGTGTTCCATGATCAGTTATGATAGTGTGAGGCGTTCCAAACCTGATCATTATGTTGTTGAATAAGAACTTCTGAATTTTGGCACTGGTGATTGTGTCCAGCGGCTCTGCTTCAATCCACTTTGTGAAGTAGTCGACAGCGACCACTAGGTACTTCTTCCCTAAAGGAGCAGTGGGAAACGGTCCTAGGAGATCCAGACCCCACTGTGCAAACGACTATGGTCCTGTAATGCCCTTCAGTTGCTCACTTGGTAAGTGTTGCTTGCTAGCGTGGATTTGACACTCGTGACACTTCTGAACCGCCTCCTTTGTGTCCTTCTTGACTGTAGGCCAGTAGTACCCGTGAAGCAACACTGTTCTTTCGAGGCTTCTTGGTCCAGAATGCGTCACACATATTCCTTGGTGGATTTCTTTCACCACCCACTTCGCTTCTTCATGGCCGAGACACTTCAGATATGCTCCTGAAAAAGATCTTTTGCATAGTTGTCCCTCTACTAGGGTGTAGTGAGCTGTCTTTCTCCTCAATGCTTTGGCCAAAACTGCATCCTCTGGGACGATGTCACCTTGTAGGTATTCAATCAAAGGAGACCGCCAGTCGCGGCACTCATCCTCCAGGGCCATTACTTTGTATGTCGGGACCGCTTCCTTTGTCACCGTTATTTGGTGTTCTCCCTCGAAGTCCATTGTGGTTGCTAATTTTGATAGGGTGTCTACATGATGATTGTCTTCCCTTTTCACGTGCTCCAACTTCCAGACATCTAACTGCGACAAGACTCCTCTTACTTTCCCTACTAATTTTGCGAGAGCTTCTTCTTTCACTTCATAGCTTTCCAATACTTGGTTAACTACCAACAATGAATCTGAGTAAATGTGCAAGTGAGAGGCGCCCATGTTGATGGCGATCTTCAACCCGCTGAGGAGCGCCGCATATTCCGCCACGTTGTTGGTCTTTAACTCGAGGAATCTATGAGAGATTTCGTGCACCACCCTTGCCGAATTTCAATGACAATCCCAGCTCTCGCTCCTCCTTTTCTGGCTGCCCCATTGACGAAAAGACGCCACACTTCTGTCTCTCCTTTATCCTTCATGCTTTCCAGACTGAAACCGTCAGCAACGAAGTCTGCTAGCACTTGCCCTTTGATTGAAGGGCGTGGGGCGTACGCAATGTCGTACTCGCTAAGTTAGACCTCCCACTTGGTCATCCTTCCAGATACATCCATTCCCTTCAGGATCTTCCTCAGTGGGAGATTTGAGAGGACGATCACTTGGTACTCTTGAAAATACGATCACAGCTTTCTTGCGGCCGAAACAACTGCTAGGACCGCCCTTTCGATGGGCATGTAACGCTTCTCAGCTGGGAGGAGCGCCTTGCTTACGTAGTAGACGAGATGATTTAAGCCACTCCCATCTCTTCGTATCAGGACTGAGCTGATCGCTTGATCTGAGACCGCCAAATAGAGGTACAGAGGCTCACCTTGTAGCGGGGCGCTCAGTATGGGAGGGGAAGTTAATTGTTCAATCAGTTGGAAGAAAGCCTTGTCACACTCCACACTCCATTGGGAACGGGATGCTAATTTTTTCAGCATCTGGAAGAAGAGGGAGCATTTGTCTGCTGCCCTTGGGATGAAATGGCTTAGGGCGGCCATTTTGTCATTGAACGCCTAGATTTCCTTGACGGTCTTCAGTGGTCTTCGGCTAGTTAGGGCTTCTATCAGATTTGGGTTTGCTTCTATTCCCCTGTTGGTGATCATGAATCCCAGGAATTTTCCCGCCTTTGCACCAAACACGCACTTGAGCGGGTTTAACCGCAAGCGTTCCCTTTTCAGGCTCTCGAATGTTTCTTTCAGGTCCTTCAGGTGATCCTCCTCCTTCTTGCTCTTGACCAGGACATCATTCACGTATACTTCCACGTTCCTCCCCAACTAGCTTTTGAAGACCGCACCTATCATTCTCTGATATGTTGCTCCTGCATTTTTGAGACCGAACGACATAACCATGTAACAGAAATTTCCCATGTGGGTCATGAAGGCGGTCTTCTCATGATCTTCTTCGGATAGACGGATCTGATGCACATTCTCTTGATCTTCTCTTGATTTTATGAGTTGATCTATTCTCAGCAGAGGGTATGCGTCCTTGGGGCAGGCCGCATTTAGATTTGTGAAATTTATGCACATTCGCCATAGTCCGGATGCCTTGCGAACGAAGACTGGGTTTGACAGCCAGGTCGGATACTTGACCTCTCTTATGAAACCAGCTTTGAGCAACTGCCTTACTTCCTCTTCCAATGTCATTTGTTTTTCGGGGGAAGCGCTCCTCCTTCTCTGCTGAATGGGCTTTGATTTGCTTTTCACTGACAGGTGTTCGGCGAGCTCCCTTGAGACGCTCGGCATGTCCTCAAAGGTCCATGCGAACAAATCTTCCAGGCTCCTCGTGAGGTGGGAAGAGTTCTCGCGCTTTTTCCTCCATGAGGTGGGAAGAGATCCTCACCTTATTTTCAGGCTCCTCGTCGTCGAGTATAACTCCTGCGCCCTCTTCGACCGCCTCTGGACGAGGGTGCCCCCCTCGGGTGTCTGCTAGGTCCACCTTCAAGCTCTCAATCGTCGCTTGATAACACTCCTTCGCTTGTTCGGTGTTTCTTCTGACGCGGCCCACCCTTCCTCATGCTGGGAATTTAAGCATCTGATGGCAAGTTGACGGGACCGCGGAGAATAGAAATAGGAAACCACGTCCTAGGATCGCATTGTATGCCGATGGGCAATCCGCCATGTGAAAATCCATGGAGCGGGTCTTCTTTACATATGCTTCTCCAATTGTTACTTGCAAGGTTATTAAACCTAGCACTCGAATCTTCGACCCTGAGAATCCTACTAGGCTCGCCGCCGATGGCTTGAGATCTTGCATGCTCATCTACATGCTTTTGAGGGTGGAGTAGAACAGGTTGTCTGCTGAGCTTCCGTTATCTACTAACGCCCTTGTGATTTTGAACTTCCTTGTTCTCAAGGAGATGACCAACGGATCTTCTCCACTTTCTTCAGGCACCAGTTCGGAGGGCGCGAAGCTGATTTCTACTTGTCCACTCTTATGAACGTTCAAACATTGAACTAGGCGGTCTCCTTCAGTTCTTGATCGTTTGCGACCGCCTGATATGGTTATGACTTCCACATCGTCGTCATTGAGGCAAGGCTGCCGATGTGGAGGAGATATTCTTGGTGGTGGCGGTAAGCGGTCGCGTCGAGGAGATCGCTCTCTTCTCGGCGACCTTGATCTTCTGCGCTTGGGCGTGTGGGACCTCCTTCTTGGGCTCGACGAGCTTTCTTTGTTGTGTCTCCATTCCTGGTGATGCGCCCGCGTATCCAGGTGGCTCTTTAGGTCTCCGGGTGGCAAGTATTTCAAACTGGCCCTGAACTCCCGACACTCTGTGGTGTCATGGGTGGGCATCTGAGTCAGTCACACCATTTTCGGTCTTCTTCCCTCCTATGCGTCTGGTGCGCATCTTTGGAGTCGCTCCTCCTTTCCTCTTTGTTGGTGGTAAAAACCTCCTGCCTGTTGTCTCGATGAGAAAATCGCGGTTTGTAGTTGCGCCTTTTTGGAGAACGCCCTCTTCTCTTTGGCGATCCTCCCCTTTTCTTATCGTCCTTCTCCACTCTTGGGTTGACATGCTTGGCGGCATCTTCTATGATCATGGCCTCTTCTAGCTGGATCACTTTCCTCACTAGGCGGTCCAAATCGGGCCACTCCTTCAGAGCATGTTCCTTCTTAATGCGCGCTGACACCGTCAGCTTCCTTCTTCACTGAGACGCGAACTTTGAGGAGAAGAGGGTGGCGAACTGCTCCAAGTTTTCAATTATCCCCTCGGGCAGAGAAGTGTACCAAGTTCGGCAGTGGCCACTAAACGTGACAGGGAACGCCTTACACAGATTAGCGTCTGTGGCATTGATTATCTGCATGGTCAGCATAAAGGCGCTCAAGTGGTCGGCAGGATCGGAACTTCCGTTGTAAGTCAGCAGTCCCAGAGATGAGAAGTTTGGGGGAACTTGAGTTTTAAATAAGCTCTTGTCTAGTGGGTTCTGGAGGATGTTGTGACCCTTTATCTTTCCATATGAGGGTTTGAGGTGTTCCTCCACGAAGCCCAAGCTGAATTCTTCCGCGCCCTCCTCTTTGTCGGACTCCCCGCCTTCTGTCTGAGCAGGGCTGTCAGGATACTCTTCCCTTCCTTTTCCCTTCGTTGCTTGTCTTCCTGAGTTCTCCGGCGCTTCGCTTCCCTTCTCCTTGAGCATGGCCAAGATTTGGCTCAAACTTTCATGAATGCTTGATATTTGTTGCCCCTGACTTTTGATGCGGTCCTCCATTTCCATTTCTTCTTCCACCGTTGGCATTTCCAGTCCGCGGATATCATTTCTTTGCATTTCTTGGCCACGAAGGTCGCTTCTTTCTACCACACCTTTGACGGGGGTCTTGGAGCTCTCATCCATCTTTTCCTTTGCTCGCCCCACGGTGGACACCAAATTGTTTGAGCCTAGAATGTTCTAGGCGGTTTAATAAAGAACTAGCAAAGCGCCTATTCCAGAGGGTGGTTGCACTCCTAATCCCTGCAAAACAAGGGTCCGTGGGCGGTCACCCAAGACACTATCCAATGCTTAAGTTAGAGAGAGAAGAGAGAATTTATGTTTATGTTTAGAGAGAGAGAGGAAGTAGTTGAGTTACCATCAATGCAGATATGAAGGTATTTATAGTTAGTTAGGTTGTGTTTGGGGCATTAAATGCCATGTCAGGCCCCCTAGACACACCCTGCTTTATCTAGACCGCCTATGGCAGGCAATTAATGCTCAGCACTGCAGTGTGCGAGGTGAATATCCTAGGAATATCTTCTCTTCCTGCCACCTACGACACTTTATGTCAGGAGGCCTACTCCTTGTCCCATTCTGGAGTGGGCGCCCGCCGCTCTCTTTTCCCTACGCACGCTCCCTCCTTGGGTCCTCCGCTGGGCTTCGCCTGGGTTTTCCTTTGGGCCTTGCCTGACCGACTCCTTTTGGGCCTTAAGCCCAACACTGCTCAACTATGGGCCCAACAGTATTGAAAGACATGGAAGCGAAATTGGAGTAGTTGAAGAGAGAGAAGTGAGAGATGATGAGGATATTAATGAAAATGGAGAGGGTATTGAAGGGCATGGAAGTGAACTGGAGCAGGTGAAGGCAATCAAGGAGGATATGAGCATATTGATGAAATTGGAAAAGAGGGTTGGTTTTACCAATCTTATTACAACTGCCCCTAAGGAATATGAGTTGGTCAAATACAAGAAAATAATTGAAGAGTTGAAGAGCAAGTTGACAAGAACCCTAATTGGAAGAGAAATTGAGGGCTACAAAGAGAAGGTCCATCAAAGTAGCATAAATAGAATTGCATGAGAAGGATTACAAAGTGATTTTTGGGTTGAAAGAAATGTCTCTTGAGATTGGAGATAGAGGGGATAAAAAGTTGGTTGTACAACGGATAATAGTGGTTATTGGTCTTTAGATTTATGGTTGTTGCAGCTACCACAACCTATGTCTATCTCAAAATGAGGAATCATTGATCGATTTATTAAAATTAAGGTCGATTCTCTATTCAAACTACTGGAACTCGTAGATAAGCAGTGTCTAATTTTGTGTCATATTACTTTGATCGAGTCTATTACTATATTGGAGGTAATCATAATTTTGTCTAATTTTGGTCGAGTTGTTAGTACATGGTCGACTTGAATCAACAACTCTCCATTTCTTTGTAATTAGTGGCATGTTGCTAAAAGTATAGTATTAAACCCTTTATGTCGAATTATGAGATTTTATTAGTTTTAGTTTCCAATTATATATGGGTTGTGTGGGAATTCCTATGGGTTTTTATACTCTATCTCTCCCGACAATCAATTAACCAATAGAATTTTAACGGGTGATTAATTATCATTATGAAATGGGATTATGAATACATTTTTATATTTTGTAATCTTAAATTATGATGGTATTTCTTCAAATATTCAATTTATACATTCATTTTTTATGTATCGATCGAACATCGAAAGATTGCCAATAAAATTAAAAGAGTTGATAAAATTAAACATAACATAAAAATATAAAATGTAGAAAATCAAATACAAACATTCCGGCCAACGGTTTGGCTTATAAACTAATTAATATAAAAACCAACCTCTCCCTTGCAACCAATGTTCTCGCCGGCGTTGCCGCGGCGGCACTTATTCAGTTATTCTACTACACATAACAAGAGCAACAACCGGGGATCCAAAATTACCTGGAAAAACCCAACCCGAACTCACCCACCTCATCCAAACCCTCTCTCTCTCTCTCAACAACTCACAAGAACGCTCTTCATCTTGTCCACAAACTCCACCATCTGCTCCCTGGAATGCAGCGGCGACGGGTAAACACACACGCAGTCCAGCTTACCCTCCCGGATCGTGTCAAACACGGCGAGGGAAGGCCCGATGCCGTGAACAGAGGCGCAGCCCATGTAATCCTCCACCCCCACCACGTCCCTGGCGGCGCCGCCGCCAGAGTTGTCGTCGACGACGGTGTCCTCGAAGACGGACAGGAGGGACGTCCTGAGGGCGGAGGAAGGAGTGAGGGAAGGGTTGTCGAGGGCGGTGGTCATCAGAAAGTTGATGTCCGCCATGTCGGTGAACTGCCGGTCGCTTTCCTTGTAGCTCCGGAACGCCTTGTACGCCTTCTGCGCCTCTTCCCAGAGGTGGTATGGCGGCGTTTCGGTCGAGTTGCCTCCTACCGATGACGGTGTGGGTTTCAGGGTGTGGGTGTTCATGATGGCAGAGTGATAGAATCCTGCGGAATTTGATTAAGGGTTGAAAAGGTTTCTCACAAACAATCAATCACATCTATGAAAAAAATAATTGAACATACATTCATAACTTAATTGCAATGAAGTAGTAGAATAATCGTGTACTATATATAGTGTCTTGAAGTCTTGAAAATGTCATACTAAAACGTTATTGCCACTTCTATTAATGTATAGTTGCCATTGTAAATTTTACCATTTTTGTATCACATGGGTTACGTTGCAGGCTGGGTTTAGTAATAGTGTTTTTTTTTTTTCATAGATACCTCAGAACATCGATATAAAACAAAGTGTAAAAGGAACAATAATTAAGGAAAGCAGAATCATTCGTAAGAGAATTTTATTTCCTTATAATAGTTTGCTCCCAATAAATAGGCAATGAGGCAAGCAGGGACGGGTATCAATGTATCTATAGCGATCTTGTGATTGTGAATAGGGATGGCAATGGGTCGGGTTGGGTCAAACCCAAACTCGAACTCATGGGTTTGTCCGACAAAAAAATCCGGGGTAAAACCTGTTGGGTTTGAAAAATGCAAACCCAACCCAACCCGCTGGGTATCCGCGGGTTCATGGGTACCCGTGGGTTTTTGTGGTAAAAAATTTACAATAACAAGTTTCTTTCAAACTAAAAGTTTAACATCAATTTTCTTATACAAAAAACACCAATCTAGAGCATACAAGCAAACCGCAAATGATCAATACAAATTGTTCAAAATTAAAGATAAACATCTATAAACAATAAGATTAATTGAAAACTTATTCCTCGTCAACTAAGTTTCTTCACTCTCCACTTCATAATATCAACTTCATTATAAACAATTAGAAAGAACAAATTATACATGTCTCCACAAACATAAAGAATATTAGTTGTTTAAGGAAGATATATTATTTACAATATTAAATATACCGGGAAAGTAATTATATATGTGTGGGCGGGTACCCATTGGGCGGGTTTACCTAAACCCAAACTCAACTCGACCCGGTGAATAGTGTAGCGGGTTTAAACCCGAACCCAGCCCAAAACCCGTTAACACGGGTTTTACCCACGTTGACCGGGTTGGATCGGGTGGGTACCCGTGGGTTCTGGTTTTGTTGTCATCCCTAATTGTGAATTGTGATAGGTAGGATCCAAGTCGGATATTTTGTATTGGGGTAAGAAGCGGACAGGTAGACTATTTTGGAGGAGAAATAATTAAAAATAATTTTCTTGACATAATAAATATAGTTAAAATATTCGAAAATTTAAGTTTCTTATATATTCAAAACTTTATTATAGTTCAACAAAAATTTAATCTAATGATTCTAGACCTACCTTCAAAAATTATGTTAGTTCGAATCTCTTAATTACATAGATGATAGAACGTACGAATCAAAACTAACATTCCTAGCAACAAACTTTTTAGTCCCTACATAGAAACACACACTAGGCCCTACTCTGTTTTTCTCCAAGCTAGAGAGTCTACTGGGTTCCAAGCTAAAAGTCAATGGTAGAGAGTTACTCTGTTTTCCCACTTTTCAGAAAACAGTAGTAACAAGTTCCTTTATTTGGACAGCATGCACAGTAAATAGTCGGTGCTGCTATGCAAAAGGAGTTATATACGGTAAAAACCAAAAAACAGAGCGGTAAGAAATCGACAGAGCAAGACAAAGATCAATTACCAAAATGGTGCGGCGAAAGAGACGGGCTGAGAATCGACCTGCAGTCCGTCAACGTCACAACTCCATATTTCCTCTGTTTCTCAACCCCACCACCACCACGACGATTACTACTAAGATTCTTCTTCCTCAAGCTATACTGCGCAGCTATCATCCCCGCCGCCGTCAACACCCCGCACAGCTTTATCCCGACCTTCTCACATCCCTTCGAAAACGTATAAGAGAATGATATAAGATTCATCAGGCGTCAACGATTCATCCAATTTCTAATTAATCAACCAGCAATGTAAGTCTGTAAGTAGTAATTAATTAATACTCACAGCGAGCAGCTTCTCGGTTTGGTCGCGATCCAGCTGGAACCTGACCACCTGCGACCGCCGATCCGACCTGGCATCGACGAACCTCAAATTGGTCAGCCTGAACGAACCAACCGAGTAGCCAACCATGTCGACCCCACGCGCCCACACGGATTTCTTCGCTTTCCCCTTGGGGATCAGCTCCTCGATGGCCGCGCCAACTTCCTTCCCTTCTTCTCCCGGCGGCCAGTACTTCTTCTCCTCCTCTTCCCCTGCGGCCACCAGCAGCGCCAGCAGCTCGTTCAGCAGAGACACGGCCGTGGTGCGGTCGCAGGCCGCCACGTGGAGCCTCAGGACCACCGCCCACTTGTCCTTGGGCAGCGCGTAGGTCGTCGCGAAAAACAAGTCCTCGATATTGTTGTTCTCCGGCTTGGCAGTGGCAGTCGCGGTGGAAGAAGCCCATTGGTTGTTGTTCAGCTCGTGCTCCAGAATCAGCTGCAGCGGCGGCGAGGAGGAGTCAGCGGCGGTGAGGATGTTGAGGGTTGACGAGAGGTTGACCTGTTTCACCCTGACGAAAGGCGCGGCGGCGGGGGCGATGGAGACGGCGGCGGCGGCGGGGGTAGTACGAGTGGAGTTATTGTGGTGGTGGTGGTGGTGGTGGAGTCTTGACCGGAGAATGGGATGGGAGGTTTGGAGTTTGTGGAGGGCGGCGTTGAGGGAGGCGGAATCGGGGGGATTGGTGGTGAGGATTGCTAGGACGGCGGTGCCTGTGCCGCCGGGAACAGCTCGAGACCAGCTCTGCTCCGTCCCGCCCAATGCTCTGCCGCCGCCGCATTCTGCGCGCCCTTCCATTGTTGGTTTGAACTTTGAATGAAGCAGAGCCTATGTGTCTCTTTTTTTTTTTTTTGTTGGGTTTTAGCTTTTAGGAGGAGGGTGTGTAGGATTTTATAAAGGGCAGGATTTTGCAGTCATTAATTGATAAAGGTGGTAGTTGTAAAAAAAAAAAGTCTGGTGAGGCAACTAATAGCAACAAGAGTTTATTCACTTTGCTTTTTGGTTCAATTTCTATATCCCATGATAAAGGCGGAGTTTTTTTTTTTTTTGACAAAGGATTTACTTGTATTGCTCTTTGAGAGAAAAGTTACAAAGGAAGCCAAACAAAGAAGCCCAGAAAAGATCAAGGCAAGCCAAACAAAAGCACACGGTTGTACAATCTGTGTTAAAAGGAATACAAAAAGAGAAGAACAGAACACAGAAAATATCAACCCAAAACATCAGCAACACTTGAATCAGATCCAGAAGACACCGAAAGCTCCCTTGCAAACAAACCAATCAAAGAGCACCAAGCATAATCAGCTCGTCCGATCCGACCGAGTCCATGACAATTGAATACAACGCCAAATGCCGCCTCCTGGGAGTCGCTCGAAGACGCTCAACACAGTGAATCTCTTGTGAGGGATTACATGGCGGTGGAAAGGGTAGAGGATCGAAATGCTCCGAGCTGAAAAAGCAGAGGAAGACGAGACACCAAGAACTTGGTCAAGGGAGAAGAGGAACCCAAACTCCAAAATCCAAGGTCTGAAACCGCAGTCAGAAGGGCCAGACATCGCCTTCCTTCCACCGACGCCGACCAAGAGGCAGATGACTACCAACAGGGGGAACGGAGGGGAAAACAATGAATCGATTCACCATGCATGTTGTTGAACCCACCATCTAAAGAGGAGACCTCTAGATGCATAACCCAACTCCAAGGAGAGCAAATCCAGAAAGAAACCCTAGAACAGGGCAACGAAAGGCCATAAAGGCAGGAGAAGCTAAAAAGCTGGAAAATCCGATTGAAAAAGGCCAAACCAGTGGCAAGAAAGCATAAAAAGCAAGGAAGATGAAAGAAAAATGGGCTACCGCCGGTCACCAAGAGGTGCCGGCGGCAACCCCTGCGAAAACCCAAGCAGAGGGACTGGAGGAGAAGAGAGAGGACAGAGGAAAATTTTGAAAAAAAGTAAGAGAGAGAGAGGTTGAGCAAGGCGGAGTTAGAAAGAGTGGTAATAGAGAAAAATAAAATTTTTGAGGTTAGTGAGAAGGAGAGGGTAAGTTTCTTACTAGTTGTATTATTATTATTATTATTATTATTATTATTAATTTGTTTATAGGTATTACGTTAATAAGGTGTAAATTATAATGTCTATTTTCATAGAGATTGGTATCGTAACCAGCAATTCATTCACCGTTCATCCAAAATCCCACCAGTCGTCATTACGAGTAGTTTTAAAAGAGGCCCAGGAGATCATATATGTCGATCTCTCACTCTCACTCTCTCTCCCTCTTTCGCTCCATCTTTCGGTCTAGTGTTCTCCCTCCTCCAATCCCTCTTTGTTAACGGAGATGGGTACATGCTTAGCTTGTTTGTACTGGTTTTGCTTTAGAAGCTGCGAGATAGAGGCGGTTGAAAGGAGAAAGGCAGAAGCAAAGAGGCATAAGGCGACCGGAGAAAGAGAGGCATATAGGGATGACCACAGACCAGGGCGGAGCCGGGAATTTTGTCTAGCGGGACTCGGTGTAGTAATATAAATAAAATTAATATATAATTATTATTACTGTCAGTGAAGATTGTTTAGATATACTATCACTCAAAAGTATGATCTAAACACATTTTTATTATAATATTTGTTAAATATAAATTAATAAATTACGAAGAAAAAATCATGTAATTTAGAGTCTACATGTTCTTTATCCCTTCTATAACCGAAAACAAATGTATGTTGGTATTAGTATTTTCTAAAATATTAACTTAGTCATTATGTATCTAAGATTATTATCCTAAAAATGGATTTCAGTGAATTCCAAGTGAAACCCTATAGTTGGATTTGGATTTTGACATCAAATTATCAAAATCAAATTGAGGTTGATATATGGTGAATAATCAGTTGGTCACAATGATACAAGTTGTTAGGAAAAGATCATGAATAGATTTTACACTATTACCTTACACACTCCTCAACACTTGACTTAAATAGTTAAATTACTAAAGAAATTTTAGCAACTCAAATAATATTTTTCATCTATATTAGTTTTTTATTG
Source organism: Linum tenue (assembly GCA_946122785.1). Lineage (NCBI taxonomy): Eukaryota > Viridiplantae > Streptophyta > Magnoliopsida > Malpighiales > Linaceae > Linum > Linum tenue. The sequence continues at coordinate 21,039,082 of CAMGYJ010000003.1, read as the reverse complement.
ATAAGTGAGGAATTAGCCATTACATGTCTAATATTATCCTTAATATGAAAGTGATTAATTAAAAAGCAATGATTAAAAAAGCATTTTAGTGTAAGCAACCGGGAAGGGTGGAAAATCTTTTATAGGTCGTACCAGCATCCAGCATAATAAAGTGTGGATGTTGTCCGCTAAACCACAACAGAGTTTTAGTATATTATTACCCCCACCTGGTTTAGTATATGTCCTTCAGTTTATTAGTAATTCAAAAAATTATCGACGACTAACGTAATTTTCAAAATTCTGGGGGTCGGGGATTACCTAGTTCCGGCCCTGACAAGTGGCAACAGATCATGTCAGAGATGGATGGTGCATATTTGTTATTGTATCCAAATTATTACCCATAGCCACACAAGAACCTGATAGAAAATCAAAATCATGAAAATGCTTTATCGCTTTTTGGGTATCCATGGATAATAAATTTTCTTTTAACTCAAACAAACATGTTAACAATTACAGGTATATTTGTAAGTAGAAAATATAACAATAAATAACTAGAATGAAGAATTATATATGTATAGTAAATATGATGGAAAAATAATTAATATTTTTAGATAAAATACATTAACATTTTAATTAATGTTAATTATCCAAAAACATAATTAATAGAGATTTATTGTTCAAACCTAATAAGTACATGATCTCTTTTTGGTGGTCACGATGACTCAGACTATAAAGTGGGCACCATATTCGGACCCCATAATGAACGACTTTGTTATTCGGCTGCCTTTGTTATTCATTAAAGAAGTTGTAATTTCGAATCTCATAGTTTCATGAATTTGGCACCGTATTTATGAGGTGTACTAGGAGTGCTCTATTATTTCCACTATCTAAGAAAACCCAATGAAGGGCAGTTTCTGTTTTGGGTGAATTTGGTGGTGGACGAGATGCAATCCGTCCGTAGATATATGGGATGGTTAAATGCGTTTGATTCCTCGGTTCCGATGTATGGTGTTAAATTGGGAGGGGGGCTGCTCCCAACTGCCGTGGGAGTTGGCTTCATTAAATATTTTGGCGTAACTGTAGCTTTCGGCCGTTAGTAACTTCACGATCGGTTTGACATGTGCAGATGTGCTGGTGGACAGCGGCAGATCTAGTACACAGTAGAGCATTGAGTCGCATTTCATTAGAAAATTAGATATCATAAAAAATTATAGTTTTTTCACAATATCAATTTTACACGTCGATCATTTAAATTTGAATATAATAAATTCATCAATAATGAAGTCTACATCCTTACCAATATCATACTCTCTTTAAGCTAAAATAGTTAACCAATTGGCGAGAAATTCATCGCTCATTTTGTTGCGCAAATAATTTTTCACCTATTTCATTGTTGAAAAGGTTCTCTCCATAGTAGTTGTTGAAACGAGCAATGTCAACACTAGACAAATCAATCGACTAATCAATATATATTTCTTTTAGTCTTTTACGTTTTAGACTTTTAATTTTAGGTTTCATTGTTTGTTTTTCTTTAGACGAGAATCATTGGAGCTAGAGCTTTCAGGCTAAATTTAGAGTTGTGATTTGAATATGTTCATCTGATCCATTTTTCTAATTACACACAATCTTATTATAGAATAACACTAAATCGATAAACTCATATGAGCTATACTAGCTCCGGATCCAGAGGAGGGCTGGGTCGTGGCCTGGGGTGGCCACCCCCTGGATCCGCCATTGCTGGTGGATGATGGGCGGGTATTTCAATATCCATATATGTTTTGAAAGGTTGTGTAATTTATAAAGGTTCAAAAAGGCGCTAGGCGTAAGGCGGGCGTTGAGTCTTTGCCTTGCGCCTAGCTCGCCTAGGCGTAGACTAAGCGTGCCTAGGCGTTGGAAGAAAAATAGATATTCGCACTGCATGATGAATGAAATAATTATCTACAACACTTCCTCACTTCAGTTAAAAAATGATTAATAACTTACTCAACACTTAATGACAAGAACATAGCTCATGAACTCACTCAATAGCTCACAAAGTTCTTGAGCTATTGAAAATATTGCAATAGAAAATTGATTTCGTAGTTGATGTTAATTTTGGCTTTTAATATTGACTTACTAGCTCCATCTAGTAATGTTTAGGAGAGACTTATATCTTGCTGATGACTCGGTATTTGCACATGTTTTCCCCTTTGTTTCTTGATTGTTTGAGCTTGAATTACCGTGTCTTTGGCCTATTTTACGCTAGGTTGTGTTCCTTTGTCACATTTCAGGTCCTAGCACATAAAGTGAAGCATAGGCGCAAGTTTCAAGTCAATCAGAGATCAATTGGCGATTCGGGAGCAGAAACTCGGGCATGACCTGAAGAAGAATGGATTTCTACCTCACTTTATGGACAAAGAATCATGCAAGCTTGTCATGCAAAGAAAGAGGACGAGACTACGAGCGTCTGGGATCAAACGGCGACTGATTCGGAGTCCGGACGAGGGAGAAACGAAGCATTGAATATAGGGGAACAGGTTCGGCAGTAAAAACACGGGCGCGCCTAAATCAAAACACGGCCGTGCCCATATTTAGGCATGACCGTGTTTTGACCAACGCGACCGAGCGTGTTTTTAACACGGGGCAAAACACGGGCGGTCAAAAGCAAAGCACGGCCGTGCCCGCGACCGTGTTTTGCCCAGAATCGGGTTTTTTAACCCAAATTCGAGCCAAAGGAGAGAGAGAGCTGGGTTTTGGATCCCAAACACCCAAGGGACGAACCCTAGAGAGAGAGAGCGACTTGGGAACATTCTTGGAGCTATTTTGGAGGATTTCTTCGCCATTGGAGCTCGGGAATCAAGCCCGGACTTGAAGATTGATCATCTGAAGATTCTTACTGCAGTCTCTCTCTTCTCTATGGAGTAACTTCCCTTCACTTAGGTTTTGAGGAACCCTAGCCATGTTTGTTTGATTGGATGATTGTATGAGTACTCTGACTTGATAATCTTGAGTTCATATTCAATCTATGCATGTTTTCACGATTCAATTCTGCTTTAGTCGAGATTATTGATTCTGCTTTGATCCTATGAGAGCGAATACCTGATTAGGTCAATAGAGCACCATAGATTGATAGTATTGGATCGATTGCTTTAGTCGAGGGTTGATTCAATGCTTTGTATCGATTGAGAACCTCATTCGATAGAGGGAATCTAGTTCAGAACGCCTTGATCAGTTGTTCTAGAGAAGGATACGTCCCTCTAGGCAATTGACTCAAGAGGGCCTTGTTCCTTTAGTCGAGACTCAAGGTCTAGTCAAGGATTCTCCGCATTGTGAATGAAAGTGAAACAAGTTAGAAATCATCAATCATTAATCTGGCTAGTGGCTAGGGGGAATCATACCTAAGTGAGTTCCCAACCTGTAATTAGATTAACTTTAACTGTAGTTTGTTAGAGTAGTTTTAGTTCTTTCATCTTAATCTGGTTTGCTAGATAATGAACTGAAGCTGAGTAATAGTAACTCTAGAGACCCGTGGATTCGATATTTATTACTTGAGCCACTATACTGCAGTCCCTTTCATTGGTTACACTTGGCCATTGTTAGGAGTTGTGTCATAGCGAGTCAAGTTTTTGGCGCCGTTGCCGGGGGATTTCTAGATTATTAGGAAAGGCAGAAGTTTGTTACTTTAGCGTTTTTCTTTTCTTTTCCACCCTTGCTTTTCACTTGGGTGTTTTTGTTTTTGTTGGTGCAGATTTGAATCATGGATCCTCATGGCTTCTCCAATCATTGGGGGTATCCACCACCACCCGAGTGGTATTACCCCGAGACCCCCTGGAGCAATCAAGGAGGAGAAGACTATGGATTCGGGTTCCAGTACCAACCCCCTTTCTATGGAGAACAACCGGACCCCTGGGCATATCAAGAACAACCTCATTACCAAGAAGAATTTCTCCCACAACCAGAAGGGCCATCGGAGCTGGAGTTACTCCTGGAGCAGTTTACTCGAGCCTCTGAGAGAATATGCTCCAGGATGGATCATCAAATCCAAGCCTTTCCCTCTTCCGATCCCTCATATCTCCGTGATATGGAGGAGGCTGTTCAACGCTCAGCGAAGCAAACAGAGTGGGTTGAGCAAGTTTGTGCACAACTTGCTCAAGATCACCCTTCTGCTACCATACAAGAAGAGGAGGAGGAAGAAGAAGGCTACACGGACATTAGGGAGCACACAGAAGTTGTCACGGAGAGCTCCCGTGATGATCATGATCAGGAATGTCCTGTCGTAGCCGACCACCCTTTCCCACATCCCACACTGCGCTTTGAAGAGGTGGGCATGAGTGAGGAGATGCAAGAAGATCTCATGAAAGAAATTGCTTGGCAACTTGCTCTCCAATCCGTGCTAGAAGAAGAAGAGCAAGAAAGGGTGCAGAAAGAGGTTGTGGAGGATGACGAAAGCGAAGCAGGAGGAGTTCTTGATCATTTCCCAGGGGTGATACCACATGAAGAAGGAAGGGAGGTTGAAGGAGCAATTGGCGTCCAGGCCGAGGACGAAGTTGAGGTGGAAGAGGCTTGCACCGGCCATGAGTTACATGTGATATCTCCACCAAACTTCGAGGAATTGCTCACCAAGGACCCATTTGCAGTGTCTCTTTGCCAGACCAAGGCCACATCGACATCGGTCCCTCTTGGTGGACGCGATGGTGGCCAATCGATGCTGTCTTATCTGGTTTGGGGCAATGAGACGAGAGAAGAGAAGAAGAGGTCTCGAGGGTGGAGACTTCATCTGCATCAAGTACACGAGCCTTCATCACCTGCCGCACCACATGCTCGTGACTTGAGACTCCACCTCATCGACGAGAACCTCAACTTCAAGGAGGTTCTAGCATGGACCGAAACTTAGGAGCCATCGTCCGGCTCACGACGTGAAAGAAGCGCTTGTTGGGAGGCAACCCAACCATTCGGTTTGCATTTCTTTCCCTATTACTCTTCGGTTGAGTCAGTTTTGTTCTTTGATTTTAGAGTCAATAACTCAACCTTTGTGAGATTTTGTGTGGTGTTTGTGTTCTGATTACTCTCTCCTCCTGGAATACATCGCCTGCCCCGTCCACCATCATTCACCCTTGATCTGGTAACTTCGTTCTACCCTCCTTATCTTTCCTCCATTGAGGACAATGTCGTGCTTAAGTGTGGGGGGATGTTCGATTATGTATGCGTGTCAATGGTTGGCTGTTTGTGTGCTTGGAGCCTAGTCCACTGCCCAAATTTCGATTTGAGGGCTCCAAGTACGTGTTTCCTTGCAAATTGCCTGCTCAGTATGCTTTGAATTGACAGTCTCTATAGTAACGTGCAACCTAGGGAGGTAGTGTAGCACTATGGAGGATGTTGAAGTATAAGATTTTTCCTATCTAGCTCTTTGTTGTGCCAGTTGATTTTGTGAATTAGTGGAGCTAGGACCGTTGAATTCATGTGGTAATGGTGATTCTATGTGGATTGTGTTTTGGACTCCTGTATCGAATAGGGTGCTCATATAGAAAATGGAAAGCAGTTGGTCCTCCATGTCGAAATCATCGAAATCTTAAACATGGGGTAAGCCCAACGTGTGTGGCACCGTTCATTGCACAAAATCGGGTTTTGGAAGAGATTTTAGTGATCCTTAGTGGGGTACTCCTACAAGGTGAAGCTAAGCTGTCTAGAGTACAAGTAAAACTTCCACCCGTTGAACGGTTTGCCTACTCGAGGATGTGTTTTTAAGGGCACGGATAGAGCTTCCGACCCCCCTTAATTTCATTGACCCTCCACACGAGTTGAGGAAAAGGAGTTAAAAGAAGTACTCTGGCGAGCGCCAGATGTACATAAATTGCTCTTGCTCGACTAATAAGGGTCGACCGTGCAAAAGACTGCAGTTGGAACCCCCGCTAAGTGAATAAAAAGGAAAAAAAAGTAAGTAAAATGAAAGTGAAAAAGGGGTTCCAACGGTGAAATGAAGTGAAAGAGCACCCCGGTACAACGAGTCCTTGGTTGTGAATGGTGTGAGTCCCTTTATCCATGAACTGACTGTCTTACTTCTACTTTTTTCTCATGATCCTGGCTTGAGTCTGGTACTCGCATTGAGAAAGATAGGGGACGTCTTAGAAGATCAGTTGACCTCGTAAGCTGCTTTATGATCTAGAAAGTCCTCTACCGACGATCGGGGTTGTTTGTTGCTATAGAGGTCTGGAGAGTTGCATTGGTTTGAGTTAGGTTTGCTTGGGGACAAGCAAACGGTTAAGTGTGGGGGGATTTGATGACTCGGTATTTGCACATGTTTTCCCCTTTGTTTCTTGATTGTTTGAGCTTGAATTACCGTGTCTTTGGCCTATTTTACGCTAGGTTGTGTTCCTTTGTCACATTTCAGGTCCTAGCACATAAAGTGAAGCATAGGCGCAAGTTTCAAGTCAATCAGAGATCAATTGGCGATTCGGGAGCAGAAACTCGGGCATGACCTGAAGAAGAATGGATTTCTACCTCACTTTATGGACAAAGAATCATGCAAGCTTGTCATGCAAAGAAAGAGGACGAGACTACGAGCGTCTGGGATCAAACGGCGACTGATTCGGAGTCCGGACGAGGGAGAAACGAAGCATTGAATATAGGGGAACAGGTTCGGCAGTAAAAACACGGGCGCGCCTAAATCAAAACACGGCCGTGCCCATATTTAGGCATGACCGTGTTTTGACCAACGCGACCGAGCGTGTTTTTAACACGGGGCAAAACACGGGCGGTCAAAAGCAAAGCACGGCCGTGCCCGCGACCGTGTTTTGCCCAGAATCGGGTTTTTTAACCCAAATTCGAGCCAAAGGAGAGAGAGAGCTGGGTTTTGGATCCCAAACACCCAAGGGACGAACCCTAGAGAGAGAGAGCGACTTGGGAACATTCTTGGAGCTATTTTGGAGGATTTCTTCGCCATTGGAGCTCGGGAATCAAGCCCGGACTTGAAGATTGATCATCTGAAGATTCTTACTGCAGTCTCTCTCTTCTCTATGGAGTAACTTCCCTTCACTTAGGTTTTGAGGAACCCTAGCCATGTTTGTTTGATTGGATGATTGTATGAGTACTCTGACTTGATAATCTTGAGTTCATATTCAATCTATGCATGTTTTCACGATTCAATTCTGCTTTAGTCGAGATTATTGATTCTGCTTTGATCCTATGAGAGCGAATACCTGATTAGGTCAATAGAGCACCATAGATTGATAGTATTGGATCGATTGCTTTAGTCGAGGGTTGATTCAATGCTTTGTATCGATTGAGAACCTCATTCGATAGAGGGAATCTAGTTCAGAACGCCTTGATCAGTTGTTCTAGAGAAGGATACGTCCCTCTAGGCAATTGACTCAAGAGGGCCTTGTTCCTTTAGTCGAGACTCAAGGTCTAGTCAAGGATTCTCCGCATTGTGAATGAAAGTGAAACAAGTTAGAAATCATCAATCATTAATCTGGCTAGTGGCTAGGGGGAATCATACCTAAGTGAGTTCCCAACCTGTAATTAGATTAACTTTAACTGTAGTTTGTTAGAGTAGTTTTAGTTCTTTCATCTTAATCTGGTTTGCTAGATAATGAACTGAAGCTGAGTAATAGTAACTCTAGAGACCCGTGGATTCGATATTTATTACTTGAGCCACTATACTGCAGTCCCTTTCATTGGTTACACTTGGCCATTGTTAGGAGTTGTGTCATAGCGAGTCACTTGCCTTACTCCATGACGTGTTCCAGTATCTAATTAGGCGTGAAACCCCTAGGCGAGGCATTTATTTATTATGAAACGTAGGTTGGAGCTTGTCGATCTATGGGTATGTAATTTAAAACAAGGTTTAGGAAATCCTACCGTACCGACCGGTCGGAACGAAAATACCGGATTCTGGACCCAAACTGGTAGGCGATTTTAACGGTAGAAAATGGTTCAACCACGGTTAAACAACAATTTTAATACAAAATATCTTACAACTAACTTTTCCGGTATAACCTCTGGTTTTCTGAACCTTGATTTAAAATAAAAAGATTAGAAATATTCATGGTTCCATTAAAATAAAATAAAAACAAACTATATTATGATAAATATAGTTAAATTACTGTGAAAATATGAGGTATAATAAGGCAAGTCGAAGAAAGTACCCATACCTATCTCACTCTGTCTACAGAACCCATACCCACCAAAAACCATCCACACAAATGACATAAAACAAATTTGCATGAGTTGTTGTGTAACGAGTTAATATAAAAGTGAATTTCTCACAAAATGATAATGTGGTATTTGTGAGTTATTTCACAATAACTACCCAGTTATTTCAAATTAACTCAAGTACAAATAACTTATCATCAACCTTTGTAGACAAACGAATCATTTGCACCCAAATAACTCAAAATAAATTATTTAAGTGCAAATAACTCATTCGAATAACTCATCCAAACGAGACCAACAAAATTGTCGTAGCTACTTCCCGCTACTCTCTTTTCCACCGTCCTCCATGATAGACAGAAAAAGTGGCAGAGCAAGCAGTTAAACTTCTGCTAGACAGTACACTGCGCGTGCCGGTCTTTTTGCCTCGTATCAGCGATTCTTCCACGACTCTAATTTGCCTTCGTTAACTTCCTATCATTCTTCTCTTCAACGTGGGGGATACGCGTGAATTTACTACGGTGGGTTCGTTCAACTGCAATTTTTTACCATATAATTCTATTCACTGAAAGGGTGGGTGGGCTCGTGTAGTATGGTGAGTGGGACAAAATAATGGTTTACAGTTCATGTTTACGAGGAACAAGAGGTTCCCGTCTACGGAAGGTGCTTGTCGTTCGGTTTCCAACGATTTGCCCGAAGAGTATCGTGAGCTCCAGCCGAAAAGAGTACCCTTGGCCGGAAAGAAAACAAACAACATTATATTGTTGTTCATCCGCATACAACTAATTCGATTTTTGGAGTATGATCCGTTATAGATGTATGTGTCTATGTGAAATTTTTGAGTAGTTAGGATATGTTTACTTTTATTTTCGCTTCCCGTTTCTTATTTTCATGTCATAAATTTGGCAACAAAAATGAGAACTTTTCTTTTTATATGATGGTGAAAGAATGTATCACTGATCAATGAGTAGAAAAACATGAGTCACGAAAAATCACCCGTGACGATGAGGGTTCACAAAAATTGAACCAAACACCAACACAGGGAGGAAAAAGAAAACAAGATTACAACATGAAAGAAAACACAACTGAGTGAACTGAGCTACTCCTGTTGTGAAGAACAAAAGCAAAACAAAAAACCAAAAGACACAACAAAAAGCACAACTCTCAGGCTAGATGGACCAAGCCTTCCCTGCCAAGATGTGGCCATCGCCACAAAAAACACACCGAGAAACAGATGGTCAAACACCAGCTGAAAAGCATCAATCAGACTCTTCCCGACGAAATAGCAACTCCAGAGGACACATTGCATCAAGCGACAACCTCAGAGAAAACATATTTACTGTTTCATTATGTTTTCCTGTTCTTTTCCAACTCTATTAACAAAAATGACAACTTTGTGCTGTTGTCGAAAACGACAAAATGTTGGTTTCAGCGGTTTCCAACATTCGTTTTCTCATATTTTAACAAAAGTTTTTTTTCTTCTTATCAATAAGGTGGAATATTTGAATGGTATTGCTCGGAATTATTTTTAATACTTTTTTTAGTCCATTAATTTATCTCTTTTACCTAACTATTTTCTTTTTATTGGATATAAGTTTCACCTTATATAACTATAAATTTTATCTAATAGGAAATTTTCAAGGTTGATGAACCACTTTTGATTGACTTGTTCCAAGCCATATAATGACTTTTGTAGCTTGCTAACTTTACCTTTCAGTTCTTATCAATTAACACCTCACAAAGAGGCAGAAAACCTTTGACCAATCTCCAAAGAAAAATTTAAGCTTGGGAGGAATATGGAGAGTAGGGATGTCAATCCAACCCGTAACCATGGGTACCCTATCTGACTGTAACCGATCAACGAGGATAATTACCCGCTTTGACAGGTTAAGGGGCGGGTACGGGTAATACCCCGTTTCAAAATAAAGGGTAGGGTACGGGTATGGTAATCGATAATACCTGCCATGTTATACCCGCCCCGCTAACCAAAGGGTCAATATCCCTAGCCCTAACCCTACCCCACCAGTCGATTTTCCTTGCCCACACACAAGTGAGGTACTTGCTCAGGCTCTTCTTGAAACTTTACTTGCTTGGGATATTGACACAAAGGTATCTACGATTACCTTGGAAAATTGTTCTACTAATTATGCCTTGATGGATGTCATGAAGCATAAGTTAAGCAGTGAGCATCTGATGTGGTCTGGTTCTAATATTGTCTTTGTTGTTTTTGTTTATGTGTGGATTGTTGAAGTTAGAACAAATATGATGTATTGTGTTTTTGTTTGTGTGGATTGCAGAGGTGGATCGATTCGAGAGAGAGGGCAGATCGAGAGAAGGAGAGGAAGAGGGATTTCTTGTTGGTGCTTGTTCGCGTTTTAGAGGAAGAGTATTCTCTTCTTTCTTCTCGTCTTAGGTGGCAAAGAGAAGAGAAGAAGAAAGGAAGAACATAGAAGAAAACGAGAGAGAGAGAGAGAGAGAGAGAGAGAGAGAGAGAGAGAGAGAGAGATGAGCGGCTGTTGATTTAGGTTAGATTAGGATTAGGGTTTCATTTTTGTCTTAAGAGACAATTTTATACCTACCCGCAAATGACGGGAATACCCTTAGGGTTTTGACTGAAATTACACACCCCTGCCACTGTCCCTTTGTGTAATTACCAGACTTCCCTTCCTTAAAAAAGGATGAAAAAGGGCGGATTGGGTTTTGAACACATGCCCTCGCATCTCTTTGACTGATTTAGTCAAGTGAATAAACCGATTGGGCTGCTGGCTATCATGCGTTAATCTAACAACGCCAAATAAATTTATTATTAATATGCTTAATACGAAATTAGGTTATACTACTTTTTATCTTTTTATACATTAAACCTTTTCTGAAAGCCCCCAGTTGGAGCTACAAAGTCAGGAGGCTTGGTGGTGGTGTTGCTGTTGCCACTCCAGGATAAATTAGGATGTTGGCGCTAACCCTCATTATAAGTACCAGTTTAGGGGTCGAGGCGCCGAGCATTGGCAATAAAATCCAACTGCTCCTGGGGAGTGGTGGATTCCCACATAGCCTGACAGTCCTCCACCAGATGGTTCAAACTCTCACACCACTGGCACTGGGCTACTGGAGGTGCTGCAATGCCTCTGCCTGGTATGAGGCTGTTAGGCTGTTTCAATGTCTAAACCAGCTCTGGCACCTCTCGCTCAAGCCCTGATCTGGCCTCCATGGCATGCACACCTCTGTCTCTAGAGCTCCTACCTCCAGTGATCTGCCCCCAAGAATGATCTCTAGCGGCAAAAGTACTAATCATCTTATTCAGCTCGGGTGGAGTCTTAGTGAGAATGTCTCCACTCGGACATAAAGACTCAATCAATCTCCGACCTTCGGATACAGAGCACTGTAGAAGTTCCCCACAGTGAATGCATCACTAAAGCCGTGATGGGGACACTTCCAGAACAGTCCCGAGTACCGCTCCCAAGCATCTCGCAGTGACTCATCATCTTCCTGGCAGAAATGAGTGATCTCCCGCTGAATCTCTGAGGTCTTTGAGGCCGGATAGTACTTGTGCACGAACTTGTTGGCCAAATTGTCCCAAGACGTGATGTATAGTGGCAGTTGAGTCTCAAGCCACCTCTTCGCATGCCCGCCAGAGAGTGGGGGAAGAGGTGAGGACGGATCACGTCATCTAGGACACCGTTCAGCTTGAACCCATTGGTCAGCTGCAAGAACCGAGAAAGGTGCACCATCGCCTCTTCATCCTTAAGACCATGAAACTGGATGGAAGATGTGATCAACTGGATCCAGCATGGCTTGATCTCAAAGTTGTTGGCAGGGATGGGTGGGTACTAGATGACGGGGCGGATGTCAGCGATCCGTGGAGTGTAGAAGTACTGCATAGTAGGCCGCTGGGGAGGTGGTTGATGGTTGCAGCGTCTGCCTGTGGAAAGCCGCCATTAGGTGGGACTTAATTTATCAGAGGAACCTGGAGGGGCATCCCTGGGGGCTGTCCCTGATTCAGGTTTTTCATCTAGTTGTTCTCGTCTCCCATGTCATCGTCCTGCTCGGAGTCGCTGCTAATCCGTCCGTCAACCTGTTCTTCTGCCATAGCCAATCTCGCTCGCTGCACTCTCCTAAGCTGGCGAAAAGTGTGTTCTAGCTCTGGATCTAACGGTGGTAATGCTCCCAACTGGCTATGGGTCATGCACTACCTGCACACAGCTAAGCAAGCAAACTCGTGAAGGCTAAAGTGGGACAAAGTAAACCAATCAATGCGGAAAAGAAATGGTAAAGTAACAGAAATCATGTTTCTTCAATAACCTAGCCGTCCTGTGAAACATCCCGTCTCTTTTCAAAAACCAAACCATAACTCAAACCAAAAACCGGTTACTCCGGAGCAACCCAAACCAAATTTTTAAATAAACAAGCTGACATTATTTGAAAATTTTAAACGAAAAGCCCCAACACTTGGACAATCACAATCCAAAATACTTAAAACAAATTAAACCAGAATCTTGAACCTTGAATCTCCAGTACATAACCTCATAATCATAAACATAAAATAACTATCAAATTTTAACTATAACTATGCACCCAGCTCCTTGACATCTCATCAGTACTGGCACGGCCGCTCGCCTCATCTTACTTCTTTCCGGAATCCACTTCCGCTAACCCATCCTCAACCTGGTGAGTGAGAAGGGGTCATTCACGTCGTTAATTTCTAAGGTCTTTCCCTAAGCAAACCCTTACTAAACACATTATTATAAATTACTTCCTCTTACATGAAAGTCGTTCTCGCTTTCATCCTTAATACTTTGTTTCTTAATAACTTATAAAAGTTCTCTGCTATTACCTTAACTTATAAACTTATTACTAGGGAATCACCGCGTTACGTATCGCCGTCCGGTGTTCCTATCCTCAAGGCAATGGTACTGCGTTACGTATCGCCGTCCAGTCCATGCCCGGTCAACTACTGCGTTACGTATCGCCGTCCAGTAGTGACCCGACCATCTACCGCGTCCAGTAGTGGCCCAACCGCCCGAGGGTTCAATTACCATCATCCATACACATTCACATACATAGCACAATGCGTGCCTCCACCTTAAGTAGGCGGTGGGATGCCTCACACACATAATCGGCGCTTACTCATAAAATTAACTAAATAATAACCTGAAATAAAAAGCGTAAACTAAAAAGACCTCGACAGAGATTTTACCCCCTTTACACTCACCTCGAAAAGACGACTCTTCTTAATTGTCGGTTGACCCATGTCATCCTCCGAAAATCCACGCTCCAACTCCTCGTGCTTCGCTTCCTTTTGCATTTCCTCCTATTAGATATTTAGGCAAATTTTAACTCACTTATCTCTAAGCGTAACTAACCAAACGACCTTCAATTTGGTTAATTTCAATCCCAATTTCCTCCATTTAATCTTTCCTTAGATTTCCCATAAAATTTTGGAAAATTACCTTTTTGCCCCAAAACGGCAAATTACCAAATGGTACTCGAAATTCCTGGGTATTATCAATTTGGCCCCAAATTTCCAGAATTGCTCAATTCAGTCCTCCGGGCCAATTTCCACTTTCTGATTTAAACATTTCAGTCCAAACGGCTTATTTCCAACCCGATACCCAAACATTTACTAATTCCAAACTCACCCAAGGCCTGGTCAATTACTTTACGGCGCCTAAACTTCCAAAATTTTACCAATCTGCTCTAACTTCCTAAATTACCTAAAAACCCCTAACTATTCATCAAATTTTCAACAAAGTGCCCTCGAACTCCAAAAAGATGGGAGACCTTACCTTCCCTCCATCGTCGCCGATCACTCCAGTCTCCCGGCTCCGGCCAACTCCGTCTCCTTCCTTCTCCTCTTCCTCAGGTTCATCACCGACATCTTCCTCCGGCTCCTCTTCCTCCACCTCGAGTGATGACCCACCAGCCACCGTCGGCGTCTGAAACTTCTCACCGCCGATATGCCCGTCGTTCCTTCTCGGGCCGCAATTCGGAGGCCAGTGACGGGTCGCGAATACCCTTGGTCGCTTCGAAGGGTAAGCTCGTGGTCTCACCTTTACGTCCTCTCCCGTCCTGCCGTTGCTGTGTTCACCATTGGTTGCCGCCACACCTATCGTTGCCGATTTGACAGACTTCTTTCCGCCGCTGGTCACACCTCCCCCCCTCCTGCTAATCCGCGTGAATTTCTTCATCAGTGGTCTTTCTCACCCTCACTCTTCTCGTCTCCTGGCTTCTTTGCGAGGAAGAGGGCGGGGCTATCCAGCTATGTTTGTCGATCGAGAAACAGAGGAAGATTTCTTCTTCTTTCTTTCGATTTCTCTCTTTCCTTTTCTTTCCCCGAGCGAGCCCTTTTTCACACGTTATTTGTTGAGGGAACCATCCCAATCAAACCTTCATCCGCCGAAACTCCAGCTTCCCTGCCGGTTCTGTTTCCCCCGTCGGCGCTGTCACGGACATAGACTTCCGAAGTCCGTGCAGCGTCTTGAGGTGCACTCATTCCTCAAGACCAGCCTCTCTGCATACGCATGTCAACTGGTTTCGCCCTGCCTTGGGCTCATCAGGGAGACGGCAATAGCCTCCGACCAGTTGTGCCTTCTCTTGCAACGATCCCCTTCATAGCCAAATCCTGACTCGGCTAGATGCGATGCACAGGCAGACAACGCCTTATCGCTAATGTCGCCCCCTTTACCCTTCTCATGGCAAGACAACCAGATGGCAGCGTTCTTCAGACGATCAACACGGTCACGACATTTCGGGTCGTGACAGCGCCCAGAGGAACCTGCTCCTCTTCATTCACTCGTCTGCCTCCTTCTCCTTCAGCAGGCCACGAGTGGGCCATGCCCTCTCTTTTTTTTCCCCATCCCTGGGCCAGCCCATTCGGCCCTCTTCTCTTCTCCTTCACACTCGGGCCAGCCCAGCCCAGCTCTCTCTTTCCTCTCTTCTCATCTTCTTCCCTTTTCGGGCCAAAGCCCATTTCTTTTATTTCACAATCTGACCATTCACAACCCAGGCCCACTCTTCTTCCTTCTCGGCCCAAACCAACCCATAGCAACTAGTCACAAAAAAAACATTCGTAACCTTCTCGTTTTATATCGAAATTCGCCACCGTTTGAACCGTTAGTTCACGATTTGAGTCCTCCTAAATGTAACGATGGAATTTGATAAATTTTACCGAGGGTATAAGAGTCATTTTGACTTTTGTAAAGAGCGGGGTGTAACATCTCGTCCCCGGCAACGACCCCAAAAACTTGACTTTCTTGTACCGGCACACTAGAAAGTCGTCAAGTGTACCCACCTAATAATGCGTAGTATAGCGGGTTTAGCTTTATTTGTCAACTCGAGTCCTAGATGTGATGACTACTCCGTGAATTCTCTTAATCTAGCTATTAAACGGTAGCGAGGTTATATCTAATCTAAACAAACCACAAAGCAGTAAAGGTTGTAGTTCAAGTTTGAGAGAGGTCACCCAGATATGGTTCCGCCTAGATTGCAGTTAAGTTTGGTTACAATTCACCAATTTCAGATTTAATGACAGTTATACTGCGGAAGGTTCTTATTCAGTCTGAAGTCTCGACTAAAGGTCTCCAGACCCTCTCACTCTGAATACCTGGCGGGCGACTAACCTCCACCGGAGTAAACAAACTGAGGGCCTAACGTGCAAAACCTCCTCTACTGAAGTAAATCCCGTACAAAGGTGAGAATTGACTCATCAACTAAAGTAGTCAATTCCCCACCTTCAATTAAGGGTGTTCTGTCAACCTAGGCATATATTCTCTTGCTAGGTCAAAGCAGAAACTACAGGAATTTGATCAGGATTCATGCAATTCAGAAAATCATGCCTCAATTGAGTATAATCAATGTCAAAAGATAATGTACTTGGGTTTATACAACAAACCTAACATACAAATCTAGGGTTCTTCATACCCATGTGAGAGAGAGAGTGTTTACTCAATAGAGAGAAGAGAAATCAGCTTCAGATGCAAAAATCATTATGTGGAGGGCTGCAAATGAGCCGAGTCGAGTTTTACACCATCTTGAGCTCGGCTCGTTAATAAACGAGCCGAGTCGAGTCGACCTCGAGCTAGCTTGTTTAACTAAATCTTGACTTTTATTTGGTACTTCATTTTGTATATCATGATACATATGATTTATTTTGTTAGCTAATCTCATATTATACTTTGTTTGTATCATATATCAGTTAGTTAATAAATTTTAACTACTCCAAATCATATTATTTCAGAGTATCGAACCAATCTATGATACATAATTTCTTTTTAAAATAGGAAATAAGATATATTTGCTCACATACTCAGCGTGTTAAACTTTAGATATGGCGAGATATATAATTTAACAATCATATGAATTAAAATCATAAGATATAGAATGATTCGTTAAGTCGGTAATTGAGTTGGCTCTCTAGCCATATGTTGAGACATATCATGAGCTCTAAACGAGCCAGCTCACGAGTTTAGCTCAACAAGCCACCGAGTCGAGCTAGCTCACGAGCTTCACGAGTTGAACAAAGTTTAGCTCATGTTCGGCTCATTTATTAACAAGCCGAGTTCTGAATGAGTTTTTCTTGAGTCGAACGTCGGGCCGCTCGCGAGTAGCTCGGCTCATTTGCAGCCCTAGTGGAGGATGAAAATCGGCTTCTGATTGTCAATCGACACTTCTCCAAGCTTCAATCGAGCTCCAATGACGTCAAAACTCTATCTAGGTCACTTTGGAGGTTTAGTTCGTCGTTTTCTCTCTCTAGATTTCACTTTCTTTTTCCAAAACTTGAATGCATGCCAAAGAACCCATAATTTCCTACAAACAACTGCAGCTCTCAAAACCCGACCCAAATACCCCGTCGGGTATTAAGAGGACCGGCCGGGTATGTGGAAACGGTGCATAGCAGACTTATGGAGAATACCCGATTCAGGGTAAAAATACCCGATCGGGTATTTAGGGATCCTGTCCGGGCCTCCAAATTGCCTTTACCCGGTCTCCAGCCACATATACACGGTCGGGTATTATAGTGACATGACCAGGTATTTTTCCTGCCAGCTCCTCCTCGCCGCCAACTCTCCATTTTCGACTCAAAACTCGCCTCGAAGACTCTCTTTCCGCGCCAAGTCCTGAAATATGACATAAACGCACAACCTAGCGTGAAATCAGCTTAAAATACGAGAATCGATTCTCAAACGGTTCAATAATCATGGACAAAACATGTGCAAATAACGGTCTATCAGATACCATGCATGGGAACGGGTAGAACCACATTTGAAAGGAGTGAAGGACGAGAAGGAGGTGAAGTCGGCAACCATCCATCATCAATGATATGAACCAAATGGCCAACATATTGGAAAAAATCCAAAAGTACCACTGTTTAAAAAAATTTTCCAAAAATACCACTCAATCCCAAAAAATTCCAAAAATACCACCCTTTTTCAAAAACCGCCACCCCACCCAGCGGTTTGGTCGAAAACCGCTTGTCGGGGGCGCGGTTTTGGACCAAACCGCGGGCCTAGGGGGCGGTTATAAAAAAAAAAAAAAAATTGGACCAAAACCGCTGGGTGGGGTGGCGGTTTGGCCCAAAACCGCCACCCCAACCAGCGGTTTGGTCCAAAAGTTCGGTCGAAACTTCAAACGAACGTAACTTTGCACTCGGGTATCCGATCGTAGCGATATTTTTTTTCATTTCGCATAACTTTTCAATATCTACAACTTTTACTAGGATGAAATTTTTAAAACAGGAACTATTTGTGGATATACGGGACCTTGAGAATAACTTTACCTTTACTTTTCAGAAATCCAGGTACATTTTGAAATTATGATTATATTAAAAGTTGTAGATCTTGAAAAGTTATGCGGAATAAAAAAAATTCATGACATTCGGATTTTGGAGCACAAAGTTATGGCCGCCCAAAGTTTGACGAAATAAAAAAAGGTCGTTCGGGGTGGCAAATGACGTTTTTTCGAGACGAAGACGGAACCCGACTGTTTGAGACTTGCAAGATCTCAAAAAGTTATTCGGATTCAAAAAATGGAGGCCGCAAACTTTTTGAGATCTTGCAAGCCGCAAACCGCCGGGTCTCGCCTTTCGTCAAACTTTGGGCGGCCATAACTTTGTGCTCCAAACTCCGAATGTTATGAACTTTTTTTTGATTCCGCATAACTTTTCAAGATCTACAACTTTTAATATAATCATAATTTCAAAATGTACATGGATTTCTGAAAAGTAAAGGTAAAGTTATTCTCAAGGTCCCGTATATCCACAAATAGTTCCTGTTTTGAAAAATTCATCCTAGTAAAAGTTGTAGATCTTGAAAAGTTATGCGAAATGAAAAAAAAATCACTACGATCGGATACCCGAGTGCAAAGTTACGTTCGTTTGAAATTTCGACCGAACTTTTGGACCAAACCGCTGGTTGGGGTGGCGGTTTTGGGCCAAACCGCCACCCCACCCAGCGGTTTTGGTCCAATTTTTTTTTTATAACCGCCCCCTAGGCCCGCGGTTTGGTCCAAAACCGCGCCCCCGACAAGCGGTTTTCGACCAAACCGCTGGGTGGGGTGGCGGTTTTTGAAAAAGGGTGGTATTTTTGGAATTTTTTGGGGTTGGGTGGTATTTTTGGAATTTTTTTTTTAAACAGTGGTTCTTTTGGATTTTTTCCCAACATATTGTATGAGTTTTATCTAAAATAAGAGTCCATATGTTGTGGTCTAGACTCTCTAAATACAAATATGCAGTATAAGAACAATATTGAATTTTACTTTTTTTCAGCCTAAGAGGAGGAACGTTTGACACTTGAGTGATTATGCAAAGTATTAAGTATGTGTATATAATATTTATGAGATATATTACTAATTATTTAACTGGTTAATTTGGTTTGATTGGTTAGGAGTGTTTGAAACCAAACCAAACCACCTAAATCAAACAAGTTAAAACATTTAACCAAACCAAATTATTATCCAAATTAACAAAATCAAATTATCTAAATATTATCCAAATTAACCACACCGTTTGAACATCCCTACTACCGCTATCTAAGCAGGAGGTTCCATAGTCGAACGCCTTACTTAGACCCCAAATAGAACGGGCTTTCAGTGGCCCAACATTATAGGATCGTCAATAGCAGTCCATGATAGATTTGAAACCAGGACCGAAAATTTGAAATTTATCATTATACTATATCCTAAGTACAACGGACAATCGGCCCGAAGGCTTCAGAGACCAAACAAACTAAGAACCGTTGGATACACAATGCTCGAATACCAAACGTCAGATCATCTTCCAAAAAGAAAATAGAAGAGGCAAATAAAACAAGAGAGCGGGGGTTCTGAAAATTTCAAATCCACATCGCCAGCCCGCTCTCCCCCTCTCACATGTATTCACTCCCCGCCCAGAGAAACCAAAGGAGATAGATCGGAGTCGGAGAGGAAGTCAAACCGAAGTGAGGATTCCGGCGGAGAGGCAGATAGAGGAGAGTGCTAACCGAGAGTGTTCCTGCGGAGAGTCTACAAGTAGCGAAGATTGCGTCGCCAGCTCCGTCTCCATCCCGTGCCGGTGGATCCAGCAGCAGAGCAGGAACTCGTCCGCCTTTCCTCTCTTCATTGGGGAAAACTGACGGAAGAATGTCCGGCCGCCAGGAGAAAGAGAAGGGCGTTAATGTTCAGGTCCTGCTTCGTTGCAGGTGAGAACTGAGAAGTGTTGGCCAGTTAGTTAGGGTTTTCCATTTTGTTGAAGTTGTTCGTTCGGATTTGTTTGATTTCCTTGGATTTGGACTCTCGTAACCATTCAAGTGTCGTCTGATTAGGCCGTTTAGTGACGACGAGCTGAGGAGCAATGCGCCACAAGTGGTGACTTGCAATGATTACCAGAGAGAAGTGGCGGTTTCGCAGAACATCGCCGGGAAGCATATCGACCGAGTTTTCACTTTCGACAAGGTAATATTTGCTAGTAATAATTGAACAGAATGTTGACGGGCTGTTCCCAGGATTAGAGTTTGCATTTACTTGTTGGATACTGGTACTTGCCAGTTTAAATTGATGCAACGATGTGGAGAGTATCAAATTAAAATGGGGATTAGGTTTCAGGTTCAAAGAGATTTGAATTAATGTGATTGCACTTTATTCGTTGTTAGATGTATCTCTTCTGATTTTATAGGTAGTGCCAGCAGTCCCTCTTTGATTGAGTGTTCACCTTTGAGTTTGGCGCTCTGCCTGGACTTAAAAGTTGGTATCCTGATTGTTGATTGTGTCGTTTTCAGGTCTTTGGCCCTTCAGCTCAGCAAAGAGATCTCTATGACCAGGCAGTAGTACCGATTGTAAACGAAGTTCTGGAAGGTTTTAACTGTACCATTTTTGCATATGGTCAAACAGGTACAGGTAAGACTTACACCATGGAGGGTGAATGCAAAAGGGCAAAGGTACTGTTATCTCAATGCGTTTCCAGTGTCTTTTGTTTTAACGGTCTCTCTCTTTATCTTTAAACTTACAGTTGTGCTTTTGGTTGATATAGTAAGGTGTGAATTATTGATATTTCATTCTTTGCCTTGTCGCTCTAATTTGAGAACTGAACAGAGTGGGCTTAATGGAGAACTGCCCCAAGAAGCAGGGGTTATTCCTAGAGCCGTGAAGCAAATTTTTGATACACTTGAAGGGCAGAATGCTGAATACAGTGTGAAAGTTACTTTCTTGGAGCTTTACAACGAGGAAATCACTGATTTGCTTGCCCCAGAAGAAATTTCTAAGGTAGCTTTTGAAGAGAAGCAAAAGAAGCCCTTGCCACTTATGGAGGATGGGAAAGGTGGAGTTCTTGTTAGAGGTCTGGAAGAAGAAATAGTGACAAGTGCAAGTGAGATATTCACTCTTCTGGAAAGAGGTTCCTCAAAACGCAGAACTGCTGAGACTTTGCTGAACAAGCAATCAAGGTAAAATTGATTCTTGGCTGGCGTTTCATTGACATCATGTTTAACTCTACACTCTGCAGTCATATTGAGGGCCTGTCTTCTGCTACAGTCGTTCGCATTCTCTCTTTTCGATAACAATCCACATCAAAGAACCGACACCGGAGGGTGAGGAACTAATCAAATGTGGGAAATTGAATTTGGTGGATCTGGCTGGCTCAGAAAATATTTCTCGGTCTGGTGCCAGAGAGGTATGTTTTCTCGTTCATGTGATGATCTTTTTCAGGTTGACTTCATTCTGAAATTGATTACTGAAAACACGCTTTCCCACTAGGGCCGTGCCAGGGAAGCTGGCGAAATCAACAAAAGTTTGCTTACACTGGGCCGGGTCATCAGTGCTCTTGTGGAGCATCTGGGCCATATTCCATATAGGTTTGAGTTGTTTAGTGTGTGCTAGTCTGAATAATGCTACTATTTCATTTTCTTCTAACTCTTATCTGTGACGCAATTTTCAGGGACAGCAAGCTCACAAGATTGCTTCGTGATTCGCTCGGGGGAAGAACAAAAACCTGCATTATAGCTACTGTTTCCCCTGCTGTTCACTGTTTGGAAGAGACATTGAGTACACTGGATTATGCACACCGGGCCAAGCATATCAAGAATAAGCCTGAGGTTTGGTTCAACCTTTGTAATACATTATCGGATACTCTAAACTTTTAAATGTTTTGTTCCTGTGTAAGCTGAGCTGCAAAATGTTCTGTGTAGGTGAACCAAAAAATGATGAAATCAACCCTTCTCAAGGATCTTCAAGGTGAAATTGATAGACTGAAGGCAGGTGAGAAGGTTTCGTACTGCGTAGTATTACAAATAGTATTGTGATCAATTTCCTGCTTTTTTCTAGTTTTATTGACCTGGCAACAAATGTGTCATCTTTGCAGAGGTTTATGCTGCCCGTGAAAAGAATGGTGTGTACATCCCCAAGGAACGATACTATCAAGAGGAGTCAGAAAGGAAGGTATTTATCCAACTGCACTATGAATTTGTTTCTCGTGTCTGATGATTTGTGTGTGATACATAGTTGAAAATCCGTTTAGTTTTACTATTCCTGTAGTCGTTTTTGCGGTAGTCTCAGGTTTTGTGTTGGTATTCTGTTTATTTGTAGGAAATGGCTGATCAGATTGAACAAATGGGGCTCACTATAGAAACTCATGAAAAGGTTTGTGAAGAACTCCTTTTCAATTGCTATAGTAATATCAAATTTTCAATTGCTATAGTAATATCAAATTTTCAATTGCTGTTGAAAAGCCTCTGATTGTTACACCATTTATTTCTGTATCCTCTCCTATCTATTCTCTGGACAGCAACTTGAGGAATTGCAAGAGAAGTATGATGTACAAGTTCGGCATTGTTCTGATCTAAGTACCAAACTTGCTCACACAGAGGTATTCTGCTGTTCTTGTGCTGCCATGTCTATAAACAAACATTTTTCAGCAGGTTCAAATGAATTGTATTGTACCTGCAGAGAAACTTGCTGGAAACAAGCAGATTGCTTGCTAATACTGAGGAAGAACTGAAGAAGTGCCGTTACACACTGAACGAAAGGGATTTTGTCATTTCTGAACAAAGAAAAGCTGGTACAGTTGATTGGTTATGCATTATCGTATGTCCATTGTTTCTATGAACCACATTAACAAACATTGTTATTCTAAATGTTGCGAATAGAAAATGCTTTGAGCCAGCAAGCATGTGCTTTGCGGTCCGACTTAGAGAAAGCTCTGAAAGACAATGCTTCATTGTTTGACAAGATTGGTAGGCAGCTCATGACTTTCAAGAATAGCTACTTTTCTGATGTCCTCAAAGATGCTCACTAATGTAGTCTATGTACAGGTAGGGAAGACCAACTGCATTCTGAGAATAGATCAGTAGTCAACAGTTTCCAGTCCGAGCTCTCTCAGCAGATTGGTTGTCTTCGTAGCATAGTTGCTAACTCTATGTCGCAGCAGGATGAGCATCTGCAGTGTGTTGGCAAACTCTGTCATTCTTTTATGCAGACCCATGACAAGGTACTGACAGGACATATGAGAAAATATTTAATGATTCATCTATAATTTTGTCTAATACTTGGTCTGTGTAGGCGGTCAAGAAAATGAAGAAGAAATTGACAAACACGAGGACAGTATACGCGTCCCACATTGAAGCGTTGCAAAATGTGGTTCGTCTGCACAAGTCGAATTCTATTGCTGGCCTGGATGAGATGTCAACTTTGGCTTCCTCCAATGCACAGTCTATTGAAGATGTAAGAGTCTTTTCCCTTTAACCTTTACTTCAGTTCTAGTTGTCTTTTCATATTTCAGGTTTGGGTTGTAATTGTCTCATTTTGATTCAGTATCTAGCTTCAGAAGGTGTCCAAGCAGCTGCAGTATTTGATGACCTCCGGAACGCTCTCTCAGCTCACCAGGGTGAAATGGCCATTTTCGCAAGGGAGCTACGCCAGGTTCTGATCCTTTTTTTTCCATGCGAGTGACAAACAATTTATCACTTGTGTACATAGAGATTTCTATCCGGACTTGGGGTTTGATTGCTTGGATATTCATTTGACTTGGATGACAGAGGTTCAACTCAAGTAGTGAGCAAACAAAGCAGATTTCAGATTACACAGATGGATTCCTTTGCAAACTGATGGACCAATCCCAAACTATCCAAAATCACGTGATGGGAGTTGACAACATCCAAATGAACAGCATTGCTGATTTCCAGAAAGCTTATGAGGTACGACTGAATAGCAAGTTAGTGGTTGATTTATGTTTTACTTCTCTATGAACATCATCCCCATGCATTCTTTGTTCTGCAGGAACAATGTAAATCTGAAGCGGATAAGCTTGTTGCCGATATCAGCAATCTTCTTTCTAATCACATTCTCCGTCAAAAGGAGCTGGTGAATACAAGGCTTGATGTTCTCAGAGAAGCTGCTGTTGAAAACCGGACATTTATGGATGGCCAAGTCTCCTCATTGGAGAATATTACCACTGAAGCGAAACGAAAATGGAAAGAGTTTTGCGTCCAAGCTGGAAGTGAAGCCAAGGATGGTGCAGATTATTCTGCTGCAAAACATTGTCGCATGGAGATACTCCTCCAACAAAGGTACTAGCGTCTTCTTCTTTGTGTACCCACTCTATTTCTTTCCCCACTGTTTTGATGCTTAGCATTTGGCGACCCTGTAGCGTGACCAATGCCGAATCAGCTTTCCAGCACTGCAAAAAGACTCGTGACTCTGTGAACGAAATGTGCACCGAGCATGTCTCGTCTTTGTGTACCCTCGTCAGGTAATAAGCACTCTGCTCCATTTAGGCTCCCATCAATCATCATTATGTAGAACTCCGCAGTCCCCCTGAATTTCTCACAATTGCTGTTTCATGTTGTAGAGATGCAACTGAAAACATCGAGCAACATGATGCTGAGATTGATTCAGCAAGGACAGCAGCTGAGCAAGATGTAGCAACGAATAGCCAAGACATTCTTCAGCACATAGATGGTCAGTGTTTGTGATCCCGTCTTATACGTTCTCATTCCATAAGCAGCATCACCTGCATTATCCACAATTTGATGAAGAAAAGAGACTTTATGTTCTTTGTTCGTTGCACGCTGCAGGTATGTCAGCGCAAGAACGTGAATCAGTTTCAGGCATAGTGACAACGGTTGAAGCACACACGAAAACACTGGAGACTTTCCGGGAAGATCACTCTGGTCAAGCTGCGGTCATGGAGAACAAATCACAAGAAACCTTCCAGCAGCGCTTTATGGTACTTACTTTTGTCCGAACCAAATCCCATGTGACCTCCCTGGATCAACCCTTTGTTCGCCAATTGTAAACCGTGATTCATTCATTCGCTGTGTTGATGCAGGACTACGATCCAACGGGGACGACTCCGATGAGGACGGAGCCGGAGGTTCCGAGCAAGGGGACAATCGAATCGCTAAGAGCAATGCCGATGGAAGCATTGGTGGAGGAATTCCGAGAGAACAACTCATACGACTCGTTTGAGGTGAAGGAACTCAAACCTTCTCTTATCCCACGCCCGCCCCTGGCCCAACTCAATTAGCGGGGAAAAGAAACAACTACATTCTGCCGCTCATCTTTGTTCTTAATATACACCTTCCCGTTTGATGGTTAAGTTTGCAGCTTTTTGCTTGTACCATTGTTACACACTCTCTGTCGTAGTCAGTCAGCTAGCTGTTAAGTTTCTGTTTTGTGGGTGTATTGGCTGTAATGAATGAATAAATCCCTTCTCGGGATTTAAGTCACTTTTCCTGTCTTTGTGTAAGAATATGTGTAAAGAGGCTAAAAAGCTGGAGACGACGGACGGCCTCTGCTATACTATTATGTTTATGTATAGCATCGTTTTTGCTCGGAAAGATCGGCAGGAAATGTTGTTTGTTTGTTTTTATTTTTCAGTGGGAACTACGGGAAGGTTGCGAGTTTCTGGGGCTTGGATTAGGTCAAGTGATAATACATAGGAGTAAACAGGTGATGGAGCAAATAGTTTTTTTTTTGTTGACAATAAGTCTCTGCATTCCCATTAATCAGAGTTTGGTTACAGGATTGGTAGTAAGATATTGAGGACTGCAATCCAGTCTCCCGGGAGTTGGTTTTTTGCCCTTGATCGGGCCACCCAATTGGCCAAAACATTAGAATCCCTTTTGACAAACATCACCTTAACTCCATTTAAGCTGCGGAGACTCTCACAAATGGCATCAATTCTTGCTGCAATGATCCATGGCCATTTGTGTCTCGGCCCTTCAATCGCATCCACCAGCACCTTGCAGTCCGATTTGATAGTACATGTCTGGGGGAGAGACAGGGCAAACTTGCATCCTTCGTGCACAGCTACCGCTTCTGCTTCCAAAGCTGACTCGCAGAGCAGGGAGTCGGCCCTTCCTTCGTAAACCTCACCATGGGTATTAAGAACAACAAACCCATATGCCGCCTCCTGGGAATCGTCAAAATACGTTCCATCACAGTGAATCTCCTCTCGGTGATTGCTTGGCGGTGGTGTAGGGTGGGAAAGAGGTGGATTAGGCCGACGTGGCACACCATTATCTTCTCTTCTAATCTTTGGGCAGTTCTTCCAGAAGAGGAAATCATTCGTAGCTTGCGAGATGGTGCGTGGTGGCCATGGTGCTCTATTCCTAAAGATCATCTCATTCCTGGCCTTCCAAATATTCCACAGAATAAAGATAGCTGTCTGAGGGCCCTCTTGTGGCCAGGCTTCCCCAACTTCCCACAACCAGAAGTTAACTCT
Source organism: Linum tenue (assembly GCA_946122785.1). Lineage (NCBI taxonomy): Eukaryota > Viridiplantae > Streptophyta > Magnoliopsida > Malpighiales > Linaceae > Linum > Linum tenue. Next base: position 21,012,792 of record CAMGYJ010000003.1, on the reverse strand, counting down.
TGTCGAGGGTGGTGGTAGGGGGAGAGATGGGGCAAAGCGTGTCCATGTTTCCTTCGCATGTGGGCATTCAAAAAGGACATGGAAAATGGATTCCTCGTCCGCCCTACACAACGGGCAAGCCTTAGATCCTGCACAGTGTCTTTCAAACAGGTTTTTCTTGGTGGCCAGAGCTCCTCTTGATGCTTTCCAGATGAAGAAGGTGATCTTTGGGGGCAGATTCAAGCTCCACAGCCATTTCCATCTTTCCTTCTCCCATTGGGAGGTTCCTGTCCTAACAGATGCTCCCCCTCGGATAGAATCATGGAAAGCCCGATACGCAGACTTAACCGAGAATTCACCACTCGCTGTGAATCTCCAAGCCCAGAAGTCTTCCATGCCCTGTGAGCCAATTGGAATCCTGAAAATGGCTTGCTGTATCTCTTCTGAGATACTCCCCTCCAACCCTGATAGGTTCCAAGCCCGGTCCTCCTGAGTTATAAACTCCTCAACTCTTCTTCTATCCTGGTTCTGGTTATTGATTGTAAATCCAGGGGAGGAGGGGAACCAAGGGTCCAAGTGGAAATCTGTTCCCCTCCCGTTCCCAATAACCTTCACAATCCCCTTCATGAGCCATTTCCTAGTTTCGCATAAGCTGCTCCATATCCAAGAAGGCCGACATCCTTTCTTAGCCCTCAAGAAATCCCCTCTTGGGAAATAGAGGCCTTTCAGAACTCTAACCCAGAGAGCTTCTGGCGTGCATAACACCCTCCAAGCTTGTTTTGTGAGTAGGGCTAGGTTAACAACCGAGAAGGGCCTAAAACCCAACCCTCCCTCCTCCTTAGGGGCATAAAGAACATTCCCCGCTCTCCAGTGAATTGTTTTCTTCGTCGTTGAACCCGACTAGAAAAACCTTCTGAGCATTCCATCCATTTTATTAGTCGTAGCTTGTGGGAACAGGAAGATGGTCATCAAATACGTCGGGATTGCTTGGAATACTGATTTCAAAAGGACCTCCTTTCCACCAGCCGAGAGGAGGAGGCTCTGCCAATGTTCTCCTTTCTTTTCCATTCTCTCTATCAGAAAATGGAACATTTCTTTTTTCGATCTCCCCCACGTGGTCTGAATTTCCAGGTACTTATCATGGCTCACCCCTTCCTCAAATCCCAGTGCTTCCCTGATCTCCTGTTTTTCCTCTTCTATTACATTAAGGCTGAAAAACACCGAAGACTTGGATGGGTTGATCTCTTGTCCTGTGACCGCTCCATACTCTTTCACAATAGCATTCAATCTTGTAGCTTCCCCAACAGATGCTTCTCCAAAGAGGACCGTATCATCCGCAAAGAGGCAGTGGGTGAGACGAGGACAATACTGGTTCAGTTTTAGTCCTTTTATACTTCCAGTCTCAATCGACTTCTCCACCAGGAATGATAAAGCATTTGTCATTAGAATGAAGAGTAATGGGGATAGGGGATCCCCTTGTCGAATCCCTCTAGAAGGCATAAAGCTCTGTGATGGGGATCCATTGAATAGAACCTGGAACTTGACTGTTGAAATGCATTCCTCGATCCAACTGCACCATAGATCCGAGAACCCATAAACCTTTAGAAGCTGTAAAAGGCATTGCCATTCAACTAAGTCATAAGCTTTCTTCATGTCGAGTTTGAGCATCATATCTCTTTTGCGGCCAGTTTTATGTTTCTTGAAGTGATTCAGAACTTCATGGACAATCACAATATTGTCCTGGATCTGCCTTCCCCCTGTGAATGCAGATTGAACTTCATTGATTAGCTCAGGCAGCCATTTCTGGATTCTGGAAGCCAGAATCTTTGTTATAACTTTATACCTGAAATTACAGAAGCTGATTGGTCTGAATTGGCCCAACTCTTCCGGAGCATCAACCTTTGGGATGATTGTAACGAAAGTATCATTCCATCCTGCAGGGATTTTTGATGTCCTGAAGAAAGACCGAATTTCCTCACAGAATTTGGGCTCACAAAAATTCCAGAATCGCCGAAAGAAATGACCTGGAAAGCCATCAGGCCCTGGGGCTTTGCTGGCACCCAGGGCAAAAACCGCTTCTTTAATCTCCGCATTAGACACTTCCTTTCCCAGGTCGGAATTCATATCATCAGAAACCAGATGTGGGAATCCTTCCAAATCAAAACTGAGAGTACTGATATCTCTAGCCTTGAAAAGGTTATGATAGAACCTCCACCGTTAATGCACTCTTCCTCAAACCTCCACCGTTAATGCACTCTTCCTCAATCCTTCCAACTATTCAGGGTGTTGCTGACATCAGAGTCCTTGTTCCAACATTCTTTAACAATGTTAATGCACTCTTCCTCAAACCTCCACCGTTTGTCAAATCGGAATGGGATTGCCCTTTTTGATTCCAACATGTCAAAGTCCACTCGAATGGGACAATGGTCAGATTCTACAAAGATCTCGTGAAAAACCTTTGCTCTGTCAAATTTAAGGCTCCACGAAGGGGAACAGAGAGCTCGATCAAGTCTCTCCCTAATCCCATCTAACCCTCTTTGCATATTCTTCCAAGTAAAGATAGAACCGTTGAAACCTAGGTCAATAAGGCCATTCTGATCCACAAAATACTTAAACGGAGCACGATTTTCATTTCTAATGGGGCATCTCCCCTGCTTCTCAAAATCAGCCAATACAGCATTAAAATCCCCAACTAGCAACCATTCCTCATCCCCCCTATCCCTCAGAGAGGTGAGTTTCTCCAAAAAAGCTCTTCTCTCCACCGTTGTGGTGGGAGCATGCACAAAAGTACAGTAGCACACATTACTACTCCAACTAATACATACATCCAGGTAGAATCTAGACCTATCAATCACCCTGATCGATACATTCTCATCCCACCATAATGCTAATCCACTACCTCCTTGACTAGGGTTAAAATATTCCGAGTTTGAAAACTTCAATCTTCTCCTCTTCCCTTCCATGAATTCCTCCTCTTGTTTTGTTTCCATGAGGAAGAAGATTGATGGCCGAAACCTACGACATAGGTTCTTGCAGAAACTCCTTGTTGAGGACTGGCCAAATCCTCGACAGTTCCAACTGATCAGCCTCATTTTTCTGGAGGCGGCTCCAGGCTTGCCGCCGCTGCCCTCGAGGTTGGATCATGATCCCCTTCGGAATGTTTCTCCCCTGCTGTTATTGCCGCGATGCTTCTTCTTCGATACACTTGTCTTCTTCTTCCCTTTCCTTGATCTTCTGGACCTGGGTTAAAAACACCACAATCGACACTAAAGTTAGAAAAATTGGACTGCTCTGGTGAGAGCTCTCCTCCTCCCTGAGCTTGGTCGGCATTTCTTTTCTTCATAGGGCTTCCATGGGTCGCCGAGATTGGCTCCCCCCTGATCAGCTGGACCGCGTACTGGGCCTCTTGAATAATTGTCCCAATGGCTCCCTTCACTGGTGGTGTAACTGGGCTGGGCTCCTTTTTCCTTTCTCCTTCCTGAACCCTCCTTTCTTCATCGGTCCTTGGCACTGCTAAGCTGAGCTGGAGGCCCATTTCCATCAGGCCCTGTCTGTCCTCATCTGGTCTTAGGCCCACTTCTCTTTCCCTCCATCTTGTTCCTCCTTCATTGAGCACCAGAGACGACTGGATTGCCTCGGTGGTAGCCTCGAGATCAATCTCCAGCCTTCTAGTTGATCCTCCTGACTCCTTCTCTGCTTCACCGTACCCTTGTCTCCCTTCCTGTTCCCTGATGTTACTGGATGTCGCCTCTCTCTGCAGGTAGCCGAATCCAGGTGGGTGGCTGATCTCCAATCTGGTGTCAGCGGGGGACAGTGTCAGCTGGGCTGACTTTTCCCTCCTTCCTCGTAATATGAGCTCCTTCTCTCTTCTCAGGCTTTCTTCCACCTGGGCCGCATGGCGGCGGCGGAATGAAATCGGCGGCGTGTTCGCCGGCGAATCATGCCCAGCTTTCAGTGCCGCCGTGTACACCTCCGAGGGCTCGATGCTCAAACCTTTCCTTCGACTCTCTTCCCTGAATAAGCAGTTTTGCAGCACATGCCCCAGTCGGCCGCAGAAATAGCACAAATCCATAACCCTCTCGTACTTAAAACCGATCCAAGCTGATCGCTCTCCGCAAGGATATTCGAACCCAATTGGGATTGGGTCATCAATGTTGACTTCCACCTCGATTCTGATGAACTTCCTGTAGCCTCTGTGCTCGATATTTGATCTGTCTATCCCATGGAACACCGGGAAGATGTATTCCGCCACTGCTCTGATAGTTTCTTCATATTTCAGGGATTGGGGAAGATCATGTAGTTGTACCCACATGGTGACCGTTGAGAAATCCACTTCCTTCACGCTCCCTTCTCCATCCCACTTCTTGACTGCCACCAAAGTATTGCCAATATTCCATGGTCTTCCTTTCCAAACCGCGTCTCTCTTTGCTGCATTCTCAAATGTGTGAACAAAAAGGTTTTCATCTTCTTTTGAAGTCTCCACTTCCCCAAACGCTCGCCATTTGTTTGCCACCGAGTTCCTGGCTTTGAAGAGGCCCACCTTTGAGTCTGTAATCCATTTTCCGAGCAGCATAGCCATCCCCGATCCCCTGGCCCCAACAACCTGAGGCTGAAGGTTGGTGATGAGGTGATTGTGAACTCCACTCACTCTCTCCTGATTTAACTCCATTTTCACGATCTCTGTATCTTGATAAACAGCTCTGGGCTTTTCTTTTTCCCTCTCTCGTGTTCTCTCTTTTCTCCGGAGTTTGATCTTCGTGTTGGTTCTGGGTAGAAGGATGAAGAACCCTGGGACCTTTCTGCTCCTTAAATACTCCTCTTCCCATCCCTTCTCTCCCTCTGGGAGAATTAAATGCTCCGTCCCCTCCCCTCTTACCCACTTGATGTAGACCTTAACACCCTTCTGTCCTCCTAGCTCCCCCCTCTTGCTACTAAGCTGCGGTCGCCGTCTAACATTTCCCTCCACATTGCCGAGTGTTTCTTCCCCAGGTTGCCTTTCATTCAATGCTCCCTGCACAGTACCTCCACTATCATTCCCCTTCCTATGGGTGTAATGATTCACCTGCTGCCTTCCCCTCCCATATCTGGCTGCTGATCTGTGTATCTTGCTCCCCCGCCTTCCCCTTCCCCACTCCTCTACGCCTTGTCTTGGAGCCTCACTCGACCACTGCGCCCCATTAATGTTCAGATTGTCTCCTCCTGCTGTTCGATTTCCTCGCTTCCCCATATCGCCGCCAAGATTATCACTAGATCTCAGAGTTGTATTAGTCAACTCTTCTTTCTTTCTAGGCGGAGTTTCCCATGGCCTTAATTGCCCTCTATTTCCCCCAATCCCTTTGCTTGCATGTCCTGTATCTCTCTTCCTTGCAAGCTTAGCCCTGGCCCCCTCCCTGACTCCCTTCCTTCTGTTCGTTCCCCGATCCAGCTTGATATTGTTGTCGGCCATGTTGACCTTGTTGGTGAAGGCTCCATTCCTGGAAGCAGTGAAAATATCTGTTTGATATGTCTGTATGAGGAGAAAAGTTTCATCTGGTACTCTTGGTGAAGAAACCATGGTGTTTTTGGTTTTGTGGGTTTTTTCAGAGCTCGGTCTTTCTTCCTTGGTTGTTTGTTTTGTTGTGGTGGTGGACTGGACGGAAACTGGTTAGGGATTTGATGGATGGGGAAGAGGGGGAGAAGATGAGGTGTATTGTAGACTGATTTGGGAAGAGAGGTCTCGTTGTTTGAATAACCAGAGAATTGGTGGGGCTGATGGAGCAAATAGTTGAAGGGGAGAAAATGGACTCTTTCCAGGTCCTAAATAGGCTTCTAAGCATGCTACAACAACTTGACCGTGGAGCTGGGCAAGTACGGCATCAGGGTCAACACCATTTCTCCCTATGGAGGTCACAAGCGGGCATGCAAATGGGCAAGAATGTGTTAAACAATCAAATTTGCATATAGAAAAGTAGAGACAAAGACATTAGATTTAATATGGTTCGATAAGAGAGGCTTTAATTCACTCTCTACGGTAGTTAACGTTGCTGGTGTTTTTTATTATTCAAATTGCCATAAACCCTAAATAAGGGATATATAGCTAACATTATCATGCACAACCCCTAACCACTTAGGTGTGTACACCATCATTCCTCCAGCCCCCATATCCCGCCAAATGTCAATTCAATCCCTCATCATAACTATATTTACAAAATACATTTCACTACCCCTCAAATTGATGGTGATTGATGCAACATCAGTTTGTGTGAAAGAAACTAATGCCGACTAGTAGAAACAACTTTGGTAAGGAGATCTGCAGGTTGCTCGTCTGTTGTCAAGCAGTGTAGCTGAAAAGAAAAATAACTATATTGCTCTATTTTTGTCAAGAGTCTAAGCTCCACCTGAAGGAACTCAACTTGGAGATAGATTGGAATAAGATAAAAACCTGGACACTAAGTCTCAAAGGGTAAGCCACCTTTGAGCCGAGAAATAAAGCCATAAGTCCGAGCTCGATTAACAAAACATCATGTGCACGTGTGTCTCTCCCTGCTCTTTTTTACTATGTGTATACATTTAAATAGAAACCTTACCTTGAAGGTTGAAGACGACTCAATAAAGGCTAAAGCCCATCTCGTGATATATTAGGGCTCTATTGATGAGTCAAGCACAACATTCTAGTCCATACGACCAGTTTGTTATTACTCGTGTTTATTTATAATATTCTTTTATAAGATTATTTGTTTGTAAATTGTATTTTGTAGAAGCAACACTAGAAGCACTTTTTCTTTTTTGATAATCCGACCTAAAGTTTATTAATGCCTCATGGGCTCAGAATCCAAAATTGGTAACAGAAAAACTGGTGGTCGAGATACCGAGCATTCCTGGGTGTCCCAATTACATTTTGTGTGGGCCATGAGATGGGCCGCTCCATTTCCTTCTCTTTTCACAAAGCCCCACTGGATCGTAGGGGTGATCAACCGGTTCGGTAAACCCGACCTGAAACCAAATTAAACCAAACCGAAACCGAATTAATGCTATTCGGTTCGGAATTCGAAAGGAAAATATGAATAGTTCGGAAATCAGGGTTCTTTAAACCGAACCGAATTTTCGACCGAAAAATCGAAATACTATAATTGCAAGTTCCAAATGGTGGATTTTTATGTTTGTAGTTGTTTTTAGACTTAAATATTTGAAAAGTTTATGACTTATGTGTTGAAAAGTTTGATTTATCATTGATGATGCATATAATTGCTATAATTTAAAAAGAGTTAAATGACTATGTGCTCCTGAACTATACTATGTTTCCTATTGAGGCCCCTGAACTATTAATGTTCCTATGGTAGTCCCTAGTTTATTTAACTTTCTAAAGAAGCCCCTTCCGTTACTCTGATGTTAAAATTTCATTAAAATGGGTCCTACGTTGCTAATTAGGCGCTGACTGAGCGTCTAGTCAACATAAATTTACCCTAAGTGACCAAATTACCCCAACCTAATTTAACCTACGATTTCCCCTTCTTATGCTTTCTAATTATTGAACATATAGTTATTACGTTCATTCCAAATAGTCCAGATAATCATACCTAGTTGACTTAGAGTGTCATCATCCACCCTTTCCATTACCTCGCAGAACCAGCTGCAAGTAGATAGATGGGGTTCTAGCTCAAATTGAGGTCTGAAGCTTGTAGGTCGCCATATCCTGGAAGCTAACTGACACTCTTTGAAGATGTGGTTCTGGGTTTCCTCCAAATTGCAAAATGGGCACTCCGTAGGGGAATCCTTCTTTAGCTTTTCTATGTTCTTCCCCGTAGGCAAGATGTTGTGTATTAGCCTCCATAAGAATATCTTAATCTTGGGTGGGATCACCAGCTTCCAAAGCCGCTTCCAATTCATAGGGTCATAGACCTAAGTTTCTGCACTCCAAGTTTCCATCTCATCATATGCATCTGGTTATTCTTCCTCAATGATCAGGGGGTTGCTGTTTAGCTCTTTGTAAAACAGCTTGTAGACTGTTTTAACAGAATATAGTCCAGTCTTTTCGAGGGCCCATACCTTTGTATCTGGTATTGAATGGTGTGGGATTGGAATTCCCTCAATCCGGGCTTTGTTGATTTGGTTGAAGTAGTGTTGTAGAAGAGGCTTCTTCCATTGTTTGAGGTTGTGATTGATAAGATCAGTTACTCTCCCCATATTATCCTCTGTTGGTCTAGGAGTAGTAATTTTAAAGCCTGCATCTTTAACTCCTGCCACCCATCTATCCTCCCAAATGTCCACTTGTGTCCCATCCCCAATTCTCCATCTGATTCCTTTTTGAATAAGGTTTTGAGTTGCCATGATACATCTCCAAGTGTAACTAGGGTTTGTTCCCACCTGGGCCTGTGGTACATCGCAATTTGGATAGTATTTTGCTTTTAGAACCCTTGCTGCCAAAGAATATGGATTGAGAATTAACTTCCAGATTTGCTTCCCTAACAATGCAAGGTTGAAAGCTCTCATATTTTTGAATCCCATATCCCCTTCTACTTTTGGTTTACAGACCTCCTTCCATGCTTTCCCATGCATTCTTTTTTACTCTTTTTGTTGGCCCCACCAGAAGCTTGAGATGGATTTTCTAATTTCATCGAGAACACTCTTTGGGATTAGGAACACATACATAGAGAATGGATAGAGAATGGCTTTGGGCAAGCTTTGATAAGGACTTCTTTAGCAGCAATGCATAGAGAATGGCTCTTCCAAAGTTTGACCTTTTTTCTGACTCTATCCACTAGTGCCCTAAAAGTAGTATTATTCTGCCTTCTAATTGTAGTGGGGAGACCTAGGTATTTTGCATGCTCTGATACCTGCTTCATCCCCAAAATTGACACCAACTGGTTTCTCCGTTGTGCTGTTACACTCGGACTAAAGCTTATTTCTGATTTTTGCAAATTTACCATCTGCCATGATTCCAGCTCATAGGTCTTCAAAATTTCTATCAAGACATCGCATTCTTGGGGTTTAGCTCGCGTAAAGAAGATGATGTCGTATGCAAACAAGAGGTGAGAGACTGATGGTCCTCAAACTGAAGCTTTTAGACCATGTATCCTGCCATCCCTTGCTGCTTTAGTCATTAGTGCTGCAAGTCCCTCTACACAGAATAGGAATAAGTAAGTAGATATAAGATCCCCTTGTTTTAGTCCACGTTCTGGTTTGAAAGTTTCAGTCTGGTGTCCATTAACTAGTACTTAGTAGGTAACAGTCGAAACACAATTCATTACTAGCTTGACCCATTGTTCTGCAAAACCTAGCTTGAGCATGATTGCCTCAAGAAGTCCACTTTACTCTGTCATAGGCTTTAGAAATGTCTAATTTAGCTGCCATTAGACCCTTCTTGACCTTAGTTTTCTGCTTCATAGTATGGAACAGCTCGAAAGTCACTAATACATTGTCTGTGATGTATCTCCCTGGGACAAAGGCACTCTGGGGTTCTCGATAATTCGATTCAGCAGTCCCTTTAGTTTCTTTGCTATTACTTTCGAGATGATCTTGTAGATCACCTTGCAGAGGCTTATAGGTCTAAAGTCTAGGGGGTTTCTGGTTGTTTCTTCTTTGGTATCAGAGTTATTAGTGTATGGTTGAGCTGTTGGGGGAATTCTCCACACTCCAAATAACTCTTGATTTCCTCCTTTATTACTGGTCCGACAACATTCCAATTTCTTTGAAAAAATCTGGCTTACATGCCATCTGCCCCAGGAGCCTTGTTTGGTTCCATTTGTTTCAGGGCCAGCCAAATTTCTTCATCTGGGTAGGGTCTTAGAAGTTCCCGATTCATTTCTGACGTTACTTTGGGAGTAACTGCTGAAAGAATCCTACTCTGTTCTGGTCGAGGCCCTGCTTTGAATAAAGTCTGTAAGTACTGTCTCAAACAATCACTAACCTCTTGTATCCCCATGAAAACCTGACCAATCTCATTCCGTAGTTTCCTTATGGTATTCTTTCGTCTTCTTTCCGAAGCTTTTCGATGAAAATATCCCGTGTTGCAGTCACCTTCTTTGAGCCAATCAGCTCGCGATCGTTGCTTCCACTTCATCTTCTCTTGGAGGATAATATCATTCAGCTTCTGCTCAATTACTCTTCTCTGGATCTGAACAACTTTTGTCCCTTTTCTCTTCTCTAAGACTCGAAAAGCCTTCTCTACCGGTTTACTTCTTTCTTTCAGAGAACCAAAAGCAATTTGGCTCCAACTTTTGAGTCTATTCGGCCATTTTTTGATTCTACCCATTATCCCCAGACTTGGTTGAGCTAGCCACTCTTCTTTAATTACTACCCCACAGTCTTCGTGTCTTTCCCAGTATGGTTCGTATATGAAGTTCCATCCCCACGTAATCTCTTCCTCTTCCAAGTTTAGTTTTACCTGGATGGGAATGTGGTCAGAACCACACCTCTCCAAGTGATTGACTCGCATTAGAGGGAAGAAATCCAACCATTGTTTATTCCCGACTGCTCTATCAAGTCGTTCCTCGGTGTAGTCTTCTCCTGATTTGTTATTCTCCCAGGGGAAGGGTCTCCCATAGAAACCACAATCCTCTAGATCGCAGGATTCCAATGTTTGTCGAAACATTTTCATTTCCTTTATATCAGGCCCTCTAGTGCCACTTTTTTGAAGATAGTTCGTTATGAGGTTGAAGTCACCCATAACTAGCCATGGCATCTGGACCTATCAGTGTAAATCAGCCAGTAATTCACCCATTTTATGCTTGTTCTGTTTTTCTGGCCATCCCTAAATTCCCCGTTATTCTCCACTCAATGTCAAGGGATGACATTCTTACCTTTGCATCAATGAAATGGGTATCCGCATTCTTGATTTCAATCTGGACGTCTTGCTTCCACATCATGAGAAGACCCCCTGCTCTATTGATCCCTGCATCTATCCCTTTGCCATCGAAATAGCAAAATTCTTTGATTTTTTGTTTGCACTCCTTCTCATACTGTCGTGTTTCCATCAGGAACACAAAGTCAGGATTTACTTGGGAAGAAGATTCTTCACCTTTTCAACTGTCGGGGTATTCCCGAGCCCCCGATAGTTGTAACTTAATAAACTCATTGGGCTGGGCGACCTTGCTTCTTTGCAGGGCCTGCCTCACCGCCAACCAATTTCTTCGATTGTTGAACCTGTTCAGTTACTCGAGAATCTAGGAAGAAAAGAGTCTTAGCTCTCTTTAGAGTCTTGTCCTATCTGTCTCCCTATAATGTAGTCCCACTTGGTAATTCTATATTCCGTTTATGAGGTGTGAGCTGTAAGTGGGGAGTTCTTCTTACTCGTTCTTTCTCCTGTCTTTTCCAAACTTTCCCTGTCTTTCTCCTTTGGTTTTGCTCATTGTCTTTGCTTGCAGTAAACATCTTCACAACTCCTGCCTTTCCTGTAATACTCTTACGATTATTGCCATCCTAAAAAGTTTCGTTGTCAACCCCTTGCTGTTGTGTGACATCATTTTTAAGAGTCTCATATTCTTGTTGGGGTTGGGGCACTGTATCCTTGCCTATATTCATAGGTACAGGTTGTGCATCTTTCACCTTTTATTAGATTCACCATCAGTCTGTTTATCATCCTTAGCTAGCTCGACATCCTTAACTGAGTTTGAACCAGAGTTTTCCATGTCGAATTTCCTTCTAAGTTGTCACCAAATGTCTGCTTCCTCCTTCTTTGCTTTGTGTGACAACCAATTCCTCGGGCTGGGGGTGCAGTCCTCATGTTAAAGCTGTATGGGTCAACAGGCAGTTGTGAAGGTTGGGGACATTTAACCCACATGGCCTATCCTACCACAGGAATGGCAGAACAGAGAGAGTTTCTCGTATTTAATTAGAAACTCTTTTAGTTCTCCATCAACACTGAGTTTGATTTTTTTCCTTAGTGGATTATTGATGGAGATGCTAACTCTGAGAAGTAAAAAGTCATCCCACATTTTACCTGAGCTATCATCAAAGAACACAAACTCTCCAACCCTGTTTCCAATTTTTTCTGCCATAGATTGTGTTCTAAGCTCCGCCGGAAAGTCTTTAACTTGTATCCATATCTCCATTTTATGCAGGTCTGCTGGAGTTGATTTCTTAATCCACTAGCTAGCCATAAATAACATAACACTATGCTCATAGTGCCAAGGTCCGCCATAGCACATCTTATTTCGATCATCCATCTCCAGGAATTGAAAAGCAAAGAGGTTATGACCTAATACTGTTATCTGGTACCCTTTCTTCAATCCCCACGCCTTTGTTAGCGCGATTTTCATTGACTGAATATTTGGTTCTTTGTCTGATACCAGTCTTCCAACTAGTCCCAAGTGGCGGACCGCCTCCATTCTGACCACATCAACATCTTCATATTCAACCTCTAATGGTTCCTCATCGTCCTCTGCAAGGGTAATCTGGTCGTGTCGCTCTTCAAGTCCGCCAGTGGGATTGAACACTTCATTGGCAGCCTTCTTAAGGGCTGATTCTTCATCTTTATTGTTTGTGGATGCCATTGCGGATCTACCTTGTATAGAATCCACGCTGTATACCTTGGATTATACGCTACAGAAAACTTGTCTTCACATAGTAGGGTTTGTGATGGAAATACGTCGCCAAGTCTTCTCTACAAGCAGTGATAGCACTTGTTAGGAAGCCCCTGATTTCCGTCGCCGAGTTGTAATCGGAAAACCTAGGGTTTCCGCTGCCAAGTCACACTCTCGCTAGACGAGAGAAAAGCCCGTAAAGCTAGGGTTTCCTCAATTAGAGCCTAATCCAGAAACTCTACTAGAAGCACTTCAATCCCACTTGGTTACTCGAAACACTAATAGTCTATATATGAAATCAGAGTTGCGTGAAATGAGGATGATTCATTTGAAACACTTCAACCCCACTTGGTTACTCGAAACCAGGTGATGGGTGACGGCGTCTTGGGCCGAGCCCATTGATATTATTATTATTATTATTATTGTTTTATTATTATTATTTGTTGGAATATTCGGTTATTATTCGGGTTATTCGTATTAGTTTGGGTCTAGGATTATTATTACCTATCTTGTTTAGAAAGTATTCGTTTACTTGTTGCTTTGGGTTTGGGTTTCCTTGTCTTAAGAGGAAAGGGGTTTGTAGGATTAGTCCTATAAATATGTACCTTTGCTCTTCGTTTTATTAAGTCGATCAATAAAGTATTAGTAGTTAGTAGAGAAAAGTAGCTCTTTTATCGTGTTTTCTAGTTCTTTAGCTAAATCGCTCGAGATCACCGGTGCGTGAAATCCCGTTCCGCATCAATTGGTATCAGAGCCTGGTTCCGAGTGAACCAAGCCAGGAGACCATGCCACCACGCAAGCAGCCAACGGCACCATCATCACCAACCGCCGCCGGCGACGAGGAGCTGGCGCTTCAATTCCAAGTTCTCGCCGGTCATCAACAGGCGATCGTGGCTAGGATGGAAGCTCAGGATGCTATCAACCACGATCACGAAGCAGCCCTGGAGCATCTCCGCGTCGACGTCGGGCAATTGCAGCGAGGTCAGGAGAAACTTCAGGATGGACAAGATCGGGTGTCGGGGGAGATCAACGTTGTCCGCATTGAGCAAGCACGGTTGGCAAACGACGTCAGCGCGATCCTCGCAATCCTCCGCGATCCGCCTTGGGAGAAGAAGGAGGCCGAGCCGTCGAAGGAGCTCGACCTCGTCGCTGGGGGGAGAGGCCGCACCGTCGACCAGATTCCGGCGGCAGAGAAGCTGAAGGAAGTCGCCGTGGGAGAGGGTTCTCACTCTTCCACGAGCAGGAGTTCGACACCAACACCGGGAACGAAGCCTGGAGTGACGGACGGAGCGCCGGTCAGGAGCGCGGGGCGCAGCGGAGGGATTGGACGCGGGATTCCCGTCGGGGCTGGCTGGGGAAATCTCGCCGTCAATGGCGAGGAGGAACAGGTCGCCGCCAAGGGGGGAAGCAAGCGATGGGGCCGACTCCGGAGCCCGCCAACCGCGGAGGGGAATTTCGTGGGCTAGGGCCCAACATGGGAGGCCTGACTGGGGCCTTGCTTTACGGGGTTGGCCCGGGAGCAACCGAAGGGGGCCGAGCTGGAGACAGGCCGTCTGGGCCAGGCGTGATCGCGGGCGGGCCATAGCGAGCGGAGCAGTGGGCCGGGAATGCAAACGGGGCCTATGGACCGGCGGGTTCGAGCGCTTACGGGCCGGGTCTTCCGGGCCATGGGCCGAACCATCAGTGGCCGCCGAGTGGGCCAGGAGCGCAGGGAGCTGGGCTAAGCGGGCCATGGGCTGCAGGGACAAGTTGGGTCGAGCCCAGACCACCGCTCGGACTGGGTCAGCAGAGCTGGTGCGGACCTGTTGTGGGCCGACCCCAAGTCTACGAGCTGGGCGGGCCTTATTCGGGTGGACCGACTGGGTTGACCCAACCCATGGGACAATTCGAGGAGCCAGGTCAAGCAATGTTTCGAGCCAGGATTGAACCGCTCGAATTTCCGAAGTTCACTGGCAAGGAAGATCCATCTGGGTGGGTCTCGCGCGTTGAGAAGTACTTTCGTTACCAGTGCATTCCAGAAGAGCAGAAGGTGGCGCTGGCCACTTATCACATGGATGGTGACGCGAATCAGTGGATCATGTGGCTTGAGGAAGAGTTCGCGAAGTACGGGGTGATGATGACTTGGAGCAGTCTGTGCGCCGAGTTATGGAAAAGGTATGGGTCATCGGAGAAGTCGTCTGGACATGAGGCGTTGGCCAAGATTCGTCAAACTGGTTCCGTTGACGAATATCAACATACCTTCGAGAAGTTGCTGAATCGTTGCCGTGGTTGGACCGAGGTCGCGATCATGGGGTCCTACATGGGAGGATTGAAGCCGGAAATATCTGCCTATATCCGAGCTTTTAATCCGCAAACCACGGGCGAAGCGTATCGATTGGCTAAGATACGCGAGGAGGAGTTGCGCTTGGAGAGGGGATCAACGAGGACTGCGCCGCGGACTGCCACCGCCGACGCGACTTGGGCGCCACGGCCACCTGCGCCAGTTGCACCACCGGCTGCTCCGCCAACTGCGCCAACAACGGGGCGAGCTCCACCACCACCGCCACGGCGCATCATCCGCAACTTGTCCCCAGAAGAAGCTGCTAGACGTCGTCGCGACGGACTGTGCTATAACTGCGACGAGAGATTCACGTATGGGCATCGCTGCGCCAACGCGAACGTTTTTGTCATGATCGGCGACTTCAAGGCCGAGGAAGGAGAAGAAGCGGAAGGCAACTTCGGGGACGAAGTTGTAAAAGGGGGGGAGGATTGATGGGTGACGGCGTCTTGGTCCGAGCCCATTGATATTATTATTATTATTATTGTTTTTTTATTATTATTTGTTGGAATATTCGGTTATTATTCGGGTTATTCGTATTAGTTTGGGTCTAGGATTATTATTACCTATCTTGTTTAGAAAGTATTCGTTTACTTGTTGCTTTGGGTTTGGGTTTCCTTGTCTTAAGAGGAAAGGGGTTTGTAGGATTAGTCCTATAAATATGTACCTTTGCTCTTCGTTTTATTAAGTCGATCAATAAAGTATTAGTAGTTAGTAGAGAAAAGTAGCTCTTTTATCGTGTTTTCTAGTTCTTTAGCTAAATCGCTCGAGATCACCGGTGCGTGAAATCCCGTTCCGCATCACCAGGAATCTTTTTTTATTTCAATAACCACTTCTATTATGATGACAAGCGATTTAAGATACAAGTGTATTACCCTTTACAAGTCAGAACGAGATTTGGAATAGGAAATCACTATTCACAAGGATTGACAAAAGAGAAATAGCAGAAGGTTCGAGTTTGGCTTTGTGACGACGTATATAACTGACATCTCTTACCGATCAGTCAAAGTAGTATTCATCATTGAAGTAGTGAAGCAGTATCCTGACAGGTTCCCAACTCTCCCAATAGCTTTCCCCTGAACGAACCAATACGCTATTCCCCCTCTTCTTCTCATTATTAACCCGAGCTACTGAGCTAGCCATCATTTCCAGCTGCGTGTTCTTTCTTTTTCTCTGTGTTCTGATCAGTTGCATGAAACTGATCAAGCAAACCCATAGGCTGGCTATCAATCTGCCTTTTTTTCCTGTCACCGTGATACGTTGATTTGGAACTGGTCATACTGGACAATTGTAGGGATGACTTAAATGGACAATTGTAGGCCCCCTAGGAATATCCGATAAAATGACACTTGTGATAATTGATGATTTACCACAGAGACGAACTTCCACGAGTGAATTATAAAGTGAATTAAAAGCGTTTGATTAAAATAAATGCATTGCTGTCCTGTCTTGCTGTTTGTTTTGCTTGCGGGGATGTTTATTCCCTTTGTTGTATCAGCTGTTTGTTTCTTGTTAATGGGAAGAACTGATTCAACGAAAAAAATAATAATAATAAATGCATTGCAAAAATCTTGTTTCCACTGACATTTTTGCGGGAGCAAATCAAGTGGCATAACAAAGATTGTATAATCTTGTGCATAACCACTAGCTATTAACTTTTTTCAAAACATATCTAATTCGTTTTTAACTCTATTTTTTTTTCCACAAAGAATCTAATTAATTGTACTCTACAAGACAATATTCATTTTGAAAATAGATGAAACAAAAAAAAAAGAATTAATGCTTTGGTTACCGGACCTTAACACTATATTCGACTAATGCATTTTTTCCTTTGTAAATTTTATGGATAAATAAAAGGATAATATCTTATTATGGTCCGGACTATATATTAATAAACTTTGGCCCGCAATTTCAGAAATTGCTATCGAGACCTCAACTATACACCATATATACTCAATTTGCTAGATGCATGGTTTGACCGTAAATTTAGACGGTCAATGGTCCAGTTCACTGTCATGTCAGCACCAAAACTAAATATACAAAGACCACATCTGGAAATCGTGGAAAAAGCAGTGAGTTCCATACTTCTTTGATCTGAATATGATGACAAGTGAGAGTTTCTAGAGCAGATGTAATCTATTCTGCGCCTCGTTTTGTTGATCTAGCATGTATCCTGCGGCTAGACGCAAGATGTGTATCCATACTTCTTTGATCTGAATATGATGACAAGTGAGAGTTTCTAGAGCAGATGTAATCTATTCTCCGCCTCGTTTTGTTGATCTAGCATGTATCCTGCGGCTAGATGCAAGATTTGTTCTCTTCTACAATTCTTTAAAGATTTGGATACACGAAACTTGTGTTCCAAAATAGTGATGACAATTTGAATCCGTCTTGATGGATATTATTCGACCAGATTCACAGTAGTATGGGGCATAACATGGTTATTACTTTCGTCCTTTCCCCTCCCTCCCGTCATCTTATCGACTTGTTCTACTTTTATTTGTCTCAATATTTTCATTTCTCTTAATTTGACTTATTTTAATTCGTATTTCACCTAATGATACTTTAGATAAGTGCTAAACTTAATCCTTCAACCGACCGGACTCAACTAGTCTACGTAATATCTCTGTTTCCATTTATGAACTATTTTTCTGTGTTTTATTGTTAAAAGATAAATGTTTTCTTCAAATATTATACAAGAATGAGTCGATCAACTCCCATCCATACTCGCACGAGCATTACCCGATTTGACTTGAGATTGTGCGAGGTTGATTTGCATATTGACGAGCATTACTCGCACCAGCAGATTATTGTGTTGAAAATTTTTCGTATATTTTCCTATCAAAATATGTCAACGAGAATCATTGGTGGCAATAGGGGGTGGTAGTTCGGTTACCGATTATCGGTTAACCAACCGGTTAAACCGATAAACGTCCGGTTATTCACTTACCCGGTAACCGAAGTAACCGAACTTCGGTCGGTTATCGGAGGCTGGACGAAATGATTTTTGTTCTTAAAAGGGGTTCGGTTAACCGATAACCGAGATAACCAAGAATCCGAAGTCTATTTCGGGCGGTTTCGATAGGAGGAGTGGTTATTTCGGTTAACCGATAACCGGCCGATCGGTTATCGGTTATAACCAAAATAACCGAACTGCCACCCCTAGGTGGCAAGATACGAGACCAATAATATCTTCATAATTCAATGATGATTGACTTAATGACAATTGAGAAATTCTAAGTATGCTCTAAATTGTGGTTAAATCCGACCTTCTACACCATAAAAGTTTTCCTTCTATTTGTGAATCATTTATGTTTTTATGATTTGGTTACAAATGAAATAACATATTGATCCTAATCCGAGGGATACAATGTATTCGATTAGGGATGACAACAAAACCCGAACCCAAGGGTACCCACCCGACCTAATCCGGTCAACGCGGGTAAAATTCGTGTTGACGGGTTTTGGGCCGAGTTTGGGTTTAAATTCGTTCACTATTCACCGGGTTGGGTTTGGGTTTAGGTAAACCCGACCCATGGGTACCCGCCCACACCCATATAATTAATTTTTTCGGTATATTTAATATTCTAAACAACTAATCTTATTTATGTTTGTGGAGACATGTCTAATTTTTTTTCTTCTAATTATGTAGAATGAAGTTAATGTTATCGAGTGGAGAGTGAAGAAACTTAATTGAAAGAAAGAAGCTTTCAATTAATCATGTTATTTATGGATAATTTGTGATTGGCTTCAATTTTCTTGAGTTTTCTAGATTGGTGTTGAACAATCTGTATAGTTAATTTGTGATTTGCTTGAATTTTCTAGAATGGTGTTTTATATATGGATAATTTGTATTGAGAGATTGATATTTGACTTTAATTTTGATAGGAACTTGTTATTGTAAATTTTTTACGACAAAAACCCGTGGGTACCCATGAACCCGCGGATACCCAGCGGGTTGGATTTGAGTTTTTCAAACCCAGTGGGTTTTACCCCAGATTTTTTTTCACGGATAAACCCATAGATTTGGATTTGGCAAAACCCGACCCAACCCGACCCATTGCCATCCCTATATTCGATCGAGCAAGAAAAGCATCGGTCTCAACTTTGTTTCGGCATGATGGGGACAACTAGTTAACTTATACCTTATTATCTTGGTTTGTGGAGTATTGTTTTCCAACAAGGCAAATAGGTGGATCGATGACATGTGACTTCTACTACTCCTCGGAGATCATGATGTAGACAAAGAGTTGAGATTGGTTGCTTGGTGATGGTGTGCCATGAGCTATGTGGATGCACAAAACACACTTCAAAATAACCTGCTGGTGCTATGTTCATTGTCCAACTTTGAGTATGGGAGCATCTTCTGGTGCTCGTACTGTGTTGCCCATAAGAGGATCGAAAACCTGACAATCCACTACGAGGTCCCCCTTATGGTGTGACGAAACTTGAAAATTGTTATTTTTCTACCATATTTTATTCTAAATTCATATATAGTTGATGCAATCTTAGTGGTTTCATGATTGAAATGATAATTTCATGTCCAAAGTGCAATTTCTAGAACTTAAGTGTTTTATTTATCATTTTTAAAAAGTGACTATTATTGTCAAAATTGTGAAAGTTATGACTATGCAGGTGTATTAAGCCTATTTATTATGATGCTCTTTTGGGTGATGTTTGTTAGTTTTAGATGCAAGCACACCTAGAAAGTATTTTGGAGTGAAGATGAACCATAATGGAGCAAAAACCAAAATGACCAGCAATGACCCTAGTAACCATCTAAGATTTTGTAGCCCAAATTGCCCTAAAATTGCGGAGAACCCTAAGAGGAGCACGTGGATCAAGTTTCAACCCAAGTATAAAAACCCAACAGTGTTCTAGCCAGACTTCGACCACACCGTGCTTTTGAAGCTTATGGAATGACTTGCACGCAAAAAAACAATTCTTGCTCGACTGAGAAGAGGATAACCCCTTGTACCACATCGAAAACATATGGGGGTGTACTTTAGAGAGTTAATATATTATAGGAAGGTCTGAGTCGATAGTTCTTAATGTTTTCATTTCCATTCATGTGTTAAATATTTAAAAAATCTAAGGATGCATCAACCACTTTTGATTGGCTCGGGTTTTTGAAATAGTTGTGTTTAGACGTTATTTGCAAAACCTTTTCAAAATTTTCTCAAACTCTGTGTGATCCCTAGAGAATTTGACTTGTCATCTTACTTTGAATCATTAGGAATAGAGATTGCATTTGACGTAGAAAGGCTAGTGTAGTGACTATATATGATGTTTTCATCCTGTGGTATATGACTACTTGACATGTTGGGATACAATGCATATTTGTCTTTTACCAATTTCCAACTTTGCCAGAGTCTACTGCTTTGATATATTTTTAGTGGGGTGAATTGTACATTTGTAAGACAATTGAGAGTCGAATTGCGGTCGTCCGATATTGCTTACTATAGTATAGTTTCCCGTTGAATGAACTGCCACCTTAAGGATGTGGTTAAAGGGTAGGAATAAAGTTTCTGACACCTTTTCTTACGTAGACCCTCCTCATAGATTCGGTTAAACTATTAAAGTGTGAACCATTTAATATACCTGTTCATACTCCGATTCAGTTCTCACAACATTGGTTCTTACCCTCACATGTGCCTTGTAACCATCATATCCTTTCTCAATGACTTGTCTTTCTATCCAATGAATTATTTAAAGCCCATTTGGCACTTTATCCCTACTCGATCGGTGCAAGGTAGCATTAGAAAGAAGCTAAGTGCATGTGTTCCGCAGCTATGGTGATGACAATGAAGATGACGATGACTTGGATGCAACTGTTTATGTCAATGCACTGTTGTAGTTTCATTTTCATGATTTAGAACGTTGCTTAATTTGATTTTCTGAGTTTGGATTTTAAGCTCGTTGGTTAGTCAGAAATTCTATTAGTATGTAAATTGTCTTCTATGATTAAGAACTTCTTATTGGGGCTTAGGACTTAGATTTATTCTAGTTTAATTTAAGAGCCTATCACTTAGTTTATTGTGTGAGTGATCTTTCACATGTGATCTAGCTCACTTATTTGTTTATATTTTGCAGAATACAAATTATAGGGGTAAAGGTCACATTTGGTCACTGGGATTACTAAATCGTGCCATGTTTAGTCACTAGAAAAGTTTAATATCAATTTTGGTCACTCGAATTACTGAAATATGTCACATTTAGTCACTCTCTCGTTAGCCTCCGTCCAATTCCGGTCACTCGAATTACTGAAACATGTCACATTTGGACACTCGAATTACTAAATCAGGTCACATTTAGTCACTCTCCCGTTGGTGTCCGTCCAACTCCATTAATGAAGCTGGAGGGAAACTAACGGGAGAGTGACTGAATGTGACTTGTTTCAGTAATCTGAGTGACCAAAATTGATATTAAATTTTTCTAGTGACTAAACATGACACGATTTGATAATCTCAGTGACCAAATATGGCATTTACCCCAAATTATAGTTAAACCTTTCAATTTAATTTACAAAATGTATAAAAGTTTGGGTATGCCTACTATGACATGCATGTCACGGTGACATGCACTTTTCGGTCGACCTATTCCTGAAGGCGGTCGACCGAATTGACTAATTTGGGCAGCACGAGATAGCGTTGCGGTCGACTGCCACGACCACCTGGTCGACCGCACTTAGTTTAAGTTGGTATTTTTGGTCGACCAGAATAAAACCTCGGTCGGCCATTTCGTTGGCGTCAGAAACAACATGGTCGACCACCTAATATATAGGTCGACCACTTGATGGAAGTCATTAACAAAATGGTCGACCGGATAAAGAAAGAGGTCGACCAGATAGAAGATAAGTGTTCTATCAAAGTGTCCAATCATTTGACGTAAAATGAAGATCAAGTGTTGGTTTCTCGGTCGACCTAATACGGTACGAGGTCGACCGAATACAAGAAAGTCAACCTATGCCCCGTGTCTTTTTTGCTTATGTATGTCGATTTGTGTGGTTAATTTAATCGTATAAATTATGTTTCAAACCATCATAATTAGTCATTAATAATTATAACAAGGACTCATCAATTCATAGCATAACAACTAAAAATAAAACAGAAATCATAATTGTTCACACATAAAAATAAAACTAAAAAAACAACAGAATAACAATCAACAATCGTTTTGAAAACTAAAACACACATTATAAAATCTCCTCTCTCCTACTCATCTCCCCCCTCTCCCTCATCCACATTTTCTTCATTTTCTTCATTGGTGGTGGTAGCATGATGGTGGTCGGATGTGGTGGGATGCATGTATCTTCCGCTGAAAGATCGCCACTCATCTCGCATCTCATTCACGGTCACCTGCATTGTGCTCATCTGGGCGGTCATTTTCCCCATGTAGTCGTACATGCCAGTCATCTGGGTGGACATCTGGCCCATGTACTCGTACATGCCATCCATGCGCTCCCACACACGCTGTAAGGTGATCGGTGGAGTTGAAGTCTGTGCCTCCGTCATTGGCTCGTCTCGAGCTCCTTCATCACCATCATCATCCTCATCATCATCATCATCACCACCATGAGCAATGTTTGCTCTGACATACTCACCATTACGCAGCTCAAAACCCATCTTTTTCAGAGATGAAACAGTATAGAACTCCTGCCTTGAGATCGTTAACCCCACCTCTTCACTTAAATTCACATTAAAATGCTCAAATATCACAGTGAGGATCATCCCATAGGGAAGATTCCTGTTTGAACTCTCTGCAGCAGTAAGCATGTGGTTAAAGATCAGGTATGGCAAGTTCGCCTTCTCGTTTAACAGTAGGTTGGTGAGGAGCTCCATGTCGAAGTAGGTGACTGTCTCCCGATGTCCACCCTTTGGCAGAATGTTGTAGGAAAGCATGTGGTGAAGAACTCTGGCTTGAATTGTCAGGTGGTTACTCGATGGCCTATTGCGCCCCTGAGCATCTTCCTCTTCATCAAGACCACATACCGTCTAGATTTGCTTGGTTCTCGTGAAATGCGTTTCATTCCAAGCACCGTAAGAATTGATTCTCCTCCCATCGTTTGGAGCCTCCAGTACTTGCGCCAACACATTCTTGCTGATGCGCATCGCCACCCCATTCACATAGGATTTGAATGCATGAATGGATCCATTTGCATTGCGCTCGTAGACGATGTTGTTGTAGAAGTATTGTACCATTTTTGGGTAGTATGGTACATTGAGTGATATCACCTTCAGCCACTCCTGCTCGATGAAGGGTCCCAGAAACCCGTATACGCATCCATCGTCAATGGCCTTCCCGGAGCCACCCTGCGGTTGTGCATGCTCTTCTCTTCGTAGTTCTCACTTTGCTCCTTCGTCTGGAACAGATTCGAATTGAACTCTTCCCATTCCGAACTTGAGGCAGCAGCTTTTTGTGCCTTTCTTTTCTTTCTGCCGCCAAACATCCTGCGATCAAACAAGCAAGAATACACGTTAGTCACATTTTCGAAATGAACAATACGCGGTCGACCACTCCATAAAGCGGTCGACCGCAATTAATTTAAAACGACAATGGGTCGACCTCAGAAGAATCATAGGTCGACCTCAGTTAGTTTAAAACGAGAATAGGTCGACCTCAGAAGAAGCATAGGTCGACCTCAGCTAATTTAAAACGAGAATGGGTTGATATAAACCCGTAACAATTCAAGTACAAAATTGCTACCAATTGAGTGCAAAACAGATCCGGTCGACCTCATAATTAGAAGAGGTCGACCAGTGTTAGTTTCGCACAAATTCAAAGACAATGGCACAAATAACTTGCACTTTTGCCTTCATAGGTCGACCTCAGAACCATCATAGGTCGACCTCGGCTAAATTGAAACGAGTATAAAATGGCCCAAATGATCGTACCAATTGAGTGCAAAACAGATCAGGTCGACCTCATAATTAGAAGAGGTCGACCACTGTTAGTTTCGCACAAATTCATAGACAATGGCACAAATAACTCGCACTTTTGCCTTCATAGGTCGACCTCAGAACCATCATATGTCGACTTCGGCTAAATTGAAACGAGTATGAAATGGCCCAAATGATCGTACCAATTGAGTGCAAAACAGATCCGGTCGACCTCATAATTAGAAGAGGTCGACCAGTGTTAGTTTCGCACAAATTCAAAGACAATGGCACAAATAACTCGCACTTTTGCCTTCATAGGTCGACCTCAGAACCATCATAGGTCTACCTCGGCTAAATTGAAACGAGTATGAAATGGCCCAAATGATCGTACCAATTGAGTGCAAAACAGATCCGGTCGACCTCATAATTAGCCGAGGTCGACCAGTGTTAGTTTCGCACAAATTCAAAGACAATGGCACAAATAACTCGCACTTTTGCCTTCATAGGTCGACCTCAGAACCATCATAGGTCGACCTCGGCTAAATTGAAACGAGTATAAAATGGCCCAAATGATCGTACCAATTGAGTGCAAAACAGATCAGGTCAACCTCATAATTAGAAGAGGTCGACCAGTGTTAGTTTCGCACAAATTCAAAGACAATGGCACAAATAACTCGCACTTTGCCTTCATAGGTCGACCTCAGAACCATCATAGGTCGACCTCGGCTAAATTGAAACGAGTATGAAATGGCCTAAATGATCGTAGCAATTGAGTGCAAAACAGATCCGGTCGACCTCATAATTAGAAGAGGTCGACCAGTGTTAGTTTCGCACAAATACAACAGAAATAAAATCGATTGAAAGCCAGATGCGGTCGACCACGAATATGAAAAGGTCGACCTCATCTGGCAAACAGAAGGACAAAATCCTTCTTTTCAAGCTATAGATGTAAATAATATCGTAGAAAAACATCACAGGTCGACCTCAATAGCATCATAGGTCGACCTCCGTCTATAAAACAAAAGGAAAAGTCGATTAAAAGCCAGATGCGGTCGACCACGAATATTAAAAGGTCGACCTCATCTGGCAAACAGAAGGACAAAATCCTTCTTTTCAAGCTATAGATGTAAATAATATCGTAGAAAAACATCACAGGTCGACCTCAATAGCATCATAGGTCGACCTCAGTCTATAAAACAAAAGGAAAAGCCGATTGAAAGCCAGATGCGGTCGACCACGAATATGAGAAGGTCGACCGCACCTGGCGTACAGAAGGGAAAATCCCTCTTTTCAAGCTACAGATCTAAATAACAAGGCCAGAAATAGTCGAAAAACATCACAGGTCGACCTCAATATCATCATAGGTCGATCTCAGTCCATAAAACAGAAATACAATAGATTACAAGCCAGTTGCGGTCGACCACGATGATGAACAGGTCGACCGCTTCTGACGAACAGAAGGAAAAATCAACTCAAATGAAAACAAAAGGAAGAAGACAAGAATCAACTCAAATGAAAAAGAGGACTGAAAGCTATACCTTGTTCTTCTTCTAAGTGATGAGGATGAAGGTTTCTTTGAGTTTTTGGAAAATGGAGTTTTTGGAAATGGGAGAAGGAGATGAAGAAGGGAAAGGAGAGGAAGAATGAGTGGATGTGGTGGGATAGGGTTCTGATTGTGGTGTAGAATGAGTGGGGGAGGGTTTCTTAAATAGAGGATGGAGGGAGGATTGGGTTTCTCCTATCTGCATTATGCCATGTAAGATTTCGTTACAACTAAAAAAACGTGTAAATGAAACTAGTTATTTGTTTGACGATATACTCACCACTCTATCAAGATCCTTGGATCCATAGCGCATCCACTGCATGACGTGCACACCACACTCAGTACTACATTGCTCGTGCGCTCTGGTTTCAAAATATCATCCAAAGTGGACAACTACACACAAATAACGAATATTTTAAGCTTCTAGCATAATACGTAACGCTTAGTAGTCAGAAAATTATAGGAAACACTTACCAATTTCTTGCATAGTGCTGATTTACGCCTACGATTCGCCTCACTAGTTGAAGGTAGACTGTCAAGCAAAAATGCAGTTTTTTGCTGGACATTGACGAGATACAGAAACCAATGACGTGCTTCATCGTCAAGAACTGACATGAATATCTAGCAACGGAACACTCACTATATGTTATAAACAGCGAATACAAACAAATGCACTTTCAAAATTTAATGATATAGGGACATTGACTAGACTAACCTTCTGGCATGCACTGACATTCGACATAAAGTCCACGCCATCATTCATCAACTTGTTACGAATTTGTCTGGTCTTCATGTTAGCGCGTACCATTTTCTGCACCATGTTTTAGTTGAGATGAATTGACATGGTACAATATAAATAACTAGGTTATGACAAATAATTTGACATTACGGCTCTTACCGAAAACATATTTGGCAAATACCACACATTTGGCTCTTTCACATAATGTTTTTCAGACATTGTTTGTGCCCTTGCACACAAATCCACTACCTACCATCCAACAATCAAACACAAAATTATCGTAAATCGTAACATAAATAGTGCACAATTCATACGAAATTCGTAGTAGTATAGTACTTACTGATGAGCAAACCCAGCTATTCTCGCTAATGACCGAACTCAAATAATGTCGTTGCACATTTTCAGAAAAAAAGTCCACAACGGTCAAACTGCAAAAATCAAAATAACAGAAATGTCAATTGTGATTTGCAACGCACAGGTCGACCTGTTCACAGTCACGGTCGACCTTATTGGACAAACGGTCGACCTTATTGTACAAACGGTCGACCACACGTCCCAATTCTTGTCCCCAACCTTCTCTTTAGTAACAACATAATACAAGTCTTCAACTGGATTTTGAAGATTTTTGGTGAATCCTTCTAGACCCTCCACTTTCATGACCTACATATCATAGTTAAAATTAAAGTAACATATGAACACAAACACACATTATAGATGAATATGTAACGTAAACTTACCCCGTGCTTTTCGAAAGGACTCTTAGATTCATCTTCATCGCTATCATCACTAAATAATCCCTTTCTTACAAATTGATCCTTCTGTGGAGGTGTAGGAGTCACTTTCATGTCGCGGTCTCTTGTAATTAGGAGAGGAACCCTTGCGGCCATTCTTTGTTTCACTCTGTCAAACATATAAACAAAACATATTAGCACTAATGATAGTAATACTAATATCTTCAATCACATATGAATATACTTGGATACCTTTAAAATGTGCTCTTTCAATAAATCGTCTATGCTCTGGTAGCAATTTTCAGAGTCATCATGGTCTTCCTCCTCTTTACCAAAGTCAAATTTCTTTCCTTTACCATTTCTTCCGCCATTCTCCATTCGTTCTGCACTTATATCTTTGATAGCACCTTCTAGCCTCTCAAACCCGTCATGCATCATCCCAGTCATATCTGTCAGTCGAACTGACAATTGCTCCACTCTATCACGCATGGACTTCTGAAAGTCATTGACTTGTGTTTGACACACCACCAGCTTCTCTTGTGTGGCTTTCAACAATTTCATGATTTCACCCAAATCTTGATGCAGTTTCTCATCATGCGTCATCGTCTAAACAATTTAAAGAAAAATTCAAATCATAATTCAAGTACAAATTTCTACAATTGACAAAAAAAACAAAGACGTGGTCGACCTGACAAAGTATTAGGTCGACCTGGAAGACAAATAGTGACTACCACAACTCGTCAGGTCGACCTCTGTTATTCCTAGGTCGACCTATCCAGCAGGAAAATAACAATTAACAACAAAAAGTAAGTTCAAAATTAAACCGAAAAAAGGATAGGTCGACCAGATATCTGGCGCGGTCGACCTTTTCAAGCACAACATATTCATACAAACAAAGCCAAAGTCGACATTCAGGTTGAATAACCAAAAAAAACATAAACGGTCGACCTTGAAACCCATTAGGTCGACCAATTGGGTTACCTCGCAAGTACAGAAGTCCAAGTGTTGTGGCCTAAATTCAAATACGAAGAATTGTCTCGTCAGGTCGACCTGGTTGACGTCACGGTCGACCGAATTGAATTCTGCACCCAACAATATATCAAGTTAGCCGGTGGAAATCACGCATTAAAAAAGAAGACGGCGAATGCTACATTAGGTCGACCTCACCTTAGACCTGGTCGACCACTTCCAACACGTACAACAGCAACCGCGAACGATCTTCTTCACAAAGGCTCTAAGTCGGAAAGAAACCTAATTCAGACTTGGTGGCGTTGAAGGGGACTTATATTCGTATTTATAGAGATTTAGGACGTGAATGGGTCGACCCAATTCGTTTCCTTGTCCAATTGTGGAACCTTTCTGGTGTTGGAATCCATATCCAATACGGATACGGTGTGAAGGCGGTCGACCTCTTCATAATGCGGTCGACCGGTTAGGTGCACAAGGGTCGGCCTATGAGATATTTGGGTCGACCTTTCATTCTGTTAGACCACCAAAGCAGTCGACCGTATTATGTAAGAGGTCGACCGCGTCTCGGAACCCAACATAAATGAATTAGTCCATTCGGTCGACCGCATGTTGGATTCGGTCGACCGAAAAGTCCATGTTACGGTGACATGCATGTCACTGTAGCAAAATCCTAAAAGTTTACGCTTGTACTTTTACCAATCATTTCGCTTTTATCTAAAAAGTAGCTTTTGACTGTATTGGACCAAACTGAAATTAACTACTAATGCTTTGAGTTGTTAAAAGCAACGAGAAAATCCAGATACTTGATTTACAATGTTGATGGTGTTTTCTTCTGGGCTGGAGATACAATAATGTCAATTAATGTTGTAATACCATATAGAGAAAGAAAGTCGATTTCGAATTATATTTTTTTTTTGATTCGTTGGAGGCCGAAGCCAAGAAAGAGTTACAATAAAGAGTGGTGCTCAGACAAAAAAGGTGAGAAGATAGGAACTTCACACCCGCAAAAAGAAAATACAATAAGTGACGAACCGCTCAAACAAAATGACTTTTGTGAGAAAACTCTAAATACCAAGAATTGACATGGAGACCAAAGGACAAAGGAAAAATCATAGAGAAAGAGTTCATGCATCCGTCGGGATGACTCTTTAAGCGTTCGTTGGATCGGGGTTTATAGCTATAGATGATTCAACCCCTTCCTCTGATAGAGCATGGTTCATCGTGTGCTTGTTGATGAAGTTGGCATTTAACACTTCTAAGTCTTGAAGGGTTATGGGGATAGATTGCTCCATACCTTTAGTATGCTTTTTCTTCTTCGTCACCAAACCCAAAATGGGTTTTTTGTTGTCGTTGTTCTTCAGTGAGATTCCCTGCTTCTGATGTTGGTTACTGCTCCGTACCTTCTTCATTCTCTCCGTTATTGACGGGCTTCCTTTGTTCGAAGTCCGAGCTTCTAGCGGTTGCACTTCGATTATGTGAATTGTAGTTCCATTTGGACCTGTAATTGTGCGAACCGGCGGGGGAACGATAGTTTGAACGGAAGAGTTAGTGGAGCTGGATGTATGGCTTGGCCCGAACTCTTCTTTGGATGTAGATGGAGCGTTGGGCCCAGACATTGTAGAGAGGCCCACAGGGTTAAGTGGAGCTTTTCCCAAAAGCCCATCAGAAATGGGTGCCGGCGCCCTCCCCTCTGTTACCGAGGGGTGCTTCTCCTTCAAAAAAATATTGTTCTTCTTCTTATCCAACTCAGTACGTAGCGTCCCTGCCATCACCATGCCGTCTTCAATTCTGTGCGCCAAGGGAAGATTTTGCTTTGATTTTTTGTCATCTGAAGACCCTCCCATACTTCGCCCAGATGATGTCGGTTGGTAGTTGTTGATTGCTTGTGAATTAAATCCCCCCTCATGCACATCGTTAATACGCCTGGCAGCTCCCTCTCTGTTCTGGATCTGGGCATCGATCGAAGCGGAAGAAGGCAGAGATTTATGGTGGCGGGATGGGGCGTCTGACATCGCAACAGTCTTCAATTGGGTTGCATGGGGATCCTTTAATGAGGCGGTTGGAGGGGTGGTTGTGTCGCTTCTAGCTGTCGGTTTCTCCGGCGGTGGCGAGGTATTGCCGGTCGAATTGGATGCCGGCGAGCGAGCAGCAGCCTTCTGCTGGTGTGATGCATTCGGACGGCGAGATGACCTTCGATTCACTTGCATCCATGGTCCATAACCGGTGAGTTCCTCGGGAGGTGTTGCCGCAGTTAAGGGAATCATCGTTGCAGCAGGGGATTGAAAGATTTGGGAGTCCACACAACGACTCTTTTCGAATTATATACTGCTGGTTTGTTGCAGTTGGAGTTTGCAGAGGCAAGTTATTAATTACACGACTACCAGACAAAACGTTCATTGCATGAACCTTAAAATTATTGCTATAGGACAACAAATAATTGATGGACTCAGGAAGGAACAGAAGAAATGCCATTTGCAGGCCGGCCAGACCAGCACCAAGGCCACGGTTTGGAAAGACCAAAGACCACGATGGCCTATGGAATTGAAGTTGGCCCAGGCAAGGCTCCAGAATACGCAAGCAAATCATCCATACATTTCTATCGACCCCAATTGCTAATGGGTTGTTCCATATTAATAGAACCCGTTCTGTTTGTGAAACAGTATCATACTGACGTCAATCAGACTGGAATTTTTTTGGCTGGAGTCTAAACTAGCAGGTGGGTATTTAGTTGTGTGAAATAGTTGAACATAATTGAATCACGATCTAAATATAAAATATCATAATGCTGTTTGTTACGGTTTTACAATCTTTGCATAGAAGTTTACAAAACTTGATGCACTTAGTTTTCTCGTTTAATTATCAACATAAGAATTATCCCATAGTAGTAACAGTGTTAATAAAATTTATCGGGATTTTGAGCGGTGTGTGTGAACTATCAAGAAAATGAAATGAAAAATAACTTTTGAATACTACATTGGTGCGGTATGACAAGAGAAGTGTGTATTTGAATAGCAAAGCCCAAGAAGGATACTAAAAGGAGTAGAAGGAAGTGGTCTCTCATGTTTTTGTCACTCAACTCAAAATTGGATTTGTCAAATAGATTTGACTTGGTTGGAGTTTTTTTTTGCACTGGATTAGATTGGTTTTTTAACCAACCAAAACCAAACTGCTACAACAGTTGTAGTAAACTGCTCGGTTCATATTCATTGGTCGAACCGGTGCAATAGTTGGGTATCAACCACTAGAACCACTACAATTCTACAATGATTGTGGCTGATAAGTATTCTACAGATAGTACTAGCCCCTCTGCTTTTTTTAAATAAGTTTGTCCTGCAATTTTTTTTGTTTGTAGATAAAGACTTACTGTAACATCCCGAACCTTTTCCCGACGAAAATATTGTCTGTTTTGGGCCTCGACTCTCATGGTTTTCGACTTGGCGTGCAATGCAAGGTGACTTCCCATAAGGTCCCCCATCCTTGTTGTACTCCATACTGAGCAAGTTTAACTTCGGAGTTCTCACAAGGACTTCTTCATTCACCCCAAAACGCGTATTGTCAGTTAAGACCGGTTTCCTACTTATGAATCATGGATCCAGTGCAGTCAAAATCGCGCATTAAAACATAAAAACTTATGTTTTTACGTATCCAGGCCACCAAAATGTTTCAGTTTCTACCTAAAGTCGCTTAGTCACAAAAATTGGTAAAAACATGGGTAAAATCGGTAAAATCGCTTAAAATCGGTAAAATCGCGATTCTGAAGCGTTTTTATACGATTTTGTTCATCTCATAAAAATGTGCTAATTTGCCCAAAATGATGTAATTTTGGAGACATATCAGCAAAAAATAAAAAAAAAGGAAAACATGATTCATCACTCGTTCTACAACTAGTGTCGAGATAGGGGCTTCACATTAGGTTGAAAAGACACCTAATGGTATTCTCAACAGCCGCTGACCTTCTATCAGTCTTCTCCCTTAATCTTCACTTGTGGCTCTTACCTGGGTTACGATAAAAGTTTATGGGTAATTGATCGTATGTAATTATGTAAAATCAAACCAGCTTATGAGAATTTGGATTATCAAGCTTGTTTACAAGTTACGATCTACGTTTATGAGCTTATTAATAAGATGTTATGAGTTTTCTCTACTTTTGAGTCAACACAAATTAGTTTATGTGTTAGATATTATATTTTAATTGTGAATTACATGTAGTTATCTACTTATCTAAAATCTAAACACTCACATTTTACATACTATATGTTGTACTTAACATATTTTAGCTATTTTAGAGGGTGCATAAAAAACTTACGCTTTGATTCTACGTTTTACGATTTTACCTATTTTCCGCTTCTAGGTAGAATCGCGCTTTTAACTGCATTGCATGGATCTCTCCCGTGCTTTGTCGATGTGGGATTTGCTAAAGGTATTATATACACCCCCCTCTGGGACTCAACGCCCTCGTTGAGGTTTGCCCCACCATCGTTCAAGAGGGATGCAAAGAGGCTCTGATACCACTTGTAACATCCCGAATCTTTTACTGACGAAGATATTGTCTGCTTTGGGCCTCGACCCTCACGGTTTTCGACTTGGGGTGCAATGCAAGGTGACTTCCCATAAGGTCACTCATCCTTGTTGTACTCCACACTGAGCACGTTTAACTTCGGAGTTCTCACAAGAACTCCTCATTTCACCCCAAAACGCGTCTTGTTAGTTAAGGCCGGTTTTCTACTTATGAACCATGGATCTCTCCCGTGCTTTGTCGATGTGGGATTTGCCTAACGTGTTACAAATACATTTCTCTTTGTTGCATTCTTCTCTCTACAAAAGAAAAAAAATCGTGTGACATCTCTTCATTCTTGAGTCCACAAGTTAATGGGATTTCAAGTACCGATACGTCATCAAAGGTACACCTGTTCTATCATGATGGGAATAATTTCAGAACCTTGGTAGAAGGAAAACTAAATTCTATTGGCTTAAATATTGCCTATGCATATATGAACAATTCTCTCCAATTATACGCATATTCATCTTTCTGCTTAAATTTTTGTCTATTTCAATTTTTATACGTGACATACTTGCCAACTAAATTATGTTGGCTCAAATATTGTCTATGCATATTTGAATAATTCTATCCAATTATACACATTTTAATATTTATGCTTAAAATTTTGACTATTTCAATTTTTATACGTGATAATACACACAACTTGCATCTCGAGAAACCTAAATTAAATATAGGTTAGGCACAACAATGTTTGAATTGTGGTGACTAGATGTCTTTTTTTTTCCTTCTCATTGATTTTAAGTGTCCAGTCCTACCATGTGATTTAAGACAATGTTTAATATATGAGGTTCTCAGGTTTTGAACACGTTATCTCTAAGAGAAAACAACTATAATATTCAATAACTCGAGTTATTACGAGGACTTGAACAACCACATCTTATGCATATAAATAAACTATCACATCCAAAAAACAATTTAACGAAGCTCATCTCTCGCTAGTGGCGGAGGCATGTTAAGCCCAGGGGAGCTTAGAACTCTCTTCAACTTTCGAATGTACGTAAATTTACATGTAAATTTTGTAATAAATTCTAAAAATTCAAAAAAGCGACGAATCGATAGAAGAGGCAAATGCGATTGCGAAGATGACAACAGTTGAAACACTATCCAAAAGAAGGACCGTGCAACCCCGTACCCCGCAAGATATGGAACTTCGTCGGATTGAGGTCGAGGGGACCATTGTGTATCCACGTGGTCAAAGAAGAAGGTCAAGGTCTGTACCACCTCTTCGCTTTCATCATGATGCTTAGATTGGTATCTTGGAATGTTAGAGGTGTGCGGGATTCGGATAAGCAGTATAGGATTAGAGAATTGTTGGACATGCATAAACCAAATGTTGTGTGCCTACAGGAAACAAAAGTTGAAGAATGGGATGATATTATGGTTTCTTTTGTGTGCAATAACCGTAATTTAGAGTGGGTGGAAAAATCATCGGTCGGCTTGTCAGAGGGTCTTCTTGTTGCTTGGGATAAGGATGATTTTGAACTTCAGGGGAAGTGGATTGGATTGTATTGTGTGGTGGTGGTGTTGAGACATAGGGCAACCAATACTACTTGGCTTCTCATTAATGTGTACGGTCCTTGTGCTGCAAATGAGCGACGAGCATTCTTTGCTGAATTAAATGCTTGTTTGAATTGGTGAGATTTTCCTTCTTGTATTGTTGGCGATTTTAATGTGGTTCGTTCTCAAGATGAAGTGGTTGGGGAAGCTAGGAGTGTGGCAGAGATGAATCTTTTTAATGATTTTATCAATGATCGTGAGTTGATAGACTTGCCTCTGTTGGGAGCTCGATTTACATGGTCTAACTTCAGGGAGGGGCCTTCTTTTTCAAGATTGGATCGTGCACTTATTTCGACACAATGGGATCAATCTTTTCCTGAATGTAAGTTGAGGGCTCTCACCAGTGTATGCTCGGATCATTTTCCTTTATTGGTGTCGTGTGGTGATGAAAGGATTCTGCTAAGTCCTTGGCGATTTGAGACGATGTGGTTTGATCATGAGGATTTTGCCAATAAACTCAAACTGTGGTGGGAGTCGGCAATTACAGGGTATGGATATTTCTTTCTATGTTCAAAGAAGTTGAAACAATTGAAAGCTTCTTTAAAAGTGTAGAATAAAGAAGTTTTTAAACGGGTGGATGAGGAGATCAGATTGACATTGGAATTGGTTTCTATGTTGGATGCATTAGAAGAAAGTGGAAGGATGGGTGAGTAAGAAAGGACTCAACGAGCTCTTTTGAAATGTCATTTGGATAGATTGTGGAAGAGAGAAGAGATGTCTTGGAGACAGAAATCTAGAGAAACTTGGTTGAAGTGGGGTGACCAGAATACCGTATTTTTTCATCGAGTGGCTAACCAGAATAGAAGAAGAAATTTTGTTGATAAAATTATGGTAAATGGGTCCATATGTGTGGGCCAAGAAGAAGTTTCCAATGCTATTGTGGGTCAATATTTCTGAAGACATACGTGAGAGGCCTTTTCCTTCATTGTTGGCTTTCCCTTCTCTGCCATCACATACTCATGATAGTCTTGTGCAGCCTTTCTTAGAAGGAGAGATTTGGAATGTAGTAAAGAAGTTCTCGGGAGATAAAGCACCAGGACTAGATGGATTTCCAATGATTTTCTTTAAGAGACATTGGGACATCGTGAAGGAAGATGTTTTAAAGGCTTTGAATGAGTTTCATCGTACAAGTGTTCTCCCCAAGATGGTCATTGCTACCTTCTTATGTCTTATTCCTAAAAGGAGGTTGTAGAGGATATAAAAGATTTAAGACCTATTAGTTTGGTTTCCAGTTTGTACAAGATCCTTTCCAAAGTGCTTATGGAGCGCATGCGGGAGTTCATGGGTGAATTAGTTGTTGAGGAACAATGTGCTTTTGTGGGGCATAGACAGATTTTGGATGCTTCTTTGATCGCTAATGAGCTGATTTATTCTAGAAAGAGAAGTGGAAGATCGGGGTTGGTTTTCAAATTGGATATTGAGAAAGCTTATGACAATGTCAATTGGGAGTGTTTGTTATCTACAATGAAGAGCATGGGATTTCCAATCACTTGGATAACATGGATTAAGAGTTGTATCTCTACAACTACCTTCTCTGTTCTTTTTAATGGGGAGGCCTCATGATATTTTTCTAGTGAGAAAGGGCTTCGTCAGGGTGACTCCCTATCACCCTTTCTATTTATTCTTGTCATGGAGATTTTATCCGGGATCATTAGGATGCTTCGAGCACAAGGATGGTAATTGGTTTCTTTATGGGCGAGACAACACAGATGGGGGAGGTTACTCATATCCTTTATGCAGATGATACCATGATTTTTTGTGATGCATCGGAAGAACAGGTTCAGTATATTCTCACAGCTCTCATTATCTTCCAAACTGTGTCGGGGTTCAAGGTGAATTTACACAAGAGTAAGATGATGGTGGTTGGAGAGGTGTCAGATCCTCTTCGCTTTGCAAGGATCTTTGGGTGCGATGTTGAAACTATTCCCGCAACTATCTTGGGCTACCTTTAGGTACACGGGCCTCCTCAATTGCAGTGTGGGAACCGGTTCTTACTAGAGTTCAATCTAGAATAACATCATGGAAGACGAGATTTCTCTCCTTTGGTGGAAGGTTGGTTCTTCTTAAAAGTGTGTTGTCCAGTTTGCCTATCTACTTCCTCTCCCTCTTTAAAGCTCCTGCTACAATTATTGCTAGACTGGAAAAGCTTTTCAATGATTTTTTATGGTCGGGTACAGGAGAGACTAAACGGTTGCACCTTGTTCGTTGGGAGGTGGTGAAAACCCCTTTTAATCGGGGTGGCTTAGGGGTTTTGGATATGAGGGTCATGAACCGTGCATTATTGGGAAAGTTGGCGTGGAGATTCGGCATGGAGAGAGATGCATGGTGGAGGAAGTTAATTGTGATGAAATGTGGGAGAGGTGAGTCCGATTGGCACCAATGGTGGAATTTGGGTTCTTCCGGATGGTTTGTATGGAAGTATATTGTAAATTAGGGTTCTTTCTTTTGGAAGTTTGCCTATATTGAT
Source organism: Linum tenue (assembly GCA_946122785.1). Taxonomy (NCBI): domain Eukaryota; kingdom Viridiplantae; phylum Streptophyta; class Magnoliopsida; order Malpighiales; family Linaceae; genus Linum; species Linum tenue. The sequence goes on along the minus strand of CAMGYJ010000003.1, from coordinate 20,976,550 downwards.
CCTGGGGGAGAGAATGGGGGTTCTTTTTGGCATGATGTGTGGATTCCTGGGAAACACTTAGCGAGAGAATTTCCAAGGATTGCAGCAGCTACACAATCCTTAGACGTGTATGTTTCTGACATGTTTGATGTGGATGGCAGGTTGTTTCAAACAATTCCCCTTACCATTGCACTACGAGGAGGTGCACATCAGGAGTATTTCGATCTAATGAAGCTCCTCTCAACTCTCAATCCCTTGTTGATTACCGCTGGGCCTCCATCTTTGGTGTGGCCACTCGAGAGTTTGAGGGGATTCTCTGTGCACTCTTTTGCTACCAAGCTCATACAGGATCAATTCAAGGGAGATAGTTCCTTCCCCCACAAGCTTATTTGGATCCCTCTCGTTCTTTCTAAAATTTGTTGCTTTGTGTGGATGGCGGCTCATAACAAGGTATCTACGTTGGATAATCTTCGTAGAAGAGGCATGACTTTCCCTAACCGATGCCCATTATGTAAGTGCAATGAGGAGTCCGTCTGTCACATTCTTTTCTGATGTCCTTTTGCCTCTACTATTTGGTCTACCTTCCAGAAGGTCTTTTCAATCTTTGGGCCATTTCCAGAGGACCCGAAGATGTTTTTGTTAGCATGGAGAAGTGCGGTTCGTCTTTCTCGATTTAATAGGTGCAAGAGGTTTCTTCCTCGTGCTGTGTTTTGGCTTATTTGGTTGGAAAGAAACCATCGGGTTTTCAGAGATACAGAGTCACCACCACGAAGCATTTGCTATAAGATCATTCATTCGGTTAGGAGATGGATGCTCGCTCGAAAGTTGATTACAGATGACGTGTGCCAGGAATGGTTCCGGATATTATCCACTAGTTAGATAGTTTTTGTTCTTGAGTGTCTTTTTGTTGTAATGTAGTATCACTTGAGGAGCGTTTTTTATTTTATTTTTTTAGTCTTCTCTTTCTGTGTCGTTCTTGGTTTGAGTTTTCGTCCCATCTTTGGGATTTTTCTTAATGTTTTCCGTTTTGTTTCTTTCCTTGCTCCTTTCAACTGTTGGTTGAATTTTTGTCTTATTTTCTTTTTGTTCGTCTTAATAAATTTTTTTTTTTTTTTTTTTTTTAGATAAGGGTGATATATGTTACTTTTTTTTTTTTTGTTATTAGGTACTACTGAAGGGACTCGAACCTAAGACCTCCAGGTTCATGACTAGTGGTATTTAAAATTTAAAAATTTAAAAAATTTAAAAAATTTAAATTAATAAATTTTTTTTTTGATGAATAAAATTTCCTCAATTATAAAAAAAAATACTTTTACCTCCTCTCCAAAGACCATCGTTCTATCCCTTCAAGGGTATCTTTTTTTAGCCCATACGAGAAAGTTGTTTTTGAGAAAAAAGGGTGAGAAATTAAGAATTTATTTAAATACCTAATATAAAAACAGAAGATTAAATATCAGCCAGTGCTTTGTTTGTTTCCCCAATCTGTTCCACTTCTCTGAAAATGGCAACATTTATCCAGAGGGTAAATGACAAATGGGTCTAACTGACTGGAATCGTCCCACAGCAAAAACACTCAAACCTCCTCCTTTTTCCAAAAAAAAAAAAAAAAAAAAAAAAAGTTACTGTGTTCGTTTTGAATTTCAGTCAGTAAATACTAAGTTACTGCTAACTACTGAGTCGGCTCTTCTCTATAAATAGACTCCGATCCCAACCCGCTTCCTTCGCCTCTCTAAAGAAACGGAGAGAAACCACCGAGTTACTGCGGTGTAAAGTAGACTAAAGAAACTGGGAATCAATGATGTGTGGGGAAAAGCTTCGTTCTTCGACGGCGACGTCGTTGCATGTCGCCGCATTTTGCGTCGTGGTGGCGGCGATGATTATCGGCGTCCAAGGTTCACACAAAGTGTACCCGGAGTTGCAGTCTCTCCCCGCCGAGAAGGTCGACGAAACTCACCGGACCGGCTACCATTTCCAGCCTCCTAAGCACTGGATCAACGGTATTTTTTTAATGTGTCATATAATGGTGGTTTCAGATCTAGTTTTCCTCCATGTAATAACGACCTTATATATGCATGTTAACTGCAAAACGGGGGATAACATGAGAAGATACCAATTTTCTTAAGAAATTATAGGACTCATATAAAAATACACATTTCTTAGAAAAAAAAAAGGTAAATAAGAGATTATATAACTTACAACTTTGTGTTAGACAAGAAGAGTTGGTGACTCATTTGTGCTTTACCCAGTGAAGGAGCTAGGTAAAGTCAGGAAGGACTTTAACTCACTCAAATTTAAATTATAAGTAAAATTCATAATTTTTGTAGGAAATAGAATAATCGATAAGAGGTTAGCTTTTCTCTTTCAAATAACTTAGTTAAAGTCAGCCCCATTCGAATTCGTGATTTTATCTATCACAACATGTTACGGTAGATATTGCTTTACCGTTATCACAAGTAGGGTCGGAGGGAGTGTGTTGGGACTTGGGAGCAGTTCCCTAGCACACCCTTGACTTGGGAGAACAAGGATTAAAAATGAGTTAGAGACTTCTTATCCATAGTCCTTAGTTTTTTCTAAAAGTTAATAATATACATTTAAATTATTTAAGTTATATAGATTAAGTCATAGTTTGTAGATACATAAAATAAATCAAAACAAAAACCACATACAATTAATCTAACCTTTTAAATTTGTAATTTTTAGATAATTCTTAGTCCAAACGGGTGATGGCTCTTATCGTCTCAAAATATCAGTAGACCAATTTATTGGGGGTTCAAACATCTAAGTTCTAACTATGTTACCTTTTCCATTCCATCAATTTATGAAAGACGAAACTCTTCCTCTCAAACATGGTCGCTAAGTCGCTCTCCTCTATCATTCCATTCCAACCGATGTTCGTCAGCTATCCATGATTACTAGAATGACTTCAGCGTAACTCTCCATGAATTGGAATGATTAACAAAATTATGAATAATTAGTTGGTAAGATATATTGACAATGAGGTCTTTCGTAGTTTATATATATCACAATTTTTATTAGGATAGAAAAATATTGTGACTCATTGCAAAAAATTAGTAATTTCTCATATAAGATATATTTATTTATTTGTAAAAAAGTGGACCACTTATATAAAATTCTGGCTAAACCGTAAAATGAGCATCTTTTCTTTATGACCAGATTGAGCATCTTTGTTTGTTTAATTTCTTCCATATACCATCATAATGTAGGCAAACATTAAATCATAATCAAATCATATTAAAAACAAGATTTAGAACACAGATTCACCCTATCATAGGCATTCCATTTAACATCGGATTTAGCAACTCATAGCACTTGTTCATATATTTTTTGGACTTATAACACTTGATATAGATAAAAAGGTTTATTTTTCCCCCTAGTCTTATGTATTTGATTTCTTTAGTGAAAAAATAAAAGTAAATTAATTAGGGTTGCAGCTTTCTATCCATGCTATGTATAGTCATTTTTCACCCCCACTGAATTGTCAAAAAACATTTCTTCACACTGCAATAGGTTGGGTTGGTGGAATCAGGGCTGGATCTCTTTTCCATAGCCCCCAAACTTTGAGAGAACTTGTTAGTGGGGAGTGCCTAAAATTTGCACAGTTGCAGTGATAGTAAGGTAAAAGAAGTTTATCTAAAGCCTGCTTCCAAGTGGAAAATGGCTTCGAGATGAGGGATTGGTGGCGGTAGTGGTTATTGGCTTTACATGGTTGAAAAACTAGCTGGAGGTTTCTATGTTTGGCGACCATTAGCATGCGGGTTAGAAAAGCATTGTTTCCATACTACCTTACTGAACCCTTTGTGACTCAACAAATGGCTTAGATTCTCGTTGGACCTTTTCGAGCACTACAGATCGATTAAATCTCATCCACCGAAATCGAAATGAAAAAAAAAGAAAGAAAAAACCAAAACATCACATACATTTGGTAAGTCAAGAAAATCATACCAGCTCGTACTATTAAATTAGAATTGCACTATGGAGATCCCAAGTTCTCTTGACTAAAGTTTCACCTACTTGTGTTGTTTTCTCCTTTGTCACACCATGTGATGGTCATGGATGTTCCAAACTGTCAATAATGGGCCCACAGATCCAAATGGTAAGTCAGAAGCCCATCTTTCTACATTCCTGTTCTTCAACATTTGTCACTTGCGGAAAGAAATTAACAATTTAGTGCCAAATTCCCACCCAGGCCCAATGTACTTCAACGGCTTGTACCATTTGTTCTACCAATACAACCCCAAGGGCTCAGTCTGGGGAAACATCGTATGGGCCCACTCAGTATCCAAGGACCTCATCAACTGGCAGGCCCTGGAGCCCGCAATCGAGGCCACGAAGCCCTTCGACATCAAAGGCTGCTGGTCCGGATCCGCCACCATCCTCCCGGGCAACAAGCCCGTCATCCTCTACACGGGTGTCGACAAACACAACCGCCAGGTCCAAGACTACGCCGTCCCCACGAACCTCTCCGACCCTTACCTCCGGTCCTGGGTCAAACCCAGCAAGGGGAACCCGTTCATCAACCCAGACCGGTCCGTCAACGCCAGCGCCTTCCGCGACCCGACCACCGCCTGGTTCGTCAACGGCGAGTGGCACACCGTGGTCGGGAGCAAGCGTGACATGGTCGGGGTCGCTTACCTGTACACGAGCAAGGACTTCAAGAAGTGGGTTAGGGCGAAAGAGCCGCTCCACTCGGCTCGGGGAACCGGGATGTGGGAGTGCCCCGATTTCTACCCGGTTTCGCCCACTGGGCGGAGGGGCCTGGACACGTCAGCGTTGGGGAAGGAAGTGAAGCACGTGTTTAAAGTCAGCTTGGACTTGACGAGGTTCGATTACTACACGATCGGAGTGTACGACAAGGAGAAGGAGAAGTATGTTCCGGATTTGGGCTCGGTGGACAGTTGGGCCGGGCTCCGGTACGACTACGGTAACTTCTATGCTTCTAAATCGTTCTTCGACTACAAGAAGCACCGCAGGGTTTTATGGGGTTGGGCCAACGAGTCCGATGGCGAGGCCCGTGATAAGGATAAGGGTTGGGCCGGAATTCAGGTAAACAACCACGATTGTGAAATCATATCTACAACTATACATGTGGTAGAATATTTTGTAATAAAATCGTGATTTAACCATTGCAGCTGATCCCGAGAAAGGTGTGGCTGGACCCAAGTGGGAAGCAACTGTTGCAGTGGCCTATTGAAGAGCTGGAGAAACTGAGAAGTCCTAATCCACGTAAATTGAGCTCCAAAGTTTTGAGGAAAGGACAGTACGTTGAAGTAGACGGGACCACTGCTGCCCAGGCTGACGTGGTGGTCACCTTCTCATTCCGGAGCCTCGACAGAGCTGAGCCCTTCGATCCCAAATGGGCCGACATTCCGGCCCAAGACGTCTGTCATCAGAAGGGCTCGACCGTTCCAGGTGGGCTTGGGCCGTTTGGGCTGCTCACCGTAGCCTCCGAGAAGCTCGAGGAGTTCACTCCGGTCATGTTCAGGGTGTTCAAGAAAGGCGGCAAGCACGTCGTTCTCTTCTGCTCCGATGCCACCAGGTTAATAACATCCATTTTTTTTTATAATTTCTCTACCACATTATCTTGTTTTAAATATTTCTTTTTATGAGGGCGATATAGATCTGTTTTTGGTTTGCTTTCAGTTCTAGCCTGGCCAAGGGGCTGTACAAGCCGTCGTTTGCTGGATATGTGGACGTTGACGTGTCTAAAACCAAGAAGATTTCCCTGAGGAGCTTGGTAACTTTCTGAAAAACTTTTGCCTGTTTGGTAAAATTACTTTTACGTCATCGAGAACTGAAGATATTGTTGTTATGAATGAATGGAATGTTATAGATTGATCATTCGGTGGTGGAGAGCTTCGCGGAAGGAGGGAAAACGGTGATATCGTCGAGGGTTTATCCGACGCTGGCAACAGGTACAAAAGCCCGTCTCTTCTTGTTCTGAAAGAATCGTAAGATGCGAAAAGAAAACAGTGACACGATGTTTACGTGGTTCTTCTCATTCAGTGTGAATGAGCTTACTCCACGGAGAAGTTATGCTATCTCAGCTTCTTATTGTAGTTTCGCAGTCGATTACAAGCTTACATATATAGCTCTCTTCACCCTTCTACGAATAGCAACTAGGGTTTAGAAAAGAGTGGTATTGGGCTAACAAGAGAGACCCGACCCATGCAGCCCTAAACGACTACGTACTACAAACGTATGGGCTTCTATATATCTTTCACTCCCCCACAAGCTGAGGCATGCAGATTACAAATGCCCAGCTTGGATAAGAGTGCATGAAACCGGTCACCAGTCAGACCCTTAGTGAAGAGATCGGCGAGTTGAGCCTGAGAGGAAACCTTCTGAGGAAGAATGGCACCAGAAGTGACATGATCACGAACAAAATAGCAGTCTAACTCAACGTGCTTCGTACGTTCGTGGAACACCGGATTAGCCGCGATGTGAAGAGCGGCTTGATTATCACAGCGAAGAGTAGTAGGCTGGTCGGAGGACACTCCTAATTCACGAAGGAGAGCACGGAGCCAAATCACTTCACTGGTGGCACTGGCCATAGCGCGATATTCAGCCTCAGCGGAGGAACGCGCAACAACAGTCTGCTTTTTGGTACGCCAGGAAACCGGCGCAGCCCCTAAGGTAATGAAGTAGCCAGAAGTCGATCGGCGAGACGATTGACACCCTCCCCAATCTGCATCACAGTAAGCAGTTAATTGTAAAGGACCAGTAGAGGGAAGGAAAATACCTTGACCAGGAGCTGCTTTGAGGTAGCGAAGCACACGCGCAGCACCGTCGAGGTGAGCGGGAGTGGGAGCATGGACATAGCGGCTGAGAATGTTAACCGCATAAACTATATCCGGCCGAGTGACAGTGAGGTACTGCAAACGGCCAATCAACCGACGATAGGCGGCGGCATCATCAGCAGAGACAGGTGTACTAGCATCATCCGGAGGACGAGTAAGCTGGTGGTGCTGTTCAATGGGGAAAATGCTAGGACGACTACCTGACAGGCCGCTGTCACGCAATAGATCCATGGTATACTTGCGTTGACAGAGGGTGATGCCAGCCTGGGAACGAGCCACCTCGATACCCAAGAAATATTTTAGAGGACCCAAATTTTTTATACCAAACTGACGGTGAAGAGTATCTTTCACCTTCTCAATGAAATCCAAGTCATTTCCAGCAAGAATAACATCGTCAACGTAGATTAAGGCGACAACGTACGTGCCCCGATGACGGCGAACAAAAAGAGAGTAATCTGCCCGAGAACGCTGAAAACCCAAATCCAACAGGGTGGAAGCAAACTTAGCATACCAGTTCCGGGAAGCCTGTTTCAACCCGTAGATTGATTTATGCAGACGACAAACACGAGAATCTCCTCGATCAGCAAAGCCGGGGGGAATTCGCATGTAAACCTCCTCCTGGAGATCGCCATGGAGGAAGGCGTTGTCGACGTCGAGTTGGTGAACTGCCCAACCCCGGACAGCCGCAATGGCAAGCAGGCAACGAACACTTACTAGCTTAGCGACCGGGGCAAAAGTGTCGTGATAGTCGATGCCCTCAGTCTGCGTAAAACCTTTTGCAACAAGCCGTGCTTTGTACCGTTCGATGCTTCCATCCGGCTTGTATTTAATTTTATAAACCCACCGGCAGTCTATAACCTTCTTTCCGGGAGGTAATTCAACAAGGGACCAAGTGCCATTGTCAACTAAAGCAGCAATTTCACGCTTCATAGCCATACGCCACTCATGATATTGCACTGCATCGCGGAAATGGACGGGTTCTGTTTGACTAGAAACAGCCGCCAAAAAGCTCCGGTGAGAAGGAGAGAAGCGCTCATAAGTGACATAATTGGTCATGGGATAAGGAATGTTGGAAGGTGGAAGCTCAACGTCAAAGTTCTCAAGCTTCTTGGGAACTTGACGTGTCCGCAAGCTGCGACGAGGAGCATCCGATGGAGGCTCGATATCCGGACTGGGAGGGGAGGAATCAGCAGCTGCTCGTGGAGAAGAGGCAGAAGCTGAAGGCTCGGACGAGGAGGGCCTTGAAGGCGGCTCGACCGGGACGGCAGTTGGTGGCTCCTCATGATGTTCAGGCAGGCCATCAACATGAACAGGAATGTGAGGAGGAGAGGGATGAAGCGAAACAATTGGTGCAGTAGAAGTTGGAGCAGCAAAAGGAAAACTGTCTTCAACAAAATGGACATCTCTGGATGTGTAGAAGGTCTTCGTGCCCAAGTCATACAAGCGGTACCCCTTCTGGAAAGCAGGATATCCCATAAAAACTGAACGTCGACCCCGATCACCAAACTTTGAAAGGTTCTTGTGCGTGTCTTTGCCATAGGCCAGGCACCCAAATACTCGGAGATGTGCATAAGATGGCGCTTTCTTAAGAAGAATCTCGTAGGGAGTTCGATTCTGCAAGGCTTTCGAGGGCATCCGATTGATGAGATACGTGGCTGTAAGCACACATTCTCCCCAAAATCGAACCGGAAGATTGGCACGGAACATGAGAGCTCGAGCTGTCTCGAGTAGGTGGCGATGTTTTCGTTCGACAACACCGTTCTGCTGAGGCGTGTCGGTACACGAGGTCTGCAGTATAATGCCACGCTCATCATAAAAAGAACGCAATCCAACAGTCTGAAACTCGAAACCATTGTCAGCCTGGATGCGAGCTACCTGTTGTCCAAACTGATTAGAAGCCATGTTGATGAACATCTTTAAGTAGCCTTCGACATCGGATTTGTAACTCATCAAATAAATCCAAGTGGCTCGGCTAAAATCATCAACTATAGTGAGAAAATATCGAGCAATATTCTGAGTGGGGACTTTGAAACCACCCCAAATATCCACATGAATAACCTCAAAACAACGACTAGTTCGTATCGAACTCTTAGGAAAAGGCAAACGTGTCTGTTTAGCACGCATACAAGAATCGCAAGTATCAACCTTGCAGTTATTCTTAACCGAACGAAGTAAAAAAGAAGCCTTGTGCTGTGATGGATGACCCAACCGAGAGTGCCACAACTCCCCAACTGCCGTCTCACTTTTGGTCACCAAGGCTTGAGATTCCTGGACACCAAACAGTCGCAGATAATATAATCCATCACGAAGTTGTCCCGTCCCAATCATCTTCTTGGAACGTGAGTCCTGAATAACGCAAAAGTCGCGTAAGAAAATCAAAACCACATCAAAGTCTTGAGTAAGTCTGCTGACCGAGAGGAGGTTGCATTTGAATAATGGAATACTTAGAACACGACTGAGCTTCATTCCATTTGCTAAATTAACCTCACCAATGCGTTTGACGCCAATGCGATCCCCATTAGGAATACTCACCGGAAGATAACCAGATACTTCTTCTGAATTCTCTAGCATACTATCATCATTAATTATATATTCGTTACATCCTGAATCGATGATCCATTCCGAACCAGAGAGAAGTTTACCTGCCATATTCACTTGGGCTTCCCCGAAAGATTGATGGGCAGACCCGGAATGGGCATTTTGTCCGAGAAACTGAAGGAGCTGTTGGACCTGCTCAGAGTTAAGTCCTGGAATGGTGACACCTGCTGCTGCCGAAGACTGAGCTGCACGCGGCCTATTCGGACGCCCACCGCGAGGCTTCTCGTCCCTCTCTTCCGAACGAGGTCGCCTCTCCGGCCAACCAATGAGATGATAACAAGCTTCTTTGGTATGGCCAATGCGATGACAATGACTACACTTGGGACGCTCTTTACGATCAGCACCCTTTCCACGATTATCTCCTTTGCTAGAATCCGTGGAGTCACGATCATAATGAGTTTGGAAGGCGGCCGCCTCGACTTGAGGTCTTCTGTTTGCGGCAATTTGTTGTTGCTGTTCCTCAGTTGAGACTAGCCTATAAGCTTCTGCAAGCGTGGGCGTTGGCTTCATAGCCAAGATTTGTGTCTTGACGGTTCCGAAAGCCTCCCCCAGCCCCATTAAGAAATCAAAAAGCCGGTCACTCTCTATATTGTTCATGACCTGCTTACCCACGTCACATGTACAGTGACCACAAGTGCACCTTGGAATAGGTGTAATCATCTGCATCTCTTCCCAAATGGCACGAAGCTTAGTAAAAAAGGTAGAGATACTTAGCTTTTCTTGTCGTAGTAAGCTCACTTGCTGTCGAAGTTCGTATGCTCGAGGCGCAGATCCCTTGCCGAAACGTACTTCCAAATCAAGCCAAATCTCTCGAGCCGTTTTAGCATATCGGATCGAACTTCGGACTTCTTTGTCCATAGCCGTTTTCAGCCAGCCCTTAACCAGGGCATCACACTGCAGCCAGGCGTCCCTGAGTTCACCATCTGCTTCGGGTTTCAATACCTCCCCATTGACTATACCAAGCTTATTCTTGGCGATTAGGGCTTCCGTCATATCGGTCACCCACTCCCCATAATTGGAGTCGCTCAGCAACTCCCCGACAAAGAGTTGACCGGGATTGTCCGATGGCTGCATCCTCAACACCGCGGGAATAGTCGAAGGGATTTGTTGGCCTCCGCTGCCGCTGCTAACGTTGGTTAAGATGCGCTCATTGCCGCTAGTTCCGTCGGTCATCGTGAAAGCCTTGATCTAGAGAACCCGCTCTGATACCATGAAAGAATCGTAAGATGCGAAAAGAAAACAGTGACACGATGTTTACGTGGTTCTTCTCATTCAGTGTGAATGAGCTTACTCCACGGAGAAGTTATGCTATCTCAGCTTCTTATTGTAGTTTCGCAGTCGATTACAAGCTTACATATATAGCTCTCTTCACCCTTCTACGAATAACAACTAGGGTTTAGAAAAGAGTGGTATTGGGCTAACAAGAGAGACCCGACCCATGCAGCCCTAAACGACTACGTACTACAAACGTATGGGCTTCTATATATCTTTCATGTTCAACAACGGGACGGAGGAGATCGAGGTCGACAAACTCACGGCATGGAACATGGGGAAGCCGGTCATGAACGTGCCTTTGAATAACGGCATCCATTAATGAATTCGGAGCTTCGATGGAATTAGTTTAATCCACAAAGTATGACAGAGGGCAGCCCAGGGTTAAGTAATGGGGATCGATCGATATAATAAGGTAACATGTATAACTAGTCAGATAAAGAGTTCAGTTGGGGAAATAACGTGACGAAATCGATCCGCAGATGTTTGGTTGTGCTTAGTAATTAGTAGGAGTCATGGATTAAGACAATTAAGTACGTATATGTCGTATTGGTGTTTGCATATATTTTTTTTTGGTTATGTTATATATAGATAGTACAGTGCAAGACTTGTTGCCTGTACCTTGATGTTATCCTTTCCCACAATTTGGGGGAGGTCCAAACCGATTAAACCGAATCGGATTATTCTGGTTATCAATTTCGTATTTTGGTAAAATTAGAAACTAAAAAGTGGATGGATTACAAACCTGTTGTTAACTGAAACTGGACTAAATAATTTCGGTTTGGTCCGTTTAAACTAAAAAAACGGAATTACAGCTCCCCAATCAAAATTACGTTGCGTTCAAATTTAATTAAAACAAAAAACTCATCCATCCATCCAGCCACCCCCACCCATCCAATCCCATCTCCTTCCCTCCAGATTCTTCATCTCCCACATGGGCCTCATCCTCCTTTTAGTTTCACCAAGGGGTGGTTTGGATGGGAATTTGAGTTCAGAGTTTTATGAGAGATTTAGACTCTTATCTCTCAATTTAAAACTCAGGAATTTAAACCGCGGGATTTGAACAAAATAACTTGTTTGTTTAAGAATCTCGGTTTTCAATGATAAAACACAAATGACAGTTTTGTTGTGGTCCTTGATTCCCCTGTTTACCTAGTCTCTGCCTCCAATGGAAACCAACGGTGCCCAAAAAATTGCAGAAAAGAGCAAACCCACAACCTCCGTCTTGTGGTTTCTTCTTGAGATTCGTCGCCACCGACCCTAAAAAATCCAGAAAACAAATCGGCCAAACAAGAAATTGATACTCAAACAGATTTGAAATTGCAGACAGAGCAACGAAGGAGAACCCAGAATTCAGCCATCCTGGCAAATGGCGCCCTTTTTGAATCCATCTGTCAAAATCGTAGCAAGAAAAAAAAGAACACCGAGTTTTTTAACGTGGTTTCGTCAATATGAGACTAGTCCACGGTGAGGATCTTCCTCATAGATTTTTGATTGTTATTGCTTGATTACTCTTTCTCCAGATTACATGAGTAATATATAGGTTTCGTCAAACCTAAACCTCAGCCGACTACTATTAATACTATTTACATATTGGTACTTTAAAATATATAATTAACACCCTCACTCAAATTGATGTCGGTTTACCAACATCAATTTGCATGATAAGTACCAATGTCGACTTGATGCCACGACCTTAGTCAACAGATGAGCTGTCTGGCCTTCTGTTGACAAGTATTCTGCCTTCAGCAACTAGTTGTCGAATATAGTGCACACGAACTTCAATATGCTTTGTCCGATCATGAAGCACTGGATTATTTGCTATCTGTATTGCACTAGTATTGTCTCCATAGATTCGCATTGGCAAGCTACAATCAACTCCCAATTCATTCAACAGACGTTGGAGCAATACCATCTTTGAACTTAGCTTGGACATAGAGCGATACTCAGCCTCTGTTGAAGATTTAGAGACTTTGTCTTGTTTTCTGCACCACAAAGAAATGAAAGAGCGACCCAGTCTCACACACCATCTTGAAGTCGAACGTCTAGTATCCAGACAACCCGCATAGTCTGCATCTGCAAAGCCTTCTAGTTCTGGCCGGCTATCTGCGGGAAAGAACATTCCCAAATCCTGAGTATGCTTCAGGTATCGAAGCAAGCGATGAACAACATCCAGATGGGTAGTGCGGGCCAACCCTAGAAACTGACAGACATTCTGTACAACATATGCTATGTCTGGTCTTGTGTGACTAAGATATATTAAGCTGCCAACTATACTTCTGTAAAACGTCTGGTCTTCCAACAGCTCCCCACTTTCCCTTCTCAATTTCAAATTCTGCTCCATGGGTGTCGAACAAGGTCGGCAGTCACCATACTGCGCAGTCTCCAAAAGATCTATAATGTACTTCCGTTGACTCACAAATAATCCTTTCTTAGACCGAGTCACTTCCAATCCTAGGAAGTAGGACACTTCCCCAAGCTCCTTGAGATTGAACGCCGAATGTAAAGACTGAGTAAGCTCTTGTATTCCATCTACATCACTACCTGTCACAATCATATCGTCAACATAGAGTAACAAAACAACTATCTCGTGAACTGTATGCCGTAGAAACATGGAGGGATCACTCGAACTCTGTGAAAAACCAGCCTACAAAATAGTGGCATGAAAATTTCCAAACCAAGCCCGTGGTGCCTGCTTCAAACCATATAATGATTTCCTCAACTTGTATACAACATCCTTCCCCTATTTATCATAACTTGTAGGACATTTCATGTAAATCTTCTCCTTCAAGTCGCCATGCAAAAAGGTGTTCTTCACATCCAGGTGACGAAGCAACCAATTGTGCATGGCTGCAACAGCAAATATACTACGAACAGTTTGCATCCGAACCACAGGCGCAAATGTCTCGTCGTAGTCTATGCCAAACTCTTGCCGAAATCCTTATGCGGCCAGGCGAGCCTTGTGACGCTCTATAGTACCATCAGGAAACATCTTGATGTTATAAACCCATCGATAGGCAAAAACATGCATACCTGGAACACACGGGACAATATCCCAAGTATGATTAGCTTCCAGTGCCCGTGTCTCGTCTGCCATGGCAGCATCCCACTCCGGATGACCCACTGCGAACCGATAATGACTAGGAACTGCAATAGGTTCAGTAGAAAAATGAACATAGTCCTGCATACGAAGAGGAGGCTGACCAAGAGTACTGCGTGTGGATCGACGAAGTGGCGGCAGTTAAGGTGGATCGGATGGGGACAAACTAGAAGAGCTGGAGTAGAAGAAGACGACGTGGAAAGATCCCACGATCCATTAGAAGACGAAGCCGAGGACGACCCAACTGAGAGAGAAGGCTGGGACGTTGAAGGAGTGACCGACGACGGAGATGGTGGGGCAGAATCATCGGAATCCGTTGGTTGAACCACTAACCTTGGTTCCGAGTCAAACACATGTAAGGGACAAAGGAATTCCAGAGCCGGGAGATGATCTTTGGCTGCAACTGTGTAGTGCATCACTTATTCAAGAAACACTACATGGCAAGAAATGCTCATACGACGTTCCGTAGGATCATAACACATATATCCCTTATGGCGATCACTATAACCCATGAAAACACACCTGGCTGTCTTGGATTCCAGCTTATGACGATCTTTCTTTTGCAAAAGAACAAAACAAACACAACCAAACACCCGCAACCAGGAGTAGTTAGGCTGTTTAGAGAATAGGCAGAAGAATGGAGACCAATCGTTCAATGTGGGTGTATTTGATGATATAGACCACCGAATTGATAGCTTCAACCCAAAAACTGCATAGTACATGGGACTGAAGAAGAAGAGCACGAGTCAAGTCCAAAACATGATGATGCTTTTGCTGGACCAATCCATTATGCTGGGAAACACCTAGGCAAGACTGCTGCGAAATAATACCCTGAGACGGGTAAAACTCCAATAGCGGATTCGAACTAAATTTACTTCCGAGATCTTAGCGGATTATCTTTACCGTCTTGCCAAACTGAGTACAAATTAACTGAACAAATGCCTTAGCATGTTCAATTAACTCTGATTTGCGACGTAGAAAGTAGATCCAGGTATAGTGCGTTGCATGATAGATGAACAGTGCAAAATATATGTATCCCATATGTGACATAACAGGTGATGGACCCCATGAATATGTGTGAATTAGATCTAAGGGAGACTCATATAACGTGTCACTAGAAGGAAAGGATGACTGAGAAGTTTTGGCTTCAATGCAATTCACACAGGGTGGCGGAGAACCAAAATTCGACGCTAAAGAATTAGGCAATAAATTGCGACGAAACATACTAAGTAATCGAGCATTATGAGGATGACCAAGCCGACGATACCATAAATCCCAAATAGATGTTCGAACACTGAAATGCAAAGAAGCTAAAGGCCGAGCTGAACAGGCCATCAAATCAGGAGAGTCATAGGGAACATTAGACATATGTTCCTTATTCAACCAAAAAATATCATCAACTAAACTACCATTAGCAACCACAGCATCCTCAGTCGAGATGGCAAGTGCGCCCAAGCTATCTGAATACCCCACGTCTTTATCCTCCCCTGAGTATGACTTCTCCAGCAACATCTCCTTGGATCGATCATACTCTTCAAGAATAAAAACGCGGCCATCCTTCTTACCCTTGCCAAGAACCTTCCCAGTGATCTGATCCTGCACAACACAAACGTGATTATCAAACTTGACCTCACACCCATCTTCTGTTAACTGACCAACCGAGACCAACTGAGGAACAAGTTGCGGGACAAATAAAGTGTTGGGCAATGTAACACTGCTAGTAGATGCTATGCCGACCCCATGGGTGGGAATCCGAGCCCCATTGGCTACTTGTAAAGAGGAGGTTAGCCTAGTATTTAATGTTGAAAATGAGAACGAGCATTAGTCATATGGTTAAAAGAAGCAGAATCAATTAACCAACGAGAGCGAATACCTTTACCACCACCTGTAGCAAAAGCAGAATTAAGAGCTAGAAGAAGAGCATCCTGAAGCACTTCAGCAACTAAACGACGAACATCTATAGTAGTAAGACCAGGCGAGAGAGTGGAAGTCAAAGAAGGAGCTACGACTGGAGCTTGGGTGATGACATAACTTGCACCAGCAGGGCCAACACAGCGAGACCTAACCGAACTGCCTGAACCACGAGAACAGGATGAGGAACCACCCCTGTTGCGTTAAGCAGCAGCCTTACAGTCAAGCACAATATGACCGGACTGCTTGCGGTAAATACAAAAGTTCTTCTGCCGACAGTGAGGTTGGATATGACCCACCTCACGACAATAATGACAGGTCAAATGGCTTGTGTCACCTTGCTAAAAGTGAGGACAAGAGCCCCCAACACGTCCAACGGCAAAAGCAGTATCAGTGGGGCCCTCAAGCTTGGAGAGACTTCGGAGCCGAGTCTATTCCAGGAAGAGCTCACTAAGTGCTTCATCAATGGAGGCGACATTACTATGAAGAATAGAGGCCCTGACAGCTTCAAATTATGGCCGAAGTTTCATGAGATCCGTCCATCGAGGAACAAGAGCCTGATAATAAGAGCGAATATCACGATCACCCTGGGTGAAGGAAGAAAGCTCACTCTCAATCTCAAACTGTCGTGAAGCATTATTCTGAGAATGAAGTGAACAAATATGGGTCCACATCTCACTAGCCAAAGAGAAACGACGAAGGCTCAAGCCAGTTCCCATGTCAATCGACCCGAGCAACAAAGAAATCAGCTGAGCATTGCTGGCTTCCCAGTCGGCTTTGTCCTTGTCAGATGCAGATTCAGCGGGCTGAGGTACCTCCCGGTCAGAATTGGAAGAAGGCGCTTACGGTCAAGCTTTGCCGAAACAGCCTCTAGTTTCTCGGAATCCATAGTCGAACACAACAGAACAATAACAAACGCAAGAGGAACAAAGGCTAGGGTAAGAAGAATACCCAAAGGAGCACCTCACACAAACCACCACCAAGCCAACCAAAAAGGCAAAATAAGACCAAGCCACCCAAAGATGAATAAAACCTAGCGGCTGCCTAAAGAAAAAAATTCAACGTCCCAAAAGAAGCGAAGAATTGGCGCAGCAAGCAAATACCACAACCGAGAGCCACCGAAGAAAGATTGGCGCAGACACCCGAAGAAAATCCAGGCTGCCAAAGAAAACCTCGACGCAGCCACCAAAAATAAACCCTAGCTGCCGAAGAAGATCCAACGCAGCAACCAATGAATCGAAGAAGACCGACAAGCCTTAGAGCATAGGCTCTGATACCATGTCAAACTCGTAGCAAGAAAAGAAAGAACACCGAGTTTTTTAACGTGGTTTCGTCAATATGACACTAGTCCACGGTGAGGATCTCCCTCGCAGGTTTTTGATTGTTATTGCTTGATTACTCTTTCTCCAGATTACATGAGTAATATATAGGTTTAGAAACCTAAACCTCAGTCGACTACTATTAATACTATTTACATATTGATACTTTAAAATATATAATTAACACCATCAGTGTCCCACCTATAAGCGGCGGCCGCACTGTCTGCTGGGTAGTGTGGGGGCGGTGGAGACGATTGGGATTGCAATGGTGGGATGAGAAAAGGTAGAAGGAATGATAGCAGGAGTGAGGGTATGGATGAGAAAAGATGAAATGAAAATGAGACGACAATTTCACATTCCCACAATTGTGAATCTTTTAATTCCTAATGTTTAAAATCGCTCATTTCCAAATAGGGACGACAATGGATCAACTTGGGGCGGGTTAATGCCAAACACAAAACTATAGGTTTATTCACAAAAAAATAAGAGCAAAATCCACTAAATTTGGAAAACTCAAACCCAACCCAACCCGTTGGGTATTGTCACGACCTTACTCTCGATCGTGCGGCCCTAGCTCTCAATTCTGTTAGAGCACTAGGCAACCTTCTCTCAACTCACTTGCAAGCAAAGAACAAAGAAGCAAGACAAAGAAGTGGGAGAACTCTCTAGTGTGTATTACTCTAAAAAATGATGGAGATGGCTCCTTATATAGGCCTCTCCTCATACAAGCCATCAATGCCCCTCATAATGTCTCTCTATATCAATACACCCATTAAGTCCCCCCATTATGCACTCTATAAATGTCACCCATTATGTGACTCATAAGTGCACCATTAAGCTCTCTATTAAGGTGGAGAATCCTAGGAGCATCTCTATGGTACTAGTCTTCCATACACGCTACATGTGCAGCCGCCATGTTGTCACCTTGTTGGCGCCATATCATCTGCCACATGTGACATCCTCCCCCACCTATGCTTGCGACGCCCTCGTCGCGTCCTCTTGACGGAATGCCTCGATCAAGTCCTTGTTCTTCCAAAGTGTGAGCTCTTTCTCCCAAGTTGCTTCACTCTCTGGAAGGTTGCTCTACTTGACCAAGTATTACACGAAGCTTGGATGAATGCCACGACAAGGAATGACACGACGCGCCATGATCTCTTCGACTTCATGGTCGTGTGTCTTGGTGATGAGTGTTGGTGCATGATACGAATCTCTTCGCTGCTCGTCCTCCTTGTCTTTGTTGAAAGCCTTGAGTTGGCTCACATGAAAGACCGGATGGATCTCCAAGTGCGATGACACCTCCACCTTGTACGTCACCTTGCCAATCCTCTTCACGATGGGGAATGACCCTTCATAGCGGTGAAGCAGTCCCTTGTGCACGTTCTTGAGATGCTTAAAGCGACGAGGGTAGAACTTCACCATCATCATGTCTCCCTCTTCAAACTCCAAGTGCCACCTCTTCTTGTCCGCCCATTTCTTCATCTTCTTACTAGCGCGGGCTAAGTAAGACTTGGCCATCTCCATCTTCTCGTGTAAGCCTTTAGCGAACTTGTAGGCTGCCGGACTATTGCCTCTATACCCTGTTGCCACCGTCGTAGGTGTCAAAGGTTGCTGCCCCGTCACCAACTCAAATGGACTCATGTTGGTCGACTCGCTGCGGTGCAAGTTATAGGAGAACTATGATGTGTCCATCAACTTCACCCAATCTCGTTGGTTTGCACTCACGTAGTGCCGCAAGTACACCTCCAAGAAGGCATTCACCCGCTCCGTCTGTCCGTCGCTTTGAGGATGAAATGCCGTCGATAAGTTCAAGTCTGAGCCCATGATCTTGAACAACTCTCGCCAAAATCGACCTGTGAAGCGCCCATCTCTGTCGCTCACGATGTTGCTAGGAATGCCCCAATACTCGACCACGTTCTTGAAGAATAGACGCGCCGCATCCTCTGCCGTCATGTCTTTTGGCCCAGGGAGGAACACTCCATACTTCGAGAACCTGTCCACCACAACCATGATGCAACCGCATCCGTCGACTTTCGGAAGTCCGATGAAGAAGTCCATGCTTACACTCTCCCATGGTCGTTGAGGCGTGGGCAAGGCTCTAGCAAGCCTGTCGGACTTCTCTACTCCATCTTGTCTTGTTAGCACACGAGACAAGTCTTCACATTGATCTCCACGTCGTCTCTCATACGCGGTCAGAAGTATGCTTCTTCGATGAGCGCTTGCGTTCTCTCAATGCCAAGATGGCCCACCCACTTGGAATCATGACACTCCTTCATGATCTCCTTTTCTGAAGTTGGCCCATCTTGGCACGAACATATGCTCTCCCTTGGTCATGATGAGCCCATCCTTCATCCAAAACCGTCGAGTCTTACCTTGCACGATGTACTTCGCTACGGTTTTGGCAAAGGGGTCATGGCCAAGACCTTCGACGATCCGCTCCTTCAAAGGAAACATGGGCTGACTGATGCTTGCGGTTGCACTCTTGCAGCTAAGTGCATCTGCGACGAAATTCGCCTTGCCTGGATTGTACTCGATGGCGTAGTCGAACTCGGCCAAAAAGTCTTGCCACCTCGCTTGCTTAGGGGTGAGCTTCTTCTGCGTGAGAAAGTAGCTCGTTGCCACGTTTTTCATCTTCACTACGAACTTTGACCCCAACAAGTAGTGCCTCCATGTGCGCAAGCAATGCACCACGACCATCATCTCCTTTTCTTGAATGGTGTATCGCCTCTTCGTCTCGCTAAGCTTCCGACTCTCGAAGGCAATGGGATGCCCATCTTGCATCAAAACACCACCAATCGCAAAGTCGGATGCATCGGTCTTTACTTCGTAGGCCAACGTCGGGTTGGGGAGCACGAGCACAGGCTCCTTCATCACCGCTGCCTTCAAGACCTCGAATGCTTCTTGGCACCTTTCCGACCAATCCCATGCCTTGTTCTTCTTCAAAAGATCCGTCAAGGATGCTGCAATGTTGGAGTAGCCCTTGATAAACCTCCGATAGTAGTTGGCAAGGCCGAGGAATGACCGCAACTCTAGCACCTTCGTCGGCGACTCCCATTCTTGGATTGCCTGCACCTTCTCCCCATCCATCTTCAACTTGCCTCCACCAATGATGTGCCCCAAGAATGGAACTCCGTGGTGGCAAATGTGCACTTCTCCCTCTTGACATACAACTCGTTGTCACGAAGGACTTGGAAAAGTTGCCGTAGATGCTCGACATGCTCATCGAGTGTTTTGCTGTACACTACGATGTCATCCAAGTAGACCACGACAAACCGGTCCAAGAATAGCTCGAACACTTGATTCATCAAAGTGGCAAATGTGGCTGGTGCGTTGGTGAGACCGAATGACATCACAAGAAACTCGTAAGAGCCATACCTCGTCACACAAGCCGTCGTTGGCTCATCGCCCTCTGCTATCCGCACTTGATAGTAGCCTGAGCAAAGATCAAGCTTGGTGAACCACATCGCATCTCCAAGATGGTCGAACAAGTCGGCAATGTTGGGAATCATCCACTTTTTCTTCACCGTCAACTTGTTGATGGCTCTATAGTCGATGCACATACGCAACGACCCTTCCTTCTTCTTTGGAACAACACCGGTGCTCCAAAAGGTGACTTCGATGGCGGCATATAGCCTGCGTCCATCAAGTCCTTGAGCTGCCTCCGCAACTCTTCTAACTCCGGTGGCGCCATGCGATATGGTGCTCACGAAGGGGGTTTCGCTCATGGCTCCAACTCTATCTTGTGCTCCACCTCTCTTCTTGGTGGCAGCTTTTTGGGCAACTCCGATGGCATCACGTCATCGAACTCTTCAAGGACACCTTTGATGATGGGAGTTGTGATTCCCGTTGAGCCTCCTTCTTCCTCCATCTTCAAGGACACAAGAAAGGTTGGTTCATTCTTCTTGAACAACTTCAATACTTGCATAGCAGACAGAGCACTATGGGGGCCATCTTCTCTCAAGAGATGGACCGCATGTAAATCTCCTTCCTTCTCCAAGCACGTCGTGTTGGAGTTGGGCTTCAAAAGAACTCCCTCCTTGTCGAGGAAGTTGATGCCGAGGATGACTAGGTGATCCTCCATGGCGACGACGGAAAAGTCGATGAGGCATTCCCACTCACCAAGCTTCACTAACACGTTGTGCGCAACTCCATGGATCGGGATGGACTCTGAGTTGATCGTCTTGAGCCTCTCTTGCTCCCTTCTCGTAAGCAATACCCAGCCGGTCTGCCTCCTCGATGCGAAGGAAGTTGTCCGTGGCACCGGTATCCACCAAGGCTTTTGACTCACACTGTATGAATTGCGCCAGAACATAGCACCTCCCGCGCTTGCTCTCTTGACGTCGGTCTTCACCGTGCCAAGCTTGCGGATTGAGCCAATCTTGGCCTCCGCCGCTGCCTTGGGCTCTTCATCTTAGCTTCCATGGCCGCCAATCTTGCCTTGGGCAATCTCGCACTCGATGTGGTCCATCGCAAAGGAAACAAGATACGGGCTTTGGTTCGTACTTACCCCCTTTGTTTGAACCACCTTGTTGTTATGGAGTGCGAGTGCCCTCTTTGAAAGGCTTCGGCTGTGCTCCACCCTTGTTGGGCTTTGAACTCTTCTCTTTGTCGCTGCTCTCTTGCCTTTTGTACTCAACAAAAGACTCCACCGTGGCCATGGCAGTTGCAAGGTCTTGCACTTCTCGACGTTGCATCTCCATCTTGGCCCATGGTTGAAACCCATCAAGAAAGCCGTGCATGGCCTCCTTGTCCGTGATGTCCGGGATATCTAGAAGAAGCTCCGAGAATTCTTTCACATATTCTCGAACTCCACCCCCTCTAGGTGAGTCTTCTCAACTTCGAACGAGCTTCAAACTCTACGTTCTCCGGATAGAACTGCTTCTTGATTTCTCTCTTGAAATCTTCCCACGTTACCATCACACACGTACCCCTTTCGACGTCCGCTTCACTCGCCTCCACCACACCATTGCAACATCAACCAAGTATAGTGGAGCGGTACGAAGTTTTACCTCATCCTCTTGGATGCCGGATGCCTTGAAGTATTGCTCAAGACCCCAAAGGAAGTTCTCTAACTCCCTCGCGTTCCTTGAACCTCCGAAGTTCTTCGGTCTTGAAACATCAGCACGTGGGATGGATTGCACCGGGGCTGGTCCGCTAGACATGGCTCTCTTCACGAGAGTGACCTCACTCTTGAGGTCTGCAATCTCCTCCTTCAAGTCGACCAACACAGCCTGGACATGCTCTTTCACAACTTCAATGGCGTTGTTCATGGACTCAGAGATGGTGTTGGTGATGAGAGCCACAAGCTCTTCTCGTGGACTACGGCCCATCATGGTTGATCTCCGAGCTTGTCAACCGGTCATTCCTTGAACATCGCTTTGGACGTGGGGAAAGTTAGCTCCCAAATCCTCGATGGCAGTGATATCTTCCGCCACCTTCACTTCTACTCTAGAGACACGTCTCTCTAGAGACGCCATAGGATCACGAGTCCTTGACTTGTCACCCTTTGGCTTGGGATTCTTCACGGGATCCCTTCCACAGTGCTTCTCAGCTTCGGTGACGCCACTATCTGATCCCGACATTTTTGGTGAGGCTCTTCCTTTTCGTCTGGATATTGCTTCTACTTTGCTAGCACCAAGCCAAATGGTGCTCTGATACCACTTGTCACGACCTTACTCTCGATCGTGCGACCCTAGCTCTCAATTCCGTTAGAGCGCTAGGCAGCCTTTTCTCAACTCACTTGCAAGCAAAGAACAAAGAAGCAAGACAAAGAAGTGTGAGAACTCTCTAGTGTGTATTACTCTAAAAATGATGGAATGAGTCATAAGTGAGGGACCCAAACCCACCCACCCAAACCCTATGATTCCAGTCTCTCCAAATTCTTCATCCTCCAGATACAGGGTGGTCGCAAGTACACGACACTAGCAGAGACCCAAAAGACGAGAGATCCATATTAAACTGAATGTGGTAGGATTCGAAACATGGTCTCTTCCTCTATCCCCTCTCACTTGCTTATATTGGAAGGTGAGAGCAGTTTGGGAAGGAATTTCATGGTCAAACTCAGATAGTTGGTGAAGAATTTGATCACGCGAAAGATTGAAAGAAAAAAAGACGAGAGAGCTTTATGTGGTATCCTCATTCTCGATTGAATAAGACTAATCCACGGTGAATTTAGAAGAGCTCTCTTGTATTTTGCTAGCTTGCTTACGATAATCTCCATAACTAAGCTATATATTGATAGAAGACTTGGTTATTAAACCCTATTGGAGAGTCGTATTTATTGACCACACGACTAAGGAAAGGGAAGCAAGGACAAGTAGGACACATATGGAGTTACTTTATGGAAAAGTAATGACTAATCACAACACTCACCCTCAAGTGAAGACATGAATTCCAACAATATGTGGTTGAAACGAACAACACTAGCCACATACAAGGCCCAAATTATGGCTAGCGATAATTGATGAGATGGAATGGGAAGCATCAAAGGACTTTCAAGAATTCATTTGCCATTATGGATTTGATCCACATTCTATAGCCACAACCATGACAAGCACAAATGAACGAGACGATGATTGGATATTGGAATATGATTGATCAACCGATTAAGGAGCATATTCTTCTAATTTGACCCAAACACATAAGTTTTTATATCTTTACGTTTAATTTTCTTTTGGATTTTATTCAGGAGATGAAGCACTAGCTCTCTCCATTATCTTCTTTTAAGTTTTTTTTATCGAGAACCTTCCAAAATAGTACGAGCTACTCTAGCCTTGCCATCTATTTATACTTAGAAATTTGTACGAGAAATTGTGTAACTTGTTTCAATCTTATTCTCACGATTATTAGGTCCATTGAGGACAATGTCCATTTTAAAGTGTTTGATGGAATTATGTGCTACTTATTATGCTTCCAAATGCTTTAAATTTAATCGTTTAATTTTAAAAATTTATCCAAGTTTAGCAGTTATGATATGAATTCCCCCCCCCCCCCCCCCGAAAATTCATTAAGATGTTTCCATCTATTGACTTGTTTAGTCATCCCCTACAATCATGTTCACTACTCCTCTTACTTTAAATAATCAAGAATTGAAGAATGCCTTTGCCAAGGATAATAAAAAGAACGAGTGGCTGATGTCGCTCTCGGTGATGTTCTCCCTCTATAATGGGTCCTTTTACCCCTTCAGCACACCCTACAATCATATTGTCTGGGCTTCTCTATCGAGGGAGGGTAGTGTAGAGACTATGAAGGATGTGATAGTGAATGAGATATAATGACCATTTGATATGTCTGAATGCTATGTTGTTTGATTCATTCATAGATTTCTGATTATGCAAATGAGTCTCACTTTTCCAAGTTTTCTTTCTTAGGTTGAACTGTATCTCTATAAAATGCAGAACTAAGTATCAAGACATTGTTGCACCTTATGAAATTTATCATACTATGTTATGAAATAAAATCATGTTTTGGAAGAGATACCAATGACTGTTTAGTGACCCCGTTCGATGTTGGTCCATCTCTAGTACAAGTAAAATTTCTTACCTATTGAATTGATAGCGAACTTGAGGATGCGTTTTTAAGGGGACGGATAGAGCTTTCGACACCCTTTATTTTCACTGACCCTCCACAAGAATTGAGGTAAATGAGTGAAAAGAAGTACTATGACAATGATAAGGATACTGAAATTGCTCTTCTTCAGCCACTAAGGGTCTAATGTTCTAGTAAAGCTGCATGTACAAAAAAAAACTATAGCGATGAGAAAAGAACGAAAAATCAAAAATAGTGTTGATTTTTAAGAAAAAGTGCTTAAAGGGTACGCTAAAAGATTGTAGAAGCATTCTAAAGCTCATATCGTATATCAAAGCTTCACCCTATGTGTTTTGAGACCCTAATACATGGTTAGTAGTTTGTACTTGAGTTGGAATGCATGATGTTCTTGCATATTGATGTGGTTAGGATTCTCTAGTGCTATTGTTGACCTTGTAAGTCACTTTTGATACACTACCTAAGATCAAGTTCGAGTGATGCTCCTTAGTTTTCATTGAGTTGTATGATTGTGAGTAGTGTTTGCTTGAAGACAAGCAAAGTTCAAGTGTGAGGTATCACTCCCATATTTCATTCATTTTTCCCTTCTATCAATGCATCTTCAAGTTTTCTGCTTGATTTCATATGAATATTATAACTATTTGATCAATGAGCTATTATTAGATCTAGATTGAGTTTTTGTATCTTTATATGCCTTTTGGTTTGTTTCGATGCTTTTCAAGGTAAAATACAACCTAGGATGATTTGGAACGATGCTTGGGTAATAATGGAAGATAAATGGAGCATATTTAAGAAGATCAAGGGGATTTTCACCTATTAAGAGAAAGTCTAAAGGAGGGGAAGTCTAATAGAAATCTTAACTGGAACCCAAGAGGAGCCCACTGGAAAAAACTCAGCCTAAACTAGTGAAGGAATCGACAGCAGTCTCAAGACAAGTCAATCCGCCACTAGCCCAAGACACTCAAGTTAAACCCAAATTTCCAGGAGACGTTGTTTGGCCGCTAGGGCTGCAAACGAGTCGAGTTTTTGCTTAGCTTGATCTCGGCTCGTTTATAGATCTTTCAGCTCGAGCTCGGCTCGAACTCGAATTTTGATAATCCAACTCGAGCTCGAGCTCGACTTGATTAAAAATAATTAAGCTCGAGCTCGGTAAATGCTAATTAACACAGCTAGTCAAGCTGAGTACAAGCTCGGCTCAAGATGAGTTCGATTTGAAACCATGCCTGCTGAAAAATGTGTACAAATAAGAAAATTAGAAACTAAAAATGATTAAAAAAACACTAAAACCTAAAAATAACAGCAAACTTCCATACACATCCTTACTAAAAAAACAATTTTCATCTTCAGAAGAGTAATTAATCCTTCTACAAGCTCTAAACAAGCCAGCTCGCGAGCTTAGCTCAACAAGCCACCGAGTTAAGCTAGGTCACGAGCTTATCCAGCTGATCATGGTCTAGCTCAAGTTTTGCTAATTTACTAACGAGTCGGCTCGCGAGCCGCTTGTTAAATAACGAGTCGAGTGTCAAACAAATTTTTTCCGATTCGAAAGCCGAATTGCTCGTGAGCAGCTTGTCTCATTTGCAGTCCTGGTTGTCGCCGCTGGGCCGTCGCGATGTCCAAGCCCAAAAAAGCTTCCAAAAGCCCTTGCTTCGTCCCAAGTCAAGGAATCCGAGTCTCACTCATATTAGGATGCTTTGGGCCGACTTTTGTACTTCCCCTGTTGTCACTATTTGTACTTCCTCCGACAGCCTAATAAAAACCAATGTCACTATTTGTACCACATTACTATCAATAACTATTTAACGAATACCAGTACACATTAACCAATACCAAAATATCAGCAATAATAATTTACCGAATACCAACACATTTTAACCAATACCAGTACAGTTTTAATCAATACGAGTACATATTAACCAATACCATTCCATGAAAATCAATTCAAATACACTAGAAAACCAACACAAACAAAACAATACCATTACATGAAATTCAATATTAATACAAAAAAATAAATACTAGAATAGAAAAGCCATATCTATTGTAGCTGCTGACGGCGCGATGGACGATTTGCTCAACATTCTCCGTTTCATTGGCCACGCCCAAGACGTTTTACTTGGTCTTGTTCGTAGCGCTCTCAGTTTGGTTCACATTGTTGGCCGCTCTGCTCCTTGCTCTCTTGCATGCCTTCACAGGTGGTGGTGTGGTGGCAGGAGGAGGCAAATAGAGGGTGTCTGCCACCATGCTCGCTGCGCACTTGACTGTTGAAATTGTTATAATTACTTAGTTTGGGTAGCTTATAGTAATCATCATTTTACGTAAGTTAACCTAAACTAGGTAGGACTAGGTGTACACGTGAGCTGTAACCTAGCTATAGATATATATCCCTCATCTTGTATCGTAAAACCTAAGCTGAATAAGATTGACTCTGGAGAGTTCTACCTCTCCCGTGGACTAGTCCTGATTCTCAGGGAAACCACGTAAATCTTGTGTTCACGTTCTTTACTTTGAGTTCTTATCATGGTATCAGAGCCTCTTATCTAGGCTTTCGGCTGCTCTCGTGTTTCGGCTGCTGTTCTGTGTCGGCTGCTCCATCAATCTGTGCCTATCTAGGGTTTGGTATTCTTCGGCTGCTTCCCGCGTTCTCTTTCGGCAGATCTAAGGCTTGGTCTTTCCGGCTGCTCTTTATTCTTCTCGGTGCGTTCTCTTTGGTGGGTTTCATCGGCTGCTTCTTGTCGTGTGTCTCTGGCTGCTTCTGGTCTTCTTCTAGTACTTGGCCTTGTTCTCACGTCACTTTCAGGTTTGGTGCCTTGGTTCTCTTTTGTTCTGTTCGTTGGTTTGGGCCTCTTGTTCTTTGGCCTGCTTGGTTATTCTGCTGCTGCTTGGTCTTTTGCTTGTGGGTCTCTCTTTATCATGGCTTCCATCACGCACGATGTTGCTCTTGCGCGCTTTGATGGGAAGAACTTCCCTTTGTGGGAGTTCCAATTTCGTACCTTTGTTCAAGGGAAACGCCTACTGCCGATTCTCACCGGTAAGAAGTCTAAACCCCTGGAATCGGATGAGAAAGCTTATGCAGATTGTGTTTACACCTAAAATATTATTTTTAATAATTACTATATTTTTGCGGCGTCGTGAGTGCAACCACGCCGCGAGATAACAGTATCGCGATACGTAGCGGTGCCGCAAGTTTAACGACGTTGCGAGTTCGACAACGGTATCGCGAGAATGACGGTGCCGCGGTCACGAGTTCGACAATGCCGCAAACTAAATACTGGGAGTTCAGCGGTGTTGCAAGGGTGAGATCTCAAAGACAATGTGGTGGGTGTCAATGCCGTTGTTGCGTTTGCAATGAGGTTGTGATTTTTATAGCACCGTAGCATTGTTTAGTCAATACAGTGGCGATCAGGTCAAGTCTAGCTGCATTCCGAATCTAAGCTCATCGAGGCAGCATGGCATCGTGAGAGTCTACAATGTCACGGAGTTAAACGGTGCCGCGAAGCCAACACCGCCGTGGATCTCAACGGTGTCGTAAGTTCAATAACACCATGGATTAAACGGCTTCAATGAACGATGCTGGGAGTCCAATGGGGGTGTGGGGTGAAACAACAATGTTGTTTAATTGATGGCAGTGTCGTGATTCGAACCGTGGTGGTACAAAGTTGATGTGTGCACGTGATTTTTACGCAAGGAAGATTGGAGAACTGACGCGAGGCAGTTGAAGACTACGACTCCGTGGAGAAGAGTGAAGACACGTGGGAGTTTACGACGAAGCAGTTGAGGAAGCAGTTCCGCGGAGCGTGAAAACTACGCAATTGATTTCAAAAAAAATCACCGGAGCAAGGAGAGAGAGAGGAGAACCAGAAATCAACACAGATCAACTCTGTTCAAACTTTACCTTTTCTCTGTAACTCCTTCGCGGAGCTCTCCTTCCAGGAAGGATCTCCATAGTTGTAGTCTTAGTCGTAGTCGCGGAGCTCTCCACAGGAATCTCCATAGGAGTAGCGGTAGCGTAGATTCCTCAAAAACTCAAACACCCTCGTTCGAACGTAGTTTGGAGAGGTGCGAACCGTAGTAACGGTCGCGTTGGTTAGAAGTCAGAGGTGAATCGATTAAATCAACGAAGCCGACGTTCGGTGGCGGATATTTGACGGTCACGTCGATTTCACCATTCAGAGGTGCATCGATCAAATCAACACCGCCCGGTGGATATTTGACGGTCGTCTCCATTTCAGAAATCAGCGGTGCATTCGATCAAACGGCACCGCAAGAGTTTCCACCGCGAAACATCGAATCAACATCGCCGGCAACCAAAATCGGCGCCGGCGGTGGCATTTGGTTTTCCCGAGGAAACATTTTGGCACGCCCAGTGGGACACGTGTGTTTGAAGTGAAATATGGCTCTGCGACATGGAAAACACAACATTGATCTTCCACAAGAGTCTGTGAAGGTGGAGCGTGTGGCCGGCATTGAAGTTGGCCGAGCAGAGGAGGCAGATAGACATATCGGTTGGATGAAGGAGTGGCATCAATCCATGTCGAGCATCGATGGGCGTGTTGCACTCCTGTCTCTTCGTCGATCTATAGAGGAGTATTACCGGCAGGTAAATCTCTATTTTATCTCTTTAAATAAGCCTTGTGATTCTCTTGGAAGACATATGGATAAATTTTTTGAGATAATAGATGAACATGTTTCCGGTATTCCCAATAAGGATTCACTTAAACTTGTGGCTAAAACAGTGGCGTTAGGGGCCAGCAAATCTCATGTTGGTTCTCCTGTGAACACTATTGTTTTGAAGGACAGGAAAGTTAGAGCGGTCTTGTGAAAGCCACAACAAAGAACAAAATTTAAAAGTATTTATGATAAGTTTCAGAAAATTAGGAAGAACAAGTGTGATATCTTGAAAGATGACAAATTTTACAACATTGTTCAATTTAAGCCGCAAGGGGGGCATGTCATCCCAGCTCGTGGTAGATCGAAAGAGAAACAACACCGTAAGTGGCAAATAAGTTTGCCACATCCAGCCTGGTCTAAGAAAAATCGAACTAGGGTCATCACAGACACCATTCAAGATGGAGGTGGTGACCACGTGAATAAAACAAATCCCGCAAGGTTTGGTATGAATCAACAGAATCCTCCATGTAAGTTGTCCCCAAAGACTCCACCTAGTGAAAAGGGGGGCAAGTTCAAGCAAGCCCGACATGGAGTTGCCACACCAGTGTCGAGGAGGAACAAGTCTGCTATGAATGGTGTATTGGAGGGCAAGTATAATGCTCTACAAACTCCAAAATCAAGCGGGAGCTCAAAAGAAATGATGTGGTTATGTGGTAAGTGTCGTGGTAAACAAAGCACCCACAGACTTGTCGGTGAAGCTCGTAAGCATCGGTGCTCATACCCACAACGACATGGTGAGAGTGTGCAATTAACAAAACAAGACCAGTCTGGGCAAGCGAAGCCACATGGTCGATTTGGTAGGACAAAAACGTTAAAAAACTCCAATGTCCAGTCTAGAGTGAAAAACACTGGTGATTTTCCCTGCCACGGTCCTATGGCTAAGATGAAGCTAAATCGAGCTCGTGAAATTTCAAACAAAGGTGTTCGAGCTCGACGAACTAGAGAGTTACAAGCCAACATTGATTTTAAAACATCAAAACCAACGTGTATGAAACCAGTCGTGATGAGTCATGACATTAACGGATGGCTTGTTTGGTTTGATCCGTGGAGTTGGCAATGGGTATGGACTTTTGGCAGAATGATTTATGCCCAGTTCGACCCTGCTTTTGTTTAGCTATTATTAAAATAAATAAATGATTGTGGCTAGTTTAGGCCACTTGATATATATATTTTTTTTTTTGGCAAAGGAAACAAGCATGTTTCCATGTCCAGCAGTGTCGTTTTATTATACTGTCTCATCAATGTTGTGGGGACCACAACGCGGACGAAACAACACTGGTAAAAAAAAAAACAGTGTTGTCGGGCCCAATTGTGGCCAAAGCCAAGTTGTGTTGCTATTTCACAACAACACTGTTGAAAGTTAAATCGCATAGGAAAAGGAAAAGAGGTTGAGTGGTGCAAGGAAAGGTGCGGCTAAATTGTTGGGCATGGGTTAAAAGAAGAAGTTATGGTTGCGAGAGCCTTGCTCGCAACAGTGCTGGCGTGGACAAAACACTTGTGTTTTGGCTCAATCAACGTGGTGGGCTTCTTGCAACGATGCAGGCAAGGAGGAAAAATCCAAAACACGTTTGGCCTGGGCAACGCCGCGGAAGTCTACAGAAGCAAGTCAATTTTGGGCCAAGGCAACCCTGCTGCAGCCACAAACAAGGTTGCTAGAAATTTGGCCAAAACAGGATTGTGTATGAATCCAAGCAGAGCTGCCGATGTTGAGAAGTTCATCAGTGAATAGTTTATTTTTTTTTTTTTTTTGGACTTGCTGCACAGCTAAGATTATTCAAAGCCAAAATTAATTGGCTTGTTGTTAAAAAATAAAAAAAATAAAATAAATTGCCAGCAATGTATACTGCAAGGCTAATAATGATTTAGAAACCAAATTGTATTTGGAGTCTTTTGATCAATTTTTGGCCGCAAGTGTGCATGGCCAGCAAAGGGGATTAAATCATGATTGTGGGCATGGTGGACTCGTGGTTATGCCACACACCTGAGTGGTTTTAGCAACGTTGTAAAGAAGTTCAGGCCGCATTGGAAACTTGCCGCATTGGAAACGTCCTAAGAACATTATTATCAGTGTTGCAGGCAATGCGGAATAAAATAAAAATTATTACAGAGCTGCTACAAACAATGTTGCTGGGTATAAAGGAAAGAGCGGGCCCAGCAGTGCCACAGGCCTGCGAGAAAAAAAAAAGTTGCTCAAACGGCGTTGTGAAGTTTGCCTCGACTTTGAGGGCAAAAAGAAAAATATAATAATAAAATATCATGAAACACCATCGTTTCATAGCTTATTCAACATTGTAGAGCCGTTGCTGCGATGCTGCGAGGCTCGACAAAGTGAAAAAATAAAATGGTGTCGTTTGTACCAAACAGAGTTGCCAAACTCCAACAGCGATGCAGAGGGTAGGCCCGCAACGTTGTTTGTGTAATGTTTTTAATTTATTTTACCTTTTCCGTCGAACAACAGAGTGGGGTAAGGAGCAGCTGAGCATACTTGTTTTCTTTCGCCATAGAATTTGCCGGCCAAAAACATGGCCGCAAAGTAGTGTTGCGAAGTGGCTGTTACTTGGGATGGCATGGTCGTTGTTTCTCAAATAATAGAAGCACAAACCAATTATGTGTGGCCATGCTACGGTGGTGAACCAGTGACTTGGAAACAAATTGTGATTAAGCAACTTGGTAATTTTTGTAAGTCTGGCCGCACATTTACATGATACAATGATGTTTGTGGAATTAGTGGTTGAGTTGCAAGTTGATTAATATTTTAGGTGATTTAAATTGTGTCAACAACTTAGTTCATAAGAATTGGTTCTTATAAACTAAGTTGTGGGGGGCATTGTTTACACCTAAAATATTATTTTTAATAATTACTATATTTTTGCGGCGTCGTGAGTGCAACCACGCCGCGAGATAACAGTATCGCGATACGTAGCGGTGCCGCAAGTTTAACGACGTTGCGAGTTCGACAACGGTATCGCGAGAATGACGATGCCGCGGTCACGAGTTCGACAATGCCGCAAACTAAATACTGGGAGTTCAGCGGTGTTGCAAGGGTGAGATCTCAAAGACAATGTGGTGGGTGTCAATGCCGTTGTTGCGTTTGCAATGAGGTTGTGATTTTTATAGCACCGTAGCATTGTTTAGTCAATACAGTGGCGATCAGGTCAAGTCTAGCTGCATTCCGAATCTAAGCTCATCGAGGCAGCATGGCATCGTGAGAGTCTACAATGTCACGGAGTTAAACGGTGCCGCGAAGCCAACACCGCCGTGGATCTCAACGGTGTCGTAAGTTCAATAACACCATGGATTAAACGGCTTCAATGAACGATGCTGGGAGTCCAATGGGGGTGTGGGGTGAAACAACAATGTTGTTTAATTGATGGCAGTGTCGTGATTCGAACCGTGGTGGTACAAAGTTGATGTGTGCACGTGACTTTTACGCAAGGAAGATTGGAGAACTGACGCGAGGCAGTTGAAGACTACGACTCCGTGGAGAAGAGTGAAGACACGTGGGAGTTTACGACGAAGCAGTTGAGGAAGCAGTTCCGCGGAGCGTGAAAACTACGCAATTGATTTCAAATAAAATCACCGGAGCAAGGAGAGAGAGAGGAGAACCAGAAATCAACACAGATCAACTCTGTTCAAACTTTACCTTTTCTCTGTAACTCCTTCGCGGAGCTCTCCTTCCAGGAAGGATCTCCATAGTTGTAGTCTTAGTCGTAGTCGCGGAGCTCTCCACAGAATCTCCATAGGAGTAGCGGTAGCGTAGATTCCTCAAAAACTCAAACACCCTCGTTCGAACGTAGTTTGGAGAGGTGCGAACCGTAGTAACGGTCGCGTTGGTTAGAAGTCAGAGGTGAATCGATTAAATCAACGACGCCGACGTTCGGTGGCGGATATTTGACGGTCACGTCGATTTCACCATTCAGAGGTGCATCGATCAAATCAACACCGCCCGGTGGATATTTGACGGTCGTCTCCATTTCAGAAATCAGCGGTGCATTCGATCAAACGGCACCGCAAGAGTTTCCACCGCGAAACATCGAATCAACATCGCCGGCAACCAAAATCGGCGCCGGCGGTGGCATTTGGTTTTCCCGAGGAAACAGATTGGGAAGCTGAAAATGCACAGGTTATCAATTGGCTTTTGGGTGCGGTGGACGTCCCTACGGGGCTGAGTTTACGTCGTTTTGAATTGGCCAGTGATATGTGGAAACATCTTGTCACTACCAATTGTCAGGCTAGCGCGTCTCGGCAATTTGATTTGGAGTTGGCGTTGTCCAGCTTAACTCAAGGAGATCGTGACATTCGGTCTTATTATCAGGAGGCCATGCATTTATGGACTGAACATGATCTCTTGTCTGCTTCCTTATCGGCCACACCTGCCACAGCTCAGACAATTGCTGAACGTAGCCGCTCCCGTACTATGACGTTTTTGATGAAGCTGAGACGTGAATTCGAACCTGTCTGGGCCTCCATTCTGCATCGCAATATTACTGAGTTGGATACTATCTTGGCCGAGTTATACAGGGAGGAAACGCGTCTTAAGAGTCAGGCGCAACTTGACTCTCAGGCCTTAAGCTCTGTTGATTCCTCGGCTGTTTTTGCTGCTACGAAATATCGTCCACAGTTCTCTTCCTCTGATGGGCAAGGTCCTCCTGCTGCCCGTCTTTGCCACTACTGTCGGGAACCCGGGCATATTCAACCCTTTTGTAAGAAGAGGAATTGGTGCAATTACTGTAAACAGTCCGGTCACATCCTGAGTGATTGTCGCCAACGTGGTCGACGTCGTCCTCGTTCTTCAGGCCCTCCTGCCCCTGCTTCTGCCTTTGCTACTGCCGAGGTGTCCTCTGGGGCTTCTTCCTCCTCAACTTCTAGCATCTCCAAGTCGGACCTCACCAAACTTCTTCATGAGGCTCTTCAAGATGTTATGAGCACCGCCTTTGCTACAGGTGATCCCACAGGTAACTCTCGTACTTGGCTCCTTGACTCCGCGGCCTTCAATCACATGACCAGCCGCCGTGGGTCCTTCTCCACTCTTAAACCGGCCTCACGCCAGTTGCAAGTTGCTAATGGGGCAGTTCTTCCAGTTACCGGCATTGGCTCGGTGTCTGAACCTCAGCTCCATCTCTCGGACACTCTTCATGTTCCCCGCTTGGTTCCCAACTTAATTTCTGTTGGCCAGCTAGCCGAGGATGGATGTGAAATTCGCTTTAACAATAATGGCAGTATGGTGCAGGACCTGATGACGGGGAGGGAGCTCGGCCGGGGGCATAAAGCTGGGCGTGTTTATGTGTTGGACTCGCTGCACTCGAAGGAGCATTTGGGAGTCTCTCGCACTAGCTATGGGGTCTCAGCTGGAGATGTCTCGGCGGGAGGAGCTTCGAGTGTTGTCTTGGGGGGTTCTGTTTCTGATTTTAATTCTGGTTTTTCTGTTAGGAATAAATCCGGTTCTGATGTACGGAATTCAGTTTGGGATTTGTGGCACTGCCGGTTGGGGCACCCTCATGATACTCGTTTGTTGCAAATGTTTAAACTTTAGTTACTGCCGGTGAAATTTAATCCTGGATCATTTTCTCCTCCTCCGTGTTTGAGTTGTATTGAGGCTAAGGCTTCCCGGATTTCTTTCTCCTCTAGTACTACCTCGTATTCTGCTCCATTTGATCTGGTTCACACGGATCTATGGGGTCCTGCTCCTACTCCCTCACGAAATGGCTTCTTGTATTTTGCTCTCTTCGTTGATCACTATAGCAGGTATACGTGGATATACTTTCTTAAGCACAAGTCCGAGCTCCGTGATCATGCTCAGGCTTTTGTTAAGATGATTCAAACTCAGTTTCAGAAGACAGTCAAGGTCATTCATTCTGATCCGGGGGGAGAGTTCAGTTCTAATGAGCTTCTTCAGTTCTATAGCTCGGCTGGTATTATCTCTCAACAGTCCTGTCCTGGGGTGTCGGAACAGAATGGAGTGGTGGAGAGAAAAAACCGCCACGTTATGGAACTCACCCGCGCTCTCCTGTTTAGATCTGGTGTTCCTGCTCACTTCTGGGTGGAGGCTGCTAACACTGTTGTTCATCTTATCAATCGGCATGTAACTCCGGTCCTGGATGGTGTTTCTCCATTTTATAAACTCTATGATCGTCATCCTCGTTATGACCGTCTTCGGGTGTTTGGCTGCCTTTGCTTTGTTCTTTTACCACGTCGTGAACGCAGCAAACTGGCGCCTAAAACAGTTCGTTGTGTGTTCGTCGGCTATAGTGATCGCTTCAAAGGCTACCTCTGTTATGATCCTGTTAGTCGTCGGCTCCGGGTTGCCTGCCATGTCCTGTTCATGGAACATGTCCCGTTCTATGCCCTGAATAAGTCTTCGGACAGGGCTGCCTTTGAACAAAGCCTGGCATTTCTAGCCTCTTTTTTGCCAACTTCGTCGTCTCCTGGTGGGGTGGCTAGTGAGAGTGAGGCAAATTCTTTGTCATCTTCTGCTTCCTCCTCAAGTTCCTCTTCATCCAGTGACTCATCGGGACCATCATCACCAAATTCATCGTCCCATACCATGCATTCCATGCACTCTGCTACCGCTAGCTCTACTGCCTCGTCCGCTACAACTAATGGATCGGATGAGGAAATGGTGCCGCATGATGAGACTCCTCCGCAGCAACAACTTCGTCGATCAGATCGTGTGACAAAAGGCCAGCCACCCCGACGTCTCAACGACTATGTTGGCTACTCCGTTGATCCTATTTTTATCCCAGCCAACTATCGTCAGGCGCGAGGCATTCCTGAATGGGATGCCGCAATGGTGGAAGAAACAGATGCCTTAGAAGCCAACCAGACATGGGAACTTGTGCCTCGTACTCCTGAGATGTCAGTAGTTGGCAGTAAGTGGGTATATGATGTGAAGATGAGGCCCGGATGGTAATATTGAACGTCATAAGGCGAGGGTTGTAGCACAGGGATTCAGTCAGGCATATGGGATCGACTACGAGGAGACATTTGCACCAGTAGCGAAGATCCAAACTGTACGATGTGTTCTTGCAGTTGCTACAATGAAAGACTGGCCTCTTGTGCAATTGGACGTGAAAAATGCTTTTCTACACGGTGACCTTAAGGAGACCATTTACATGGCTCGCCCGCCTGGCTACACTAAAGGTGATGCCAGTATGGTATGTCGTCTAAAGCGGTCCTTGTATGGTCTCAAACAGGCTCCTCGAGTTTGGTTTGAGAAATTTCATGGTACAATTGTACAGGCTGGCTTCTCTCAAAGCCAGAATGATCCTTCCTTATTTCTGCGTCGTACGACACATGGTATTACAGTGTTACTTTTATATGTGGATGATATGATTATTTCAGGAGATGACCATTTAGGGATTAAGGAACTCACCGAGTCTCTTCATCAAGCCTTTAAGCTTAAGGAACTCGGTGATGCTTCATATTTCCTGGGGCTGGAAATAGAAAGGAGCAAACATGGTATTCTGGTTAGTCAACGAAAGTATATTAGGGACTTGCTGGTAGAATATCAGTTTGAGAACTGTAAACCATGCTCCACTCCGATGGAACAGAACTTGAAACTCAGCAGAGCTAGCGGAGATTTGCTCGATGACCAGACCTTATACCGGACAATAGTTGGATCGCTCAGATATCTTAGCTCTACGAGACCAGATATTGCATACGTGGTACAGGTTGTGAGTCAGATCATGGGGATGGCACGTACTATGCACTTGGATGCGGTTCACAGGATCTTGAGGTATCTGCAGGGAACTCAGGACATTGGTCTCTTCTTCCCAGCCATAGGAGAACCCACACTTGAAGCCTTTGCCGATGCTGACTTTGCAGGCTGCTTGGACACGCGCAGGTCAACATCTGGGTGGTGTGTGCCGTTTGGCAGCTCATTTATATCATGGAGATGTAAAAAACAGGATCGAGTCTCTAAATCTTCCACCGAGGCAGAGTACAGATCTATGTCAGAAGTCAGTTCTGAATTGGTGTGGCTACAGCGCCTCCTAGCTGAGATGGGTGTCGAGTGCAAGCTGCCTATGAAGCTGTTCGGAGATAATACAAGTGCTATTCGGATTGCAACCAATCCAGTCTTGCATGATCGGACGAAGCATATTGAGACGCATGTTCATTACATT
This sequence comes from Linum tenue, assembly GCA_946122785.1. Lineage (NCBI taxonomy): Eukaryota > Viridiplantae > Streptophyta > Magnoliopsida > Malpighiales > Linaceae > Linum > Linum tenue. The sequence goes on along the minus strand of CAMGYJ010000003.1, from coordinate 20,939,217 downwards.
AGACAACTGGTGTCAGAGGGAGTCATTCAGCTCAGTTATTTGTCAACAGAGGATCAGACTGCAGATCTGTTGACCAAGGCAGTTGGAACCAGCCGTCATTGGTTTCTCTCTAACAAATTGATGTTGCGTAAGCATCATCAATTTGAGGGAGGGTGTTGAAATTGTTATAATTACTTAGTTTGGGTAGCTTATAGTAATCATCATTTTACGTAAGTTAACCTAAACTAGGTAGGACTAGGTGTACACGTGAGCTGTAACCTAGCTATATATATATCCCTCATCTTGTATCGTAAAACCTAAGCTGAATAAGATTGACTCTGGAGAGTTCTACCTCTCCCGTGGACTAGTCCTGATTCTCAGGGAAACCACGTAAATCTTGTGTTCACGTTCTTTACTTTGAGTTCTTATCATTGACATCATCGAAGGTGGTGGTTGAAGGTGGCGATGGAGGGCATCATTGTGATGCGACTAGTGGAGGAAGAACATGAGTGAATTTTTAGGGTTTGGTAAGAAATATATGAAAAGCCATAATTTAATGGTAATAATCGCATGTGAAAATCCTTCTCATTTTCAAAACTACTCCAAACCAATCTAAATCCTAGATTTTAAAAAGAGGGAAATAGTTAGGATGCCTACATCGGAGACTTCCAAAAGTTTTCCGATTGTTTTATTATTATTATTATTAAACGTTTGGAATTTTCCGTTGAGATTAAAACTGGTACGATCATTATTAATGATCATTAAGATAATCATGAAAGTGCTTCTTTGGGAAATCATCTTGAACTCGGTTTTTGCCATCGTAAATACTTCATGCCAAAATCGCAAGGAACAAGGCATCTCAATCGCTGACTATAGTCCTTGGAAATCCATAATGTCGTATGACTGCTGTCACGACCTTACTCTCGATCGTGCGGCCCTAGCTCTCAAATCCGTTAGAGCGCTAGGCAGCCTTTCTCTCAACTCACTTGAAAGCAAAGAACAAGAACAAAGACAAAGGAAGTGGGAGAACTCTCTAGTGTGTATTACTCTAAAAAATGATGGAATGAGTTACAAGTGAGGGAGATGGCTCCTTATATAGGCCTCTCCTCATACAAGGCATCAATGCCCCTCATAATGTCCCTCTACTACATCAATACACCCATTAAGTCCCCCCATTAAGCACTCTATAAATACTACCATAATGTAGCTAATAAGTGCACCATTAAGCTCTCTATTAAGGTGGAGAATCCTAGGAGTATCTCTATGCTACTAGTCTTCCTTGCATGACACATGTGCAGCCTTGTTGTCACCTTGTTGGCGCCATGTCATCGGCCACATGTGACATCCTCCCCCACCTATGCTCGCGACGCCCTCGTCGCGTCCTCTTGATGGAATGCCTCGATCAAGTCCTTGTTCTTCCAAAGCGTGAGCTCTTTCTCCCAAGTTGCTTCACTTTCCGGAAGGTTGCGCCACTTGACCAAGTACTCCACAAAGCTTGGATGTACGCCACGACAAGGAATGACACGACGCGCCATGACTTCTTCAACTTCATGGTCGTGTGTCTTGGTGATGAGTGTTGGAGCACGCTGCGACTCTCTTCGTTGCTCATCATCCTTGTCTTCGTGGAAAGGCTTGAGTTGGCTCACATGAAAGACCGGATGGATCTCCAAGTGCGTCGGCAACTCAACCTTGTATGCCACCGCGCCAATCCTCTTCACGATGGGGAATGGCCCTTCATAGCGGCGAAGCAGTCCCTTGTGCACGTTCTTGAGATTCTTGAAGCGATGAGGGTAGAACTTGATCATCACCATGTCTCCCTCTTCGAATTCCAAGTGCCGCCTTTTCTTGTCCGCCCATTTCTTCATCTTCTTACTAGCGCGGGCTAAGTAAGACTTGGCCATCTCCATCTTCTCGTGCCAGCCTTTAGCGAACTTGTAGGCTGCCGGACTGTTGCCTCTATACCCCGTTGCCACCGTCGTAGGTGTCAAAGGTTGCTGCCCCGTCGCCAACTCAAATGGACTCGTGTTGGTCGACTCGCTGCGGTGCAAGTTGTAGGAGAATTGTGCCGTATCCATCAACTTCACCCAGTCTCGTTGGTTTGCACTTACGTAGTGGCGCAAGTACACTTCCAACAAGGCATTCACCCGCTCCGTCTGTCCGTCGCTTTGAGGATGAAATGCCGTCGAGAAGTTCAAGTCTGAGCCCATGATCTTGAACAACTCTCGCCAAAATCTGCCCGTGAAGCGCCCATCTCTGTCGCTCACGATGTTGCTAGGAACGCCCCAATACTTGACCACGTTCTTGAAGAAAAGACGTGCCGCATCCTCCGCCGTCATGTCTTTTGGGCCGGGAACGAACACTCCATACTTCGAGAACCTGTCCACCACAACCATGATGCAACCGCATCCATCGACTTTGGGAAGTCCGACGATGAAGTCCATGCTTACACTCTCCCATGGTCGTTGAGGTGTGGGCAAGGGCTCTAGCAAGCCTGCCGGGCTTCTCTGCTCCATCTTGTCTTGTTGGCACACAAGACAAGTCTTCACATACATCTCCACGTCGTCTCTCATACGCGGCCAGAAGTATGCTTCTTCGATGAGTGCTTGCGTTCTCTCGATGCCGGGATGGCCCGCCCACTTGGAATCATGGCACTCCTTCATGATCTCTTTCCTCAAGTTGGCCCACCTTGGCACGAACACACGCTCTCCCTTGGTCATGATGAGCCCATCCTTCATCCAAAACCGTCGAGTCTTGCCTTGCTCGATGTACTCCGCTACGGTTTTGGCGAAGGGGTCATGGCCAAGGCCTTCAACGATCCGCTCCTTCAAAGGAAACATGGGCCGGCTGATGCTTGCGGCTGCACTCTTGCGGCTAAGAGCATCGGCAACGGAATTCGCCTTGCCTGGGTTGTACTCCATGACGAAGTCGAACTCGGCCAAAAAGTCTTGCCACCTCGCTTGCTTGGGGGTGAGCTTCTTCTGCGTCAGAAAGTAGCTCGTTGCCACGTTGTCCGTCTTCACTACGAACTTTGACCCCAACAGGTAGTGCCTCCATGTGCGCAAGCAATGCACCACGGCCGTCATCTCCTTCTCTTGAACGGTGTATCGCCTCTCCGTCTCGCTAAGCTTCCGACTCTCGAAGGCAATAGGATGCCCATCTTGCATCAACACTCCTCCAATTGCAAAGTCAGATGCATCGGTCTGCACTTCGTAGGCCAACGTTGGGTTGGGGAGCACGAGCACGGGCTCCTTTACCACCGCTTGCTTCAAGGCCTCGAATGCTTCTTGGCACCTTTCCGACCAATCCCACGCCTTGTTCTTCTTCAAGAGATCCGTCAAGGGTGCTGCAATGTTGGAGTAGCCCTTGATAAACCTCCGATAGTAGTTGGCAAGGCCGAGGAATGACCGCAACTCTGGCACCTTCGTCGGCGGCTCCCATTCTTGGATTGCCTGCACCTTCGCTCCATCCATCTTCAACTTGCCTCCACCAATGATATGCCCCAAGAATGGAACCTCCGTGGCGGCAAATGTGCACTTCTCCCTCTTGACGTACAACTCGTTGTCGCGAAGGACTTGGAAGACTTGGCGTAGATGCTCGGCATGCTCATCGAGTGTTTTGCTATACACGACGATGTCATCCAAGTAGACCACGACAAACCGGTCCAAGAATGGCTCGAACACTTGGTTCATCAAAGTGCAAAACGTGGCTGGTGCGTTGGTGAGACCGAATGGCATCACAAGAAACTCGTAAGAGCCATACCTCGTAACACAAGCTGTCTTTGGCTCGTCACCCTCTGCTATCCGCACTTGATAGTAGCCCGAGCGAAGATCAAGCTTGGTGAACCACATCGCATCTCCAAGCTGGTCGAACAGATCGCCAATGTTGGGAATCGGCCACTTGTTCTTCACCGTCAACTTGTTGATGGCTCTATAGTCGATGCACATGCGCAACGACCCTTCCTTCTTCTTTTGGAACAACACCGGTGCTCCAAAAGGTGACTTCGATGGCCGCATGTAGCCTGCGTCCACCAAGTCCTTGAGCTGCCTCCGCAACTCCTCTAGCTCCGGTGGCGACATGCGGTATGGTGCTCGCGAAGGGGGCTTCGCTCCTGGCTCCAACTCGATCTTGTGGTCCACCTCTCTTCTTGGTGGAAGCTTCTTGGGCAACTCCGATGGCATCACGTCATCGAACTCTTCGAGGACGCCTTTGATGATGGGAGTTGTGATTCCCGCTGAGCCTCCTTCTTCCTCCATTTTCAAGGACACAAGAAAGGTTGGTTCATTCTTCTTGAACCCCTTCAATACCTGCATGGCCGATAAAGCACTATGGGGGCCATCTTCTCTCAAGAGATGGATCGTGTGAAACTCCCCCTCCTTCTCCAAGCACATCGTGTTGGAGTTGGGTTTCAAGAGCACTCCCTCCTTGTCGAGGAAGTTGATGCCGAGGATGACTGGGTGATCGTCCATGGTGACGACGGAAAAGTCAATGAGGCCTTCCCACTCGCCAAGCTTCACTGGCACGTTGTGAGCAACTCCATGGATCGGGATGGACTCCGAATTGATCGTCTTGAGCCTCCCTTGCCCCTTCTCGTAAGCAATACCCAGCCGGTTTGCCTCCTCGATGCGAAGGAAGTTGTCCGTGGCACCGGTATCCACCAAGGCTTTTGACTCGCCTTGCATGAATTGCGCCAGAACATAGCACCTCCCACGCTTGCTCTCCTTGACGTCGGTCTTCACCGCGCCAAGCTTGCGGATTGAGCCAATCTTGGCCTCCGCTGCCTTGGGCTCCTCATCTTGAGCTTCCATGGCCGCCAATCTCGCCTTCCTTGGGCAATCCCGCACTCGATGTGGTCCGTCGCAAAGGAAGCAAGACATGGGTTTTGGCTCGTACTTACCCCCTTTGCTCGAACCACCTTGGTGTTGTTGAGCGCGAGTGCCCTCCTTGAAAGGCTTCTGCTGTTCTCCACCCTTGTTGGGCTTCGAACTCTTCTCTTTGCCGCTGCTCTCTTGCCTTTTGTACTCGACAAAAGACTCCGCCGTGGCCATGGCAGTTGTAAGGTCTTGCACTCCTCGACGTTGCATCTCCATCTTGGCCCATGGTTGCAGTCCATCAAGAAAGCCGTGCATGGCCTCCTTGTCCGTGATGTCCGGGATCTCTAGAAGCAGTTCCGAGAATTCTTTCACGTATTCTCGAACTCCACCCCTCTGGGTGAGTCTTCTCAACTTCGAACGGGCTTCAAATTCCACGTTCTCCGGGTAGAACTGCCTCTTGATTTCTCTCTTGAAATCTTCCCACGTTACCATCACACAAGTACCTCTTTCGACGTCCGCTTCACGTCGCCTCCACCACACCATGGCAACATCAACCAAGTAGAGTGGAGCAGTACAAAGTTTTACCTCATCCTCTTGGATGCCGGATGCCATGAAGTATTGCTCAAGACTCCAAAGGAAGTTCTCTAACTCCCTCGCGTTCCTTGAACCTCCGAAGTTCTTCGGTCTTGGAACATCAGCACGTGGGACGGATTGCACCGGGGCTGGTCCGCTAGCCATGGCTCTCTTCACGAGAGTGACCTCACTCTTGAGGTCTGCAATCTCCTCCTTCACGCCGACCAGCTCAGCCGGACATGCTCTTTCACAACTTCAAGGGCGTTGTTCATGGAGTTGGTGATGGTGTTGTTGATGAGGGCTATTAGCTCTTCCCGCATCCCATCATGGTTGATCTCTAAGGTTGTCAACCGACCAGCCATACCTTGAACATCGCTTTGGACTTGGGCGATGTGACCACCCAAATCCTCGATGGCAGTGATGTCTTCCGCAATCTTCACTTCCACTCGAGCAACACGCCTCTCTAGCGCCGCCATAGGATCACGAGTGCTCGACTTGTCACCCTTTGGCTTGGGATGCTTGGTTTGATCCCTTCCGCGCTTCTCGGCGTCGGTAATGCCGCTGTCTGATCCCGACATTTTTGGTGAGGTTCTTCCTTTCCTTCTGGCTCTAGGTTCAACTTTGCTAGCACAAAGCCGAACCAGGCTCTGATACCACTTGTCACGACCTTACTCTCGATCGTGCGGCCCTAGCTCTCAAATCCGTTAGAGCGCTAGGCAGCCTTTCTCTCAACTCACTTGAAAGCAAAGAACAAGAACAAAGACAAAGGAAGTGGGAGAACTCTCTAGTGTGTATTACTCTTAAAAATGATGGAATGAGTTACAAGTGAGGGAGATGGCTCCTTATATAGGCCTCTCCTCATACAAGGCATCAATGCCCCTCATAATGTCCCTCTACTACATCAATACACCCATTAAGTCCCCCCATTATGCACTCTATAAATACTACCATAATGTAGCTAATAAGTGCACTATTAAGCTCTCTATTAAGGTGGAGAATCCTAGGAGCATCTCTATGCTACTAGTCTTCCTTGCATGACACATGTGCAGCCTTGTTGTCACCTTGTTGGCGCCATGTCATCGGCCACATGTGACACTGCCCACACAAACTCCGCGCGGAACCACATCGTGCCGGGAGAGGCCACGCCTGCCGCCGCATGGACGGACATGACCGCCGCCGTCTTGTCCGCTGAGGTGAATGCCGCTTCAACCACCTCGACGTCGCCTTCCTCCTCATCGGGTCCGAACGAGGCCCCCACTTTGCCACCAGCCGATCAACTACCTCCCTCCATTGTCGCATCGATTGTCTATACGAGAGCTTCGATAAGCTTGCGGCAGTTTGCGGCTTGCAAGATCTCGAAAAGTTATGCGGAATCAAAAAATTTCTCAACCGGAGCACAAAGTTACGTTTGTTTGAAGATTCGACTAAAGTCGGATGAAAAAATATATATATACATACAAACTGCTGCTTCTCGGCGTAGTTAATTAGACCACCACGCCCAATGCGGTTTTCAGTGAAAAAGGCACCCTCCCCAAGCGGTTTTCGGGAAATGTGGTGTTTTTGGAATTTTTCGGAAATTGGTGGTAGTTTTGAATTTTTTTATTAAGTGGTGTTTCTGGAAAAGTTCCCCGTACTAGGGAAAACAATCTGAATTTAAGAAAGAAAAAAAGCTCTACAATAAAAATAACCGTAATACAGTCCATTCTATAACTTTAATGGCATAATTAACCCTTGATCCTATTTGCACAGGAATACCTCTTTGAAATTGATAATCAAGATACCACAATAAAAGCGCTCAGCTGGATAAGGATCGTTATCTCTACAATCAAATGAGGGTGGTAGATTTTGCATCCAATCAGTCCCAGTTCAGTGGAGATTTATAATAAGCAAGAATTTCTAGTAGGGCGATGTAGCTAGTGTTAGGAACAGAATGATTCAAACACATCATTTTGCTCGCATTTTCGAAGAATTTTTCTTGTGACCCGTAGGGTTTTGTTGATTACCGAGATTAATTATATGTTAATAAAAGATAATGAGGGTCTAGCAATGCACGTCGAGGATTCGGTAAGATCTATCTAGGATCGCCACAATTACGAAATTAAAGGATTGAATTTGGGAAAATGACTTATGAAATTTGTAAATTGGTAGTAGTGGGATATTAACTAGTTATCATTTTAAGGATCCGAACTGAAACATTAGCATATAACCAATGAAATTATAAAAATTGGATAAGTCATTTTAATAATATACAAATACAAATGAAACAATGTTTATGAGAGGGTACTAGGCTGATTACGTACATAATAGGAAATTTAAGACAATAAATAAATGAATATTTGTGCATCAGGGAAGGGAAGGGAAGAGGTAATCAGTTGGCAAGCGAATCTGTTGCACCAAAAAGCGGATGGTTGTGATTGTGGCCTCCATCAACTATCAAATTCAATCCGCTCACGTATTTTGCATCGTCACTGGCCAAGTATAAGGCAGCCCGAGCAACATCCTCGGGTTCGAGGATAGCCCCTCTCAAGTTTCCAGCGGCGGACATGAATTCCTCAGCAGCCTTCTTGTCCATTTGCATGCCGCTTGTGACCATGGGAGTGGCCACTCCATAGGGAGAAATGGTGTTGACCCTGATGCCGTACTTGCCCAGCTCCACGGTCAAGTTGTTGTTGAGCCCCAAAATAGCATGCTTGGAAGCCTTGTATGCGTAAGACAAGTCGCCACTTATAGAAGCGGCAACGCTGCCGGTGAACAAGATGCAACCTTTCCTTGCGGGAATCATAACCCTGGCGGCGTGTTTGGCTCCGAGGAAGGATCCGAAGAGGTTGATTTCAAGCACCTTCTTGAAGTCGGCGTTGTCCGAGTTTAAGATGGTGGTGTCGAGGTTACCTCCGATTCCAGCGTTGTTGTACATGATGTCTAGCTGGCCGTACCTTGACACCGCTGTATCAACGGCATTCTCAAGGTCAGAATCACTTGTAACGTTGCAGTGGACAAAGGAGACGATCTCCGGCGGGCCGAGATCCATGGCGAGGGACTGTCCGAGTTTGTCTTGAACGTCGGCGATGAGGACCTTGGCTCCGTGGTGGACGAACAGCCTGGCGGTGCTCTCGCCTATGCCGCTAGCTCCGCCGGTGATGATTGCCACTTTGCCCTCCAGCTTTCTAGGAGAGGCGGTTGAGATATCTGAGCTCATCATGTTTTGTTTTCTTTTGTTTTGTGGGGGAAATGAGTCGAGAGAGAGAGAATCAGTTTGCTTGCTGATGAATCTTTGTTTTTAAATTTGCCTTCGGTAAGAAGATGTTTGCTTGTGGTTGTTGGTTGAATGAGGGCTGAGCGCTCTTTATATATAGTTCTAGTTCTACATGCAGGCAAACCAATTTAGCGTGTCCTTTGACAATTAATTAATTAATTAATGGTGTACGTATTATAAAATTCCATCGTAGAATAGAATGGGGAGAGGAGATGAATATATAATTAGTTTCAAGGGTCAAGCCAATGACCTGAATCACAAGGTCAAGGTGAAAATGCGTACGTAGAAAAACAGTCCCGACGCGCAAGGCGCATAGACGTACGTAAGCCAATACCTGAATTATTTGGCTGCCTTCTTTGTTCACGAAGCCGTCACAACTGGGTGTTCAAAAGTTCAACCAATATCCATCAAAAAAAAATTCAACCCATACACACGCTTCATAATAATTATATTAAAAAAAAACCTTGCGTTAGAGACCTTCTACTTGTATAAGAAAATTACGCGATATACGTGGTTTTCTCGACCATCAACCCGTTCAGACTTGTCTACGCTCGTTATAAAGTCTTCTTAACCTGTTGTTTGCCTACCTTTCATTACCATGCACAATGGAGGAATAGTTCTCCATATTTTTCAGAGTTCCGTACATCATCGGGTCGGCTGTACCTCCCATGCGTTTACAAGGCCGACTACAACCCTAGCTCAGCTTGTGGACTATATCCTAGTAACCTTGTCTACGTGATGTATAACTCAAAGCTTATCTGGAGGGCAATGTAGAAAGATTTTGAACGTATATTTAAAGATATCGAATCTGATTACGAATGAATTGCTGAAGATTAGGAAGCCAATAAAACTGAGGATGATCAAGTGCTCAATGAAGAAGGGAATGCACCAATCAATTATTTACCTTTGAGAGATATGATTGTGAACAAGGAAATATGATTGGTGTTAAATGTACTTCGAGTGAACCTGAGAATATTGATATCAGTGCCTAAGCAAATGTACTTCGATTTTTGGAAGCAATAAGTGGAGAGATTAACATAAACGTACAAACAATGTAGTCAAAGTCTCGATTTTAATTTTAAAAGCTTAAGGTTTATGAATAAATCTATTCATCCTGATTTTACTACTAAATCTTTGAGCTATAAAATCTCATAAAATCCTAATAAAATCTTTAAAATCTACAATTTTAAAGAATTTCAAAGTTCATTTAACTTGATCAAAATCTGGAAGGTCGAGTTGGATTTTGTCCATGAGTCGGGCCAAGTTCACTTCCCCGACTCAAATTCATGGACAACTAATAAATCCTATGTAACACCCTACCCTATACGTTTTGCCTAATCGTATTGTTCATACAATTGCAGCGGAATTAATCTCGGGTGTTACATTAATTATCAAAATTTACTCAAATAAAATTTTGACATGAATTACTCGTGTAATGGGCTAACAGTTCTTGGAACTTATCCTGCAAAATAATTCATCACAAACATATATACTCACAACCATATGTATTGGCTTTTCTTAGCCATAGCCACACTCTTCATACTCCACAACTGCATACCATACTTATACATACCATAATCGTCACAACTTACACAGTTACACAACATATACACATTTCATCAACTTTCCACACCTGTGGATATCTCACACTATATCAGAAGCTAATATGCACATGAAAAACGTTCTCAAAACATTTTTACAAAAAGGTGTGGATCACTGACCAAAATCCCGAGTAGTAGTCCAAGCACAGAATAGTTGAAGACCATACCTCATCTCGGCTTCAACTCTAGCTCCTCTCCCACCTAACACTTATCTATTGCTGCTGCTGATGATCTGCTTACACATAGCATAAGCAGAGAAGAAGAATAAAAGAGGGTCAGCTCATAGCTGAGTGAGATAATCATAGCATTGTGAGTTCATAACAGAGCATACCCCTACCATACATCTAGCAAACAAGCCAAAACACTAGGATCGGACCTCAGCCATCCTCATGTCTCAATGGGCAAAAGACTCAACCACCTTGACTTATGCATATGCATCTTATCATGTTTTACTTATAGGCGCCTGGCTACTCCCATACTAATAACTCTCCCGCGAATACAGACCAAACATCTCGTGGATGTGGTCATATCGGACCCACCACTGCCGGTGTAGTCATATCGGACCTGACACCACTCTGGGTGTGGTCATATCGGACTCAAGACCACTCTGGGTGTGGTCATATCTCATGATGAATCAATGGTCAACACCACATCAGGGGTGTGACATAACATATCATAACGGAGTAATAGCATGCATGGGGAGCCCTAATTACTATGTAATTGACCATGAGACCAAATCACTCTTATTTGGTAATCTTATACATGATCCATATCTCATCTTGCTTAATCATAATTCGTTACTTGCACATGAACTTGACCTGGTCATAATTGGCTCAACATAGGTAAATCAGGAGTCGTATAATTGCACTTCCTCGGGATAAACCCTCGTGAAAGTCATCCTCCTTAAACATCATAATATCACCCTGGGAAGTTTATTTCCCCCACTTGTGGATCCAGATACAACCACAATATCACATCATGTCAAAACACCTGATCGAACAACCATGAAGTCATATCAACGGTTAAGCCACAAATGGCAACATGTATGCAATCATCAACATAAACAAGGTCCATATCGGATAGGGCAAGTCAATAATATCATACAACAATCCATGGTTCATCATCTAGCATAAAAGTCCATACACCCCTAATCATGCCTTTCTAATTCACCTAGGTCAATTCTAAACATCAATATAATTATCGTGATACGACAAACCCGGTATGCCTTGCTAATCCCTCACCAGTTCTGGTCGTTCAAACACAGGTTCTACCTTCCCGTACTAAAACGTCAATTTCACGAACGAACCCCGAATTAAAATCCGAGACCATCCTAATATCCCCTGCAGTATCCTCGTCAATATTAGTTCTATGCTCCGGGTCAAATTCTTGATAAAAACACATCAAACCCTGGCCGGAGCTAAATTCAGCGATTTGAACCCTGACCTAAATAATTGCCGAAATTCAGGGATTAGAACTAGAGGATTGATTACCTCGCTGCAGGAAGCTCGTATATAAAATTTGGGCTCAATCCGGCTTCCGGATACTCCGAAACCCTAATTTGGCTTATCGGGAATTCAAGAAATTCCTGAACCAAAAACTCGTTTTAAAGCTCTAAATCGATAAACTATGATGTATAGATGGATTAGGCGTTACTTACGGGATTTTTGGATCAGTAGAGCTCAAGAATCGAGCTATGAAATTTTTCCCCGAGCTCCCTTGTTCTGCGTTCGGTTTCTTCTTCTCTCGGTAATGAAATGATATGGGAGAAAGAAATGGGACAGAAGTAATGAGAAATTGAGAGGTGGGGGTTTCTGACGTGTGTATGTAAATGTAATGGGCCGCTTACTTTCCTTTTATATGTATATATATAATACGTATACTTATCCGATCGATCGATAATCCGATTTTTGTCGAATTACTGCCAAAATGTTCGATTAAATCGTGAAATTTTCTAGCGAAAGTAATACAATTTTAGCCGAAACGGGATGTTACGTCCTAACCGGACAGAAGACCCTCAATTGTCCTCCTCTCATCTTCTTCTGCACGCTCATACCAACCAAAAACTCACCTCCTGTTGTTTGTTCCCTATCGATGACTTCCTCCATCAACCTCCCAATTAGTTTTTTGCTTGTTCCAACACCACCCTTGCAATTAGCCCAATCCCCATCTCAATTAGCTCATTGTCTTCCAAACCTTCAGTGCCACCATCCCGAACCTTGTCATCGCGTTTGTCCTTTGCTACTGCTATCGTTCGCTAGTGGCATTGTCTACGTGATGTATAACTCATAGCTTATCTGGAGGCAATATAGAAAGATTTTCAACATATATTTGAAGATATCGAATTTGATGATGAAAGAACTGGTAAAGATTAGGAAGCCAATGAAACTGGGGATGCACAAGTGCTCAATGAAAAAGGGAATGCACCAATCAATTATTTGCCTTTGAGAGATGATTGCGATCAAGGAAATATGATTGGTGTTGAATGCACTTCGAGTGAACCTGAGAATAATGATATCATTGCCTAAGCAAATAGACAAGGATTCTATGAGAATGAGAGAAACGGTGAGGGTGATAATGTGAGATGTAAAGGACTTAAGGTTAATATTTGATCCTAATTATCTTATGTATTGGTACTACTATCTGGTGTTTTAAGTATCAGTGTTAATATGAATATTAAAATCTTACAATTTTTCGATTTTAATTTACAATTCTGATTTTACCTTAGTTTTTTATTTTATATAAAGTAACGAATTTGACTGTTTTTGTACAAACACCAGAAAATATTTTTTTATATAATAGTATGGGTATAAAGTGTGTTTGTAATAATAAAGTCTTTTTTGAACTAAAGCAAAGCATTCAAAAATTATCCAAAATAACTTGCCGGAAAATAGTCGGAGCCTCGTCGGAGGGTCGCCCTAGCAATGTAGAATCGCTCTGAGCGACCCAAAATGCCGTCGAAGGGGCATCTAGGGATGAGAAGATTGGGTCTAGTGGTGGTTTTGGCAAAAAAACAATGGCGAGTTTTCAAACTCCGGATAAGGGGAGAAGTACTGGCAAAGGGAGAGGAAAACATGCTCGGATTTTTGATGGGAGTTCTACTATAGCAGACGGCCAAAAAATATGGGCAGAAAAGCAAGGTCTTGTTTTCAGCTTTTCCACCCGTGTTTTTGGTGTCAAGCCTCAAAACCAGGACGAGATGAAAAACACGGGGAGGTCACATTTTGCCCTAAATTACTCATGTTTTTGCTTACGAGAGCATATTTCAAAAATGGGAAAAACACAAGCATGTGGGAGAAAACACGGCCCGTGTTTTAGTGATTTTGTGCTTGTTTGTACTTATGTGACTTGACATGGAATTGTGCAAAACACTGGCGAGCCAATTGAAAACACGACCCATTTTTTCTCCTTTTTGGCTCGTGTTTTGGTGACGAGCACTGGGACCAAGAAGTAGGGACAATAAGGGCAAAGGCGTCAGAAACACGGTTGTGATTTGGGCCAGCGATGACCGTGTTTTGCCTCATAAGACCACAATTTGCATGTTTTTCAACTGTTCAACACATCCAAGTCCCGAACTCGGAAAACCACACGACCATTGACAAAAATATGACAGCCTAAGTCACAAAATTGACTCAAGACTGAATCAAAACACACAACTAGCGCTTCTTTTACGTCGTTAGCTGGACGAAGTGATAGGACTAAGGATCCTCGAGGAGTAGCACATCCTTATTGTGGGTTACATTGTCGCCCAAATACAGCTTTAGACAATATCTATTGACCTTGAACGTCCCGTTTAGAGGGTGAGAGATTTACACCATGCCACACGAGAAGACTTGGATACCATGAACAGTCATGACCACCTGGACTCTAGCTTTCTAGGAAACAGCCATAGGCAAGAGTTATAGAGGATAACTCGATCGCCAGGCTAGAATTTCTTGACCTTCTTCAAAAGAGCATCGTGAAGACGCTTCGTTCTCTCTTTATGTAGTCATGTGTTCTCATAATCATAGTACCTCCATTCTCAAACTCTAGAACCTGTAGCTTTCATTCATTCCTTGAACAATGGCATTAAGATCAAGAAACTTAAGGGCTCACAAGGTCTTATGCTCTATCCCAACTAGCAAATGGCAAGTCGTGCCATTGACAAGACTATATGGCGAAGTACCTACAGGCGTCTTATAAGCCAAGAGATAGATCCACAGAGCATTATCGAGCTTGGAGGATCAGTACTGCAAGGACTGATCCACCGTCTTTTCTAGAATGCGCTTTAACACCCAATTTGTCAACTCGACTTAACCACACACTTGAGGGTGGTAAGCATGAAACCTTATGAGTACACCATAGCGAGGGAAGAGCTTATCAAATTGGCCCTATAAGTGGGTGCTTCTATAGCTAATGATGGATGTAGGGGTCCCAAACCGGGAGAAGAGCTGCTCAGAAATGCACAAACACTCCTAGCATCATTGGTGGCCAAAGCTTGTGTTTCAGCCCACTTCGAGACATAATCAACAGCAACGAGGAAATATTTGTGACCAAAAGAAGGAAGGAAGGGACACATGAAATCGCTGCTCTGAACATAAAAAATTTCAAAAATAATAAATGTGTTCTGGAGCATCTCATTCCGGGTAGAAATGTTAAAGGAACACTGGTATTAGTCACTGACTCGCACTAAACTACACCACAAATTAATCCCGACTAGAGCCCAAGTTTTTAAACTCTAGTCAGGTGCAGTATCGAGCAAGTATTTAAAATGTCAACCCGGGCAGGTCCATGTACCTTTACTTCAATCGCTTAAGTTGTTATCTAGCAAAACGGTTTTGGGGTTTTGTAAACTAAGAAAACTTCTAACTAAACAAGCAAAGAAAAGTAAATAAAGGAAAATTCTAACTAAGGGAGCTTCACCCAGGATTTGCTTCCCCCTAAATAGCTACCATGACTCGTTGGATTAAATGGAGTCGTGTGGCACAGGTGGTTGTGAACCACGGGGGTGAGCAACTAGTGGTCGATTTGTCACGGAATCAATTCACTAGCGATCGATTTGTCACGGGATCGATCCACTCACCAAGTCTAGGGGAACCATTAGAATGAGCAACTAGTGATCCATTTGTCACGGGATGGATTCACTAGAGGTCGATTTGTCACTGGATCGATCCTCTCACTCAGTCTCTAGTGGTTGCCTAGGTCTCTCCCTCAGATGGAGTTTGAGCGGCTTAATCACAACCAACCTAGATGCAAACTTGAGTCAAGGAGGATGCTCATCTCTAACCTAGATAGTAGGCACAAAGTGCCCAAGAAAACCAAGCTTGTCAAACCTACCTAAAAAGGTGTGGTTTTTCTCTATTCTAGGTTGGGCAAGCACACAAGATTTGGAAAGCACAACTAAGCACAATCACCCTGAAAACACCTCTAATACTCAAATTGATGCAAACCCATACGAAATCATTCAATATAAACAAGTAATTACAAAGTATTAGTTATGGATCTAAACATCCAAGAGGAAAGAGTGAGTCTCTAGAGAGAGTAAGAAGGATTACAAATTTGATCTCAAGATCTTCTTCTTCTTCTAGGATTGAATCCTTGTCTTCAAGTTCCAACCAAGCCTCCAATGAAGCTCCAAGATCACTCTAGCACTCTCTCTCTCTCTCACTAGAACTCTCCTTTGGTTTTTTTGGGCAAATCCTAGAGAAGGAATTGAATATCTCTCCAAAAACCACCTCCCCTTTCTCTCTCCCCGCTGCTGTCTTCATATTTGCATGAAAGTGATCAGTTCGCGGACTCGTTGGTCAGTTCACGACTGTGAACCCCTAAACGCGTCTGGGAACTCAGTGTCGTCCAAAACGCGCCGCTTCACTCTCATGGGTTCACGGTCAATGGCCCCAGTTCACGGTCTTAGAGACCATGAACTCCTTTTGCGTCAATAACCTCTGAAACCTCGTTGCATTGCTCGATGTTCAAGGTTTGTGGCTCCAGTTCACGGTATTAGAAGACCGTGAACTGCCTTGTCCGACAGTGAATTGCAGCTATTTCCTGGACGCCTGCACTTCACTGTTACGGCTTCGGACCTTTCTTCGGTTTTTGCCCTTTTAGACCTCCAATTATCCCAAAATTCGACCTCGACCCTTCCACACGTGCTAGAACCAAAATGTATCAAAACAAGCACAATCTAGCGTGAAATATTTCGAGGAACGATGAAATACTAAACGAATAAGAAATGAGGGGTAAAATGAGTAACATTTGGGCCCGAATCAGTCACACTTTAAGGATGTCATGCATCTCCGCCTCCATCACACATCGGCCGATAACAGCGTCTGCTCCCATCCAAACTAGGTACAGATTGTCCCAGAAGTAATGTTGTAGATCAGCAAAGAACTTTTGCTTCTCTTGATTTGGCATCCCCTTGGGCAGCTGCTTACCCACCAGATAATTAGCAAAATCGAAATACCAGGGGTGACCCTCTCTACCAAACATGCCATCAGAAGTCTCTCGACGGGGAAGGATTCATAGATCTCCTCCTCAGAGTTGTCCACATAAGAGCCATCAAGTAGATACAACTTTTGAGATGGAGAAGGACCTACTGCACCTTGTTGTTGACAAGGTTGTTAGTGTAAGTTATGACTTATAAGGCTGGTTGGGCTGCCTTTGATGCTGAAAGGGAGGTCACTGCCGGTACCCCCACAGCTAGTGCCTAAAATTCGGGTGGTCGAGAATTTGTGGGGTGATGACCTCACAAAGTTGGGATGATTGCGCCACCTTGGATTATAAGTATTGTTATAAGGTTTGTTGCCCCCATGAGCATTGGCGATGAAGTATAGCTATTCATATGGTGTAGTAGCCTCCATCATTGCTTGACAGTAGTCTAGTGCATGGTTGGTGCTAGAACACCAATCGCATAGCATAGCTTGAGATGTAGACCGGTTCCCAAATGGACGCGAGTTCCTCGCCACCATCTTAATAATATTATCAAGCTTACAGACAAGGGCTTGGTCTAGTGGTAATACCACTAGCCTAGAACCTAGAGGTCCCAAGTTCAAATCCTTTGAGTAGTACCTTAATCACACACACACAAAAAAATAAATAAATATCACACTTATAAAAAAATAAGATTAGCAAGCTTTGCCTCTATGTAGAGATGGCAAATGGATTGGATTCATGGGTTGGTGGATTGGATTGGTGGATCCATGGATCAAATGGGTTGGTGGATTGATCTAGAATCCAAATGACATCCAAAGTTTGACCAAAATATAAATTTTTAAAAGTTTTTGTCGTCCTAAGTTTGGCGAAATCTCAAAAAAGCTCATTCAGGGTAGCTAACGTCGCTTTATCGAGATAAAGGCAGGACCAAACCGCCTGTGGCATTTTGCGGCTTGCAAGATCTCGAAAAGTTATGTTGGAATAAAAAAAAATCGATACGATTGGATAACTGAGCACAAAGTTACGTTTATTTGAAATTTCGACTTAATAGGGCCTCCAATCACAGAATTGAATATCATTTCATCCAAATAATGAACTCCTCATTATCCAGCCCCCTTCCTTCCACAAGTTTACTGACTTCAATATGGATAACAGAGCACAATCCATCAATTGGAAACATGAAGAATCACAAGGAACGACCAATTAAGAGCCAAGCAACTCTCCACCTACATCCCAATAGAAGATACTTGTCAATTGTCATGAATTAGGTAAAATCGAATGGACGAAATTGTTCTACCATCGAGCTGGGAAGATAATTTTCGAGGCACTCAAAGATGTTGTCTCGAGCTCCCAGAAATACGCATGACATTAGGATTCCGAGTTGGATTCGGATTACTTGTATAATTTAGTTTCCTTGCTGAATTAGTTTAGTTTCCATTAGTGTTTAGGTTTGTTTAAGCTTGTTTATGCCTTTAAAAGCCCTCATTCATGTATTGTGAAGTTCAGAGTTGATTTATGAAGATAACCCCAAAATTCCCAACGTTTTGAGTTGTGAAGTTGTCTTGTTTTGGTTGTGATCAAATTAAGCTTGCTGAATTTTGGCCTATTAATCGAGCAAACCCCCTCGATTACATCGAAGGCGACCTCATAACGATCGAGCACTCTTCCTGGTGTAAGAGTTCCCTTTCGTTTCCATCGAAACCCCATTCAAACAAGCTTACCCAAGCTCTTTGGAATACCTTGTTCTTGTGTTCTCGAACAAGGAATTTTATTCCTTTGATTGAGCTATGCAATTATGATCCAAGAAGGCATCATTGTGAGGCGACTAGTGAAGGAAGAACCAGAGACAAAGAGATTCCTAAAGGATTTGTTAGGGTTTGGTAAGAAAGATATGGAAAGCACTAATTAAATGTACAATAATCACATGTGGAAATCTTATGTCTGTTTGATAACCAGAATCGGTCTTAATCGTTTCTATGAAATCATTTACCAATTGGTCCAGATATCACCACTTCACTAAACTATAGGTATTGATTCAAGCAATAAATCATATATTCGAACATTAATGTCATGCATCCACTAACTATAATGTTTTATCAATCAAAATATGAAGTTGTAAGTGCTTAGACTTAATATGATAGTTAAGGCTGCTCTTATTCACCGCAGGAGCACACACCTTAGGTTTTGATGATTCTTTTTTTTTCTCCAAGAAATGTCAAGAGAAAACCTATACAATCTACCCCGACCCTGCCCAACCCAATACATCAGAGAAGCCAACCCACAAAATCAAAGGCGCAAAACTCTAAAGGGGAGAGTAACAGTGCTTTCTGCGCCACTCTATGGGCAGCACTGTTAGCAGTCCGAGGAACTGCCCTAAACTCTAAAGAAATAGAGACGGAAGAAAGGAGAAGGGAGCAATCCCGAAGCACCGGACCTCCAATGGAGTCAGAGAGAGCACCTTGACGAAGCTGCCGAATCACCACCTCTGAAACTCCTTCTATGATGACCCAAGGCAGCACTTTGGAGACTACAAGGGCGATGGCGTCCCTAGCTGCTAGGAGCTCCGCAAGATAGGGATCAGCAATACCGGGATGGAGAGACCCTAAAGCCAGAGCCACATGCCATCTGAACTGCGCACCACAAGACCAGACGAGCACCCAGAAGGACGAACAGCAGCATCAAAGTGGATCTTCACAAAGCCAACAGGAGGAGGGGACCAAGACGAGAGGCGAGAACGGGAAGGCTGGGGCGGAGCAGGGACCAAAGGAAGGGAGGAAGACAGATCGCGAACTTGGAAAAAAACACTGACGAGCGAGAGACCGGGCATGAGGCTGGACATGCTCAAAGACCACCTTATTTATAGACTTCCAGATCCTCCATAATACACAAACGTATAGGAGAATGTGGGTTTGGGGGTGCTCAGAAAGCATAACATGTCGCCACCAGAGACTGAAATTCACAGTCGGGGCCGAGGAGATGAAATCATTTAGACCCATGAGCGACCACAATCTTGTGGCCAAGGGGCATTTGAAGAACAGATGTTCAAGACTTTCCGGTCTTCTCCAGCAAACCGGGCAGCGAGCTAGACAGTTTACTCCTCTGGTACTTTGAAAACCATAAATTAATTAATTCTAAAAGTCAAAAATTAAGAAGTTAATTCTTTCTATCCCATAATTTGATATATAAACCAACCATAAAGGTTGTAAAGCGCCATAAAAGGACCGCTTTAGTGACTCATTAATCACTTGTAACGGATCATTAAGGACCCAATAACATCAAATAAAATAACTGATGTATTAAAACCCAAATAAATGGACCAATGAGGCCATTAATTGGTTAAGAGCCAAAGTTAGCTTGCTAAGCTTCCGCCCACTTTTAAAAAAAATTGCTTTAGTTAATCACTAAATTCTTGAAACGTTTAATCAAAAGGCCATTAAAACCCCAATAACATCAAATAATTGATGTAATAAAACCCAAATAGGGAATTAACGACACCAAGCGTCAAATCAGTCCGAAACGGACGAATGCAGCCATTAAATGATCATTTTAATGCTCACCGGACGAGCCGGTTCGGAACCCGGGGCTGGCCGGGTCGAACTCCGCCGCGATGAAGTGGAAGTAGATGTTCTCCGGCGGCGGCGGCCTTCCCACTTGGAGGAGGAGTGCTACCCCACTTGTTCAAGTGGCTGTTGTTCAAGGAAAGCGCGTTGTCGAAAGACTCCAAAATCTCCTGGACAACCCCTTGCCTGCCGGTTGACTGCTGCTGTTGACTCGTGTTGTCCTGCTGCAGCTCAGGATGACAACGACGGTCGGACTCGTGTTTCCTTTCCCTCTGCTTACTGCTAAGGCTAACCCATTTTCCATCCCTCTTTTTTCCTCCCTTCCTCTTTTCTGGATTTCCAAAAAGCTCCATCCCCTTTTCCAGTTTCCCCTTCCATTTCTCGATTCCAAGGGTTTTGAATGTCTTCTGCGCCACCGCTACAGGAACCATCTCCTGCGAAACTCGCCGCCTCTCCTTCTTCCTCCTCCTCCTCCTCCGAAGGAGACGACGACAGAAGAAGCAACAGCATCAAGGAAACCGAGCTGAGACTGGGCTTGCCGGGCTCGCAGTCCCCTGAGAGAAAGCATCAATTCCAATCTCCTTCTTCAGGGCTGTCTCTGTTTGGCAAAGATATCAAAGATGCGACGAATCTGGTGTCAGGGGCGAAGAGAGGGTTTTCAGACGCCATGAACGGGTCTTCTCAGGTTTTGATGATTCTGCGTCTAGCCTTGTATCCCCTTCTATGGACTCAGAATTCGATACTATTGACAATGTGACGCTTCTTGATTCAAAATCTCCGCAACAGCACAACGTATTTGATGTAATGATGAAGTTGGAAAGGAGTGTTCCCTTGAATGCATCATTGTTATTCAGAACCCGAGATTAACTTCTCTAGGAACAAATAATGATAAACTACGTCGGGAAGCAGCGGTTCATGTGCAAACCCCCCCACCACCTATGCAACAGTTTGTATGGATATTTTATTTCAATCCAATCTTATGTCGAAACATCAAACAAACATAACTTTGTGCTCGCGTACCCGATCGTACCGAGTTTTTTATTCCGCTTAACTTTCCGAGATCTTGCATGGCGAAACTTCTGCAGGCGCTTTGGTCCCACTTTTGTCCTAGAAAAACGTCGTTTGTTTCCCCGAACGAGCTTTGTTCCGATCGATTTCGCCAAACTTTGGACGACTATAACTTTAGGCTCCGCACTTCGAACGTCATGAATTTTTTTTTTATTTCGCGTAACTTTAGAAGGACTACAACTTTTACATGGAAGGAATTTTCAAAACAGGAATTATTTCTGGATATACGGGATTTTGGGAATAGCTTTACCTTCACTTTTCACAAATCCAAGTACATTCAGAAATTATGAATATGATAAAAATTGTAGTCCTTGAAAAGTTAGACGAAATAAAAAAAAAAAATCATAACATTCGGATTGCGGAGAACAAAGTTATAGTCGTCCAAAGTTTGGCGAAATCGGATAAAAGCTCGTTCGGGGTAGCTAACGTCGTTTTATCGGGACGAAGGCAGGACCAGACCGCCTGTGGCAGTTTGCGGCTTGCAAGATCTCGAAAAGTTATGTTGGAATAAAAAAAAATCGCTACGATCGGATACCTGAGCACAAAGTTACGTTTGTTTAATATTTCGACTTAATAGGGCCTCCAATCGCGGAATTGAATATCATTTCATCCAAATAATGAACTCCTCATTATCCAGCCACCTTCCTTCCACAAGTTTACTGACTTCAATATGGATAACAGAGCACAATCCATCAAATGGAAACATGAAGAATCACAAGGAACGACCAATTGAGAGCCAAGCAACTCTCCACCTCTAATACACGAAATAGAAGATACTTGTCAATTGTCATGAATTAGGTCAAATCGAATGGACGAAATTGTTCTACCATCGCCTCTACACCCCAATCTGAAAAGGCGGATATCGAGATCGTACTCTCGAAAGAAGGGAAACAACCATGAACTTTGAGGATATTAATCTGGGCTAATCGATGCTACTAACCTTCTTGGATTGCTCGAATCCTACGAGATCGATTAATGCTAGAGATTTGGGGATTTATAGGATTAGTTTGGAGCAATGGATCTAGGGATTTTGGATCTTTTATAGAGAAAGCGAGAGTGAAGAAAGGTAGATGAGATCTGATTAGAGCGCTAGCTTTGGGGAACTGCTGGCTGCCTTCCTCACACCATCGACCCCAACACTGCTCGGTGACTCAAAGTATTGGATCTTCCTGGGAGAAGGATAACGCCATTTTTCTTTCTTCTGGAGTTGGATTGCGTTTTTTTCTACGCGAGAGCGATTAGATGAGAGAGAGACAGAGGGGAGGGGTCATAACTAATGTTCTAATTGAATAAATATCTTTTCCAAAAAATAATATTTTATGTCACTACTTACATTGCCACCAAAACGACATTTAACATATGTAAAGATAAACTGTGCCTCATAAAACAATGAACTAAAGGTGACGTTGGACTGCATCACAGGAAAGATTTATTTCGTCACGAATAGTTTTTTGCTAGGTCTGACAAAAAATTTAAGCTTTTTGTGACAAGCAGTAAATTTCGTCACACAAAATGTACATTATGTGACGAAATTTGACCCATCACAGAATATTTTTTCACAGAAGAGTAACTTTGTTGTACTGTCGGAAATAAGAAGGCGAGATCAAACCGCCTACGGCAGTTTGCGGCTTGCAAGATCTTGAAAAGTTATGCGGAATCAAAAAATATCTCGCTACGATCGGATACCGGAGCACAAAGTTACGTTTGTTTGTAGATTCGACTAAAGTCGGATGAAAAAAATATATATATACATACAAACAGCTGCTTCTCGGCGTAGTTTATTAGACCACCACGCCCCAATGCGGTTTTCAGTGAAAAAGGCACCCTCCCCAAGCGATTTTCGGGAAATGTGGTGTTTTTGGAATTTTTCGGAAATTGGTGGTATTTTTGAATTTTTTTATTAAGTGGTGTTTCTGGAAAAGTTCCCCGTACTAGGGAAAACAATCAGAATTTAAGAAAGAAAAAAAGCTCTAGAATAAAAATAACCGTAATACAGTCCATTCTATAACTTTAATTGCATAATTAACCCTTGATCCTATTTGCACAGGAATACCTCTTTAAAATTGATAATCAAGATACCACAATAAAAGCGCTCAACTGGATAAGGATCGTTATCTCTACAATCAAATGAGGGTGGTAGATTTTGCATCCAATCAGTCCCAGTTCAGTGGAGATTTATAATAAGCAGGAATTTCTAGTAGGGCGATGTAGCTAGTGTTAGGAACAGAATGATTCAAACACATCATTTTGCTCGCATTTTCGAAGAATTTTTCTTGTGACCCGTAGGGTTTTGTTGATTACCGAGATTAATTATATGTTAATAAAAGATAATGAGGGTCTAGCAATGCACGTCGAGGATTCGGTAAGATCTATCTAGGATCGCCACAATTACGAAATTAAAGGATTGAATTTGGGAAAATGACTTATGAAATTTGTAAATTGGTAGTAGTGGGATATTAACTAGTTATCATTTTAAGGATCCGAAATGAAACATTAGCATATAACCAATGAAATTATAAAAATTGGATAAGTCATTTTAATAATATACAAATACAAATGAAACAATGTTTATGAGAGGGTACTAGGCTGATTACGTACATAATAGGAAATTTAAGACAATAAATAAATGAATATTTGTGCATCAAGGAAGGGAAGGGAAGAGGTAATCAGTTGGCAAGCGAATCTGTTGCACCAAAAAGCGGATGGTTGTGATTGTGGCCTCCATCAACTATCAAATTCAATCCGCTCACGTATTTTGCATCGTCACTGGCCAAGTATAAGGCAGCCCGAGCAACATCCTCGGGTTCGAGGATAGCCCCTCTCAAGTTTCCAGCGGCGGACATGAATTCCTCAGCAGCCTTCTTGTCCATTTGCATGCCGCTTGTGACCATGGGAGTGGCCACTCCATAGGGAGAAATGGTGTTGACCCTGATGCCGTACTTGCCCAGCTCCACGGTCAAGTTGTTGTTGAGCCCCAAAATAGCATGCTTGGAAGCCTTGTATGCGTAAGACAAGTCGCCACTTATAGAAGCGGCAACGCTGCCGGTGAACAAGATGCAACCTTTCCTTGCGGGAATCATAACCCTGGCGGCGTGTTTGGCTCCGAGGAAGGATCCGAAGAGGTTGATTTCAAGCACCTTCTTGAAGTCGGCGTTGTCCGAGTTTAAGATGGTGGTGTCGAGGTTACCTCCGATTCCAGCGTTGTTGTACATGATGTCTAGCTGGCCGTACCTTGACACCGCTGTATCAACGGCATTCTCAAGGTCAGAATCACTTGTAACGTTGCAGTGGACAAAGGAGACGATCTCCGGCGGGCCGAGATCCATGGCGAGGGACTGTCCGAGTTTGTCTTGAACGTCGGCGATGAGGACCTTGGCTCCGTGGTGGACGAACAGCCTGGCGGTGCTCTCGCCTATGCCGCTAGCTCCGCCGGTGATGATTGCCACTTTGCCCTCCAGCTTTCTAGGAGAGGCGGTTGAGATATCTGAGCTCACCATGTTTTGTTTTCTTTTGTTTTGTGGGGGAAATGAGTCGAGAGAGAGAGAATCAGTTTGCTTGCTGATGAATCTTTGTTTTTAAATTTGCCTTCGGTAAGAAGATGTTTGCTTGTGGTTGTTGGTTGAATGAGGGCTGAGCGTTCTTTATATATAGTTCTAGTTCTACATGCAGGCAAACCAATTTAGCGTGTCCTTTGACAATTAATTAATGGTGTACGTATTATAACATTCCATCGTAGAATAGAATGGGGAGAGGAGATGAATATATAATTAGTTTCAAGGGTCAAGCCAATGACCTGAATCACAAGGTCAAGGTGAAAATGCGTACGTAGAAAAACAGTCCCGACGCGCAAGGCGCATAGACGTACGTAAGCCAATACCTGAATTATTTGGCTGCCTTCTTTGTTCACGAAGCCGTCACAACTGGGTGTTCAAAAATTCAACCAATATCCATCACAAAAAAATCCAACCCATACACACGCTTCATAATAATTATATTAAAAAAAAACCTTGCGTTAGAGACCTTCTACTTGTATAAGAAAATTACGCGATATACGTGGTTTTCTCGACCATCAACCCGTTCAGACTTGTCTACGCTCGTTATAAAGTCTTCTTAACCTGTTGTTTGCCTACCTTTCATTACCATGCACAATGGAGGAATAGTTCTCCATATTTTTCAGAGTTCCGTACATCATCGGGTCGGCTGTACCTCCCATGCGTTTACAAGGCCGACTACAACCCTAGCTCAACTTGTGGACTATATCCTAGTAACCTTGTCTACGTGATGTATAACTCAAAGCTTATCTGGAGGGCAATGTAGAAAGATTTTGAACGTATATTTAAAGATATCGAATCTGATGACGAATGAATTGCTGAAGATTAGGAAGCCAATAAAACTGAGGATGATCAAGTGCTCAATGAAGAAGGGAATGCACCAATCAATTATTTACCTTTGAGAGATATGATTGTGAACAAGGAAATATGATTGGTGTTAAATGTACTTCGAGTGAACCTGAGAATATTGATATCAGTGCCTAAGCAAATAGACAAGGATTCTATGAGAATGAGAGAGACGGTAAGGGTGATAATGTGACATGTAAAGGACTTATATGTTAATATTTGATCCTAATTGATATGATCCCAAATTGCTTAACCTTTGAGCTTTCATGGATTGATCAAGAAGTTAGTTTCACAAGGCAGAAAGAATCTGAATTTTGGTTAAGTCTTTTATGTGTTTCATGTTACCAACTTTGGAGGCTTGGTTCGATCAAGTCATTCAATGAAAATTTGAGTTTGATGGCTTGTTTTTGAAGATGGAGTAAACCTGTGCAAGATGGAAGGCTTATAAGTTCCAATTGAAGTATGGAAGACCATGATTGAAGCTCTCCAAGTTGCCAAATTAAAACCGAAAATCTGCCATTTTTGGCTAAGGCAAATAGCGAGATCAAGGTGCCAACTTTGGAACTTAATAGCTGGAGTTTGGGACACAAGCAGAGACTAATTCGAGTTGCCATGAAAAGAAGAGTACTTACTAAACCAAGGGCAGGAATTGGATGAAGACGAATGGCCTGGGAAGATAATTTTCGAGGCACTCAAAGATGTTGTCTCGAGCTGCCAGAAATCCGCATGACATTAGGATTCCGAGTTGGATTCGGATTACTTGTATAATTTAGTTTCCTTGCTGAATTAGTTTAGTTTCCATTAGTGTTTAGGTTTGTTTAAGCTTGTTTATGCCTTTAAAAGCCCTCATTCATGTATTGTGAAGTTCAGAGTTGATTTATGAAGATAACCCCAAAATTCCCAACGTTTTGAGTTGTGAAGTTGTCTTGTTTTGGTTGCGATCAAATTAAGCTTGCTGAATATTGGCCTATTAATCAAGCAAACCCCCTCGATTACATCGAAGGCGACCTCATAACAATCGAGCACTCTTCCTGGTGTAAGAGTTCCCTTTCGTTTCCATCGAAACCCCATTCAAACAAGCTTACCCAAGCTCTTTGGAATACCTTGTTCTTGTGTTCTCGAACAAGGAATTTTATTCCTTTGATTGAGCTATGCAATTATGATCCAAGAAGGCATCATTGTGAGGCGACTAGTGAAGGAAGAACCAGAGACAAAGAGATTCCTAAAGGATTTGTTAGGGTTTGGTAAGAAAGATATGGAAAGCAATAATTAAATGTGCAATAATCACATGTGGAAATCTCATGTCTGTTTGATAATCAGAATCGGTCTTAATCGTTTCTATGAAATCATTTACCAATTGGTCCAGATATCACCACTTCACTAAACAATATGTATTGATTCAAGCAATAAATCATATATTCGAACATTAATGTCATGCATCCACTAACCATAATGTTTTATCAATCAAAATATGAAGTTGTAAGTGCTTATCCCCTCCTATGGACTCAGAATTCGATACTATTGACAATGTGACGCTTCTTGCTTCAAACTCTCCGCAACAGCACAACGTATTTGATGTAATGATGGAGTTGGAAAGGAGTGTTCCCCTGAATGCATCATTGTTATTCAGAACCCGAGATTAACATCTCTAGGAACAAATAATGATAAACTACGTCGGGAAGCAACGGTTCATGTGCAAACCCCCCCACCCCCTATGCAACAGTTTGTATGGATATTTTATTTCAATCCAATCTTATGTCGAAACATCAAACAAACATAACTTTGTGCTCGCGTACCCGATCGTAGCGAGTTTTTTATTCCGCTTAATTTTCCGAGATCTTGCATGGCGAAACTTCTACAGGCGGTTTGGTTCCGCTTTTGTCCTAGAAAAACGCCGTTTGTTTCCCCGGACGAGCTTTTTTCCGATCGATTTCGCCAAACTTTGGACGACTATAACTTTATGCTCCGCACTTCGAACGTCATGAATTTTTTTTTTAATTTTGCGTAACTTTAGAAGGACTACAACTTTTACATGGAAGGAATTTTCAAAACAGGAATTATTTCTGGATATACGGGATTTTGGGAATAGCTTTACCTTCACTTTTCACAAATCCAAGTACATTCAGAAATTATGAATATGATAAAAATTGTAATCCTTGAAAAGTTAGACGAAATCAAAATAAAAATCATGACATTCGGATTGCGGAGAACAAAGTTATAGTCGTTTAAATTTTGGCGAAATCGGATAAAAGCTCGTTCGGGGTAGCTAACGTCGTTTTATCGGGACGAAGGCAGGACCAGACCGCCTGTGGCAGTTTGCGGCTTGCAAGATCTCGAAAAGTTATGTTGGAATAAAAACAAATCGCTACGATCGGATACCTGAGCACAAAGTTACGTTTGTTTAATATTTCGACTTAATAGGGCCTCCAATCGCGGAATTGAATATCATTTCATCCAAATAATGAACTCCTCATTATCCAGCCACCTTCCTTCCACAAGTTTACTGACTTCAATATGGATAACAGAGCACAATCCATCAAATGGAAACATGAAGAATCACAAGGAACGACCAATTGAGAGCCAAGCAACTCTCCACCTCTAATACACGAAATAGAAGAAATTGTTCTACCATCGCCTCTACACCCCAATCTGAAAAGGCGGATATCGAGATCGTACTCTCGAAAGAAGGGAAACAACCATGAACTTTGAGGATATTAATCTGGGCTAATCGATGCTACTACCCTTCTTGGATTGCTCGAATCCTACGAGATCGATTAATGCTAGAGATTTGGGGATTTATAGGATTAGTTTGGAGCAATGGATCTAGGGATTTTGGATCTTTTATAGAGAAAGCGAGAGTGAAGAAAGGTAGATGAGATCTGATTAGAGCGCTAGCTTTGGGGAACTGCTGGCTGCCTTCCTCACACCATCGACCCCAACACTGCTCGGTGACTCAAAGTATTGGATCTTCCTGGGAGAAGGATAACGCCATTTTTCTTTCTTCTGGAGTCGGATTGCGTTTTTTTCTACGCGAGAGCGATTAGATGAGAGAGAGACAGAGGGGAGGGGTCATAACTAATGTTCTAATTGAATAAATATCTTTTCCAAAAAATAATATTTTATGTCACTACTTACATTGCCACCAAAACGACATTTAACATATGTAAAGATAAACTGTGCCTCATAAAACAATGAACTAAAGGTGACGTTGGACTGCATCACAGGAAAGATTTATTTCGTCACGAATAGTTTTTTGCTAGGTCTGACAAAAAATTTAAGCTTTTTGTGACAAGCAGTAAATTTCGTCACACAAAATGTACATTATGTGACGAAATTTGACCCATCACAGAATATTTTTTCACAGAAGAGTAACTTTGTTGTACTGTCGGAAATAAGAAGGCGAGATCAAACCGCCTACGGCAGTTTGCGGCTTGCAAGATCTTGAAAAGTTATGCGGAATCAAAAAATATCTCGCTACGATCGGATACCGGAGCACAAAGTTACGTTTGTTTGTAGATTCGACTAAAGTCGGATGAAAAAAAAATATATATACATACAAACAGCTGCTTCTCGGCGTAGTTTATTAGACCACCACGCCCCAATGCGGTTTTCAGTGAAAAAGGCACCCTCCCCAAGCGATTTTCGGGAAATGTGGTGTTTTTGGAATTTTTCGGAAATTGGTGGTATTTTTGAATTTTTTTATTAAGTGGTGTTTCTGGAAAAGTTCCCCGTACTAGGGAAAACAATCAGAATTTAAGAAAGAAAAAAAGCTCTAGAATAAAAATAACCGTAATACAGTCCATTCTATAACTTTAATTGCATAATTAACCCTTGATCCTATTTGCACAGGAATACCTCTTTAAAATTGATAATCAAGATACCACAATAAAAGCGCTCAACTGGATAAGGATCGTTATCTCTACAATCAAATGAGGGTGGTAGATTTTGCATCCAATCAGTCCCAGTTCAGTGGAGATTTATAATAAGCAGGAATTTCTAGTAGGGCGATGTAGCTAGTGTTAGGAACAGAATGATTCAAACACATCATTTTGCTCGCATTTTCGAAGAATTTTTCTTGTGACCCGTAGGGTTTTGTTGATTACCGAGATTAATTATATGTTAATAAAAGATAATGAGGGTCTAGCAATGCACGTCGAGGATTCGGTAAGATCTATCTAGGATCGCCACAATTACGAAATTAAAGGATTGAATTTGGGAAAATGACTTATGAAATTTGTAAATTGGTAGTAGTGGGATATTAACTAGTTATCATTTTAAGGATCCGAAATGAAACATTAGCATATAACCAATGAAATTATAAAAATTGGATAAGTCATTTTAATAATATACAAATACAAATGAAACAATGTTTATGAGAGGGTACTAGGCTGATTACGTACATAATAGGAAATTTAAGACAATAAATAAATGAATATTTGTGCATCAAGGAAGGGAAGGGAAGAGGTAATCAGTTGGCAAGCGAATCTGTTGCACCAAAAAGCGGATGGTTGTGATTGTGGCCTCCATCAACTATCAAATTCAATCCGCTCACGTATTTTGCATCGTCACTGGCCAAGTATAAGGCAGCCCGAGCAACATCCTCGGGTTCGAGGATAGCCCCTCTCAAGTTTCCAGCGGCGGACATGAATTCCTCAGCAGCCTTCTTGTCCATTTGCATGCCGCTTGTGACCATGGGAGTGGCCACTCCATAGGGAGAAATGGTGTTGACCCTGATGCCGTACTTGCCCAGCTCCACGGTCAAGTTGTTGTTGAGCCCCAAAATAGCATGCTTGGAAGCCTTGTATGCGTAAGACAAGTCGCCACTTATAGAAGCGGCAACGCTGCCGGTGAACAAGATGCAACCTTTCCTTGCGGGAATCATAACCCTGGCGGCGTGTTTGGCTCCGAGGAAGGATCCGAAGAGGTTGATTTCAAGCACCTTCTTGAAGTCGGCGTTGTCCGAGTTTAAGATGGTGGTGTCGAGGTTACCTCCGATTCCAGCGTTGTTGTACATGATGTCTAGCTGGCCGTACCTTGACACCGCTGTATCAACGGCATTCTCAAGGTCAGAATCACTTGTAACGTTGCAGTGGACAAAGGAGACGATCTCCGGCGGGCCGAGATCCATGGCGAGGGACTGTCCGAGTTTGTCTTGAACGTCGGCGATGAGGACCTTGGCTCCGTGGTGGACGAACAGCCTGGCGGTGCTCTCGCCTATGCCGCTAGCTCCGCCGGTGATGATTGCCACTTTGCCCTCCAGCTTTCTAGGAGAGGCGGTTGAGATATCTGAGCTCACCATGTTTTGTTTTCTTTTGTTTTGTGGGGGAAATGAGTCGAGAGAGAGAGAATCAGTTTGCTTGCTGATGAATCTTTGTTTTTAAATTTGCCTTCGGTAAGAAGATGTTTGCTTGTGGTTGTTGGTTGAATGAGGGCTGAGCGTTCTTTATATATAGTTCTAGTTCTACATGCAGGCAAACCAATTTAGCGTGTCCTTTGACAATTAATTAATGGTGTACGTATTATAACATTCCCTCGTAGAATAGAATGGGGAGAGGAGATGAATATATAATTAGTTTCAAGGGTCAAGCCAATGACCTGAATCACAAGGTCAAGGTGAAAATGCGTACGTAGAAAAACAGTCCCGACGCGCAAGGCGCATAGACGTACGTAAGCCAATACCTGAATTATTTGGCTGCCTTCTTTGTTCACGAAGCCGTCACAACTGGGTGTTCAAAAATTCAACCAATATCCATCACAAAAAAATCCAACCCATACACACGCTTCATAATAATTATATTAAAAAAAAACCTTGCGTTAGAGACCTTCTACTTGTATAAGAAAATTACGCGATATACGTGGTTTTCTCGACCATCAACCCGTTCAGACTTGTCTACGCTCGTTATAAAGTCTTCTTAACCTGTTGTTTGCCTACCTTTCATTACCATGCACAATGGAGGAATAGTTCTCCATATTTTTCAGAGTTCCGTACATCATCGGGTCGGCTGTACCTCCCATGCGTTTACAAGGCCGACTACAACCCTAGCTCAACTTGTGGACTATATCCTAGTAACCTTGTCTACGTGATGTATAACTCAAAGCTTATCTGGAGGGCAATGTAGAAAGATTTTGAACGTATATTTAAAGATATCGAATCTGATGACGAATGAATTGCTGAAGATTAGGAAGCCAATAAAACTGAGGATGATCAAGTGCTCAATGAAGAAGGGAATGCACCAATCAATTATTTACCTTTGAGAGATATGATTGTGAACAAGGAAATATGATTGGTGTTAAATGTACTTCGAGTGAACCTGAGAATATTGATATCAGTGCCTAAGCAAATAGACAAGGATTCTATGAGAATGAGAGAGACGGTAAGGGTGATAATGTGACATGTAAAGGACTTATATGTTAATATTTGATCCTAATTGATATGATCCCAAATTGCTTAACCTTTGAGCTTTCATGGATTGATCAAGAAGTTAGTTTCACAAGGCAGAAAGAATCTGAATTTTGGTTAAGTCTTTTATGTGTTTCATGTTACCAACTTTGGAGGCTTGGTTCGATCAAGTCATTCAATGAAAATTTGAGTTTGATGGCTTGTTTTTGAAGATGGAGTAAACCTGTGCAAGATGGAAGGCTTATAAGTTCCAATTGAAGTATGGAAGACCATGATTGAAGCTCTCCAAGTTGCCAAATTAAAACCGAAAATCTGCCATTTTTGGCTAAGGCAAATAGCGAGATCAAGGTGCCAACTTTGGAACTTAATAGCTGGAGTTTGGGACACAAGCAGAGACTAATTCGAGTTGCCATGAAAAGAAGAGTACTTACTAAACCAAGGGCAGGAATTGGATGAAGACGAATGGCCTGGGAAGATAATTTTCGAGGCACTCAAAGATGTTGTCTCGAGCTGCCAGAAATCCGCATGACATTAGGATTCCGAGTTGGATTCGGATTACTTGTATAATTTAGTTTCCTTGCTGAATTAGTTTAGTTTCCATTAGTGTTTAGGTTTGTTTAAGCTTGTTTATGCCTTTAAAAGCCCTCATTCATGTATTGTGAAGTTCAGAGTTGATTTATGAAGATAACCCCAAAATTCCCAACGTTTTGAGTTGTGAAGTTGTCTTGTTTTGGTTGCGATCAAATTAAGCTTGCTGAATATTGGCCTATTAATCAAGCAAACCCCCTCGATTACATCGAAGGCGACCTCATAACAATCGAGCACTCTTCCTGGTGTAAGAGTTCCCTTTCGTTTCCATCGAAACCCCATTCAAACAAGCTTACCCAAGCTCTTTGGAATACCTTGTTCTTGTGTTCTCGAACAAGGAATTTTATTCCTTTGATTGAGCTATGCAATTATGATCCAAGAAGGCATCATTGTGAGGCGACTAGTGAAGGAAGAACCAGAGACAAAGAGATTCCTAAAGGATTTGTTAGGGTTTGGTAAGAAAGATATGGAAAGCAATAATTAAATGTGCAATAATCACATGTGGAAATCTCATGTCTGTTTGATAATCAGAATCGGTCTTAATCGTTTCTATGAAATCATTTACCAATTGGTCCAGATATCACCACTTCACTAAACAATATGTATTGATTCAAGCAATAAATCATATATTCGAACATTAATGTCATGCATCCACTAACCATAATGTTTTATCAATCAAAATATGAAGTTGTAAGTGCTTATCCCCTCCTATGGACTCAGAATTCGATACTATTGACAATGTGACGCTTCTTGCTTCAAACTCTCCGCAACAGCACAACGTATTTGATGTAATGATGGAGTTGGAAAGGAGTGTTCCCCTGAATGCATCATTGTTATTCAGAACCCGAGATTAACATCTCTAGGAACAAATAATGATAAACTACGTCGGGAAGCAACGGTTCATGTGCAAACCCCCCCACCCCCTATGCAATAGTTTGTATGGATATTTTATTTCAATCCAATCTTATGTCGAAACATCAAACAAACATAACTTTGTGCTCGCGTACCCGATCGTAGCGAGTTTTTTATTCCGCTTAACTTTCCGAGATCTTGCATGGCGAAACTTCTACAGGCGGTTTGGTTCCGCTTTTGTCCTAGAAAAACGCCGTTTGTTTCCCCGGACGAGCTTTTTTCCGATCGATTTCGCCAAACTTTGGACGACTATAACTTTATGCTCCGCACTTCGAACGTCATGAATTTTTTTTTTAATTTTGCGTAACTTTAGAAGGACTACAACTTTTACATGGAAGGAATTTTCAAAACAGGAATTATTTCTGGATATACGGGATTTTGGGAATAGCTTTACCTTCACTTTTCACAAATCCAAGTACATTCAGAAATTATGAATATGATAAAAATTGTAATCCTTGAAAAGTTAGACGAAATCAAAATAAAAATCATGACATTCGGATTGCGGAGAACAAAGTTATAGTCGTCCAAAGTTTGGCGAAATCGGATAAAAGCTCGTTCGGGGTAGCTAACGTCGTTTTATCGGGACGAAGGCAGGACCAGACCGCCTGTGGCAGTTTGCGGCTTGCAAGATCTCGAAAAGTTATGTTGGAATAAAAACAAATCGCTACGATCGGATACCTGAGCACAAAGTTACGTTTGTTTAATATTTCGACTTAATAGGGCCTCCAATCGCGGAATTGAATATCATTTCATCCAAATAATGAACTCCTCATTATCCAGCCACCTTCCTTCCACAAGTTTACTGACTTCAATATGGATAACAGAGCACAATCCATCAAATGGAAACATGAAGAATCACAAGGAACGACCAATTGAGAGCCAAGCAACTCTCCACCTCTAATACACGAAATAGAAGATACTTGTCAATTGTCATGAATTAGGTCAAATCGAATGGACGAAATTGTTCTACCATCGCCTCTACACCCCAATCTGAAAAGGCGGATATCGAGATCGTACTCTCGAAAGAAGGGAAACAACCATGAACTTTGAGGATATTAATCTGGGCTAATCGATGCGACTACCCTTCTTGGATTGCTCGAATCCTACGAGATCGATTAATGCTAGAGATTTGGGGATTTATAGGATTAGTTTGGAGCAATGGATCTAGGGATTTTGGATCTTTTATAGAGAAAGCGAGAGTGAAGAAAGGTAGATGAGATCTGATTAGAGCGCTAGCTTTGGGGAACTGCTGGCTGCCTTCCTCACACCATCGACCCCAACACTGCTCGGTGACTCAAAGTATTGGATCTTCCTGGGAGAAGGATAACGCCATTTTTCTTTCTTCTGGAGTTGGATTGCGTTTTTTTCTACGCGAGAGCGATTAGATGAGAGAGAGACAGAGGGGAGGGGTCATAACTAATGTTCTAATTGAATAAATATCTTTTCCAAAAAATAATATTTTATGTCACTACTTACATTGCCACCAAAACGACATTTAACATATGTAAAGATAAACTGTGCCTCATAAAACAATGAACTAAAGGTGACGTTGGACTGCATCACAGGAAAGATTTATTTCGTCACGAATAGTTTTTTGCTAGGTCTGACAAAAAATTTAAGCTTTTTGTGACAAGCAGTAAATTTCGTCACACAAAATGTACATTATGTGACGAAATTTGACCCATCACAGAATATTTTTTCACAGAAGAGTAACTTTGTTGTACTGTCGGAAATAAGAAGGCGAGATCAAACCGCCTACGGCAGTTTGCGGCTTGCAAGATCTTGAAAAGTTATGCGGAATCAAAAAATATCTCGCTACGATCGGATACCGGAGCACAAAGTTACGTTTGTTTGTAGATTCGACTAAAGTCGGATGAAAAAAAAATATATATACATACAAACAGCTGCTTCTCGGCGTAGTTTATTAGACCACCACGCCCCAATGCGGTTTTCAGTGAAAAAGGCACCCTCCCCAAGCGATTTTCGGGAAATGTGGTGTTTTTGGAATTTTTCGGAAATTGGTGGTATTTTTGAATTTTTTTATTAAGTGGTGTTTCTGGAAAAGTTCCCCGTACTAGGGAAAACAATCAGAATTTAAGAAAGAAAAAAAGCTCTAGAATAAAAATAACCGTAATACAGTCCATTCTATAACTTTAATTGCATAATTAACCCTTGATCCTATTTGCACAGGAATACCTCTTTAAAATTGATAATCAAGATACCACAATAAAAGCGCTCAACTGGATAAGGATCGTTATCTCTACAATCAAATGAGGGTGGTAGATTTTGCATCCAATCAGTCCCAGTTCAGTGGAGATTTATAATAAGCAGGAATTTCTAGTAGGGCGATGTAGCTAGTGTTAGGAACAGAATGATTCAAACACATCATTTTGCTCGCATTTTCGAAGAATTTTTCTTGTGACCCGTAGGGTTTTGTTGATTACCGAGATTAATTATATGTTAATAAAAGATAATGAGGGTCTAGCAATGCACGTCGAGGATTCGGTAAGATCTATCTAGGATCGCCACAATTACGAAATTAAAGGATTGAATTTGGGAAAATGACTTATGAAATTTGTAAATTGGTAGTAGTGGGATATTAACTAGTTATCATTTTAAGGATCCGAAATGAAACATTAGCATATAACCAATGAAATTATAAAAATTGGATAAGTCATTTTAATAATATACAAATACAAATGAAACAATGTTTATGAGAGGGTACTAGGCTGATTACGTACATAATAGGAAATTTAAGACAATAAATAAATGAATATTTGTGCATCAAGGAAGGGAAGGGAAGAGGTAATCAGTTGGCAAGCGAATCTGTTGCACCAAAAAGCGGATGGTTGTGATTGTGGCCTCCATCAACTATCAAATTCAATCCGCTCACGTATTTTGCATCGTCACTGGCCAAGTATAAGGCAGCCCGAGCAACATCCTCGGGTTCGAGGATAGCCCCTCTCAAGTTTCCAGCGGCGGACATGAATTCCTCAGCAGCCTTCTTGTCCATTTGCATGCCGCTTGTGACCATGGGAGTGGCCACTCCATAGGGAGAAATGGTGTTGACCCTGATGCCGTACTTGCCCAGCTCCACGGTCAAGTTGTTGTTGAGCCCCAAAATAGCATGCTTGGAAGCCTTGTATGCGTAAGACAAGTCGCCACTTATAGAAGCGGCAACGCTGCCGGTGAACAAGATGCAACCTTTCCTTGCGGGAATCATAACCCTGGCGGCGTGTTTGGCTCCGAGGAAGGATCCGAAGAGGTTGATTTCAAGCACCTTCTTGAAGTCGGCGTTGTCCGAGTTTAAGATGGTGGTGTCGAGGTTACCTCCGATTCCAGCGTTGTTGTACATGATGTCTAGCTGGCCGTACCTTGACACCGCTGTATCAACGGCATTCTCAAGGTCAGAATCATTTGTAACGTTGCAGTGGACAAAGGAGACGATCTCCGGCGGGCCGAGATCCATGGCGAGGGACTGTCCGAGTTTGTCTTGAACGTCGGCGATGAGGACCTTGGCTCCGTGGTGGACGAACAGCCTGGCGGTGCTCTCGCCTATGCCGCTAGCTCCGCCGGTGATGATTGCCACTTTGCCCTCCAGCTTTCTAGGAGAGGCGGTTGAGATATCTGAGCTCACCATGTTTTGTTTTCTTTTGTTTTGTGGGGGAAATGAGTCGAGAGAGAGAGAATCAGTTTGCTTGCTGATGAATCTTTGTTTTTAAATTTGCCTTCGGTAAGAAGATGTTTGCTTGTGGTTGTTGGTTGAATGAGGGCTGAACGCTCTTTATATATAGTTCTAGTTCTACATGCAGGCAAACCAATTTAGCGTGTTCTTTGACAATTAATTAATTAATTAATTAATTAATGGTGTACGTATTATAACATTCCATCGTAGAATAGAATGGGGAGAGGAGATGAATATATAATTAGTTTCAAGGGTCAAGCCAATGACCTGAATCACAAGGTCAAGGTGAAAATGCGTACCTAGAAAAACAGTCCCGACGCGCAAGGCGCATAGACGTACGTAAGCCAATACCTGAATTATTTGGCTGCCTTCTTTGTTCACGAAGCCGTCACAACTGGGTGTTCAAAAATTCAACCAATATCCATCACAAAAAAATTCAACCCATACACACGCTTCATAATAATTATATTAAAAAAAAACCTTGCGTTAGAGACCTTCTACTTGTATAAGAAAATTACGCGATATACGTGGTTTTCTCGACCATCAACCCGTTCAGACTTGTCTACGCTCGTTATAAAGTCTTCTTAACCTGTTGTTTGCCTACCTTTCATTACCATGCACAATGGAGGAATAGTTCTCCATATTTTTCAGAGTTCCGTACATCATCGGGTCGGCTGTACCTCCCATGCGTTTACAAGGCCGACTACAACCCTAGCTCAACTTGTGGACTATATCCTAGTAACCTTGTCTACGTGATGTATAACTCAAAGCTTATCTGGAGGGCAATGTAGAAAGATTTTGAACGTATATTTAAAGATATCGAATCTGATGACGAATGAATTGCTGAAGATTAGGAAGCCAATAAAACTGAGGATGATCAAGTGCTCAATGAAGAAGGGAATGCACTAATCAATTATTTACCTTTGAGAGATATGATTGTGAACAAGGAAATATGATTGGTGTTAAATGTACTTCGAGTGAACCTGAGAATATTGATATCAGTGCCTAAGCAAATAGACAAGGATTCTATGAGAATGAGAGAGACGGTAAGGGTGATAATGTGACATGTAAAGGACTTATATGTTAATATTTGATCCTAATTGATATGATCCCAAATTGCTTAACCTTTGAGCTTTCATGGATTGATCAAGAAGTTAGTTTCACAAGACAGAAAGAATCTGAATTTTGGTTAAGTCTTTTATGTGTTTCATGTTACCAACTTTGGAGGCTTGGTTCGATCAAGTCATTCAATGAAAATTTGAGTTTGATGGCTTGTTTTTGAAGATGCAGTAAACCTGTGCAAGATGGAAGGCTTATAAGTTCCAATTGAAGTATGGAAGACCATGATTGAAGCTCTCCAAGTTGCCAAATTAAAACCGAGAATCTGCCATTTTTGGCTAAGGCAAATAGCGAGATCAAGGTGCCAACTTTGGAACTTAATAGCTGGAGTTTGGGACACAAGCAGAGACTAATTCGAGTTGCCATGGAAAGAAGAGTACTTACTAAACCAAGGGCAGGAATTGGATGAAGACGAATGGCCTGGGAAGATAATTTTCGAGGCACTCAAAGATGTTGTCTCGAGCTGCCAGAAATCCGGATGACATTAGGATTCCGAGTTGGATTCGGATTACTTGTATAATTTAGTTTCCTTGCTGAATTAGTTTAGTTTCCATTAGTGTTTAGGTTTGTTTAAGCTTGTTTATGCCTTTAAAAGCCCTCATTCATGTATTGTGAAGTTCAGAGTTGATTTATGAAGATAACCCCAAAATTCCCAACATTTTGAGTTGTGAAGTTGTCTTGTTTTGGTTACGATCAAATTAAGCTTGCTGAATATTGGCCTATTAATCAAGCAAACCCCCTCGATTACATCGAAGGCGACCTCATAACGATCGAGCACTCTTCCTGGTGTAAGAGTTCCCTTTCGTTTCCATCGAAACCCCATTCAAACAAGCTTACCCAAGCTCTTTGGAATACCTTGTTCTTGTGTTCTCGAACAAGGAATTTTATTCCTTTGATTGGGCTATGCAATTATGATCCAAGAAGGCATCATTGTGAGGCGACTAGTGAAGGAAGAACCAGAGACAAAGAGATTCCTAAAGGATTTGTTAGGGTTTGGTAAGAAAGATATGGAAAGCAATAATTAAATGTACAATAATCACATGTGGAAATCTCATGTCTGTTTGATAATCAGAATCGGTCTTAATCGTTTCTATGAAATCATTTACCAATTGGTCCAGATATCACCACTTCACTAAACAATATGTATTGATTCAAGAAATAAATCATATATTCGAACATTAATGTCATGCATCCACTAACCATAATGTTTTATCAATCAAAATATGAAGTTGTAAGTGATTATCCCCTCCTATGGACTCAGAATTCGATACTATTGACAATGTGACGCTTCTTGCTTCAAACTCTCCGCAACAGCACAACGTATTTTATGTAATGATGGAGTGGGAAAGGAGTGTTCCCCTGAATGCATCATTGTTATTCAGAACCCGAGATTAACTTCTCTAGGAACAAATAATGATAAACTACGTCGGGAAGCAGCGGTTCATGTGCAACCCCCCCCCCCACCCCCTATGCAACAGTTTGTATGGATATTTTATTTCAATCCAATCTTATGTCGAAACATCAAACAAACATAACTTTGTGCTCGCGTACCCGATCGTAGCGAGTTTTTTATTCCGCTTAACTTTCCGAGATCTTGCATGGCGAAACTTCTGCAGGCGGTTTGGTTCCGCTTTTGTCCTAGAAAAACGTCGTTTGTTTAATATTTCGACTTAATAGGGCCTCCAATCGCGGAATTGAATATCATTTCATCCAAATAATGAACTCCTCATTATCCAGCCACCTTCCTTCCACAAGTTTACTGACTTCAATATGGATAACAGAGCACAATCCATCAAATGGAAACATTAAGAATCACAAGGAACGACCAATTAATTGAGAGCCAAGCAACTCTCCACCTCTAATACACGAAATAGAAGATACTTGTCAATTGTCATGAATTAGGTCAAATCGAATGGACGAAATTGTTCTACCATCGCCTCTACACCCCAATCTGAAAAGGCGGATATCGAGATCGTACTCTCGAAAGAAGGGAAACAACCATGAACTTTGAGGATATTAATCTGGGCTAATCGATGCTACTAACCTTCTTGGATTGCTCGAATCCTACGAGATCGATTAATGCTAGAGATTTGGGGATTTATAGGATTAGTTTGGAGCAATGGATCTAGGGATTTTGGATCTTTTATAGAGAAAGCGAGAGTGAAGAAAGGTAGATGAGATCTGATTAGAGCGCTAGCTTTGGGGAACTGCTGGCTGCCTTCCTCACACCATCGACCCCAACACTGCTCGGTGACTCAAAGTATTGGATCTTCCTGGGAGAAGGATAACGCCATTTTTCTTTCTTCTGGAGTTGGATTGCGTTTTTTTCTACGCGAGAGCGATTAGATGAGAGAGAGACAGAGGGGAGGGGTCATCACTAATGTTCTAATA
This sequence comes from Linum tenue, assembly GCA_946122785.1. NCBI lineage: Eukaryota > Viridiplantae > Streptophyta > Magnoliopsida > Malpighiales > Linaceae > Linum > Linum tenue. Next base: position 20,898,472 of record CAMGYJ010000003.1, on the reverse strand, counting down.
GAATAAATATCTTTTCCAAAAAATAATATTTTATGTCACTACTTACATTGTCACTGTTGGGGGTATTACCCAGCAAGCTAGGAGTTTGGGCTCCCAAAGAAGGAGTTGGGGGGAAAGGCCCAAAAGATAGGAGTCAATATCCACTAGTGGCCCTTGGGCCCAAACAAGAGAAGAGATCTTAAGAATGAAGCACCAAAAGCCAGGTGGCGGTCAACTGGCTGGCGGACCACTGCCTGCGGGCGCCTGTCATGTGTCAGGAGCCTGGCAGAGCTGTGGGCTGCCTGTCAGGTGCCAGGAGCCTGACAGGGTGGTTAGCTGTCTCACAGAGGGGCACAGAGCATTAAATGAGGATGGTGACGTGGCGGAGATCAACCTCGGGTTCGGTGAGTATAAATAGGGGCAGTCGATAGCATTTATGCAGGTTGGCTGCTCGGACTAAAACCAGACTTTATACTTCTCTCTCTAGACTTGGTTCTGACTTGGGCGTCGGAGTGCTAACGGGCATTCCCAAGCCCTTTAGGCGCTTGTCCTTGCAGGATCCGGGCGCCCCGAGTGAGTACGAAAGGGTCGAGATCAAGTGAGGTGGGACTAAAGGAACGTGGCACAAACAATTGGCGCGCCAGGAAGGGGGCGACATGGAAAACTTGAACGTTGCGAACGACGGGGAAGACGTTTCGAGGTTGAACAACTCGAGTCATGAGGAAGGCGAGCAGCAACCGAGCCGGGAGTTGAACATGGAGGCGGAGGGGGAAGCGAGCCCTGGGCGCCTATCGGCGGATGAAGGGGAATCTTTGACGAAGAGAGAGCTATTTCGAATTATAGCCGACCAAGATCGGGCCATTGCGGCGCTCAGAAGGGAGTTGGATGGGGAGCGAAGTGAGGACGTGATGATGCATAGCCCAGGAGCTAGGAAGCGAGAAAGAATGGGGGAGGATTCGGAATCTTTGCAACACGGGCACCCATACCAAGCTGATCAAGGACATGACGTACCAAGGCGTTCACGCGCCTGGAAAATGCCCGCTGAGCATACCCAGGCGGAGCCAGAAGACTTGTGGGCGCCTAGAAGAATCGCCAAGCGGTTCGGTGTCCGGCAACCATTGGCGCGAAGCATCCTAGTGGAACCGGCGGGAACCACAATTCCCCCGTTACCCAGTTACGACGGGGTGGCGGACCCAGAAGATCATTTGAACAGCTACTTCACGAAGATGCAACTTTACAACAGCTCAGACGCCACGTTATGCAAGGTGTTCCCATCCACGTTTGCAGGCGTAGTATTGGATTGGTACCATCAAATCGAAGAGGGGCGCATAGAATGTTTTGAGCAGTTTGCAGAGTTATTTTTGTCCAAATTCGCAAGTAGGAAGCGTCGGACACTAACCATAGGCGCATTGTTCAAGGTAAAGCAGAGGGAAAGGGAGGCGCTTAGAGAATTTTACGACCGGTGGATCTCTGTAGCCATGGCGGTCAAGGATGTCCAACCGGCGGTACTGGGGGTTTGCTTAGACGCTTGTACCTCGAGCGAAGAACTCTGCCGAGTCCTTTCTAAGCGGAATGTGGTGTCCACAGAAGACCTGGACCGAAGGGTGCAGAAGGTAATCATGTTGGAGGAGACGTTGGCGGCGAGGAGAGCTGAAAAGAGGCGCCTGAGGGGAGACGAATTGGAGGCAAGGCAGGCGCCCCGGGTGCCATCTGGGAATTTTGGTCCGCAAAGAAGACCCGAGGCGCCTCGCCCCATGCCGAGAAGCTCAGCCAATTTTACGGAATATAATGATACGCTAAAAAACGTACTACAGTACGTGAAGGATAGGGGCTACCACATACGATGGGCGGGGCCCATGCGCGGCCAACCAAACGAGAAGAACCTTGATAGGTATTGTGACTTTCATCGCGACAAGGGGCACTACACGGCCGACTGCTACCAACTTAAGGCCGAATTGCAGGCGTTAGCCGACAAGGGCATGCTCAATGACTTTGTTAGGAGGGCAGAAGACAGGACCCACCGGACGTACGTGACGAGGCAGGCGCCGGAAGTCACGAGGAACTCAAAGATGCATGAAGCCCCAAGGACCCAGGAGGCGCCTGAAAGGCCAAGGACCCCACAGGAGCCGATGATACCGCCCCCCCCCCCCCCCCGTTTGAAGTGGACCAAGAGGGAAAGCCGAGTCGCGTCAGGCTCACGGTCGAATCCATAACCGGCACTGTAGACTTGAGGGAGAAGCTGGAAAGGTCTAGGCGCCTGAGATCCGCATCAATTGAAGCAAGGGAAGCAGTGCAAATCAACTTCAACCAAGAGCCGGACGAGGCGTGCCAGATCCCATCAGAGGAAGCTTTGGAGATACATGGGGTGATAGCAGGATGTAAAGTGAAAAGGATGTTAGTTGACACTGGCAGCTCCATGGATGTCCTCTTCAAGAGCACGTTTGAGCGCATGCAACTGGCGCCTGAATTGGTACGTCCCTCGAGTTCGGTTTTGATTGGGTTTTCCGGTGCGCCAGCCCAGGTCATCGGGCGCGTACGTCTATGACACGCTAAAACACAACACCTAACAATGGCCAAGTGTAACCAATGAAAGGGACTGCAGTATAGGCAAGTTTAATTATCAACCCGGGGTCTAGATCTACTGCTTACTCCGTGATTCTCTATTATCTAGCAAACTAAGTCGAGTGATTGTTGTGAAAAGTAAAAGCAACAAGAAAGCAGTAAATTGTTCGGGTTTCTAAAGCAGGTAAGAGTTACTCGGGATTGAGTCCCCCTAGCCCCTTAGTTAGGTTCAATTGCAATTCCCTGGGTTGATTTACTGTTGATTAGACTGCGGAAGATCCGACAGTAGCTTGGAATCTCTTAAGCTGACCAAGCCCTCTCAGTCTAACTACCCGGCAGACGACTAGTCTTCACCGGGATAGAAAGCTGAGGCTATGAACACAGAACTCCACTACTGGCGCCAAGAACACCAGTACAAAGCAGTAAACTGGCTAACTCTCGTATAGCCAATCTCCTACTATCGAATGAAGAGGCTCTAACAACCTAATCAGATTCTATCTATCTCAGGTTGCAGCAGAAATTGAGAAAAGCTGATCACACTCAAATCAATTCATTAAACATGCGTCATTCGATTAAAATCAAACAATAATATCATCCCAAGTCATTACAATCAAATCCCTAACACAAGGAACTAGGGTTCTTCATACCCAAGTGAGAGAAAGGTTCTACTCCATAGAGAGAGAAGAGAAAACAAGAATTGGATTAGTCATACTCATAACGATGAGGATAATCTGCTCCGGGACGATGATTTGCACTCCTATGACGATCTCCAAGCTCGATTCGATGAAATCTAGCTCTAAGACAGCTTCAAGGATGAGTTCTTCGCACTTTCTCTCTCTAGGGCTCTGTTTTTGCTCTCAAAACGCGATTCCCCCACTTTTGGCTCGAATTAGGCTTTAAAACCGACTTTCCCGAGTTGCACGGCCAGGTGCACGGCTGTGCACAACACCATTCTGGCCGTGCACCCTCAAAACGCACCGTATCAATTATTCGGCCTTCATCCACCTTGCACGGCCAGGCGCACGGCCGTGCAAGCTTCAAGCCTGCCCGTGCATGGCCTCGACATGAGGTGCACGGCCAAATGGCTCAAGTGCACGGCCGTGCAGCCTCCTGGTCTGCCCGTGCACTCCCCAAAAAGCTCGCCCTTCGTCCGTTCTGCGTCCAATCGACCCCAGACTCGCTCCTAAGCCTTCATTCACGTACTAGGTCCTGAAATAACACAAACAAGCACAACCTAGCGTGAAATCGGCCTAAAACACGAGAATCAACACCTCAAACGGTGTAAGTATGAGGGTAAAAACATGTGTAAATGACGGTCTATCAGTCTACCAGTGACCCTTGGAGATGAGACACATTGTGTGACGCATGCGGTGGAGTTTGGGATTGTGGACTGCCCATCGCCCTACAATGTGATACTTGGTCGTCCGCTATTAGCACAATTCAATGGCGTGGCGTCCACTTGTCACCAGACGCTAAAGTTTGTAGCACCCCAGGGCATAGGCATTTCCAGGGGAAGAAATGTTCCACGATACGCCCGAGAAGAAGACCCAAGGAGCCGCGTTCGCAAACATAGGGTCAACGCTATCGACATCCGCCCTGAGGAAGCGCCTAGGGCGGAAGCCTTGGACGACGAACTTGTAGTAGCCTTGGACGAAGGGCGCCCGGAGAGACAAGTGCGAATTTCGGCACAGGCCCCTGAAGTAATGAAGGCGCCTCTGATCGAACTACTGAGGGAGTTTGGGGAGTTATTCGCGTGGGGCGCCCAAGATATGCCCGGCGTTTCTCCGGACGTGGCAGTGCACAAGCTTGCGGTGGAAGTAGGGAAAAAGCCCGTGCAACAGAAGCGCAGAAACTTGTCTCAAGAAAAGGAGGAGGCGCTCCGCCGAGAGGTTGATAGATTGCTCCAAGCGGGATTTGTGGAAGAAGCGAGATACATCACATGGCTGTCTAACGTGGTGTTCGTCCCAAAACTGACTGGCGATTGGAGGATGTGCGTGGACTTCACCAACCTTAACCGAGCGTGCCCCACAGATGCATACCCCATGCCACGCATTGACCTGCTTGTAGATGCCACCGCCTATCACGAAGCACTTAGTTTCCTTGACATGTTCTCGGGCTACCATCAAATCCCTATGGCCAAGGAGGATGTGGCCAAGACGGCGTTCATGACACCCTTTGGGAACTTCTGCTACAGAGTGATGGCGTTTGGCTTGAAGAATGCCGGGGCGACGTATCAACGTATGGTGAATCAGATTTTCCGCAAGCAAATAGGCAGGAACGTGGAGGCATATGTAGATGATTTGATTGTGAAGAGCAAGAGGCGCCAGGACCACATCATGGACTTACGAGAAACCATCGAAACAATGCGGCACTTCCGGTTGCGACTTAATCCCAAGAAGTGTGTGTTCTTGGCCGAAGCGGGAAAATTCTTGGGATTCATGATAACAAGACGGGGAATCGAAGCTAATCCTAAGCAAGTTGAGGCGATCATGAGTCTGGGCCACCCCCGAACGCCTAAGGAGGTGCAAGTCCTGACGGGGAGATTGGCGGCGCTGGGGCGCTTCATCCTTAGAGCCTCTGACCGAGGCGCCCCTTTCTTCAAGATATTGAAAAAAGCCTCCAAGTTCAAGTGGACCAGCGAATGTGATGAAGCTTTTGAAGAGTTGAAGAGATTGCTCACAGCGCCCACGGTGATGACAGCGCCCAAGGCCAAGGAGGTGTTGTACCTATACATAACCGTGTCTGTAATTGCCGTGAGTGCAGTCCTCATATCCAAGGACCCCCAGACGAACGAGGAGAAGCCAGTGTATTACGTGAGCCGAACCATGGTGGGTCATGAGACGCGCTATGCGCCTATAGAAAAGGCGGCTTTGGCGGTCGTAATGGCAGCCAACAAACTCCGACCTTACTTCCAGGCTCATCGCATTGTGGTACTCATCAGTCCACTGGGCGCCCTACACGAAGTGGCGTTACGATTTGCGACCTTAAAGACAAACAACGCTGCTGAGTATGAGGCCGTACTTGCGGGACTTCACATCGCGAGAGAGCTGGGCGCTCAAAAAGTGAGTATCAAAACCGATTCGGCGTTGGTGGTTAATCAACTGAACGAGGTGTATGAGGTGAAGGAGGAAACATTAGGAGCTTATGTGGAGGCAATCCGCAAAAAGTGCGCTTGGTTCCGAGGCGTAACATTCACACATGTTCCAAGAGAGGAGAATGCCCATGCAGATGCCTTGTCAAAGTTGGCAACGGCCCTGGATTTTGAAGAGAATCGAACGGTGATTGTGACAAAGGAGGTGCCACACGAGGAAATGATGATGGCTTCTATCACGGCAGGAGAAAGGGAAGGATGGATGGCTCCAATATGGCTCTTTCTCACCCAAGGAAAGGTGCCTGATGACCCGAAAGAAGCATGGCGCCTACGACGAAAAGCAGCATGATGTGCCATAGTCGAGGGGGTGTTGTACAAGAGGTCCCATTCGGGCGCCTATCTGAGGTGTCTTACTGAAAGCGAAGGGTTAGAGGCAATCAAAGAGGTGCATCAAGGGACGTGCGGCATGCACGCAGGCGCCCGAAGTCTCGAGAAGGTCATTCTCCGACGGGGATATTATTGGCCAACGATACGGGCAGACGCAAAAAAGCACGTAGCAGCCTGTCACCAATGCCAAATTCACGCCAATGATGTGCACATTCCAGCGGCGCCTATGCAAGGGAACGTGGGCGCATGGCCCTTTGCACAGTGGGGCATGGACCTTTTGGGCCCCTTCCCCAAAGCTCCCGGGCAGTTCAAGTATTTGATTGTGGCGGTTGATTACTTCACCAAATGGATCGAAGCGGAGCCCCTAGCATCGATCACCGAGTCACAGGTACGGAAATTCACAAGGAAGAACATTTTCACGAGGTTCGGACTCCCGGAGTCCATCATCACTGACCATGGGAAACAATTTGATTGCAAAAAGTTTATCGAGTTTGTGATGAGAATGGAGTGGTCTTGAGGTTCTCTTCCGTAGCCTACCCACAAGCCAATGGGCAGGCGGAGGCGGCCAACAAAAGTATTCTACATGGGTTGCACACCAGGTTAACGGAGGCCAAAGGCAAATGGGTTGAAGAATTGCCAAGCGTGTTGTGGGCGCATATGACTACATTTAAAGTGGCTAAGGGCGAGACACCCTTTGCTCTGACGTACGGAAGTGAAGCGGTTTTGCCTGTAGAGATGCGAGTCCCGACCTTCAGGTTGACCCACCGGGATGAGTCGATGGGCGCCCAAGCGCGTGTCGATGAATTGGATGTATTGGATGAGCGTCGAGAAGTGGCGGCTTTACGATTGGAGGCAATGAAAGGTCAGGTTGCGAGGTACTACAACAAAAAGATGCGGGCACACAACATTACGGAAGGCACCTTGGTACTAAAAAGAGACTTTCGCCCCAGTGCCGTGGAGGGAAAATTGGCACCCAAATGGAAAGGGCCATATCGTGTTCGGGAAGTCGTTGGCCCGGGTACTTTCAAGCTGGAGCACATGTCAGGCAAGGGAGTGAAGAGAACTTGGAATTCCCAAAACCTACGAAGGTATGAGGCAACCATGGATACAGGCGCCCAAGTGCAGACGCCTTCTCGCGAGTAGAGGCAACGGGCAGGGTGTTCTTGGGGAGGACTTGTTTTGGTTAGGTAATTATAGTAGAGTTTCCAAAAGCGCCCTATACGCGCCTGTAATTTTGTAAAGCGCCCCATTAGCGCCCGGTCCATGTAAAGCGCCCAAATTTTGCGCCATCATTTTTCAGAAGCGGATTAATTACTATCTACAAAGTTGTCCGTTAAGGAAACATAACAAAGCGCCCCAAAATAGCGCCCGGCAACACTACGTAAAGCGCCATGTTCCGCGCCCACCTTTTCCAAAAGCGCCCTAACATTGCGCCCTCACAAGAAACGCGCCCCATTTCGCGCCCAAAAACACAAGTTGGCAATAAAAGGAAAGTTAAAGTGGAAGTGAAGGCGATAGGCAAGGAAACATAAATTCTCATATTATAAAAGCACAAAAAATAGGAAAGTCACTACAAAAAAGAAAGTTAAAACCCGAGGACCACTAATCTAGTCGGCGCCCGAATTCGCGTCCCCAGAACTAGGCGCCTTTGGAGAAGGAGAGGTAGGAGAAGATGGCTCGGGCGCCCCACTTGTCCCGCGAGGCGTCTCCATCCCGCCAATCACATACTCAGCCATCTCTGAGAGATCCCAAGTAAGGTCGGGGTGGTCCTTCTGCAACTTCACTCGCAGGATTTCAATGCCGGTCAGAATGGCATTGGCGCACATGGACTTCCCAGTCTCTGACTCCATCAAGTTGTCCAAAGATTGCCGCAATCTGGAAATTTCTTTCCGGGCCCTCTTCAAGGATTTCTCGCTCTCCTTGTGGGCGTCATGCAGCCTCTTCTTCTCCTCCTTGAGGATGTCAATCTCACTGGCCTGGGCACCGGCTTCCTGCGCCAACGCCTCCTTCTCAGCTTGAAGGTCGGCCACCTTCCTGCGCTCCTCGTCCAGGGTGCCCTGCAAACGCGACACCTCCATGGTCGCCGTCATCTGGGCGTCCTCTCACTCTTTCGCAAACTGCTCACGGCGTGCAGTTGCGTTATCCAAGTCCAACTTCAGCTGTGCAGCTGAAGAGGAAGCCTCGAGCGCCTCCCGTTTAGTCTCGTTGAGGCGTCGGGCGCCTCTTTCAGCAAAAAGAAGGATCTGGAACCATTAGAAAAAGTTCAGCAAGTCGTGCAAAATACCAAACCATTCCCCTAACTTCTGAAGAACGCAAGTAAGAAAGTGCATACCTTGGCGCCCACTTGGGCCAACTCAGCAAAGAGGTGATCCCCGTTCACCTCAGACGGCACCTGCCATGACTTGGCGGCCGCGATCGCCAAGCCCATTGCGCACCCTCGGTCAACGGCGACCAAGGGGGAGCAGTTCATATTGACCCGTCCCACCTCGGCACGCCGTGGCCGGAAGATGGGTGGACGCCCATCGGGGCCAACATAGCGCCCCTCTTCATTTAGGTGAACACGGGCGCCCTCCACCGCCTCCTCCTCCACTTCCACCTCGTCGCAGGCGTCCTCCTCCCCCACCTTCTTCTTTCCCCTGTCGGCCCTCTTGCTGGCCGAGGCTAAGGGGGAACCCGCCCTCTTCCCCTTTCGGAGCAAAGGCTCCTCTTCTTCTTCTTCTTCTTCCGCGGAGTTGACTTCCTTCTCCGCGGGGTCGAAATTAGGCGCCCCCTCGCCTTCCTCCGGTGCGGACGACGCCACGCTCGCCGTGTGCGCCCGAGCGGTGCCACCCTTCACCGCCCTCTTCTTCTTTTTCTGGGGGCCAGCCGTTGGCGCCCGTGATTGGGTGGCAGGCGCCTCTTGATGAGCAGGCGCCTCTTGTGATGAGGCCGCTGCCGCGGCCGCCTCTGCCGCCATAGTCGCCAGCCGACTCTTCATCAGCTTGGCGATACTCGAGTAATCCGCCCCTGCGCATGACGAGGAAAGGTTAGGCCATAACACAAACAATGGAATAAGAGGAAACAAAACACCTAGACGCCTACACACCATCGTTATAGTAAGCCTGAATAATAGGCGGACGGTTATCTGCGGGGCGTAAGTCAACGGGCTCCCCTTCGCAAATTAAGGGGGCGCCGGCCTTCTCAGACGCCGTCAAAACCACCGGTTTGTTAAAATCCTCGAACTGACCCAACTCCCATTTTCTCACAAAGGCGCCTCCACTCGCAAAGAAGGAGTCTCGATAGGCCTTCACGAAGAAAAACCCGTTGAACCAGCTTCGGTTCAACTTGGGACATTTCTTCACAAAATGATAGGGACAGCTTTTCTTCTTGCGTTTCTGGAGGGACAAACAGTTGTCGAGAGGCACCATCTTGAAGAAATATCTGAACAAGTTGAAGGTGGGCTCCACGTTGTGCTCTCGGCATCTCAATTTGAACAGGATGACGACCGTGATGACTGAGGGAGATAGGCGCCCGAGGGGGCAGGCGCAGGTCGTCAGGATCCCCTCCATAATCGAGTCTAAAGGAAATTGTAGCCCAAAGCGGAAGTATTCTTGATAAATCCCGATCCACTTCGGGCCACAGACGCCTACCCGGGACAGAGGCGATGGAGGCGCATACCACCAGTCCCTGGGAAGCTGGAGACTGGTCACCAATTCATGAACCCGGTCCAAAGTAACTGTTGACGTGTGCTTTGGCCCGGCCACCTCGAACGATAAGTGAGACGTCTCGGTGGGCAGATGATCGGGTGGGAAACACTTCTCCCACGAGGTGATCTTGTAGGACCCGTCGGCGGGCAAAAAGCCAGGCGCCTAAGAACTTGACGGCCCAGCTGATGAGGAAGCAGACGCCCGCTCTAAACCAACAAACGACCCAGACGCAACGCGGACAAGGGGTAAGTGACGCCCCTACCCTAGGTGACTAGAATAAACTCAACGAAATCGACGAAGGGAAAAGGACCACTTACCACGTTGAACTGGGCGCCTTGTTTCACCATCATCGCCAGAGGCGCCTGCGCCCGAGGCGTCTGCGCCAGAGGTCTTGTCTTGTTGTGGAGAAGACATTCTGGACGAAAGCATTGTGTCGGAAGTGAAGAACTGACAGGAAGGAGGACAGAGGCCAGAGCGGAAGCTAGAGAGAAGTCAGAGCAAAAGTCGAGAGAGAGGTCAAATGGAAGAAAGTGACAGCATCACAAGGGAGGAGGGGTATTTATAGAAAAAAGAAGACCCACCCATCGCATGACACGTGTCAGTCATGCCGAAGGAACCCTTCCGCTCCCCCCACCTTTTGGTCTTTTCGCGAGCCACAAGACCCCAGGCGGACCCTTGAGCTTCCCCCCACCCTTTCCTTATTGGGGAAATTTCTCAACTCCCAAATTTTGAATTTCGAATTTCCCAAATTTCGAATTTCGAATTTTCTTTTCTCCAAATTTCCCCGGCAAGCAAAGCGTGGGTGAGGGGGGCATAAGGGATAAGGACACACGTCAAGAACGACACCATGAGAGGACTCCTATAAAAAAGATCGCGGAAAGAGAACACGCGAAGCGGTGAGCCCAGGCGAAGAAACACGCGAAGCGGTGAGCCCAGGCGAAGATCCAACCCCCGAAAGGGAGGGATGGTTCGAAAAGGCGCCCCATTTGGCAAGGGGCGCCTCATCAGGCAAGAGGCACAGAAGCACATGGAAGAGCATACGACAAGTGGCCCAAACAACACCAAAGGCGGGACGCCCGCCCGCGGAAGGGGAGGGGCAAGCGCACCCCGTAGGACCAAGAAGGAAGTGAAAACACGATGCACGTGCCGTGTGACAAGCGCCCTGTGACTAAGAGAGGGCCGAATTACAACTAGAGGTTCAGTCAGGCGCTCGAAGGCGAAGCCACGAGCACCTAACTGGGGGGGCAATTGTTGGGGGTATTACCCAGCAAGCTAGGAGTTTGGGCTCCCAAAGAAGGAGTTGGGGGGAAAGGCCCAAAAGATAGGAGTCAATATCCACTAGTGGCCCTTGGGCCCAAACAAGAGAAGAGATCTTAAGAATGAAGCACCAAAAGCCAGGTGGCGGTTAACTGGCTGGCGGACCACTGCGTGCGGGCGCCTGTCATGTGTCAGGAGCCTGGCAGAGCTGTGGGCTGCCTGTCAGGTGTCAGGAGCCTGACAGGGCGGTTAGCTGTCTCACAGAGGGGCACAGAGCATTAAATGAGGATGGTGACGTGGCGGAGATCAACCTCGGGTTCGGTGAGTACAAATAGGGGCAGTCGATAGCATTTATGCAGGTTGGCTTCTCGGACTAAAACCAGACTTTATACTTCTCTCTCTAGACTTGGTTCTGACTTGGGCGTCGGAGTGCTAACGGGCATTCCCAAGCCCTTTAGGCGCTTGTCCTTGCAGGATCCGGGCGCCCCGAGTGAGTACGAAAGGGTCGAGATCAAGTGAGGTGGCACAAACAGTCACCAAAACGACATTTAACATATGTAAAGATAAACTGCGCCACATAAAACAATGAACTAAAGGTGACGTTGGACTGCATCACAGGAAAGATTTATTTCGTCGCGAATAGTTTTTTGCTAGGTCTGACAAAAAATTTAAGCTTTTTGTGACAAACAGTAAATTTCGTCACACAAAATGTACATTATGTGACGAAATTTGACCCATCACAGAATACGAAATTAAAGGATTGAATTTGGGAAAATGACTTATGAAATTTGTAAATTGGTAGTAGTGGGATATTAACTAGTTATCATTTTAAGGATCCGAAATGAAACAATAGCATATAACCAATGAAATTATAAAAATTGGATAAGTCATTTTAATAATATACAAATGAAACAATGTTTATGAGAGGGTACTAGGCTGATTACGTACATAATAGGAAATTTAAGACAATAAATAAATGAATATTTGTGCATCAGGGAAGGGAAGGGAAGAGGTAATCAGTTGGCAAGCGGATCTGTTGCACCAAAAAGCGGATGGTTGTGATTGTGGCCTCCATCAACTATCAAATTCAATCCGCTCACGTATTTTGCATCGTCACTGGCCAAGTATAAGGCAGCCCGAGCAACATCCTCGGGTTCGAGGATAGCCCCTCTCAAGTTTCCAGCGGCGGACATGAATTCCTCAGCAGCCTTCTTGTCCATTTGCATGCCGCTTGTGACCATGGGAGTGGCCACTCCATAGGGAGAAATGGTGTTGACCCTGATGCCGTACTTGCCCAGCTCCACGGTCAAGTTGTTGTTGAGCCCCAAAATAGCATGCTTGGAAGCCTTGTATGCGTAAGACAAGTCGCCACTTATAGAAGCGGCAACGCTGCCGGTGAACAAGATGCAACCTTTCCTTGCGGGAATCATAACCCTGGCGGCGTGTTTGGCTCCGAGGAAGGATCCGAAGAGGTTGATTTCAAGCACCTTCTTGAAGTCGGCGTTGTCCGAGTTTAAGATGGTGGTGTCGAGGTTACCTCCGATTCCAGCGTTGTTGTACATGATGTCTAGCTGGCCGTACCTTGACACCGCTGTATCAACGGCATTCTCAAGGTCAGAATCACTTGTAACGTTGCCGTGGACAAAGGAGACGATCTCCGGCGGGCCGAGATCCATGGCGAGGGACTGTCCGAGTTTGTCTTGAACGTCGGCGAGGGACGGTGACATGTAAAGGACTTATATGTTAATATTTGATCCTAATTGATATGATCCCAAATTGCTTAACCTTTGAGCTTTCATGGATTGATCAAGAAGTTAGTTTCACAAGGCAGAAAGAATCTGAATTTTGGTCGAGTCTTTTATGTGTTTCATGTTACCAACTTTGGAGGCTTGGTTCGATCAATTCATTCAATGAAAATTTGAGTTTGATGGCTTGTTTTTGAAGATGGAGTAAACCTGTGCAAGATGGAAGGCTTATAAGTTCCAATTGAAGTATGGAAAACCATGATTGAAGCTCTCCAAGTTGCCAAATTAAAACCGAGAATCTGCCATTTTTGGCTAAGGCAAATAGCGAGATCAAGGTGCCAACTTTGGAACTTAATAGCTGGAGTTTGGGACACAAGCAGAGACTAATTCGAGTTGCCATGGAAAGAAGAGTACTTACTAAACCAAGGGCAGGAATTGGATGAAGACGAATGGCCTGGGAAGATAATTTTCGAGGCACTCAAAGATGTTCTCTCGAGCTGCCAGAAATCCGCATGACATTAGGATTCCGAGTTGGATTCGGATTACTAGTATAATTTAGTTTCCTTGCTGAATTAGTTTAGTTTCCATTAGTGTTTAGGTTTGTTTAAGCTTGTTTATGCATTTAAAAGCCCTCATTCATGTATTGTGAAGTTCAGAGTTGATTTATGAAGATAACCCCAAAATTCCCAACGTTTTGAGTTGTGAAGTTGTCTTGTTTTGGTTGCGATCAAATTAAGCTTGCTGAATATTGGCCTATTAATCGAGCAAACCCCCTCGATTACATCGAAGGAGACCTCATAACGATCGAGCACTCTTCCTGGTGTAAGAGTTCCCTTTCGTTTCCATCGAAACCCCATTCAAACAAGCTTACCCAAGCTCTTTGGAATACCTTGTTCTTGTGTTCTCAAACAAGGAATTTTATTCCTTTGATTGAGCTATGCAATTATGATCCAATAAGAAGGCATCATTGTGAGGCGACTAGTGAAGGAAGAACCAGAGACAAAGAGATTCCTAAAGGATTTGTTAGGGTTTGGTAAGAAAGATATGGAAAGCAATAATTAAATGTACAATAATCACATGTGGAAATCTTATGTCTGTTTGATAATCAGAATCGGTCTTAATCGTTTCTATGAAATCATTTACCAATTGGTCCAGTTATCACCACTTCACTAAACTACGTCGGGAAGCAGCGGTTCATGTGCAAACCCCCCCACCCCCACCCCCTATGCAACAGTTTGTATGGATATTTTATTTCAATCCAATCTTATGTCGAAACATCAAACAAACATAAATTTGTGCTCGCGTACCCGATCGTAGCGTGTTTTTTATTCCGCTTAACTTTCCGAGATCTTGCATGGCGAAACTTCTGCAGGCGGTTTGGTCCCGCTTTTGTCCTAGAAAAACGTCGTTTGTTTCCCCGAACGAGCTTTTTTCTGATCGATTTCGTCAAACTTTGGACGACTATAACTTTAGGCTCCGCACTTCGAACGTCATGAATTTTTTTTTAATTTCGCGTAACTTTAGAAGGACTACAACTTTTACATGGAAGGAATTTTCAAAACAGGAATTATTTCTGGATATACGGGATTTTGGGAATAGCTTTACCTTCACTTTTCACAAATCCAAGTACATTCAGAAATTATGAATATGATAAAAATTGTATTCCTTGAAAATTTAGACGAAATCAAAAAAAAAATCATGACATTCGGATTGCGGAGAACAAAGTTATAGTCGTCCAAAGTTTGGCGAAATCGGATAAAAGCTCGTTCGGGGTAGCTAACGTCGTTTTATCGGGACGAAGGCAGGACCAGACCGCCTGTGGCAGTTTGCGGCTTGCAAGATCTCGAAAAGTTATGTTGGAATAAAAAAAAATCGCTACGATCGGATACCTGAGCACAAAGTTACGTTTGTTTAATATTTCGATTTAATAGGGCCTCCAATCGCGGAATTGAATATCATTTCATCCAAATAATGAACTCCTCATTATCCAGCCACCTTCCTTCCACAAGTTTACTGACTTCAATATGGATAACAGAGCACAATCCATCAAATGGAAACATGAAGAATCACAAGGAACGACCAATTGAGAGCCAAGCAACTCTCCACCTCTAATACACGAAATAGAAGATACTTGTCAATTGTCATGAATTAGGTCAAATCGAATGGACGAAATTGTTCTACCATCGCCTCTACACCCCAATCTGAAAAGGCGGATATCGAGATCGTACTCTCGAAAGAAGGGAAACAACCATGAACTTTGAGGATATTAATCTGGGCTAATCGATGCTACTAGCCTTCTTGGATTGCTCGAATCCTACGAGATCGATTAATGCTAGAGATTTGGGGATTTATAGGATTAGTTTGGAGCAATGGATCTAGGGATTTTGGATCTTTTATAGAGAAAGCGAGAGTGAAGAAAGGTAGATGAGATCTGATTAGAGCGCTAGCTTTGGGGAACTGCTGGCTGCCTTCCTCACACCATCGACCCCAACACTGCTCGGTGACTCAAAGTATTGGATCTTCCTGGGAGAAGGATAACGCCATTTTTCTTTCTTCTGGAATTGGATTGCATTTTTTTTCTACGCGAGAGCGATTAGATGAGAGAGAGACAGAGGGGAGGGGTCATCACTAATGTTCTAATAGAATAAATATCTTTTCCAAAAAATAATATTTTATGTCACTACTTACATTGTCACCAAAACGACATTTAACATATGTAAAGATAAACTGCGCCACATAAAACAATGAACTAAAGGTGACGTTGGACTGCATCACAGGAAAGATTTATTTCGTCGCGAATAGTTTTTTGCTAGGTCTGACAAAAAATTTAAGCTTTTTTTGACAAGCAGTAAATTTCGTCACACAAAATGTACATTATGTGACGAAATTTGACCCATCACAGAATATTTTTTCACAGAAGAGTAACTTTTTTGTAATGTCGGAAATAAGCTCATTTGGGGTAGCAAACGACATTTTTTCCAGAAGAAGGCGAGATCAAACCGCCTACGGCAGTTTGCGGCTTGCAAGATCTCGAAAAGTTATGCGGAATCAAAAAATATCTCCCTACGATCGGATACCGGAGCACAAAGTTACGTTTGTTTGAAGATTCGACTAAAGTCGGATGAAAAAAAATATATATACATACAAAGAGCTGCTTCTCGGCGTAGTTTATTAGACCTCCATACTAGGGAAAACAATCAGAATTTAAGAAAGAAAAAAAGCTCTAGAATAAAAATAACCGTAATACAGTCCATTCTATACCATTAATGGCATAATTAACCCTTGATCCTATTTGCACAGGAATACCTCTTTAAAATTGATAATCAAGATACCACAATAAAAGCGCTCAACTGGATAAGGATCGTTATCTCTACAATCAAATGAGGGTGGTAGATTCACTACAAGAAAAAGGTCATTTAATCACCGGATATCCCGTGTTTAAAAGCATGTTTCCCGTGATTAATAAATTTGGTCACGGGAAATTTACCGTAATATAAACCTCTGTGACTAATTGTATACCGTGACTAATTGTAGTACCGTGACTAGTTAACTAGTCACGGTGAAGGTTCCCGTGATTATCCGTACTTATTAATCACGGGATAAACCATGTCTAATATCAAATTTTGTAGCACATATGCAAGATAGGAAACATTTTAAGACGGGATATGCTGCTTTAAAGACAGTATTAACCATGACAAAATCATTTCCCTTAACTAGATGTCCATCACTTGTCACGGTATTTGACTAGTTCTCCCGTGATTAAATATGTACAAACCACTAGTCACCGCATATTTTGGTAGCTAGTTACAAACGGCTATTCACGTATCTATAACTAAATATAGTAACTCTTGTAGCATGACATTCTAATATTATTGTCAACCCAACTTGTTCAAACGCCATTTATTGATCAATGCTAATTTACATAATTGTAAAGGCTAATTATTGTAGCATGAAACTCTGCGATAATGAAAATCAATCTAACCATATCATCTAAAGTTCTATGCATCTTTAGTCTAGGCTTCTACAAGATATTCCTCAGTGGCTGCACCTCAGTGGCTGCAATATTCATCAGCTCCGAAATCTTCTAGTCTTTCTCGTCCTGCTAAAACATAGTAAAAAACTCATTTTACTAGAGTAAGGATTTTCAATGTTCACTAAATTAATACTGGTAAACTAATGAGTACATCATAACACACAAGTAAAAAAAGTCATATGACTAGTAAGTAGTAAGCCAACTAAATTAAGGAGTTAGACTGATAAATCCAATACCTTGCAATGATGCTTGGACAAGTAACTAAGATCCCCACATTTGAGTTCTACAGCTGCGGAGAAATCAAGTGAAATTATTATCTCACAATTAACATTTGAGTTTCCCATTTTTACGAACCCAGTTTGAAACTTCCCTAGTCCGATTTATGACATTCCCTCTCAAACAGTTATCGATTCCATTATCAACATTCTGGTGAAGCAGTAGAAGCTTCAACATTATTTCCATTTCCAAGAGACATCAGGTAAACTGCAGCAAACATCAATTTCAAACTGCCTTTCTCAGCCAGATTCAGATTCATAAGCATCTCTAGTGATAAGGTGAACCAATGATATTTGAAGGATTGATTTAAGTACGAAATTTGATGTTCATTTTTTCCACATGATATTTGTCACTATTCAAGTCAAAAGAAAGTTAGAAAGTAAACTTCTAAAGACTAACATAGACAAAATGCAGACCTTGCAAAAACTGAGAGAGAATGCCAAAAGTATCATCATTGTAAACAGGCAAACCAATAAATGAATATGCCAAAGGTGCAACACAAATCTTACTGCTTTATTTCAACAAATTTCTAGTAGTCCAAAGCCAATTGTTGTCATCACAATCTATATAATGTCACCCTGGCTCACTGCAGGAGATAGCAATAGACTAGCTAATAAGAAGCAACAGTAGTTAAGTAGCAAGAGAGAGACCATTCAAGCAAACTCTTATTTCCAAAGCATCTAGTAAAGAGAAACTAAAACCGAGTACAGAGAGCTCATTGCTGAGTTTCTTTCTGCATTGCTAGTGCATTTAAGAATACAGTTAAACTTGATCCTTCAATCTATGTACCTTATCTGCTCATCCACTTCCAAATTCTGCTTCCTCTTTTTTCAGTCACATGTTTGTGGAGCTTACAAGCTACTTCCCCTTATCTGCCAAAAATCAAACACAGAATCAGCTATTGACATGTGCAATGCAAAAGCATGGATAGAATAGAAGTAGAGGGTTGTGGCATCTAGGGCCAGTGATGTCAGCACCGGAATCTGTAGTAGAGACAATAAATGGAAATGGACCATATCCATCCAAACAAAGCTAACATAATAAAATAAACTCGATCAGCTGCAGAAGAAAATCACACCAACCATATCTGAAGCAACGAACACGAAAGACGGTATATTAGCTGCCAATTTTAAGACTTGAGCTACACTTAGCTCTTCCCCACTAGAACAGCCACCACAAGAATGCAACAACGCCAACTGTCGATTACACACCTTTCTCAACTCTCTGTCTAGGAGCATAGACACAATAAAAGTATGAGGAAAACCAATTAAGGATACACCAACTACTCCATCTGCTAAAGAATATCCAAAAGTAATATCCTCTTTTAAATATAAATCGCCCAGTTCACCACCCTTCCAAACACATATCATTGCAACGGAGCTTTATACCTTTGACTTACAGCAACATGATTCCTAATTAAGCCAACTATGAACTTTGCTTTTAGAAGCTGTTATGAGCAATTATACAAATACCGATATTTCCGAACTAACTACACCTACACAAACAAAAGACCCAGCATTTCTAGTTCTTTAAAGTGACAAACTTACCTTGATCAACCACCAAATTGTAGTTTTGGCACTTGAAACCTATAAGATCGACTAACATTCAATACGTCTTCTATAAGGAAACAAAAAGAACACAATTAGAACTTGATTCTTAACATCATTTGTATCTCATTAACACACATCTAAAGTGACAATATCTAGACCCCACCTTCCATTATCTACACAATCTCGACAAATTACTTGATGTCTAAAAACTGCACACAAGAAAATAGACAACTAAACCCTTTTCCTTGGAGTATATAATGCATCTATCACATAACTATATGTTGTCATAACTTTCTAGCACAAGAGAGTAGGTTGGGTTTTGTAAACATCACCCCCTTCGAATCCATCACAATTACACAGAGGCATTAACTTACCAATATATCTTAGTAAGCATCATTTAACCCTTTGAGAGCTTCCTGTCATTCGTGAAAATCAAGCCAACACTTCATGTTAAAATGAACTATAATCACAAAGTCCAAGTTAATACAAACCAAACACCAATCCATAAACTCAGAATCGCAAACCATCTTAAACCCCCCTAAATTAACTAGTCAGTAACCTAAATCTCTAATTTAACAAGCTTAGTTGATCAGTGTAGAATTAGAAGAGAACTGAGAGAGTATCACCTAGATTACTTGCATCAAACCATCTAAAAAGTTATGCATCTCCTCCACTCTGCCATTTTCATCGGAAGTACAGGTACTTTTAGGGGTTGGCTGACTTCCTCTTTCTCCTCTCCACGATAGAGTGGCCTCTCATCCGCTGGCAAGGTACAAAGTCTGCTACCTTCGCATAGTTAAAACCACCTAGCCACATCCAGAAAATGAGAAAAAGTGCATTAGATTCCTAACGCAGCCAAAAATGAATAAAAATAAAAAATGCATTAGGTTTTCTTTTGTTCGTCTGCAGTTCTGAACAAGGATATTGTGGTCATTTTAATCTCCTCATGCCGAATACAAACCGACACAGTAAAATCATAACCCTAGAGTGCAAATTGGAAATGTACCTTGTCAATTACAAACGATTCCAAACAAAACCCTGATGTGAGAAATTCAATCCCTCTCCAAATTGGACTTCCTTCATTCCAGTTATGCTAAATTACTTTGTAGCTCCAACTGCATGCGATTCAAACAGATATAGAAAGGATCGATTGTTGGGATCAAATAAAGAGAGAAAGGGAGGAGTTTAAAGAGGGAAAGGGACAAGATTCGGGTACAAACATACCTTAGCTGCAGGCCTAGAGTACTCTTCGGAGAAGAAGGAACTCGGTAAAGAAGTAAGAAGGGAACGACTGGAACGAAGGATTGGCGGGGGAAGAATGAAGAGATTCTGATTTCTGACTACAAAGAGGAGAGATGGGAACGAAGAGAGACAGAGAGAGTTCTTTCTTTTTTGATTGGGAGCGCAGAGAAAACTAATAGTGGTAAAGCAATAGCGGGATAAACCTAAAATTTTAACTTTTAAGATTTGCCGGGGCCAAAATTTTCAGGCTTGGAGCCAAAATTTTGGGTGGGGAAATTTTTGGAATATGCAGGCGGGAAGAAAGTGGGGGAGGTGTACAACTTTTTGGCAAATCAATTGGGTTTATGAATGTAAACCAATTTCCAATTCCCACCCATGTTATTTATTAGGGAGAACATTTTTTTTAGTTCATCTCAAATTTATTTCATCCATCGAGTGAAAAAGTCTTTCCTCTATAAATTTTTTTTAAATTTTTGTCACATTAACCATGGTAAAATTTTTGAACACATTTCATTTTTTTTACTCATTTCATCTTAGTTCATTTTTAATTTATCTTAATTTTAATTTATAATTTGGAAAGATAAATTGTCACATTAATTAACCATGAGTAATTATTAGTCACATTGTTCACGGTAATTAACCATGACTAACAATTAATCACGGGAAATGCAGACTAAAAACTAGGTAAATTAATTCCCGTGATTAGAACTATACAATCAAATACGGGAACTTTTCTAGTGATCATTAGCATACTTCTTAGTACGGGAAATATTACCGTGAATAAGATCCCGTGACTAGAAAACTGTTTTCTTGTAGTGATTTTGCATCCAATCAGTCCCAGTTCAGTGGAGATTTATAATAAGCAAGAATTTCTAGTAGGGCGATGTAGCTAGTGTTAGGAACGGAATGATTCAAACACATCATTTTGCTCGCATTTTCGAAGAATTTTTCTTGTGACCCGTAGGGTTTTGTTGATTACCGAGATTAATTATATGTTAATAAAAGATAATGAGCGTCTAGCAATGCACGTCGAGGATTCGGTAAGATCTATCTAGGATCGCCACAATTACGAAATTAAAGGATTGAATTTGGGAAAATGACTTATGAATTTGTAAATTGGTAGTAGTGGGATATTAATTAGTTATCATTTTAAGGATCCGAAATGAAACAATAGCATATAACCAATGAAATTATAAAAATTGGATAAGTCATTTTAATAATATACAAATACAAATGAAACAATGTTTATGAGAGGGCAGTAGGCTGATTACGTACATAATAGGAAATTTAAGACAATAAATAAATGAATATTTGTGCATCAGGGAAGGGAAGGGAAGAGGTAATCAGTTGGCAAGCGAATCTGTTGCACCAAAAAGCGGATGGTTGTGATTGTGGCCTCCATCAACTATCAAATTCAATCCGCTCACGTATTTTGCATCGTCACTGGCCAAGTATAAGGCAGCCCGAGCAACATCCTCGGGTTCGAGGATAGCCCCTCTCAAGTTTCCAGCGGCGGACATGAATTCCTCAGCAGCCTTCTTGTCCATTTGCATGCCGCTTGTGACCATGGGAGTGGCCACTCCATAGGGAGAAATGGTGTTGACCCTGATGCCGTACTTGCCCAGCTCCACGGTCAAGTTGTTGTTGAGCCCCAAAATAGCATGCTTGGAAGCCTTGTATGCGTAAGACAAGTCGCCACTTATAGAAGCGGCAACGCTGCCGGTGAACAAGATGCAACCTTTCCTTGCGGGAATCATAACCCTGGCGGCGTGTTTGGCTCCGAGGAAGGATCCGAAGAGGTTGATTTCATGCACCTTCTTGAAGTCGGCGTTGTCCGAGTTTAAGATGGTGGTATCGAGGTTACCTCCGATTCCAGCGTTGTTGTACATGATGTCTAGCTGGCCGTACCTTGACACCGCTGTATCAACGGCATTCTCAAGGTCAGAATCACTTGTAACGTTGCAGTGGACAAAGGAGACGATCTCCGGCGGGCCGAGATCCATGGCGAGGGACTGTCCGAGTTTGTCTTGAACGTCGGCGATGAGGACCTTGGCTCCGTGGTGGACGAACAGCCTGGCGGTGCTCTCGCCTATGCCGCTAGCTCCGCCGGTGATGATTGCCACTTTGCCCTCCAGCTTTCTAGGAGAGGCGGTTGAGATATCTGAGCTCACCATGTTTTGTTTTCTTTTGTTTTGTGGGGGAAATGAGTCGAGAGAGAGAGAATCAGTTTGCTTGCTGATTATTAGCCAGGACCAGTTTGTACAGTTATTATTGTTTTTGGTTACTTTTGTAATCTTCCATATATACTCGTGAACTAGTAGAAGAGTATATATAGGATTGGTAGTCTTGTGTGCTAGGTATCACAGCAGCTTCTCCATTGCTGCGGCTACATAGTGAAAACCCTATACCGAGAGCTCTGCTCTCCGTGGACTAGTCCCGATCTTCGGGGAAACCACGTAAATCACCGTGTTCTTTATTTTCCGCATTCTACTTTTCTTCATGGTATCAGAGCAATAATCTTTCCAGCAGCTTCTTCTTTGATTGATCAACATGGGCAAGGAAGAGGAGTCCAGCGGCGGCAAGTCTGTTGAGTCTGTTGACGACAGCGTTATCTCGATCAGCTCTCCTCTCTACCTGCACCCCTCGGAGAATCCTGCACAATTGTTTGGCAGTGATTTGTTGAACGACTCAAACTACGGCGAATGGGTTAACGATCTTACCGAAACCCTTATAGCCAAGAACAAATTGGCTTTTGTTGATGGCACCTTGCCTCGCACCAAAATTGGTTCCGCTCATCATAGAGAGGCCTGGGATCGTTGTGATGCGACTGTAAAGGGGTGGTTAAAGACGGCCATGTCTCGCGAAGTCCGTAATAGCGTGAGAACAGCCCAAACCGCTCGTGCAATATGGATGGATTTACAGAAGCGCTTCAGCAAAGGGTCTGCCCAACGCGCTTATGAGCTCCGACGTACGCTCGGATTCCTACGTCAAGAAAAACAGTCCGTTTCGACTTTCTATACTCGGCTTCGAGCTCTTTGGGATGAGATGCAGGCCATCGATGGGGCGCCACGATGTTCTTGTGCGGGGTGCACGTGTGGTGGATGCAGCTGCGATCTGCCGAAGCAACATCAAACCAAGCTTGAGACCGAGCAGCTTTTTGAGTTTCTCATGGGACTTGATGACACTTACTCCATTGTGCGGTCGCAGATCCTGGGCACTCGACCTACACCCACGCTCGCTGAGGCGTACCAGATGGTGTCGGCAGAGGAGCAACATCGCCAGCTCACTAGCGGACGACGACCACCTACTGTTGACACTGCCGTTTTCCAGGCCAGCTCGGAAAAGGAATCACGCGCTGAACGTGATGATCGCGAGCGCCCCCGTTGTGCCCACTGCAATAAATTGGGGCATTCGAAGGATACGTGTTATCGCCTCATCGGTTATCCAGCTGGTCATCCTCGTGCGAAGCAGGCCGAAGAGAGTTCTGGGTCAAGTTCTCGACGTCCTCGAGCAGCTCATGTGGAGCCCGAGGCCTCACCTATTCCGGGCTTGACGGCGTCCCAATTTGCCCAACTCAAGCAATTACTTTCAGCAGAGACTTCGTCAACCCCAACGGCTCATATGGCTGGTAATGCTCCTGACTTGTATGAATGGCTCATAGACTCAGGTTGTAACGAACACATCGTGCGTGATATCTCTTGGTTGAGTTCTGTAGACAGGGATTTTGTTCACTCACAGGTTCGTATTCCTGATGGTACGGGAATCGCAGTTCAGGGCATGGGTTCAGTTGACCTCTCTAGTTCTATTAAGCTCACTCGAGTGCTATATGTTCCAGAATTCAAATGCAACCTTTTATCTGTCAGCCGGTTAACTCAGGACCATAACGTAGCAGTGACATTCTTGCACAATTTTTGCGTTATTCAGGCCTTATCTTCCAGGACGCTGATTGGAGTGGGACAGCTTAAAGATGGCTTGTACTATCTGCGTCGGTTTGAGGGTCTCTCGAGCTTGTTACCAGCGACTTCTCCTCAAGCATGCAAGGTGGTTCGGCCAGCTGTTTCCAGGGATTTATGGCATGCCCGTCTGGGGCATCCATCCCTTGATAAACTTGTCCAGTTGAAAGATTTAGTGGGTTGTAATTTGGATACTCGGGATTCTTTTCATTGTGATTCTTGTTTACGTGCGAAGCAGGCACGAACACCTTTTCCTAGCAGCTCAATCAAGACTAGCCATTGTTTCGATCTTATTCATGTTGATATATGGGGTCCTTATCGTACTCCAGCACTTGATGGGTCGCGCTACTTCTTGACTATCGTGGACGATCATAGTCGTTCAACTTGGATTTACTTGATGAAATTTAAATCCGATGTTGAGCGTTATCTCAGGATGTTCTGTCAAATGATCCCTACTCAGTTCGGCGGCAAAATTCGTCGTATACAGGCTGATAATGGTCTCGAGTTTCAGACTTCTTCCTTGCGCAGTTATTATGAGGAGTTTGGTATCGTTCTGCAGACTACATGCACCGATACTCCTCAACAGAACGGCGTCGTAGAGCGTAAACACCGTCACCTGCTCGATACTGCGCGTGCTCTTCTGTTCCACGCCGGTCTCCCGGTGCGCTTCTGGGGGGATTGTGTGCTTACAGCTGCCTACTTGATCAACCGTATGCCATCTCCTGTGATCTCTGGTAAGACTCCATTTGAAATCCTTTTGGGTCGGCCTCCCACTTATGCGCACCTCCGCAGTTTCGGTTGCTTAACCTACGCTAAAGACACCCATCATAGCCTCGATAAGTTTGGTGAAAGGGGGAGAGCAGGTATATTTCTTGGTTATCCCGGCACTCAGAAGGGCTATCGGGTTTATGACTTGCGCACACGGAAAATCATCGTTTCTCGTAAGAAGATGTATCGGTAAGAAGATGTTTGCTTGTGGTTGTTGGTTGAATGAGGGCTGAGCGCTCTTTATATATAGTTCTAGTTCTACATGCAGGCAAACCAATTTAGCGTGTCCTTTGACAATTAATTAATGGTGTACGTATTATAACATTCCATCGTAGAATAGAATGGGGAGAGGAGATGAATATATAATTAGTTTCAAGGGTCAAGCCAATGACCTGAATCACAAGGTCAAGGTGAAAATGCGTACGTAGAAAAACAGTCCCGACGCGCAAGGCGCATAGACGTACGTAAGCCAATACCTGAATTATTTGGCTGCCTTCTTTGTTCACGAAGCCGTCACAACTGGGTGTTCAAAAATTCAACCAATATCCATCACAAAAAAATCCAACCCATACACACGCTTCATAATAATTATATTAAAAAAAAACCTTGCGTTAGAGACCTTCTACTTGTATAAGAAAATTACGCGATATACGTGGTTTTCTCGACCATCAACCCGTTCAGACTTGTCTACGCTCGTTATAAAGTCTTCTTAACCTGTTGTTTGCCTACCTTTCATTACCATGCACAATGGAGGAATAGTTCTCCATATTTTTCAGAGTTCCGTACATCATCGGGTCGGCTGTACCTCCCATGCGTTTACAAGGCCGACTACAACCCTAGCTCAACTTGTGGACTATATCCTAGTAACCTTGTCTACGTGATGTATAACTCAAAGCTTATCTGGAGGGCAATGTAGAAAGATTTTGAACGTATATTTAAAGATATCGAATCTGATGACGAATGAATTGCTGAAGATTAGGAAGCCAATAAAACTGAGGATGATCAAGTGCTCAATGAAGAAGGGAATGCACCAATCAATTATTTACCTTTGAGAGATATGATTGTGAACAAGGAAATATGATTGGTGTTAAATGTACTTCGAGTGAACCTGAGAATATTGATATCAGTGCCTAAGCAAATAGACAAGGATTCTATGAGAATGAGAGAGACGGTAAGGGTGATAATGTGACATGTAAAGGACTTATATGTTAATATTTGATCCTAATTGATATGATCCCAAATTGCTTAACCTTTGAGCTTTCATGGATTGATCAAGAAGTTAGTTTCACAAGGCAGAAAGAATCTGAATTTTGGTCGTCTTTTATGTGTTTCATGTTACCAACTTTGGAGGCTTGGTTCGATCAATTCATTCAATGAAAATTTGAGTTTGATGGCTTGTTTTTGAAGATGGAGTAAACCTGTGCAAGATGGAAGGCTTATAAGTTCCAATTGAAGTATGGAAAACCATGATTGAAGCTCTCCAAGTTGCCAAATTAAAACCGAGAATCTGCCATTTTTGGCTAAGGCAAATAGCGAGATCAAGGTGCCAACTTTGGAACTTAATAGCTGGAGTTTGGGACACAAGCAGAGACTAATTCGAGTTGCCATGGAAGAAGAGTACTTACTAAACCAAGGGCAGGAATTGGATGAAGACGAATGGCCTGGGAAGATAATTTTCGAGGCACTCAAAGATGTTGTCTCGAGCTGCCAGAAATCCGCATGACATTAGGATTCAGAGTTGGATTCGGATTACTAGTATAATTTAGTTTCCTTGCTGAATTAGTTTAGTTTCCATTAGTGTTTAGGTTTGTTTAACCTTGTTTATGCATTTAAAAGCCCTCATTCATGTATTGTGAAGTTCAGAGTTGATTTATGAAGATAACCCCAAAATTCCCAACGTTTTGAGTTGTGAAGTTGTCTTATTTTGGTTGCGATCAAATTAAGCTTGCTGAATATTGGCCTATTAATCGAGCAAACCCCCTCGATTACATCGAAGGAGACCTCATAACGATCGAGCACTCTTCCTGGTGTAAGAGTTCCCTTTCGTTTCCATCGAAACCCCATTCAAACAAGCTTACCCAAGCTCTTTGGAATACCTTGTTCTTGTGTTCTCGAACAAGGAATTTTATTCCTTTGATTGAGCTATGCAATTATGATCCAATAAGAAGGCATCATTGTGAGGCGACTAGTGAAGGAAGAACCAGAGACAAAGAGATTCCTAAAGGATTTGTTAGGGTTTGGTAAGAAAGATATGGAAAGCAATAATTAAATGTACAATAATCACATGTGGAAATCTTATGTCTGTTTGATAATCAGAATCGGTCTTAATCGTTTCTATGAAATCATTTACCAATTGGTCCAGATATCACCACTTCACTAAACTACGTCGGGAAGCAGCGGTTCATGTGCAAACCCCCCCCCCACCCCCTATGCAACAGTTTGTATGGATATTTTATTTCAATCCAATCTTATGTCGAAACATCAAACAAACATAAATTTGTGCTCGCGTACCCGATCGTAGCGTGTTTTTTATTCCGCTTAACTTTCCGAGATCTTGCATGGCGAAACTTCTGCAGGCGGTTTGGTCCCGCTTTTGTCCTAGAAAAACGTCGTTTGTTTCCCCGAACGAGCTTTTTTCCGATCCATTTCGTCAAACTTTGGACGACTATAACTTTAGGCTCCGCACTTCGAACGTCATGAATTTTTTTTTAATTTAACGTAACTTTAGAAGGACTACAACTTTTACATGGAAGGAATTTTCAAAACAGGAATTATTTCTGGATATACGGGATTTTGGGAATAGCTTTACCTTCACTTTTCACAAATCCAAGTACATTCAGAAATTATGAATATGATAAAAATTGTATTCCTTGAAAAGTTAGACGAAATCAAAAAAAAAAATCATGACATTCGGATTGCGGAGAACAAAGTTATAGTCGTCCAAAGTTTGGCGAAATCGGATAAAAGCTCGTTCGGGGTAGCTAACATCGTTTTATCGGGACGAAGGCAGGACCAGACCGCCTGTGGCAGTTTGCGGCTTGCAAGATCTCGAAAAGTTATGTTGGAATAAAAAAAATCGCTTCGATCGGATACCTGAGCACAAAGTTACGTTTGTTTAATATTTCGATTTAATAGGGCCTCCAATCGCGGAATTGAATATCATTTCATCCAAATAATGAACTCCTCATTATCCAACCACCTTCCTTCCACAAGTTTACTGACTTCAATATGGATAACAGAGCACAATCCATCAAATGGAAACATGAAGAATCACAAGGAACGACCAATTGAGAGCCAAGCAACTCTCCACCTCTAATACATGAAATAGAAGATACTTGTCAATTGTCATGAATTAGGTCAAATCGAATGGACGAATTTGTTCTACCATCGCCTCTACACCCCAATCTGAAAAGGCGGATATCGAGATCGTACTCTCGAAAGAAGGGAAACAACCATGAACTTTGAGGATATTAATCTGGGCTAATCGATGCTACTAACCTTCTTGGATTGCTCGAATCCTACGAGATCGATTAATGCTAGAGATTTGGGGATTTATAGGATTAGTTTGGAGCAATGGATCTAGGGATTTTGGATCTTTTATAGAGAAAGCGAGAGTGAAGAAAGGTAGATGAGATCTGATTAGAGCGCTAGCTTTGGGGAACTGCTGGCTGCCTTCCTCACACCATCGACCCCAACACTGCTCGGTGACTCAAAGTATTGGATCTTCCTGGGAGAAGGATAACGCCATTTTTCTTTCTTCTGGAGTTGGATTGCGTTTTTTTCTACGCGAGAGCGATTAGATGAGAGAGAGACAGAGGGGAGGGGTCATCACTAATGTTCTAATAGAATAAATATCTTTTCCAAAAAATAATATTTTATGTCACTACTTACATTGTCACCAAAACGACATTTAACATATGTAAAGATAAACTGCGCCACATAAAACAATGAACTAAAGGTGACGTTGGACTGCATCACAGGAAAGATTTATTTCGTCGCGAATAGTTTTTTGCTAGGTCTGACAAAAAATTTAAGCTTTTTGTGACAAGCAGTAAATTTCGTCACACAAAATGTACATTATGTGACGAAATTTGACCCATCACAGAATATTTTTTCACAGAAGAGTAACTTTGTTGTACTGTCGGAAATAAGCTCATTTGGGGTAGCAAACGACATTTTTTCCAGAAGAAGGCGAGATCAAACCGCCTACGGCAGTTTGCGGCTTGCAAGATCTCGAAAAGTTATGCGGAATCAAAAAATATCTCCCTACGATCGGATACCGGAGCACAAAGTTACGTTTGTTTGAAGATTCGACTAAAGTCGGATGAAAAAAAATATATATACATACAAAGAGCTGCTTCTCGGCGTAGTTTATTAGCACTACAAAACTTGTGAGTTTTGGAGACAAAAAATGTCGTCTCCAAAACATGGGTTATTCGTCTCCAAATCTTTTGGAGACGAAAATTGTCGTCCCCGTGGGTGGTGCCTATAGGTTCCGTCCTCTATTATTTTGGGAACAAAAAATGAAAGTCGTCTCTAATATTAGGGACACATAGCCGTCTCCAAAAATTTGAAAATTTTAATTAATTTATTATCATTTAAATATGATTTTAGGACAACATGTCGTCCCCTATGTAGTGTTTTTGGAGACCACACGTCATCTCGTATGAACTGTGTTAAAGACAGTAAGTAGTCTCCTATGAAGTATTTACGGAGACAACAAATCGCCCCCTATGAAGGGTTTTCGAGACATTATGTGTTGCCAAAAACAATCTTTGAGGACACTTGGTCATCCCTAATGCAATATTTTCGAGAGGACAAATCGTTCCTGAATAACTTTCTTTCGAAACAACAAGTCATTATTTATGTATTTTTTCGAGACAGTTAGTTGTCTCTTGAGAACTACTTTCGGGATACAACAAGTCGATGTAGCTTGTGATTTTTTTATTGAAAGACGGAGGTAGTATCTCAACTGTCATTCGTTTCTAGATTAAAAAATGTACTCTTACATAGATAAAGTACAATATGGGAAGTACATAAACTATACACATAATTACAAAGAATCACAAATTTGACAAATAGAAACACAACTACGACAACTAGCTAACAAGACTGGTAGACCTCCGGTGGCTAACCATCATTGCTTCACTTGCTCTCCGAATTCATTTTCTTGTGTTGTGCCTAATCACCGCCATCACCAATGACTAGTTCGGGAGATAAACCAAGAATGAATCAGAACATGAAAAAAGACAGATTTAACACATACTAAACAACAAAGGCAGCCCGAGCAACATCCTCGGGTTCGAGGATAGCCCCTCTCAAGTTTCCAGCGGCGGACATGAATTCCTCAGCAGCCTTCTTGTCCATTTGCATGCCGCTTGTGACCATGGGAGTGGCCACTCCATAGGGAGAAGTGGTGTTGACCCTGATGCCGTACTTGCCCAGCTCCACGGTCAAGTTGTTGTTGAGCCCCAAAATAGCATGCTTGGAAGCCTTGTATGCGTAAGACAAGTCGCCACTTATAGAAGCGGCAACGCTGCCGGTGAACAAGATGCAACCTTTCCTTGCGGGAATCATAACCCTGGCGGCGTGTTTGGCTCCGAGGAAGGATCCGAAGAGGTTGATTTCAAGCACCTTCTTGAAGTCGGCGTTGTCCGAGTTTAAGATGGTGGTGTCGAGGTTACCTCCGATTCCAGCGTTGTTGTACATGATGTCTAGCTGGCCGTACCTTGACACCGCTGTATCAACGGCATTCTCAAGGTCAGAATCACTTGTAACGTTGCAGTGGACAAAGGAGACGATCTCCGGCGGGCCGAGATCCATGGCGAGGGACTGTCCGAGTTTGTCTTGAACGTCGGCGATGAGGACCTTGGCTCCGTGGTGTATCAGAGAAAAAATCAAAATTTTCAACCGCCATTTCAACGGCTACAAGAGGAAGCAGCTGGTCCGATGTCGTTTCAGGCAAAGCAAAGCGCGAGATACCTGGAACGCTGCCGTCTCAACTAAACGGGACGAAGATGGTCGAAACGTCGCCGTTGCTGTCTACCGAAACCAAAGAGAATCAAGACGTCGTCGTTGTGTCCTGAGGCCACAACGTCTCTTTCCTTTGTTCAGTTTCTGTTCCCTCCTTTCTCTGCATTTCGTACCTCTGCTCTGTCAAATTCACAGCTAGTAATCCTTGTCCTGTAATGAACAAACGATGTATATAAGATCGATCAAAATCAATGAGAACACAAGTTTAGGGTTTCCAAGGCATACCTGTTGTTATGGTATCAGAGCAACCCTAGCCGCCGCCCAACAATGGCAACCACCCAAATACAGGATCCCACCTCGGATCCATTTTATCTCCATGGTTCTGAACAACTTGGACTCCTTCTGGTAGGTGAGAAGCTGACCACCACCAATTACAATGACTGGAGCAAAGCGATGCTTAATGCTCTGGCCGCCAAGAACAAACTTGGCTTCATCAATGGCGCCATTCCTGCCCCTGATCCCACTGATCCTCTGTTCTCTTCTTGGAGTCGCAACAACATCATGGTCCTCAGCTGGATTCAACAGGCTGTTGACCATGGCATCAAGAAGACCATCATGTCTGCCAAGCTCGCCTCAGAAGCTTGGACAAGTCTCAAA
This sequence comes from Linum tenue, assembly GCA_946122785.1. Classification (NCBI taxonomy): domain Eukaryota; kingdom Viridiplantae; phylum Streptophyta; class Magnoliopsida; order Malpighiales; family Linaceae; genus Linum; species Linum tenue. The sequence goes on along the minus strand of CAMGYJ010000003.1, from coordinate 20,867,313 downwards.
GCTCGTTATGGTCAAGGTGACATGATCCGTGTTGCCGAGCTAATTGAAGCTATTGGCACGATTAAACAAGGTAATCAAACCGTGACTGAATACTATGGAAATCTTATTGCTCTTCAAGATGAGCTGGACAACTATCAGCCCATCAATCCATGTCGTTGCACAGAGACCAGTTTTGTTGATTGTGCTGCTATGACTGCTGTTCTTAGCTACCGTGATGTCAACTCTGTTGTTCAGTTTCTTCGTGGTCTGAATGATAACTATGCTACTGTTCGCTCTCAAGTCCTGTTTGGAGACACATTACCACCCACTGATAGGGTTTTTCAGAGAGCCTTACAACATGAGCGCCAACTCTATGGCACTCAACAAGGCAAAACAATCACTGCTGAAAGCTCAGCCTTTGCTGTTCAGGGGAACAAACGTTTTTTCCCTCCTGGGAAGCGCCCCCATTGCACCTTCTGCAACAATCCAGGCCACACTGAAGACACATGTTATCACAAACATGGTTGGCCCCCAGGATTGTCCTCTCGAGGTTCATCCATGACTCAGAACCCATCAACCAAACCACCAGAATGCACATTCTGCAAACGGATTGGTCACACTGAAGACAAATGCTTTAAGAAGCATGGCTATCCACCACCTTCTCAAGCCAGACCACCTCCCATCCGCTCAAGAGCAATGGCAAACACCACTGACAGTGGTTCATCTTCAGACCCTCAACCTGAGTTCAAGCTTACTAAAGCTGATTATGACAGGCTAATGTCTCTTATGACTGACAACCTCAAGGGCAAACAGGCTCATTCAGCAGCACTTACCACTCACTATGAACCTGATCCCTCAGGTAACCATTCTTGCTATTTACTCAACAATAGCAATTCTGCTACTCCTTGGATACTTGACACAGGGGCAACTGACCACATTGTCAGTTCCCTCAGTTTTTTACATACATCCAGAAAAGTGGATCACATTTACATAAACTTGCCCACTGGAGATCGAGTACAGGCTACTCATATTGGTCAGGTGCTTTGCCTCAATGGTTTGGTCCTTGAGGATGCACTATTTGTCCCAAATTTTACTTTCAATCTCATATCAGTGAGCAAGTTAACCACCACCAGACCCCTATGCTTAACCTTCTCTTCTGACTCTTGCACAATACAGGATCTGGAGCTGAAGAGAGTGACTGGTTCTGCTAAGCTTTCCCATGGCCTTTACCACATCAATCTTAACCTAGCTAGTCTACCTAAACACATCACAGCTGCTGTTAGTTCCCCTACCTTAGACATTTGGCATTTCAGACTTGGACATGTTTCCCATAGTCGAATTCCTCCATTGAATCAACTTTGTTCATCCATAGAAACCAACAACAGCCTCCCTTGTGATGTTTGTCATTTTGCCAAACAGAAGAGGCTTCCATTTCCTTCAAGTTCAACTGTATCTACATACTGTTTTCAACTTATACATGTTGATATTTGGGGCCCCTACTCTTATCCTACCTATGATGGTCATAAATACTTCTTAACTATTGTAGATGACCATTCCAGGATGACATGGATCATCCTTCTGCCATCAAAGGCTGAAACCAGACCTAAACTACAACAATTCTGCACAATGGTTAAAACAAAATTCCAAACAAATGTCCAAACCATTCGTAGTGATCAAGGTCTGGAATTTCAAATGTCTGATTTCTTTGCTCAATCAGGCATAACACATGAAATGTCTTGTGTGGAAACTCCACAACAAAACAGCAAGGTGGAACGTAAACATCAACACATCCTAGCTGTTGCTAGGGCCCTAAAATTCCAAGCCAATCTTCCAATAGGCTACTGGGGTGAATGTGTTAAACATGCTGTGTTTCTAATCAATCGAGTCCCAACCCCAGTCCTAGCCAATTTCACACCCTACCAGAAACTATACAACAAACCACCAGACCTCCAAGACTTAAAAGTCTTTGGATGTCTCTGCTATGCATCCACCCTCAAAAACCACAGAACCAAATTCCAAGAAAGAGCCAGAAAATGTGTTTTCCTAGGCTATCCTTCAGGCATTAAAGGATACAAACTATATGACCTTCACTCTAATGAGGTCTTCATTTCCAGAGATGTTCAGTTCTATGAAACTGAGTTTCCATTCCAACCCAGCCATATCACATCCCCAGACCTACCAACCACCCCTCCTCCTCCATATCCAATCCCAACTACTTCTGCTCCAGATGACCCACCTCCTACCTCAGTAATCCCCACCATACCATCACCACCTCCCATTCCCACACCACCTCCCAGTCCTCCTCCACCTCCCTCCACACAATCTGATCTTCCCATAGCCATCAGAAAGCCACCTAGAACAATCAAACCTCCCACCAAACTACAACATTACCATTGCAACCTGCTTCAGCAGACTTCTTCCACTGGTCACTCTCTGCAGCAACAGATCACAGGTATTACCTATCCTTTATCTGATGTTTTGGATTACACTAATCTCTCACCTCATCACCTGAGGTATATCCTAAACATTTCATGTCATAAAGAACCAGAGTCATATGAGGAGGCAGCTCTCAGTCCTGAGTGGAACAATGCCATCAATCTTGAAATTGATGCCCTTGAAAGAAACCAGACATGGGATGTGGTGTCTTTACCACCACAGAGGAAACCATTAGGAAAAAAATGGATCTTCAAATACAAGTTTCTCTCAGATGGAAGTCTTGAAAGAGAGAAAGCCAGATTGGTTGCTAAGGGTTACAATCAACAGGAAGGGATCGATTACCAGGATACTTTTGCTCCTGTGGTCAAAATGACCACAGTGAGGTTGTTTCTGGCTATTGCAGCATCTAAATCATGGCATGTTCACCAGCTAGATGTGAACAATGCCTTTCTTCATGGAGACCTCACAGAAGAAGTCTACATGAAGCTTCCCAAAGGCTACAAGCCCCCACCACACATTCCCAATCCTGTTTGCAGACTCAAAAAGTCCCTTTATGGACTCGAACAGGCATCAAGACAATGGTTTGCTAAGTTGGCAGATTACTTAATTCAACAGGGGTTCCAGCCCAGTCAAGTTGATCATTCTCTTTTTACAAAGTCAGTTGATACATCATTCACTTCTGTGTTAGACTATGTTGATGATCTCCTAGTTGGAGGCAATGACATGGGTGAAATCAGTCAATTCAAACAGGTCCTTCATCAGACATTCAGCATCAAAGATATGGGTCCACTCAAGTTCTTTCTAGGCATTGAAGTTGCCAAAAATTCATCAGGAATTCATTTATCACAGCGGAAATATACACTGGAGATATTGGAAGAAGCATATGTTCTTCTATCCAAGCCTGTTTCTACCCCAATGGACTACAAACTCCACCTATCATCCAATCATTCAGACCCCTACCCAGATCCATCTTTCTACAGAAGATTAGTTGGCAAACTAATCTATCTAACCACAACACGCCCTGATATCAGTTTTGCTACACAACAGGTGGCTCAGTACATGTCCAATCCTAGCAATCAACACTATCAGGCAGTCACAAGAATTCCGAAATACCTCAAGTCTGCGCCTTCCACTGGTCTTTTCTTCCCCTCTACATCAGATCTTCACCTCAAATCCTTCAGTGACTCAGACTGGGCAGCCTGTATGGACACCAGAAGATCAGTCACTGGCTACTGTGTCTACCTTGGCACTGCTCTCATCTCTTGGCGCAGCAAGAAGCAGAAAACAATTTCCAGGTCTTCTTGTGAGGCTGAATACAGGGCCATGGCTGATGCCACATGTGAATTGCAATCCCTTCTCTATCTCCTCCGTGATTTCCAGGTGCATCACCAACAGCCAGCCATCCTATACTGCGACAATCAATCAGCAGTCCACATTGCCGAGAATCCAACATTCCACGAAAGAACAAAACACATAGAACTTGATTGTCACCTGGTCAGGGAAAAACTGCAGAATGGAATCATCAAGCTGCTTCACGTTTCTTCACTGCACCAATTGGCCGACATCTTCACCAAGGCCCTCCCACCTGCCCTTTTCTCCGATCTCCTCTCCAAGCTTGGTGTGCACAATCTCTGCCCACCAGCTTGCGGGGGGGTATCAGAGAAAAAATCAGATTTTTCAACCGCCATTTCAACGGCTACAAGAGGAAGCAGCTGGTCCGATGTCGTTTCAGGCAAAGCAAAGCGCGAGATACCTGGAACGCTGCCGTCTCAACTAAACGGGACGAAGAAGGTCGAAACGTCGCCGTTGCTGTCTACCGAAACCAAAGAGAATCAAGACGTCGTCGTTGTGTCCTGAGGCCACAACGTCTCTTTCCTTTGTTCAGTTTCTGTTCCCTCCTTTCTCTGCATTTCGTACCTCTGCTCTGTCAAATTCACAGCTAGTAATCCTTGTCCTGTAATGAACAAACGGTGTATATAAGATCGATCAAAATCAATGAGAACACATCTTTAGGGTTTCCAAGGCATACCTGTTGTTATGGTGGACGAACAGCCTGGCGGTGCTCTCGCCTATGCCGCTAGCTCCGCCGGTGATGATTGCCACTTTGCCCTCCAGCTTTCTAGGAGAGGCGGTTGAGATATCTGAGCTCACCATGTTTTGTTTTCTTTTGTTTTGTGGGGGAAATGAGTCGAGAGAGAGAGAATCAGTTTGCTTGCTGATGAATCTTTGTTTTTAAATTTGCCTTCGGTAAGAAGATGTTTGCTTGTGGTTGTTGGTTGAATGAGGGCTGAGCGCTCTTTATATATAGTTCTAGTTCTACATGCAGGCAAACCAATTTAGCGTGTCCTTTGACAATTAATTAATTAATTAATGGTGTACGTATTATAACATTCCATCGTAGAATAGAATGGGGAGAGGAGATGAATATATAATTAGTTTCAAGGGTCAAGCCAATGACCTGAATCACAAGGTCAAGGTGAAAATGCGTACGTAGAAAAACAGTCCCGACGCGCAATGCGCATAGACGTACGTAAGCCAATACCTGAATTATTTGGCTGCCTTCTTTGTTCACGAAGCCGTCACAACTGGGTGTTCAAAAATTCAACCAATATCCATCAAAAAAAATCCAACCCATACACACGCTTCATAATAATTATATTAAAAAAAAACCTTGCGTTAGAGACCTTCTACTTGTATAAGAAAATTACGCGATATACGTGGTTTTCTCGACCATCAACCCGTTCAGACTTGTCTACGCTCGTTATAAAGTCTTCTTAACCTGTTGTTTGCCTACCTTTCATTACCATGCACAATGGAGGAATAGTTCTCCATATTTTTCAGAGTTCCGTACATCATCGGGTCGGCTGTACCTCCCATGCGTTTACAAGGCCGACTACAACCCTAGCTCAGCTTGTGGACTATATCCTAGTAACCTTGTCTACGTGATGTATAACTCAAAGCTTATCTAGAGGGCAATGTAGAAAGATTTTGAACGTATATTTAAAGATATCGAATCTGATGACGAATGAATTGCTGAAGATTAGGAAGCCAATAAAACTGAGGATGATCAAGTGCTCAATGAAGAAGGGAAAGCACCAATCAATTATTTACCTTTGAGAGATATGATTGTGAACAAGGAAATATGATTGGTGTTAAATGTACTTCGAGTGAACCTGAGAATATTGATATCAGTGCCTAAGCAAATAGACAAGGATTCTATGAGAATGAGAGAGACGGTAAGGGTGATAATGTGACATGTAAAGGACTTATATGTTAATATTTGATCCTAATTGATATGATCCCAAATTGCTTAACCTTTGAGCTTTCATGGATTGATCAAGAAGTTAGTTTCACAAGGCAGAAAGAATCTGAATTTTGGTCAAGTCTTTTATGTGTTTCATGTTACCAACTTTGGAGGCTTGGTTCGATCAATTCATTCAATGAAAATTTGAGTTTGATGGCTTGTTTTTGAAGATGAAGTAAACCTGTGCAAGATGGAAGGCTTATAAGTTCCAATTGAAGTATGGAAAACCATGATTGAAGCTCTCCAAGTTGCCAAATTAAAACCGAGAATCTGCCATTTTTGGCTAAGGCAAATAGCGAGATCAAGGTGCCAACTTTGGAACTTAATAGCTGGAGTTTGGGACACAAGCAGAGACTAATTCGAGTTGCCATGGAAAGAAGAGTACTTACTAAACCAAGGGCAGGAATTGGATGAAGACGAATGGCCTGGGAAGATAATTTTCGAGGCACTCAAAGATGTTGTCTCGAGCTGCCAGAAATCCGCATGACATTAGGATTCAGAGTTGGATTCGGATTACTAGTATAATTTAGTTTCCTTGCTGAATTAGTTTAGTTTCCATTAGTGTTTAGGTTTGTTTAAGCTTGTTTATGCATCTAAAAGCCCTCATTCATGTATTGTGAAGTTCAGAGTTGATTTATGAAGATAACCCCAAAATTCCCAACGTTTTGAGTTGTGAAGTTGTCTTGTTTTGGTTGCGATCAAATTAAGCTTGCTGAATATTGGCCTATTAATCGAGCAAACCCCCTCGATTACATCGAAGGAGACATCATAACGATCGAGCACTCTTCCTGGTGTAAGAGTTCCCTTTCGTTTCCATCGAAACCCCATTCAAACAAGCTTACCCAAGCTCTTTGGAATACCTTGTTCTTGTGTTCTCGAACAAGGAATTTTATTCCTTTGATTGAGCTATGCAATTATTATCCAATAAGAAGGCATCATTGTGAGGCGACTAGTTAAGGAAGAACCAGAGACAAAGAGATTCCTAAAGGATTTGTTAGGGTTTGGTAAGAAAGATATGGAAAGCAATAATTAAGTGTACAATAATCACATGTGGAAATCTTATGTCTGTTTGATAATCAGAATCGGTCTTAATCGTTTCTATGAAATCATTTACCAATTGGTCCAGATATCACCACTTCACTAAACTACGTCGGGAAGCAGCGGTTCATGTGCAAACCCCCCCCCCCCCCCCCCACCCCCTATGCAACAGTTTGTATGGATATTTTATTTCAATCCAACCTTATGTCGAAACATCAAACAAACATAAATTTGTGCTCGCGTACCCGATCGTAGCGTGTTTTTTATTCCGCTTAACTTTCCGAGATCTTCCATGGCGAAACTTCTGCAGGCGGTTTGGTCCCGCTTTTGTCCTAGAAAAACGTCGTTTGTTTCCCCGAACGAGCTTTTTTCCGATCGATTTCGTCAAACTTTGGACGACTATAACTTTAGGCTCCGCACTTCGAACGTCATGAATTTTTTTTTAATTTCGCGTAACTTTAGAAGGACTACAACTTTTACATGGAAGGAATTTTCAAAACAGGAATTATTTCTGGATATACGGGATTTTGGGAATAGCTTTACCTTCACTTTTCACAAATCCAAGTACATTCAGAAATTATGAATATGATAAAAATTGTATTCCTTGAAAAGTTAGACGAAATAAAAAAAAAAATCATGACATTCAGATTGCGGAGAACAAAGTTATAGTCATCCAAAGTTTGGCGAAATCGGATAAAAGCTCGTTCGGGGTAGCTAACGTCGTTTTATCGGGACGAAGGCAGGACCAGACCGCCTGTGGCAGTTTGCGGCTTGCAAGATCTCGAAAAGTTATGTTGGAATAAAAAAAAATCGCTACGATCGGATACCTGAGCACAAAGTTACGTTTGTTTAATATTTCGATTTAATAGGGCCTCCAATCGCGGAATTGAATATCATTTCATCCAAATAATGAACTCCTCATTATCCAGCCACCTTCCTTCCACAAGTTTACTGACTTCAATATGGATAACAGAGCACAATCCCTCAAATGGAAACATGAAGAATCACAAGGAACGACCAATTGAGAGCCAAGCAACTCTCCACCTCTAATACACGAAATAGAAGATACTTGTCAATTGTCATGAATTAGGTCAAATCGAATGGACGAAATTGTTCTACCATCGCCTCTACACCCCAATCTGAAAAGGCGGATATCGAGATCGTACTCTCGAAAGAAGGGAAACAACCATGAACTTTGAGGATATTAATCTGGGCTAATCGATGCTACTAACCTTCTTGGATTGCTCGAATCCTACGAGATCGAATAATGCTAGAGATTTGGGGATTTATAGGATTAGTTTGGAGCAATGGATCTAGGGATTTTGGATCTTTTATAGAGAAAGCGAGAGTGAAGAAAGGTAGATGAGATCTGATTAGAGCGCTAGCTTTGGGGAACTGCTGGCTGCCTTCCTCACACCATCCACCCCAACACTGCTCGGTGACTCAAAGTATTGGATCTTCCTGGGAGAAGGATAACGCCATTTTTCTTTCTTCTGGAGTTGGATTGCGTTTTTTTCTACGCGAGAGCGATTAGATGAGAGAGAGACAGAGGGGAGGGGTCATCACTAATGTTCAAATAGAATAAATATCTTTTCCAAAAAATAATATTTTATGTCACTACTTACATTGTCACCAAAACGACATTTAACATATGTAAAGATAAACTGCGCCACATAAAACAATGAACTAAAGGTGACGTTGGACTGCATCACATGAAAGATTTATTTCGTCGCGAATAGTTTTTTGCTAGGTCTGACAAAAAATTTAAGCTTTTTGTGACAAGCAGTAAATTTCGTCACACAAAATGTACATTATGTGACGAAATTTGACCCATCACAGAATATTTTTTCACAGAAGAGTAACTTTGTTGTACTGTCGGAAATAAGCTCATTTGGGGTAGCAAACGACATTTTTTCCAGAAGAAGGCGAGATCAAACCGCCTACGGCAGTTTGCGGCTTGCAAGATCTCGAAAAGTTATGTGGAATCAAAAAATATCTCGCTACGATCGGATACCGGAGCACAAAGTTACGTTTGTTTGAAGATTCGACTAAAGTCGGATGAAAAAAAATAGGGCTAATACCACTACAACACCCGAACTATGACGAAAATGCCACTTGTATCCTATTCTTTTCAATATTCCATCTGTGTCCTGAACTATTACTCCGTTAGTGTTGACTGGCGTTGACCGTTAAAATTTAACAGATTGTCTAGTCAGCGTTGATGTGGAAAATGACGTGGAATTTTAAATTTACTTTTTATTTATTTAATCCTATCACTTAACAATATAATTAAAACAAAATAAAAACCTAATTTATTTATCTCTCATCTCGTCCTCATCCCCACCCCGATTTCTCCATCACTTGTCATCTTCAACCCCCCTCAATCGGCAGAGAGTTTCTCGGTTGCGACCACAAACTCAGTCCTCCCAGCATACTGCTTTCGCTGCCAGCTTCTGTCATCTTCGAGCTACGGAATCCCCCAAGTCGACGCATTCTCGGATGAGGAAGAGGATGCGGCCATCGTTTTCAGTTCTCTGTGTTTTCGTAGCTGTTCCGGTGGCGGAAGAGGAGGTTTCAATTTCTACTTTTGGCAGCGGCGGAGCCGGAGTGGTGAACGAGCAAGATTCTAGAGCTTCCTCGACCACCTTCAATTTCTCTTCTCCCGAGGGTTGGAAACGGGAAGGGAGATCTGGTCGGTGGGTTGAGAATTGCAATTTCTAGGGATTGGATTTGCTGCCGATGAAGGGTAAATCGCTGGGAGTAGAAGGACGGAGATGCAAAGGGATTTGCTACTGATTGGGGATCTCTGAGGAGGTTGTGGTGTTTCTCACCTGCTTGTCGAACTACTCCCACTACTGCGAAGATCCGCCGCCGCAAAGAATTCCTGTTCCCCAGCTCCCCTCGACCGTGAATCCCTTCCAGCCACTCGCACTCCGCTTTCCCATCTTCGGTTGGTGCCCGCCGCTCTTGCTTGTTGACGCGATTGAGGAGATGGTGGTTAGATGGACAACGACAACAATGAAATCTGAGAATGCACAGAAGCAAACTCCGATTGATTAGCGGATAAAAGCCGAATCATAGGAAGCAAGATTATATTTAACTGGGAAATCCCAAGGGTCGTGCTTATAGAGATCGATTTCAGCGGTAGTCGGAACGAAAATCCGATGGAGGCGCAAAGAATTCCTGTTCCCCAGCTCCCCTCGCCCGACCCAGATTCGCCGCCACAAAGAACTTCTCCCAGTCCCAATCCCTAGCAAAACACGCCCTCGTCGAGGCCGAATCCGCCGCCGCCCTCTCCCTCAAGGACCCAGCCCTGCTCGTCCTCAAATCCGTCGCAGAGAGGAGGGAGACGATCAGCCAAATCAATTGAGATTTTTCTTTTTGAATTTTGGGTTTTAGAATATTATTTAGTAATATTCTTGAATTTAATTTTTTTTTTCAATTTTTAATTTTCAAAGTTTTATTTAATTTAAATTAAAAATGTGAGGTGTCAATGACTTGGCATTGCCACGTCAGCAAAAGTCAATGTTAAGTTGACCTCCGTTTGGTCAACTGTTATCTTTAACGGTCAATGAAATTGGCAGGATACAAATGACACAAACTATAATAGTTCAGGACACAAATGGAATATTGAAAACAATAGGACACAAGTGGCATTTTCGTCATAGTTCGGGTGTTGTAGTGGTATTAGCCCAAAAAAATATATATACATACAAAGAGCTGCTTCTCGGCGTAGTTTATTAGACCGCCATGCCCCAATGCGGTTTTCAGTGAAAAAGGCACCCTCCCCAAGAGGTTTTCGGGAAGTGTGGTGTTTTTGGAATTTTTCGGAAATTGGTGGTATTTTTGAATTTTTTTATTAAGTGATGTTTCTGAAAAAGTTCCCCATACTATGGAAAACAATCAGAATTTAAGAAAGAAAAAAAGCTCTAGAATAAAAATAACCGTAATACAGTCCATTCTATACCTTTAATGGCATAATTAACCCTTGATCCTATTTGCACAGGAATACCTCTTTAAAATTGATAATCAAGATACCACAATAAAAGCGCTCAACTGGATAAGGATCGTTATCTCTACAATCAAATGAGGGTGGTAGATTTTGCATCCAATCAGTCCCAGTTCAGTGGAGATTTATAATAAGCAAGAATTTCTAGTAGGGCGATGTAGCTAGTGTTAGGAACGGAATGATTCAAACACATCATTTTGCTCGCATTTTCGAAGAATTTTTCTTGTGACCTGTAGGGTTTTGTTGATTACCGAGATTAATTATATGTTAATAAAAGATAATGAGCGTCTAGCAATGCACGTCGAGGATTCGGTAAGATCTATCTAGGATCGCCACAATTACGAAATTAAAGGATTGAATTTGGGAAAATGACTTATGAAATTTGTAAATTGGTAGTAGTGGGATATTAACTAGTTATCATTTTAAGGATCCGAAATGAAACAATAGCATATAACCAATGAAATTATAAAAATTGGATAAGTCATTTTAATAATATACAAATACAAATGAAACAATGTTTATGAGAGGGTACTAGGCTGATTACGTACATAATAGGAAATTTAAGACAATAAATAAATGAATATTTGTGCATCAGGGAAGGGAAGGGAAGAGGTAATCAGTTGGCAAGCGAATCTGTTGCACCAAAAAGCGGATGGTTGTGATTGTGGCCTCCATCAACTATCAAATTCAATCCGCTCACGTATTTTGCATCGTCACTGGCCAAGTATAAGGCAGCCCGAGCAACATCCTCGGGTTCGAGGATAGCCCCTCTCAAGTTTCCAGCGGCGGACATGAATTCCTCAGCAGCCTTCTTGTCCATTTGCATGCCGCTTGTGACCATGGGAGTGGCCACTCCATAGGGAGAAATGGTGTTGACCCTGATGCCGTACTTGCCCAGCTCCACGGTCAAGTTGTTGTTGAGCCCCAAAATAGCATGCTTGGAAGCCTTGTATGCGTAAGACAAGTCGCCACTTATAGAAGCGGCAACGCTGCCGGTGAACAAGATGCAACCTTTCCTTGCGGGAATCATAACCCTGGCGGCGTGTTTGGCTCCGAGGAAGGATCCGAAGAGGTTGATTTCAAGCACCTTCTTGAAGTCGGCGTTGTCCGAGTTTAAGATGGTGGTGTCGAGGTTACCTCCGATTCCAGCGTTGTTGTACATGATGTCTAGCTGGCCGTACCTTGACACCGCTGTATCAACGGCATTCTCAAGGTCAGAATCACTTGTAACGTTGCAGTGGACAAAGGAGACGATCTCCGGCGGGCCGAGATCCATGGCGAGGGACTGTCCGAGTTTGTCTTGAACGTCGGCGATGAGGACCTTGGCTCCGTGGTGGACGAACAGCCTGGCGGTGCTCTCGCCTATGCCGCTAGCTCCGCCGGTGATGATTGCCACTTTGCCCTCCAGCTTTCTAGGAGAGGCGGTTGAGATATCTGAGCTCACCATGTTTTGTTTTCTTTTGTTTTGTGGGGGAAATGAGTCGAGAGAGAGAGAATCAGTTTGCTTGCTGATGAATCTTTGTTTTTAAATTTGCCTTCGGTAAGAAGATGTTTGCTTGTGGTTGTTGGTTGAATGAGGGCTGAGCGCTCTTTATATATAGTTCTAGTTCTACATGCAGGCAAACCAATTTAGCGTGTCCTTTGACAATTAATTAATTAATTAATTAATGGTGTACGTATTATAACATTCCATCGTAGAATAGAATGGGGAGAGGAGATGAATATATAATTAGTTTCAAGGGTCAAGCCAATGACCTGAATCACAAGGTCAAGGTGAAAATGCGTACGTAGAAAAACAGTCCCGACGCGCAAGGCGCATAGACGTACGTAAGCCAATACCTGAATTATTTGGCTGCCTTCTTTGTTCACGAAGCCGTCACAACTGGGTGTTCAAAAATTCAACCAATATCCATAAAAAAAAAATCCAACCCATACACACGCTTCATAATAATTATATTTTAAAAAAACCTTGCGTTAGAGACCTTCTACTTGTATAAGAAAATTACGCGATATACGTGGTTTTCTCGACCATCAACCCGTTCAGACTTGTCTACGCTCGTTATAAAGTCTTCTTAACCTGTTGTTTGCCTACCTTTCATTACCATGCACAATGGAGGACTAGTTCTCCATATTTTTCAGAGTTCCGTACATCATCGGGCCGGCTGTACCTCCCATGCGTTTACAAGGCCGACTACAACCCTAGCTCAGCTTGTGGACTATATCCTAGTAACCTTGTCTACGTGATGTATAACTCAAAGCTTATCTGGAGGGCAATGTAGAAAGATTTTGAACGTATATTTAAAGATATCGAATCTGATGACGAATGAATTGCTGAAGATTAGGAAGCCAATAAAACTGAGGATGATCAAGTGCTCAATGAAGAAGGGAATGCACCAATCAATTATTTACCTTTGAGAGATATGATTGTGAACAAGGAAATATGATTGGTGTTAAATGTACTTCGAGTGAACCTCTGAATATTGATATCAGTGCCTAAGCAAATAGACAAGGATTCTATGAGAATGAGAGAGACGGTAAGGGTGATAATGTGACATGTAAAGGACTTATATCTTAATATTTGATCCTAACTGATATGATCCCAAATTGCTTAACCTTTGAGCTTTCATGGATTGATCAAGAAGTTAGTTTCACAAGGCAGAAAGAATCTGAATTTTGGTCAAGTCTTTTATGTGTTTCATGTTACCAACATTGGAGGCTTGGTTCGATCAATTTATTCAATAAAAAATTGAGTTTGATGGCTTGTTTTTGAAGATGGAGTAAACCTGTGCAAGATGGAAGGCTTATAAGTTCCAATTGAAGTATGGAAAACCATGATTGAAGCTCTCCAAGTTGCCAAATTAAAACCGAGAATCTGCCATTTTTGGCTAAGGCAAATAGCGAGATCAAGGTGCCAACTTTGGAACTTAATAGCTGGAGTTTGGGACACAAGCAGAGACTAATTCGAGTTGCCATGGAAAGAAGAGTACTTACTAAACCAAGGGCAGGACTTGGATGAAGACGAATGGCCTGGGAAGATAATTTTCGAGGCACTCAAAGATGTTGTCTCGAGCTGCCAGAAATCCGCATGACATTAGGATTCCGAGTTGGATTCGGATTACTAGTATAATTTAGTTTCCTTGCTGAATTAGTTTAGTTTCCATTAGTGTTTAGGTTTGTTTAAGCTTGTTTATGCATTTAAAAGCTCTCATTCATGTATTGTGAAGTTCAGAGTTGATTTATGAAGATAACCCCAAAATTCCCAACCTTTTGAGTTGTGAAGTTGTCTTATTTTGGTTGCGATCAAATTAAGCTTGCTGAATATTGGCCTATTAATCGAGCAAACCCCCTCGATTACATCGAAGGAGACCTCATAACGATCGAGCACTCTTCCTGGTGTAAGAGTTCCCTTTCGTTTCCATCGAAACCCCATTCAAACAAGCTTACCCAAGCTCTTTGGAATACCTTGTTCTTGTGTTCTCAAACAAGGAATTTTATTCCTTTGATTGAGCTATGCAATTATGATCCAATAAGAAGGCATCATTGTGAGGCGACTAGTGAAGGAAGAACCAGAGACAAAGAGATTCCTAAAGGATTTGTTAGGGTTTGGTAAGAAAGATATGGAAAGCAATAATTAAATGTACAATAATCACATGTGGAAATCTTATGTCTGTTTGATAATCAGAATCGGTCTTAATTGTTTCTATGAAATCATTTACCAATTGTTCCAGATATTACCACTTCACTAAACTACGTCGGGAAGCAGCGGTTCATGTGCAAACCCCCCCCCCCACCCCCTATGCAAAAGTTTGTATGGATATTTTATTTCAATCCAATCTTATGTCGAAACATCAAACAAACATAAATTTGTGCTCGCGTACCCGATCGTAGCGTGTTTTTTGTTCCGCTTAACTTTCCGAGATCTTGCATGGCGAAACTTCTGCAGGCGGTTTGGTCCCGCTTTTGTCCTAGAAAAACTTCGTTTGTTTCCCCGAACGAGCTTTTTTCCGATCGATTTCGTCAAACTTTGGACGACTATAACTTTAGGCTCCGCACTTCGAACGTCATGAATTTTTTTTTAATTTCGCGTAACTTTAGAAGGACTACAACTTTTACATGGAAGGAATTTTCAAAACAGGAATTATTTCTGGATATACGGGATTTTGGGAATAGCTTTACCTTCACTTTTCACAAATCCAAGTACATTCAGAAATTATGAATATGATAAAAATTGTATTCCTTGAAAAGTTAGACGAAATCAAAAAAAAATCATGACATTCGAATTGCGGAGAACAAGGTTATAGTCGTCCAAAGTTTGGCAAAATCGGATAAAAGCTCGTTCGGGGTAGCTAACGTCGTTTTATCGGGACGAAGGCAGGACCAGACCGCCTGTGGCACTTTGCGGCTTGCAAGATCTCGAAAAGTTATGTTGGAATAAAAAAAAAATCGCTACGATCGGATACCTGAGCACAAAGTTACGTTTGTTTAATATTTCGACTTAATAGGGCCTCCAATCGCGGAATTGAATATCATTTCATCCTAATAATGAACTCCTCATTATCCAGCCACCTTCCTTCCACAAGTTTACTGACTTCAATATGGATAACAGAGCACAATCCATCAAATGGAAACACGAAGAATCACAAGGAACGACCAATTGAGAGCCAAGCAACTCTCCACCTCTAATACACGAAATAGAAGATACTTGTCAATTGTCATGAATTAGGTCAAATCGAATGGACAAAATTGTTCTACCATCGCCTCTACACCCCAATCTGAAAAGGCGGATATCGAGATCGTACTCTCGAAAGAAGGGAAACAACCATGAACTTTGAGGATATTAATCTGGGCTAATCGATGCTACTAACCTTCTTGGATTGCTCGAATCCTACGAGATCGATTAATGCTAGAGATTTGGGGATTTATAGGATTAGTTTGGAGCAATGGATCTAGGGATTTTGGATCTTTTATAGAGAAAGCGAGAGTGAAGAAAGGTAGATGAGATCTGATTAGAGCGCTAGCTTTGGGGAACTGCTGGCTGCCTTCCTCACACCATCGACCCCAACACTGCTCGGTGACTCAAAGTATTGGATCTTCCTGGGAGAAGGATAACGCCATTTTTCTTTCTTCTGGAGTTGGATTGTGTTTTTTTCTACGCGAGAGCGATTAGATGAGAGAGAGACAGAGGGGAGGGGTCATCACTAATGTTCTAATAGAATAAATATCTTTTCCAAAAAATAATATTTTATGTCACTACTTACATTGTCACCAAAACGACATTTAACATATGTAAAGATAAACTGCGCCACATAAAACAATGAACTAAAGGTGACGTTGGACTGCATCACAGGAAAGATTTATTTCGTCACGAATAGTTTTTTGCTAGGTCTGACAAAAAATTTAAGCTTTTTGTGACAAGCAGTAAATTTCGTCACACAAAATGTACATTATGTGACGAAATTTGACCCATCACAGAATATTTTTTCACAGAAGAGTAACTTTGTTGTACTGTCAAAAATAAGCTCGTTTGGGGTAGCAAACAAAATTTTTTCCAGAAGAAGGCGAGATCAAACCGCCTACGGCAGTTTGCGGCTTGCAAGATCTCGAAAAGTTATGCGGAATCAAAAAATATCTCGCTACGATCGGATACCGGAGCACAAAGTTACGTTTGTTTGAAGATTCGACTAAAGTCGGATGAAAAAAAATAGGGCTAATACCACTACAACACCCGAACTATGACGAAAATGCCACTTGTATCCTATTCTTTTCAATATTCCATCTGTGTCCTGAACTATTACTCCGTTAGTGTTGACTGGCGTTGACCGTTAAAATTTAACAGATTGTCTAGTCAGCGTTGATGTGGAAAATGACGTGGAATTTTAAATTTACTTTTAATTTATTTAATCCTATCACTTAACAATATAATTAAAACAAAATAAAAACCTAATTTATTTATCTCTCATCTCGTCCTCATCCCCACCCCGATTTCTCCATCACTTGTCATCTTCAACCCCCCTCAATCGGCAGAGAGTTTCTCGGTTGCGACCACAAACTCAGTCCTCCCAGCATACTGCTTTCGCTGCCAGCTTCTGTCATCTTCGAGCTACGGAATCCCCCAAGTCGATGCATTCTCCGATGAGGAAGAGGATGCGGCCATCGTTTTCAGTTCTCTGTGTTTTCGTAGCTGTTCCGGTGGCGGAAGAGGAGGTTTCAATTTCTACTTTTGGCAGCGGCGGAGCCGGAGTGGTGAACGAGCAAGATTCTAGAGCTTCCTCGACCACCTTCAATTTCTCTTCTCCCGAGGGTTGGAAACGGGAAGGGAGATCTGGTCGGTGGGTTGAGAATTGCAATTTCTAGGGATTGGATTTGCTGCCGATGAAGGGTAAATCGCTGGGAGTAGAAGGACGGAGATGCAAAGGGATTTGCTACTGATTGGGGATCTCTGAGGAGGTTGTGGTGTTTCTCACCTGCTTGTCGAACTACTCCCACTACTGCGAAGATCCGCCGCCGCAAAGAATTCCTGTTCCCCAGCTCCCCTCGCCCGTGAATCCCTTCCAGCCACTCGCACTCCGCTTTCCCATCTTCGGTTGGTGCCCGCCGCTCTTGCTTGTTGACGCGATTGAGGAGATGGTGGTTAGATGGACAACGACAACAATGAAATCTGAGAATGCACAGAAGCAAACTCCGATTGATTAGCGGATAAAAGCCGAATCATAGGAAGCAAGATTATATTTAACTGGGAAATCCCAAGGGTCGTGCTTATAGAGATCGATTTCAGCGGTAGTCGGAACGAAAATCCGATGGAGGCGCAAAGAATTCCTGTTCCCCAGCTCCCCTCGCCCGACCCAGATTCGCCGCCACAAAGAACTTCTCCCAGTCCCAATCCCTAGCAAAACACGCCCTCGTCGAGGCCGAATCCGCCGCCGCCCTCTCCCTCAAGGACCCAGCCCTGCTCGTCCTCAAATCCGTCGCAGAGAGGAGGGAGACGATCGGCCAAATCAATTGAGATTTTTCTTTTTGAATTTTGGGTTTTAGAATATTATTTAGTAATATTCTTGAATTTAATTTTTTTTTTCAATTTTTAATTTTCAAAGTTTTATTTAATTTAAATTAAAAATGTGAGGTGTCAATGACTTGGCATTGCCACGTCAGCAAAAGTCAATGTTAAGTTGACCTCCGTTTGGTCAACTGTTATCTTTAACGGTCAATGAAATTGGCAGGATACAAATGACACAAACTATAATAGTTCAGGACACAAATGGAATATTGAAAACAATAGGACACAAGTGGCATTTTCGTCATAGTTCGGGTGTTGTAGTGGTATTAGCCCAAAAAAATATATATACATACAAAGAGCTGCTTCTCGGCGTAGTTTATTAGACCGCCATGCCCCAATGCGGTTTTCAGTGAAAAAGGCACCCTCCCCAAGAGGTTTTCGGGAAGTGTGGTGTTTTTGGAATTTTTCGGAAATTGGTGGTATTTTTGAATTTTTTTATTAAGTGATGTTTCTGAAAAAGTTCCCCATACTATGGAAAACAATCAGAATTTAAGAAAGAAAAAAAGCTCTAGAATAAAAATAACCGTAATACAGTCCATTCTATACCTTTAATGGCATAATTAACCCTTGATCCTATTTGCACAGGAATACCTCTTTAAAATTGATAATCAAGATACCACAATAAAAGCGCTCAACTGGATAAGGATCGTTATCTCTACAATCAAATGAGGGTGGTAGATTTTGCATCCAATCAGTCCCAGTTCAGTGGAGATTTATAATAAGCAAGAATTTCTAGTAGGGCGATGTAGCTAGTGTTAGGAACGGAATGATTCAAACACATCATTTTGCTCGCATTTTCGAAGAATTTTTCTTGTGACCTGTAGGGTTTTGTTGATTACCGAGATTAATTATATGTTAATAAAAGATAATGAGCGTCTAGCAATGCACGTCGAGGATTCGGTAAGATCTATCTAGGATCGCCACAATTACGAAATTAAAGGATTGAATTTGGGAAAATGACTTATGAAATTTGTAAATTGGTAGTAGTGGGATATTAACTAGTTATCATTTTAAGGATCCGAAATGAAACAATAGCATATAACCAATGAAATTATAAAAATTGGATAAGTCATTTTAATAATATACAAATACAAATGAAACAATGTTTATGAGAGGGTACTAGGCTGATTACGTACATAATAGGAAATTTAAGACAATAAATAAATGAATATTTGTGCATCAGGGAAGGGAAGGGAAGAGGTAATCAGTTGGCAAGCGAATCTGTTGCACCAAAAAGCGGATGGTTGTGATTGTGGCCTCCATCAACTATCAAATTCAATCCGCTCACGTATTTTGCATCGTCACTGGCCAAGTATAAGGCAGCCCGAGCAACATCCTCGGGTTCGAGGATAGCCCCTCTCAAGTTTCCAGCGGCGGACATGAATTCCTCAGCAGCCTTCTTGTCCATTTGCATGCCGCTTGTGACCATGGGAGTGGCCACTCCATAGGGAGAAATGGTGTTGACCCTGATGCCGTACTTGCCCAGCTCCACGGTCAAGTTGTTGTTGAGCCCCAAAATAGCATGCTTGGAAGCCTTGTATGCGTAAGACAAGTCGCCACTTATAGAAGCGGCAACGCTGCCGGTGAACAAGATGCAACCTTTCCTTGCGGGAATCATAACCCTGGCGGCGTGTTTGGCTCCGAGGAAGGATCCGAAGAGGTTGATTTCAAGCACCTTCTTGAAGTCGGCGTTGTCCGAGTTTAAGATGGTGGTGTCGAGGTTACCTCCGATTCCAGCGTTGTTGTACATGATGTCTAGCTGGCCGTACCTTGACACCGCTGTATCAACGGCATTCTCAAGGTCAGAATCACTTGTAACGTTGCAGTGGACAAAGGAGACGATCTCCGGCGGGCCGAGATCCATGGCGAGGGACTGTCCGAGTTTGTCTTGAACGTCGGCGATGAGGACCTTGGCTCCGTGGTGGACGAACAGCCTGGCGGTGCTCTCGCCTATGCCGCTAGCTCCGCCGGTGATGATTGCCACTTTGCCCTCCAGCTTTCTAGGAGAGGCGGTTGAGATATCTGAGCTCACCATGTTTTGTTTTCTTTTGTTTTGTGGGGGAAATGAGTCGAGAGAGAGTGAAAATAATTGAAAGTAGTGACGATTTGTGGAATGATTTTCTCACTGATTTGTGCAGCAAAGCTGCTGGTATATGTACAGAGGAATAAGAGCTACAGGACAAACAGATTCTAACTACCTTGTCCATCTAAAACGAGACAAGTGGCAGCTGGAGACTGGACAACTAAACTAAAAGAACTAATAATAAATAATACTATTTACTACTCTGTACGAAGTCGTTTTGCTCCTTCTTCTTCACTTCTTTCAGCAACGCGCCTCTTTCTCTTTTCTTCAATGTGACCGTTGCTGCTACAGGGGCCTCGAGCTCTTCTTCATCTTCTCCTTCTTGTGCTTTGTCCATGGAGTTCGACAGCCCCCCACAAGCTGGCGAGTATATATCATATACTCCCAGCTTGAACACTATCCACTTGAATCGATGTGCACTGAGACCCTTCGTGAAGATATCTGCCAAGTTCCGGTCAGTACACACATACTTCAAATCAATTAACCCTGTTTTCACCTTCTCTCTTATGAAATGGCAGTCGATTTCAATGTGTTTCGTCCTTTCGTGAAACACTGGGTTCTCTGCCATGTGAATTGCTGATTTGTTGTCGCAATATGCCAATGCTGGCCCTTTGTACTCCACTTTGAAATCACTCAGTATCTGTGTAATCCATTGAATCTCGCAAGACATCTGCGATAATGCCCTGTATTCTGCTTCTGACGATGACTTGGAAACAATTGCTTGCTTTTTCGCTTTCCAAGTGATCAATGAACTCCCCAAAAACGTACAGTACCCAGTAATCGATCTCCTTGTGTCAGGGCAAGCCCCCCAGTCTGAGTCGCTGTATCCTGTTAATGAGAAATCTGTGTTTGATGCGAAGAACAGTCCTTGGCCTGGGGAGTTTTTGAGATACCTTAGAATTCTGTGTGCTGCCTTGATATGTGAAGTCTTTGGTTGAGCTTGGAACTGACATAGCTGCTGTACAGCAAAAGCTATGTCAGGCCTTGTTGTTGTTAGATATCCCAATCTTCCAATTAGGGATTTGTAGTGATGTGGATCTTCATTGGGTTCTTCATTGTATCTTGACAGTCTTGTCTTCATGTCTGATGGTGTTCTACATGGTTTGGCATCAAGGAAACCTGTGTCTTTTAGCAAGTCCAAACAGTATTTCCTCTGACTGATTGTAATCCCACTGCTGCTTCTAGCTACTTCCAGACCTAGGAAGTATTTTAATTTGCCCAGATCTCTTACTTTGAACTTCTGTGATAAGAAATCTTTGGCTTCCTGAATGAGTTCTTCATTGTCTCCAGAGAATATCAAATCATCCACATACACCAATATTACTGCAATGCCTCTTCCATTCCTTTTTGTGAAAAGAGAGTAGTCTGATTGAGATTGAACAAAACCAAAACTGATCAATGCTTCTGTCAACTTGGCATACCATTGTCTACTGGCCTGTTTAAGACCATATAGAGATTTCCTTAATCTGCAAGCCTTTCCTTCCATTCCTTCAATGCCAAGTGGTACTTTCATGTACACTTCTTCCTCAAGATCTCCATTTAAGAAAGCATTGCTGATGTCCATCTGACTTAGGTGCCAGTTTTTCACTGCTGCAACAGCCATCAATATCTTGATGGTGTTGATTTTCACAACTGGGGAGAATGTGTCTAGGAAATCCACTCCTGGAATTTGTGTAAATCCCTGTGCTACAAGTCTTGCCTTGAATCTTTCTATTGATCCATCTGCCAATAGTTTTGTTTTGAAAATCCACTTGTTCCCAATCAATTTCTTCCCTACAGGACAGTCCACTATGTCCCAAGTATGGTTGGCTATCAATGCCTTCAGCTCTTCCTTTACTGCTTCTCTCCACCATTCCTCTAACATGGCTTCTTGAAAAGTCTGTGGATCTTGAAGATTAGTGACTGCTAGAGAATGATGTTTGTGAGTCTGACTGAGTTGTGAAAAATCCATGTAGGATGATATAGGATACTTGCTCTGTGAATTGCCAACAAAGTAGTCCCCATGCCACACTGGGGGTTTGATGGTTCTGTCTGTTCTTCTTACAGGTTGAGGAGGTGGAGGTGAAGGAGAAGAAAGCTGTGGATCTTCTTCCTGTGTTACTCCCCCTTCTCCTTCAGCTTCCACTTCATCAATGGACTCAGAATCATATGCATCCAGTGTGTCAAAGTGGATAAAACCAGGTGATACTGGAACAGAATTAACATCATGAATAATTGGACTTAGACCTGAATGCAAATGATCTTGTGCTGGGGAATGGTTAATGGTTTCTGGGAAAAGGGGTGAAGTGGCTGAAGGAGAAATGTGGTTTGAGGTTGCTGGTTGAATAGGACTTTGATTGGTTGAAAAAGGAAATATTGTTTCATGGAAAACAACATCCCTGGAAGCAAACACTCGCTTGGTGGTTAGATCATAGATCTTATACCCTTTGATTCCTGGCAGAATGCCAATGAACATTCCTTTGCGAGCTCGTGGTTGGAATTTGGTTCTGCCACTCTCCAAAGTAGCAGCATAGCATAGGGATCCAAAAACTTTAAGTGGAGAATAGTCTGGTGGTCTGTTGTACAGTTTTTCAAATGGAGTTTTATTGGCTAGGATAGGTGTAGGGAGTCTGTTTAGGATGTGAACTGCATAAAGAACACAGTCACTCCAGAAGGTTAAAGGAACATTTGATTGGAACTTAAGAGCACGAGCTATGTTTAAAATATCTTGATGTTTTCTTTCAAATCGTCCATTTTGTTGTTGTCTTTCAACACAAGACATTTGGTGAGTGATGCCATGGGTTCTATAATAGTCTGCCATATGGAACTCTTGTCCCTGATCTGTTCTGATGGTTTTGATTGGTTTGTCAAACTGTTTTAGGGTCATGGTGCAAAACTGTTGTAGAATAGGCCTGGCTTCTGATTTGTTTTTCATAAGGTAGACCCAAACAGCCCTTGAGAAATCGTCTACAATGGTTAGGAAATAAGAAAAACCATCATAAGAAGTGGTAGCAAGTGGCCCCCAAATGTCACAATGGATGAGCTCAAATGGTTCTTTACAACTGTTTAGGCTAGGAGAAAAAGGAAGTTTCTTCTGTCTTGCATAATGACAAGTTTCACAGTGGCTAACAGTACTCAGGGGAATCTCAGGATTACATTTCTGAAAGAGTTCAGTTCTAGAATTAGAAATGTGTCCTAATCTAGCATGCCACAAATGCATGTCTTCACTCTCAGGTCTGCTCACTGCTGCTACTAGGCTGGAATTTGTTTGATTGATGTCATTGGTTTGGAGTTGATAAAGTCCTCTAAGCTCTCTTGCAAAACCAATCTTCTTCTGTGTATGAAGGTCCTGAACAACACAGAAGTCAGATTGAAAGTTTAGGGTGATAGGAAGGGATTTGGTCAGGGAACTGACAGAAATGAGATTAAATGTAAAACTGGGAACATGTAATACATTGCTTAGGGTGAGGTTGTGGTTGATTCTGACAGTCCCTATGTGCTCTACCTTGACTCGAGAACTGGTTGGTAAGGTGACAAAAATGTTCTCTACTGGCTGGTAAGTTGTGAAAGAGGTAAGGGTGCAGCACATGTGATCAGATGCACCAGTATCTATGATCCAATTATTCAATAGTTCATTCTGTTTGTAACCAGTAAATGTGGAAAGAGTGTATTTACCTGCATTGTCTGGCATGTGATTGATGAATCTAGACACAGAGTGTGCCTGAGGTTGTATGTTGGGTTGATTCTGTGTAGGGGTTCCTGCATTTTGTTGTAGCAGCATCATCAGTCTGTTGCAGTCTTCAGGAGTTAGCTGAAGTGTGGTAGTGTTGTGGTTTTTGCTGTCCTGATCACCACTTCCAGCATATCCTGTGTTGCCTTGGTCTTGTCCTCCACTTGAAATTGCTGCTGCTGCAAAATTTGGACCTGCAGGTTCTCCCCTCTTTCTTTTTAGTCTCCAGCAATCTGCTATCAACCTCTTATACGCCCCCTCAAACGAAAGCCGATGCCGAATTGTGGATTTTTACGGTTTGCACAGGTTGAATCCTTGTGCTGCCAAACCACGAGGCTTTAGTTTGCACAGGTTGGACATACCATTCCTTGTGCTAAACGAATTGGCATGAAATGGGGGTCGTTATGAGGATTCGAAACCATGACCTTTTGGTTCTAGGCTCTGATACCATGTTATTGTTTTTCTTGCAATAGTTGCAAAACAAATTCTGTTGTCCTGTTCCATTTCCTTCTGCACCTCCTCTCTGATTGTTGTTTGAGTAATTCCCTTGTTGGTAGTTTGGTCTTCCTCCTCCTCTAGGGTAGTCATTCCTAGGATAGTCATTCCTTTGTTCTCGTCCCTTTGCTTGGTTGGCAGCAGCTAGTGCCACTGAGTCCACACCAGTTGCTTCCTTTGCAGGTTGCTTAGTCATCTGTCTTTCCAACTTCAGTGCATACTTATATGCTGACTTAAGGTTTGGTGCAGGATCCATCATAAGCAACTGATTCTTAGTCATTTCAAAATTATCATTCAAACCTATGATAAAATCAATGGTATGGTCTTGTTCTTGTGAACCCTTAACCGCAGCATATGTAACACAGTTCATGGTATGTGGTGTATTTGCACATTCACAAGCAGGAATCGACTTAAATGACATAAATTCTGCCCACAGAACACCTAGTCTGTTGTAGTATTCTGTGACAGAGCTGTTGTGTTGTTTGCAGGAGGCTATCATTCCTCTTACATGAGCCAATCTGACTGAGTCAGCTTCTCCATACCTTTCCTGTAAATCTTTCCAAAGATCCAACGCAGTCTCATTATCCATGACTGCTTCAGCAATAGGATCTGCTAAGGAGTTCAAGATCCAACCCATCACGTTGGTGTTACTCTGATCCCAGATTTCATAATCTGGATCTGTTGGCTGAGGCATAGGTAAGGTTCCATTCACAAACCCAAGTTTCTTCTTGGTTTTAAGCGCTATGCGCATTGATCTACTCCAGACATGATAGTTTGTCCCATCAAGTTTAACAGAGATTATACCTTGAGACAGGTTCTCATTTGGATTGACGTAATATGGGTCGACTGCCTGACGTTGTGGCTGAGGACCTTCAGTTGTTGCAGCTCGTGTTGCAGAAGAGGAATCTTCTTGGTAGGTCGCCATGGCGGCGCTTTAGAACAGGTTCACGAAACCCTAGATGAGGAAAGCCAGAGGCTCTGATACCATGAAAATAATTGAAAGTAGTGACGATTTGTGGAATGATTTTCTCACTGATTTGTGCAGCAAAGCTGCTGGTATATGTACAGAGGAATAAGAGCTACAGGACAAACAGATTCTAACTACCTTGTCCATCTAAAACGAGACAAGTGGCAGCTGGAGACTGGACAACTAAACTAAAAGAACTAATAATAAATAATACTATTTACTACTCTGTACGAAGTCGTTTTGCTCCTTCTTCTTCACTTCTTTCAGCAACGCGCCTCTTTCTCTTTTCTTCAATGTGACCGTTGCTGCTACAGGGGCCTCGAGCTCTTCTTCATCTTCTCCTTCTTGTGCTTTGTCCATGGAGTTCGACAGAGAGAGAATCAGTTTGCTTGCTGATGAATCTTTGTTTTTAAATTTGCCTTCGGTAAGAAGATGTTTGCTTGTGGTTGTTGGTTGAATGAGGGCTGAGCGCTCTTTATATATAGTTCTAGTTCTACATGGAGGCAAACCAATTTAGCGTGTCCTTTGACAATTAATTAATTAATTAATTAATGGTGTACGTATTATAACATTCCATCGTAGAATAGAATGGGGAGAGGAGATGAATATATAATTAGTTTCAAGGGTCAAGCCAATGACCTGAATCACAAGGTCAAGGTGAAAATGCGTACGTAGAAAAACAGTCCCGACGCGCAAGGCGCATAGACGTACGTAAGCCAATACCTGAATTATTTGGCTGCCTTCTTTGTTCACGAAGCCGTCACAACTGGGTGTTCAAAAATTCAACCAATATCCATAAAAAAAAATCCAACCCATACACACGCTTCATAATAATTATATTAAAAAAAAACCTTGCGTTAGAGACCTTCTACTTGTATAAGAAAATTACGCGATATACGTGGTTTTCTCGACCATCAACCCGTTCAGACTTGTCTACGCTCGTTATAAAGTCTTCTTAACCTGTTGTTTGCCTACCTTTCATTACCATGCACAATGGAGGACTAGTTCTCCATATTTTTCAGAGTTCCGTACATCATCGGGCCGGCTGTACCACCCATGCGTTTACAAGGCCGACTACAACCCTAGCTCAGCTTGTGGACTATATCCTAGTAACCTTGTCTACGTGATGTATAACTCAAAGCTTATCTGGAGGGCAATGTAGAAAGATTTTGAACGTATATTTAAAGATATCGAATCTGATGACGAATGAATTGCTGAAGATTAGGAAGCCAATAAAACTGAGGATGATCAAGTGCTCAATGAAGAAGGGAATGCACCAATCAATTATTTACCTTTGAGAGATATGATTGTGAACAAGGAAATATGATTGGTGTTAAATGTACTTCGAGTGAACCTCTGAATATTGATATCAGTGCCTAAGCAAATAGACAAGGATTCTATGAGAATGAGAGAGACGGTAAGGGTGATAATGTGACATGTAAAGGACTTATATGTTAATATTTGATCCTAATTGATATGATCCCAAATTGCTTAACCTTTGAGCTTTCATGGATTGATCAAGAAGTTAGTTTCACAAGGCAGAAAGAATCTGAATTTTGGTCAAGTCTTTTATGTGTTTCATGTTACCAACTTTGGAGGCTTGGTTCGATCAATTTATTCAATAAAAAATTGAGTTTGATGGCTTGTTTTTGAAGATGGAGTAAACCTGTGCAAGATGGAAGGCTTATAAGTTCCAATTGAAGTATGGAAAACCATGATTGAAGCTCTCCAAGTTGCCAAATTAAAACCGAGAATCTGCCATTTTTGGCTAAGGCAAATAGCGAGATCAAGGTGCCAACTTTGGAACTTAATAGCTGGAGTTTGGGACACAAGCAGAGACTAATTCGAGTTGCCATGGAAAGAAGAGTACTTACTAAACCAAGGGCAGGACTTGGATGAAGACGAATGGCCTGGGAAGATAATTTTCGAGGCACTCAAAGATGTTGTCTCGAGCTGCCAGAAATCCGCATGACATTAGGATTCCGAGTTGGATTCGGATTACTAGTATAATTTAGTTTCCTTGCTGAATTAGTTTAGTTTCCATTAGTGTTTAGGTTTGTTTAAGCTTGTTTATGCATTTAAAAGCCCTCATTCATGTATTGTGAAGTTCAGAGTTGATTTATGAAGATAACCCCAAAATTCCCAACCTTTTGAGTTGTGAAGTTGTCTTATTTTGGTTGCGATCAAATTAAGCTTGCTGAATATTGGCCTATTAATCGAGCAAACCCCCTCGATTACATCGAAGGAGACCTCATAACGATCGAGCACTCTTCCTGGTGTAAGAGTTCCCTTTCGTTTCCATCGAAACCCCATTCAAACAAGCTTACCCAAGCTCTTTGGAATACCTTGTTCTTGTGTTCTCGAACAAGGAATTTTATTCCTTTGATTGAGCTATGCAATTATGATCCAATAAGAAGGCATCATTGTGAGGCGACTAGTGAAGGAAGAACCAGAGACAAAGAGATTCCTAAAGGATTTGTTAGGGTTTGGTAAGAAAGATATGGAAAGCAATAATTAAATGTACAATAATCACATGTGGAAATCTTATGTCTGTTTGATAATCAGAATCGGTCTTAATTGTTTCTATGAAATCATTTACCAATTGTTCCAGATATTACCACTTCACTAAACTACGTCGGGAAGCAGCGGTTCATGTGCAAACCCCCCCCCCCCCACCCCCTATGCAAAAGTTTGTATGGATATTTTATTTCAATCCAATCTTATGTCGAAACATCAAACAAACATAAATTTGTGCTCGCGTACCCGATCGTAGAGTGTTTTTTGTTCCGCTTAACTTTCAGAGATCTTGCATGGCGAAACTTCTGCAGGCGGTTTGGTCCCGCTTTTGTCCTAGAAAAACTTCGTTTGTTTCCCCGAACGAGCTTTTTTCCGATCGATTTCGTCAAACTTTGGACGACTATAACTTTAGGCTCCGCACTTCGAACGTCATGAATTTTTTTTTAATTTCGCGTAACTTTAGAAGGACTACAACTTTTACATGGAAGGAATTTTCAAAACAGGAATTATTTCTGGATATACGGGATTTTGGGAATAGCTTTACCTTCACTTTTCACAAATCCAAGTACATTCAGAAATTATGAATATGATAAAAATTGTATTCCTTGAAAAGTTAGACGAAATCAAAAAAAAATCATGACATTCGAATTGCGGAGAACAAGGTTATAGTCGTCCAAAGTTTGGCGAAATCGGATAAAAGCTCGTTCGGGGTAGCTAACGTCGTTTTATCGGGACGAAGGCAGGACCAGACCGCCTGTGGCACTTTGCGGCTTGCAAGATCTCGAAAAGTTATGTTGGAATAAAAAAAAAATCGCTACGATCGGATACCTGAGCACAAAGTTACGTTTGTTTAATATTTCGACTTAATAGGGCCTCCAATCGCGGAATTGAATATCATTTCATCCTAATAATGAACTCCTCATTATCCAGCCACCTTCCTTCCACAAGTTTACTGACTTCAATATGGATAACAGAGCACAATCCATCAAATGGAAACATGAAGAATCACAAGGAACGACCAATTGAGAGCCAAGCAACTCTCCACCTCTAATACACGAAATAGAAGATACTTGTCAATTGTCATGAATTAGGTCAAATCGAATGGACGAAATTGTTCTACCATCGCCTCTACACCCAAATCTGAAAAGGCGGATATCGAGATCGTACTCTCGAAAGAAGGGAAACAACCATGAACTTTGAGGATATTAATCTGGGCTAATCGATGCTACTAACCTTCTTGGATTGCTCGAATCCTACGAGATCGATTAATGCTAGAGATTTGGTGATTTATAGGATTAGTTTGGATCAATGGATCTAGTGATTTTGGATCTTTTATAGAGAAAGCGAGAGTGAAGAAAGGTAGATGAGATCTGATTAGAGCGCTAGCTTTGGGGAACTGCTGGCTGCCTTCCTCACACCATCTACGCGAGAGCGATTAGATGAGAGAGAGACAGAGGGGAGGGGTCATCACTAATGTTCTAATAGAATAAATATCTTTTCCAAAAAATAATATTTTATGTCACTACTTACATTGTCACCAAAACGACATTTAACATATGTAAAGATAAACTGCGCCACATAAAACAATGAACTAAAGGTGACGTTGGACTGCATCACAGGAAAGATTTATTTCGTCACGAATAGTTTTTTGCTAGGTCTGACAAAAAATTTAAGCTTTTTGTGACAAGCAGTAAATTTCGTCACACAAAATGTACATTATGTGACGAAATTTGACCCATCACAGAATATTTTTTCACAGAAGAGTAACTTTGTTGTACTGTCGGAAATAAGCTCGTTTGGGGTAGCAAACAAAATTTTTTTCCAGAAGAAGGCGAGATCAAACCGCCTACGGCAGTTTGCGGCTTGCAAGATCTCGAAAAGTTATGCGGAATCAAAAAATATCTCGCTACGATCGGATACCGGAGCACAAAGTTAC
This sequence comes from Linum tenue, assembly GCA_946122785.1. Taxonomy (NCBI): domain Eukaryota; kingdom Viridiplantae; phylum Streptophyta; class Magnoliopsida; order Malpighiales; family Linaceae; genus Linum; species Linum tenue. Next base: position 20,837,786 of record CAMGYJ010000003.1, on the reverse strand, counting down.
GTTTGTTTGAAGATTCGACTAAAGTCGGATGAAAAAAAATAGGGCTAATACCACTACAACACCCGAACTATGACGAAAATGCCACTTGTATCCTATTCTTTTCAATATTCCATCTGTGTCCTGAACTATTACTCCGTTAGTGTTGACTGGCGTTGACCGTTAAAATTTAACAGATTGTCTAGTCAGCGTTGATGTGGAAAATGACGTGGAATTTTAAATTTACTTTTAATTTATTTAATCCTATCACTTAACAATATAATTAAAACAAAATAAAAACCTAATTTATTTATCTCTCATCTCGTCCTCATCCCCACCCCGATTTCTCCATCACTTGTCATCTTCAACCCCCCTCAATCGGCAGAGAGTTTCTCGGTTGCGACCACAAACTCAGTCCTCCCAGCATACTGCTTTCGCTGCCAGCTTCTGTCATCTTCGAGCTACGGAATCCCCCAAGTCGATGCATTCTCCGATGAGGAAGAGGATGCGGCCATCGTTTTCAGTTCTCTGTGTTTTCGTAGCTGTTCCGGTGGCGGAAGAGGAGGTTTCAATTTCTACTTTTGGCAGCGGCGGAGCCGGAGTGGTGAACGAGCAAGATTCTAGAGCTTCCTCGACCACCTTCAATTTCTCTTCTCCCGAGGGTTGGAAACGGGAAGGGAGATCTGGTCGGTGGGTTGAGAATTGCAATTTCTAGGGATTGGATTTGCTGCCGATGAAGGGTAAATCGCTGGGAGTAGAAGGACGGAGATGCAAAGGGATTTGCTACTGATTGGGGATCTCTGAGGAGGTTGTGGTGTTTCTCACCTGCTTGTCGAACTACTCCCACTACTGCGAAGATCCGCCGCCGCAAAGAATTCCTGTTCCCCAGCTCCCCTCGCCCGTGAATCCCTTCCAGCCACTCGCACTCCGCTTTCCCATCTTCGGTTGGTGCCCGCCGCTCTTGCTTGTTGACGCGATTGAGGAGATGGTGGTTAGATGGACAACGACAACAATGAAATCTGAGAATGCACAGAAGCAAACTCCGATTGATTAGCGGATAAAAGCCGAATCATAGGAAGCAAGATTATATTTAACTGGGAAATCCCAAGGGTCGTGCTTATAGAGATCGATTTCAGCGGTAGTCGGAACGAAAATCCGATGGAGGCGCAAAGAATTCCTGTTCCCCAGCTCCCCTCGCCCGACCCAGATTCGCCGCCACAAAGAACTTCTCCCAGTCCCAATCCCTAGCAAAACACGCCCTCGTCGAGGCCGAATCCGCCGCCGCCCTCTCCCTCAAGGACCCAGCCCTGCTCGTCCTCAAATCCGTCGCAGAGAGGAGGGAGACGATCGGCCAAATCAATTGAGATTTTTCTTTTTGAATTTTGGGTTTTAGAATATTATTTAGTAATATTCTTGAATTTAATTTTTTTTTTCAATTTTTAATTTTCAAAGTTTTATTTAATTTAAATTAAAAATGTGAGGTGTCAATGACTTGGCATTGCCACGTCAGCAAAAGTCAATGTTAAGTTGACCTCCGTTTGGTCAACTGTTATCTTTAACGGTCAATGAAATTGGCAGGATACAAATGACACAAACTATAATAGTTCAGGACACAAATGGAATATTGAAAACAATAGGACACAAGTGGCATTTTCGTCATAGTTCGGGTGTTGTAGTGGTATTAGCCCAAAAAAATATATATACATACAAAGAGCTGCTTCTCGGCGTAGTTTATTAGACCGCCATGCCCCAATGCGGTTTTCAGTGAAAAAGGCACCCTCCCCAAGAGGTTTTCGGGAAGTGTGGTGTTTTTGGAATTTTTCGGAAATTGGTGGTATTTTTGAATTTTTTTATTAAGTGATGTTTCTGAAAAAGTTCCCCATACTATGGAAAACAATCAGAATTTAAGAAAGAAAAAAAGCTCTAGAATAAAAATAACCGTAATACAGTCCATTCTATACCTTTAATGGCATAATTAACCCTTGATCCTATTTGCACAGGAATACCTCTTTAAAATTGATAATCAAGATACCACAATAAAAGCGCTCAACTGGATAAGGATCGTTATCTCTACAATCAAATGAGGGTGGTAGATTTTGCATCCAATCAGTCCCAGTTCAGTGGAGATTTATAATAAGCAAGAATTTCTAGTAGGGCGATGTAGCTAGTGTTAGGAACGGAATGATTCAAACACATCATTTTGCTCGCATTTTCGAAGAATTTTTCTTGTGACCTGTAGGGTTTTGTTGATTACCGAGATTAATTATATGTTAATAAAAGATAATGAGCGTCTAGCAATGCACGTCGAGGATTCGGTAAGATCTATCTAGGATCGCCACAATTACGAAATTAAAGGATTGAATTTGGGAAAATGACTTATGAAATTTGTAAATTGGTAGTAGTGGGATATTAACTAGTTATCATTTTAAGGATCCGAAATGAAACAATAGCATATAACCAATGAAATTATAAAAATTGGATAAGTCATTTTAATAATATACAAATACAAATGAAACAATGTTTATGAGAGGGTACTAGGCTGATTACGTACATAATAGGAAATTTAAGACAATAAATAAATGAATATTTGTGCATCAGGGAAGGGAAGGGAAGAGGTAATCAGTTGGCAAGCGAATCTGTTGCACCAAAAAGCGGATGGTTGTGATTGTGGCCTCCATCAACTATCAAATTCAATCCGCTCACGTATTTTGCATCGTCACTGGCCAAGTATAAGGCAGCCCGAGCAACATCCTCGGGTTCGAGGATAGCCCCTCTCAAGTTTCCAGCGGCGGACATGAATTCCTCAGCAGCCTTCTTGTCCATTTGCATGCCGCTTGTGACCATGGGAGTGGCCACTCCATAGGGAGAAATGGTGTTGACCCTGATGCCGTACTTGCCCAGCTCCACGGTCAAGTTGTTGTTGAGCCCCAAAATAGCATGCTTGGAAGCCTTGTATGCGTAAGACAAGTCGCCACTTATAGAAGCGGCAACGCTGCCGGTGAACAAGATGCAACCTTTCCTTGCGGGAATCATAACCCTGGCGGCGTGTTTGGCTCCGAGGAAGGATCCGAAGAGGTTGATTTCAAGCACCTTCTTGAAGTCGGCGTTGTCCGAGTTTAAGATGGTGGTGTCGAGGTTACCTCCGATTCCAGCGTTGTTGTACATGATGTCTAGCTGGCCGTACCTTGACACCGCTGTATCAACGGCATTCTCAAGGTCAGAATCACTTGTAACGTTGCAGTGGACAAAGGAGACGATCTCCGGCGGGCCGAGATCCATGGCGAGGGACTGTCCGAGTTTGTCTTGAACGTCGGCGATGAGGACCTTGGCTCCGTGGTGGACGAACAGCCTGGCGGTGCTCTCGCCTATGCCGCTAGCTCCGCCGGTGATGATTGCCACTTTGCCCTCCAGCTTTCTAGGAGAGGCGGTTGAGATATCTGAGCTCACCATGTTTTGTTTTCTTTTGTTTTGTGGGGGAAATGAGTCGAGAGAGAGTGAAAATAATTGAAAGTAGTGACGATTTGTGGAATGATTTTCTCACTGATTTGTGCAGCAAAGCTGCTGGTATATGTACAGAGGAATAAGAGCTACAGGACAAACAGATTCTAACTACCTTGTCCATCTAAAACGAGACAAGTGGCAGCTGGAGACTGGACAACTAAACTAAAAGAACTAATAATAAATAATACTATTTACTACTCTGTACGAAGTCGTTTTGCTCCTTCTTCTTCACTTCTTTCAGCAACGCGCCTCTTTCTCTTTTCTTCAATGTGACCGTTGCTGCTACAGGGGCCTCGAGCTCTTCTTCATCTTCTCCTTCTTGTGCTTTGTCCATGGAGTTCGACAGCCCCCCACAAGCTGGCGAGTATATATCATATACTCCCAGCTTGAACACTATCCACTTGAATCGATGTGCACTGAGACCCTTCGTGAAGATATCTGCCAAGTTCCGGTCAGTACACACATACTTCAAATCAATTAACCCTGTTTTCACCTTCTCTCTTATGAAATGGCAGTCGATTTCAATGTGTTTCGTCCTTTCGTGAAACACTGGGTTCTCTGCCATGTGAATTGCTGATTTGTTGTCGCAATATGCCAATGCTGGCCCTTTGTACTCCACTTTGAAATCACTCAGTATCTGTGTAATCCATTGAATCTCGCAAGACATCTGCGATAATGCCCTGTATTCTGCTTCTGACGATGACTTGGAAACAATTGCTTGCTTTTTCGCTTTCCAAGTGATCAATGAACTCCCCAAAAACGTACAGTACCCAGTAATCGATCTCCTTGTGTCAGGGCAAGCCCCCCAGTCTGAGTCGCTGTATCCTGTTAATGAGAAATCTGTGTTTGATGCGAAGAACAGTCCTTGGCCTGGGGAGTTTTTGAGATACCTTAGAATTCTGTGTGCTGCCTTGATATGTGAAGTCTTTGGTTGAGCTTGGAACTGACATAGCTGCTGTACAGCAAAAGCTATGTCAGGCCTTGTTGTTGTTAGATATCCCAATCTTCCAATTAGGGATTTGTAGTGATGTGGATCTTCATTGGGTTCTTCATTGTATCTTGACAGTCTTGTCTTCATGTCTGATGGTGTTCTACATGGTTTGGCATCAAGGAAACCTGTGTCTTTTAGCAAGTCCAAACAGTATTTCCTCTGACTGATTGTAATCCCACTGCTGCTTCTAGCTACTTCCAGACCTAGGAAGTATTTTAATTTGCCCAGATCTCTTACTTTGAACTTCTGTGATAAGAAATCTTTGGCTTCCTGAATGAGTTCTTCATTGTCTCCAGAGAATATCAAATCATCCACATACACCAATATTACTGCAATGCCTCTTCCATTCCTTTTTGTGAAAAGAGAGTAGTCTGATTGAGATTGAACAAAACCAAAACTGATCAATGCTTCTGTCAACTTGGCATACCATTGTCTACTGGCCTGTTTAAGACCATATAGAGATTTCCTTAATCTGCAAGCCTTTCCTTCCATTCCTTCAATGCCAAGTGGTACTTTCATGTACACTTCTTCCTCAAGATCTCCATTTAAGAAAGCATTGCTGATGTCCATCTGACTTAGGTGCCAGTTTTTCACTGCTGCAACAGCCATCAATATCTTGATGGTGTTGATTTTCACAACTGGGGAGAATGTGTCTAGGAAATCCACTCCTGGAATTTGTGTAAATCCCTGTGCTACAAGTCTTGCCTTGAATCTTTCTATTGATCCATCTGCCAATAGTTTTGTTTTGAAAATCCACTTGTTCCCAATCAATTTCTTCCCTACAGGACAGTCCACTATGTCCCAAGTATGGTTGGCTATCAATGCCTTCAGCTCTTCCTTTACTGCTTCTCTCCACCATTCCTCTAACATGGCTTCTTGAAAAGTCTGTGGATCTTGAAGATTAGTGACTGCTAGAGAATGATGTTTGTGAGTCTGACTGAGTTGTGAAAAATCCATGTAGGATGATATAGGATACTTGCTCTGTGAATTGCCAACAAAGTAGTCCCCATGCCACACTGGGGGTTTGATGGTTCTGTCTGTTCTTCTTACAGGTTGAGGAGGTGGAGGTGAAGGAGAAGAAAGCTGTGGATCTTCTTCCTGTGTTACTCCCCCTTCTCCTTCAGCTTCCACTTCATCAATGGACTCAGAATCATATGCATCCAGTGTGTCAAAGTGGATAAAACCAGGTGATACTGGAACAGAATTAACATCATGAATAATTGGACTTAGACCTGAATGCAAATGATCTTGTGCTGGGGAATGGTTAATGGTTTCTGGGAAAAGGGGTGAAGTGGCTGAAGGAGAAATGTGGTTTGAGGTTGCTGGTTGAATAGGACTTTGATTGGTTGAAAAAGGAAATATTGTTTCATGGAAAACAACATCCCTGGAAGCAAACACTCGCTTGGTGGTTAGATCATAGATCTTATACCCTTTGATTCCTGGCAGAATGCCAATGAACATTCCTTTGCGAGCTCGTGGTTGGAATTTGGTTCTGCCACTCTCCAAAGTAGCAGCATAGCATAGGGATCCAAAAACTTTAAGTGGAGAATAGTCTGGTGGTCTGTTGTACAGTTTTTCAAATGGAGTTTTATTGGCTAGGATAGGTGTAGGGAGTCTGTTTAGGATGTGAACTGCATAAAGAACACAGTCACTCCAGAAGGTTAAAGGAACATTTGATTGGAACTTAAGAGCACGAGCTATGTTTAAAATATCTTGATGTTTTCTTTCAAATCGTCCATTTTGTTGTTGTCTTTCAACACAAGACATTTGGTGAGTGATGCCATGGGTTCTATAATAGTCTGCCATATGGAACTCTTGTCCCTGATCTGTTCTGATGGTTTTGATTGGTTTGTCAAACTGTTTTAGGGTCATGGTGCAAAACTGTTGTAGAATAGGCCTGGCTTCTGATTTGTTTTTCATAAGGTAGACCCAAACAGCCCTTGAGAAATCGTCTACAATGGTTAGGAAATAAGAAAAACCATCATAAGAAGTGGTAGCAAGTGGCCCCCAAATGTCACAATGGATGAGCTCAAATGGTTCTTTACAACTGTTTAGGCTAGGAGAAAAAGGAAGTTTCTTCTGTCTTGCATAATGACAAGTTTCACAGTGGCTAACAGTACTCAGGGGAATCTCAGGATTACATTTCTGAAAGAGTTCAGTTCTAGAATTAGAAATGTGTCCTAATCTAGCATGCCACAAATGCATGTCTTCACTCTCAGGTCTGCTCACTGCTGCTACTAGGCTGGAATTTGTTTGATTGATGTCATTGGTTTGGAGTTGATAAAGTCCTCTAAGCTCTCTTGCAAAACCAATCTTCTTCTGTGTATGAAGGTCCTGAACAACACAGAAGTCAGATTGAAAGTTTAGGGTGATAGGAAGGGATTTGGTCAGGGAACTGACAGAAATGAGATTAAATGTAAAACTGGGAACATGTAATACATTGCTTAGGGTGAGGTTGTGGTTGATTCTGACAGTCCCTATGTGCTCTACCTTGACTCGAGAACTGGTTGGTAAGGTGACAAAAATGTTCTCTACTGGCTGGTAAGTTGTGAAAGAGGTAAGGGTGCAGCACATGTGATCAGATGCACCAGTATCTATGATCCAATTATTCAATAGTTCATTCTGTTTGTAACCAGTAAATGTGGAAAGAGTGTATTTACCTGCATTGTCTGGCATGTGATTGATGAATCTAGACACAGAGTGTGCCTGAGGTTGTATGTTGGGTTGATTCTGTGTAGGGGTTCCTGCATTTTGTTGTAGCAGCATCATCAGTCTGTTGCAGTCTTCAGGAGTTAGCTGAAGTGTGGTAGTGTTGTGGTTTTTGCTGTCCTGATCACCACTTCCAGCATATCCTGTGTTGCCTTGGTCTTGTCCTCCACTTGAAATTGCTGCTGCTGCAAAATTTGGACCTGCAGGTTCTCCCCTCTTTCTTTTTAGTCTCCAGCAATCTGCTATCAACCTCTTATACGCCCCCTCAAACGAAAGCCGATGCCGAATTGTGGATTTTTACGGTTTGCACAGGTTGAATCCTTGTGCTGCCAAACCACGAGGCTTTAGTTTGCACAGGTTGGACATACCATTCCTTGTGCTAAACGAATTGGCATGAAATGGGGGTCGTTATGAGGATTCGAAACCATGACCTTTTGGTTCTAGGCTCTGATACCATGTTATTGTTTTTCTTGCAATAGTTGCAAAACAAATTCTGTTGTCCTGTTCCATTTCCTTCTGCACCTCCTCTCTGATTGTTGTTTGAGTAATTCCCTTGTTGGTAGTTTGGTCTTCCTCCTCCTCTAGGGTAGTCATTCCTAGGATAGTCATTCCTTTGTTCTCGTCCCTTTGCTTGGTTGGCAGCAGCTAGTGCCACTGAGTCCACACCAGTTGCTTCCTTTGCAGGTTGCTTAGTCATCTGTCTTTCCAACTTCAGTGCATACTTATATGCTGACTTAAGGTTTGGTGCAGGATCCATCATAAGCAACTGATTCTTAGTCATTTCAAAATTATCATTCAAACCTATGATAAAATCAATGGTATGGTCTTGTTCTTGTGAACCCTTAACCGCAGCATATGTAACACAGTTCATGGTATGTGGTGTATTTGCACATTCACAAGCAGGAATCGACTTAAATGACATAAATTCTGCCCACAGAACACCTAGTCTGTTGTAGTATTCTGTGACAGAGCTGTTGTGTTGTTTGCAGGAGGCTATCATTCCTCTTACATGAGCCAATCTGACTGAGTCAGCTTCTCCATACCTTTCCTGTAAATCTTTCCAAAGATCCAACGCAGTCTCATTATCCATGACTGCTTCAGCAATAGGATCTGCTAAGGAGTTCAAGATCCAACCCATCACGTTGGTGTTACTCTGATCCCAGATTTCATAATCTGGATCTGTTGGCTGAGGCATAGGTAAGGTTCCATTCACAAACCCAAGTTTCTTCTTGGTTTTAAGCGCTATGCGCATTGATCTACTCCAGACATGATAGTTTGTCCCATCAAGTTTAACAGAGATTATACCTTGAGACAGGTTCTCATTTGGATTGACGTAATATGGGTCGACTGCCTGACGTTGTGGCTGAGGACCTTCAGTTGTTGCAGCTCGTGTTGCAGAAGAGGAATCTTCTTGGTAGGTCGCCATGGCGGCGCTTTAGAACAGGTTCACGAAACCCTAGATGAGGAAAGCCAGAGGCTCTGATACCATGAAAATAATTGAAAGTAGTGACGATTTGTGGAATGATTTTCTCACTGATTTGTGCAGCAAAGCTGCTGGTATATGTACAGAGGAATAAGAGCTACAGGACAAACAGATTCTAACTACCTTGTCCATCTAAAACGAGACAAGTGGCAGCTGGAGACTGGACAACTAAACTAAAAGAACTAATAATAAATAATACTATTTACTACTCTGTACGAAGTCGTTTTGCTCCTTCTTCTTCACTTCTTTCAGCAACGCGCCTCTTTCTCTTTTCTTCAATGTGACCGTTGCTGCTACAGGGGCCTCGAGCTCTTCTTCATCTTCTCCTTCTTGTGCTTTGTCCATGGAGTTCGACAGAGAGAGAATCAGTTTGCTTGCTGATGAATCTTTGTTTTTAAATTTGCCTTCGGTAAGAAGATGTTTGCTTGTGGTTGTTGGTTGAATGAGGGCTGAGCGCTCTTTATATATAGTTCTAGTTCTACATGGAGGCAAACCAATTTAGCGTGTCCTTTGACAATTAATTAATTAATTAATTAATGGTGTACGTATTATAACATTCCATCGTAGAATAGAATGGGGAGAGGAGATGAATATATAATTAGTTTCAAGGGTCAAGCCAATGACCTGAATCACAAGGTCAAGGTGAAAATGCGTACGTAGAAAAACAGTCCCGACGCGCAAGGCGCATAGACGTACGTAAGCCAATACCTGAATTATTTGGCTGCCTTCTTTGTTCAAGAAGCCGTCACAACTGGGTGTTCAAAAATTCAACCAATATCCATAAAAAAAAATCCAACCCATACACACGCTTCATAATAATTATATTAAAAAAAAACCTTGCGTTAGAGACCTTCTACTTGTATAAGAAAATTACGCGATATACGTGGTTTTCTCGACCATCAACCCGTTCAGACTTGTCTACGCTCGTTATAAAGTCTTCTTAACCTGTTGTTTGCCTACCTTTCATTACCATGCACAATGGAGGACTAGTTCTCCATATTTTTCAGAGTTCCGTACATCATCGGGCCGGCTGTACCACCCATGCGTTTACAAGGCCGACTACAACCCTAGCTCAGCTTGTGGACTATATCCTAGTAACCTTGTCTACGTGATGTATAACTCAAAGCTTATCTGGAGGGCAATGTAGAAAGATTTTGAACGTATATTTAAAGATATCGAATCTGATGACGAATGAATTGCTGAAGATTAGGAAGCCAATAAAACTGAGGATGATCAAGTGCTCAATGAAGAAGGGAATGCACCAATCAATTATTTACCTTTGAGAGATATGATTGTGAACAAGGAAATATGATTGGTGTTAAATGTACTTCGAGTGAACCTCTGAATATTGATATCAGTGCCTAAGCAAATAGACAAGGATTCTATGAGAATGAGAGAGACGGTAAGGGTGATAATGTGACATGTAAAGGACTTATATGTTAATATTTGATCCTAATTGATATGATCCCAAATTGCTTAACCTTTGAGCTTTCATGGATTGATCAAGAAGTTAGTTTCACAAGGCAGAAAGAATCTGAATTTTGGTCAAGTCTTTTATGTGTTTCATGTTACCAACTTTGGAGGCTTGGTTCGATCAATTTATTCAATAAAAAATTGAGTTTGATGGCTTGTTTTTGAAGATGGAGTAAACCTGTGCAAGATGGAAGGCTTATAAGTTCCAATTGAAGTATGGAAAACCATGATTGAAGCTCTCCAAGTTGCCAAATTAAAACCGAGAATCTGCCATTTTTGGCTAAGGCAAATAGCGAGATCAAGGTGCCAACTTTGGAACTTAATAGCTGGAGTTTGGGACACAAGCAGAGACTAATTCGAGTTGCCATGGAAAGAAGAGTACTTACTAAACCAAGGGCAGGACTTGGATGAAGACGAATGGCCTGGGAAGATAATTTTCGAGGCACTCAAAGATGTTGTCTCGAGCTGCCAGAAATCCGCATGACATTAGGATTCCGAGTTGGATTCGGATTACTAGTATAATTTAGTTTCCTTGCTGAATTAGTTTAGTTTCCATTAGTGTTTAGGTTTGTTTAAGCTTGTTTATGCATTTAAAAGCCCTCATTCATGTATTGTGAAGTTCAGAGTTGATTTATGAAGATAACCCCAAAATTCCCAACCTTTTGAGTTGTGAAGTTGTCTTATTTTGGTTGCGATCAAATTAAGCTTGCTGAATATTGGCCTATTAATCGAGCAAACCCCCTCGATTACATCGAAGGAGACCTCATAACGATCGAGCACTCTTCCTGGTGTAAGAGTTCCCTTTCGTTTCCATCGAAACCCCATTCAAACAAGCTTACCCAAGCTCTTTGGAATACCTTGTTCTTGTGTTCTCGAACAAGGAATTTTATTCCTTTGATTGAGCTATGCAATTATGATCCAATAAGAAGGCATCATTGTGAGGCGACTAGTGAAGGAAGAACCAGAGACAAAGAGATTCCTAAAGGATTTGTTAGGGTTTGGTAAGAAAGATATGGAAAGCAATAATTAAATGTACAATAATCACATGTGGAAATCTTATGTCTGTTTGATAATCAGAATCGGTCTTAATTGTTTCTATGAAATCATTTACCAATTGTTCCAGATATTACCACTTCACTAAACTACGTCGGGAAGCAGCGGTTCATGTGCAAACCCCCCCCCCCACCCCCTATGCAAAAGTTTGTATGGATATTTTATTTCAATCCAATCTTATGTCGAAACATCAAACAAACATAAATTTGTGCTCGCGTACCCGATCGTAGAGTGTTTTTTGTTCCGCTTAACTTTCAGAGATCTTGCATGGCGAAACTTCTGCAGGCGGTTTGGTCCCGCTTTTGTCCTAGAAAAACTTCGTTTGTTTCCCCGAACGAGCTTTTTTCCGATCGATTTCGTCAAACTTTGGACGACTATAACTTTAGGCTCCGCACTTCGAACGTCATGAATTTTTTTTTAATTTCGCGTAACTTTAGAAGGACTACAACTTTTACATGGAAGGAATTTTCAAAACAGGAATTATTTCTGGATATACGGGATTTTGGGAATAGCTTTACCTTCACTTTTCACAAATCCAAGTACATTCAGAAATTATGAATATGATAAAAATTGTATTCCTTGAAAAGTTAGACGAAATCAAAAAAAAATCATGACATTCGAATTGCGGAGAACAAGGTTATAGTCGTCCAAAGTTTGGCGAAATCGGATAAAAGCTCGTTCGGGGTAGCTAACGTCGTTTTATCGGGACGAAGGCAGGACCAGACCGCCTGTGGCACTTTGCGGCTTGCAAGATCTCGAAAAGTTATGTTGGAATAAAAAAAAAATCGCTACGATCGGATACCTGAGCACAAAGTTACGTTTGTTTAATATTTCGACTTAATAGGGCCTCCAATCGCGGAATTGAATATCATTTCATCCTAATAATGAACTCCTCATTATCCAGCCACCTTCCTTCCACAAGTTTACTGACTTCAATATGGATAACAGAGCACAATCCATCAAATGGAAACATGAAGAATCACAAGGAACGACCAATTGAGAGCCAAGCAACTCTCCACCTCTAATACACGAAATAGAAGATACTTGTCAATTGTCATGAATTAGGTCAAATCGAATGGACGAAATTGTTCTACCATCGCCTCTACACCCAAATCTGAAAAGGCGGATATCGAGATCGTACTCTCGAAAGAAGGGAAACAACCATGAACTTTGAGGATATTAATCTGGGCTAATCGATGCTACTAACCTTCTTGGATTGCTCGAATCCTACGAGATCGATTAATGCTAGAGATTTGGTGATTTATAGGATTAGTTTGGATCAATGGATCTAGTGATTTTGGATCTTTTATAGAGAAAGCGAGAGTGAAGAAAGGTAGATGAGATCTGATTAGAGCGCTAGCTTTGGGGAACTGCTGGCTGCCTTCCTCACACCATCTACGCGAGAGCGATTAGATGAGAGAGAGACAGAGGGGAGGGGTCATCACTAATGTTCTAATAGAATAAATATCTTTTCCAAAAAATAATATTTTATGTCACTACTTACATTGTCACCAAAACGACATTTAACATATGTAAAGATAAACTGCGCCACATAAAACAATGAACTAAAGGTGACGTTGGACTGCATCACAGGAAAGATTTATTTCGTCACGAATAGTTTTTTGCTAGGTCTGACAAAAAATTTAAGCTTTTTGTGACAAGCAGTAAATTTCGTCACACAAAATGTACATTATGTGACGAAATTTGACCCATCACAGAATATTTTTTCACAGAAGAGTAACTTTGTTGTACTGTCGGAAATAAGCTCGTTTGGGGTAGCAAACAAAATTTTTTCCAGAAGAAGGCGAGATCAAACCGCCTACGGCAGTTTGCGGCTTGCAAGATCTCGAAAAGTTATGCGGAATCAAAAAATATCTCGCTACGATCGGATACCGGAGCACAAAGTTACGTTTGTTTGAAGATTCGACTAAAGTCGGATGAAAAAAAATATATATACATACAAACAGCTGCTTCTCGGCGTACTTTATTAGACCGCCACGCCCCAATGCGGTTTTCAGTGAAAAAGGCACCCTCCCCAAGCGGTTTTCGGGAAATGTGGTGTTTTTGGAATTTTTCGGAAATTGGTGGTAGTTTTGAATTTTTTTATTAAGTGGTGTTTCTGGAAAAGTTCCCCGTACTAGGGAAAACAATCAGAATTTAAGAAAGAAATAAAGCTCTAGAATAAAAATAACCGTAATACAGTCCATTCTATAACTTTAATGGCATAATTAACCCTTGATCCTATTTGCACAGGAATACCTCTTTAAAATTGATAATCAAGATACCACAATAAAAGCGCTCAACTGGATAAGGATCGTTATCTCTACAATCAAATGAGGGTGGTAGATTTTGCATCCAATCAGTCCCAGTTCAGTGGAGATTTATAATAAGCAAGAATTTCTAGTAGGGCGATGTAGCTAGTGTTAGGAACAGAATGATTCAAACACATCATTTTGCTCGCATTTTCGAAGAATTTTTCTTGTGACCCGTAGGGTTTTGTTGATTACCGAGATTAACTATATGTTAATAAAAGATAATGAGCGTCTAGCAATGCACGTCGAGGATTCGGTAAGATCTATCTAGGATCGCCACAATTACGAAATTAAAGGATTGAATTTGGGAAAATGACTTATGAAATTTGTAAATTGGTAGTAGTGGGATATTAACTAGTTATCATTTTAAGGATCCGAAATGAAACAATAGCATATAACCAATGAAATTATAAAAATTGGATAAGTCATTTTAATAATATACAAATACAAATGAAACAATGTTTATGAGAGGGTACTAGGCTGATTACGTACATAATAGGAAATTTAAGACAATAAATAAATGAATATTTGTGCATCAGGGAAGGGAAGGGAAGAGGTAATCAGTTGGCAAGCGAATCTGTTGCACCAAAAAGCGGATGGTTGTGATTGTGGCCTCCATCAACTATCAAATTCAATCCGCTCACGTATTTTGCATCGTCACTGGCCAAGTATAAGGCAGCCCGAGCAACATCCTCGGGTTCGAGGATAGCCCCTCTCAAGTTTCCAGCGGCGGACATGAATTCCTCCATTTGCATGCCGCTTGTGACCATGGGAGTGGCCACTCCATAGGGAGAAATGGTGTTGACCCTGATGCCGTACTTGCCCAGCTCCACGGTCAAGTTGTTTACTTTCATTTCTGTTTCCTGTTTTTGAGAAAACAGATGTTGAAAACAGGTGAAAACAATATTTTTTCGTTTCCAAAAACAGCAGGAAGTTGCCACTTTCTGTTTTCATAGTTGGAAACGAATAGAAAACGGAATGAAAAGTAAACAAGTTTTCTCATTTCGATTGCCAAATTTATGACATGAAAACAGAAAACAGGAAACGAAAATGAAAGTGAACAGGGCCTCAGCAGCCTTCTTGTCCATTTGCATGCCGCTTGTGACCATGGGAGTGGCCACTCCATAGGGAGAAATGGTGTTGACCCTGATGCCGTACTTGCCCAGCTCCACGGTCAAGTTGTTGTTGAGCCCCAAAATAGCATGCTTGGAAGCCTTGTATGCGTAAGACAAGTCCCCACTTATAGAAGCGGCAACGCTGCCGGTGAACAAGATGCAACCTTTCCTTGCGGGAATCATAACCCTGGCGGCGTGTTTGGCTCCGAGGAAGGATCCGAAGAGGTTGATTTCAAGCACCTTCTTGAAGTCGGCGTTGTCCGAGTTTAAGATGGTGGTGTCGAGGTTACCTCCGATTCCAGCGTTGTTGTACATGATGTCTAGCTGGTCGTACCTTGATACCGCTGTATCAACGGCATTCTCAAGGTCAGAATCACTTGTAACGTTGCAGTGGACAAAGGAGACGATCTTCGGCGGGCCGAGATCCATGGCGAGGGACTGTCCGAGTTTGTCTTGAACGTCGGCGATGAGGACCTTGGCTCCGTGGTGGACGAACAGCCTGGCGGTGCTCTCGCCTATGCCGCTAGCTCCGCCGGTGATGATTGCCACTTTGCCCTCCAGCTTTCTAGGAGAGGCGGTTGAGATATCTGAGCTCACCATGTTTTGTTTTCTTTTGTTTTGTGGGGGAAATGAGTCGAGAGAGAGAGAATCTATTGGGCGGAGTTGCACTGTTTTGCATTCAATTTTATATGAAGGACCATTTTTGTTATTTACCACTTAAACCTAGTTGCTTGTGGAATGGCTTAAGTAGGTCAGCCGTAATTCTCCTGTACTTAAGATGGAGATTTCGGCTCCTTTCTGCAACACTTGAACAGAATTAGTGAAACTTTGCTTGAGAGCGCCATTCAAGAACGCGTTGTTGACGTCAAGCTGATGAAGTGGCCAGCCTCTCTTGGCAGCAAGCGCCAAAAGAACACGAACTGTAACCAGCTTTGCCACCGGGGCAAAGGTATCGTGAAAGTCGATCCCCTCCAACTGGGTAAAGCCCTTCGCCACCAACCGTGCCTTGTACCTCTCGATTGTGCCATGCAGCGTGAGATTGATGCTCTTGAGGCGCAGGGTACCTGGACTTTGGAATATCTCCCACCTGGGAAGCGTGTCATTGACTCCAAATGGGTTTACAAGATCAAGTTCCACCCTGATGGCACAATCGAGAGGTACAAGGCACGGTTGGTGGCGAAGGGCTTTACCCAGTTAGAGGGGATCGACTTTCACGATACCTTTGCCCCGGTGGCAAAGCTGGTTACAGTTCGTGTTCTTTTGGCGCTTGCTGCCAAGAGAGGCTGGCCACTTCATCAGCTTGACGTCAACAACGCGTTCTTGCATGGTGATCTCGAGGAGGAGGTTTATATGAAGGTTCCTCAGGGCTTTGCTAAGGAGGGTGATACTCGTGTTTGTCGCCTGCGTAAATCACTTTACGGATTGCGACAAGCATCTAGGAACTGGTATGCTAAATTCACTGAAGCATTGGTGGAGTTTGGTTTCGTGGTCTCAAAGGCCGACCCGTCTCTTTTCACCTATCAAGCGGATGGAGCTTTTCTAGCAGTCTTGATCTATGTTGATGATGTGGTCCTCACTGTTGATAGTCTAGCACACATCACTCGCGTCAAGGAATTCCTTCATCAGCGATTCAGCATTAAGGATCTGGGGCCACTTAAGTACTTTCTCGGCATAGAGGTTGCTCGCTCCTCCGAGGGTATTGTTCTCAGTCAACGCAAATATACACTGGATATTCTAGCTGATGCAGGTCTCACTGCAGCTCGACCCAGCGCCTTTCCTCTCGAGCAGAATCACACTCTAACTCGGCCTTCTGATGATCGCATTGCTGATGTGAGTTCTTATCGCCGGCTTGTCGGTCGCTTACTCTACCTCACCATCACTCGTCCAGATATTGCCTACTCGGTTAATCTGCTCAGTCAATTCGTTCATGCTCCGAGCCCAGATCACATGGCTGCTGCCCAGCGTGTGCTTCGTTATCTGAAGAACGCTCCTGGCCAAGGCTTGTTTCTACCTTCTAGTGGCTCCTTGGAGCTCACCGCTTATAGTGATGCTGATTGGGCGGGTTGCCAGATTAGCCGGCGTTCTACCACAGGCTATTATATTGAGTTTGGCGGAGCTCCGGTGTCCTGGCGAGCGAAGAAACAGAAGGTGGTTGCTCGTTCATCCGCGGAGGCAGAGTATCATGCCATGGCCAGCACCACTAGTGAGCTACTCTGGTTACGTTTTCTGCTTTGTGAGTTACAGGTTCCGCAGGTTGCTCCGACTACCCTGTTCTGTGACAATCAGGCCGCGTTGCACATTGCCGCCAACCCTGTCTTTCATGAGCGCACCAAGCATGTTGAGATGGATTGCTACTTCGTTCGTGAGCGTGTCGCTTCGGGTGAGATTCGACCGCAGAAAGTTAGCACCACTTCACAGCTTGCTGACATCTTCACCAAGGCATTGGGCACCGAACAGTTTCATGTCTTGCTTTCCAAGCTTGGCATTCGAAATCTTCATGCTTCAGCTTGAGGGGGAGTATTGGGCGGAGTTGCACTGTTTTGCATTCAATTTTATATGAAGGACCATTTTTGTTATTTACCACTTAAACCTAGTTGCTTGTGGAATGGCTTAAGTAGGTCAGCCGTAATTCTCCTGTACTTAAGATGGAGATTTCGGCTCCTTTCTGCAACACTTGAACAGAATTAGTGAAACTTTGCTTGAGAGCGCCGCTCTCCGTGGAGTAGTCCCGGTACTCGGGGAAACCACGTTAAACCCTCGTGTTCTTTATTTTTCCGCGATTTACAAGTATTTACAGAATCAGTTTGCTTGCTGATGAATCTTTGTTTTTAAATTTGCCTTCGGTAAGAAGATGTTTGCTTGTGGTTGTTGGTTGAATGAGGGCTGAGCGCTCTTTATATATAGTTCTAGTTCTACATGCAGGCAAACCAATTTAGCGTGTCCTTTGACAATTAATTAATTAATTAATGGTGTACGTATTATAACATTCCATCGTAGAATAGAATGGGGAGAGGAGATGAATATATAATTAGTTTCAAGGGTCAAGCCAATGACCTGAATCACAAGGTCAAGGTGAAAATGCGTACGTAGAAAAACAGTCCCGACGCGCAAGGCGCATAGACGTACGTAAGCCAATACCTGAATTATTTGGCTGCCTTCTTTGTTCACGAAGCCGTCACAACTGGGTGTTCAAAAATTCAACCAATATCCATCAAAAAAAAATTCAACCCATACACACGGTTCATAATAATTATATTAAAAAAAACCTTGCGTTAGAGACCTTCTACTTGTATAAGGAAATTACGCGATATACGTGGTTTTCTCAACCCACTACAAGAAAAAAGGGTTTCGCCAACCATGAAAAAAGGTCGCTGAAAGAGAAAAAATAGTTGCTGAAATACCTATGCGACTATTAAATGGCGTCGGCAATATGGTCGGCAAAGGACCGTCGGCTAAACAATTTAGCGACTATTTCCTCAAATAGTTGGTGAAAGTATGTTTCCAGCGACTACTAAAAGGGGTTGCCAAATCCTCAAAATAGCAACCTTAGTTGATAGTAGGCTATAAAGCTCTCAAGCAACGATAAATAGTAGTTGCTGAAAATGAACTTTTCCCAACGCCAACAAAATCGTAGCTTTTAAGTATCTAAGGCAACTGCATATATAGTCGTTATAACATAGCCATAATCGACTACCTGAATAGTGGTTGGCTTTAATGTTCTTCAACAACCATTGCCTATAGTCGCTGAAACATTGACAAAAACGACTATATTTGATATAGTTGCCTATAGGTGCCATTGGCAACCCTTTAATATGGGTGGCGATAGTTAACAATTTCGCACAAAATTCATTAGGACTACTTTCAACGACTATTATTTATGATGGTTGGCCCTTTTGAGGTTTCACCAACCATATTGAAAGGTTGGATAAAGTACTGCACTGAGTTCTAGCTACTCTTGTATATGGTAGCTGAAAGTCCTGTTTTCTGCAATTTATACATTATATGGATCGTATACTCTTTAGAACCTTATTGTGCTAAGATGAGAGAGAAAGCGAAGAGAGAGAGTGAGAAGTCGAGAGGTCGGGGCGCTATCTCTGGAAGAAACCGGCAATGGAGAGATCAGGAGAGGGTGAGCGAATGGGTTGGGGCTAATTCTTCTGTTGCTTCCTTTTCTGATTGTCTGCGCAGGTCACAGGGTAAAGGTTTTGGCGGCGGAGTTGGTAGACGATTGGAGGAGGTTTCGCTGAATGATAGGTTTGGAACCAAGCTAGTCTCGGTTGTAAGGGAAGAAAGTGGAGATTCCTTCTGGTACCGGATACAGGTGAAAGAGTCTTCGAAAGGGTGGTTTGTTCTGCTGAGTGAAGATTTGTTAGATTGGCTGCAGGGCATTCTTCAGACAGCCGCGATGAGGGACTGGAAATTTGGAAGAGGGTATACTAAGAGAAGTGGAGACCGTGTGATCCATATTGGCAGAACTACTCTTAATAATAAAGCTGTTATTCAGATCTCTGAAATGGTAGCCAGTGGAAGAGTGTTTAAGGTATTGATACCGGAATCCGATGGCAAGCAGGGGTGGGCCTCTCTCATTGTTTTGCTGCAGAATTTTTACAAACTTGAACGAAGGGCTATGAGGAGACCCTCAGAGAGAACATTCGATCATCTCGCGTTCCGATCTCCGTCGGGGCAGCTAGTCAGGACGTTTGCAGAGGTTGTTAGAGGTGGAGGATTTTATGGTGCAGGAAAGTGCTGCATCAAAGGCTCTGGAAAGGATAGATTCATAGAAGTGGGAGACGAAGGAGTTCAGAACAGGCAAGAACTGATGGGGAAGTGCCTGGAGATCAAACTCTCCTCCGGATCATCCAGCATATGCACACAATCGGATGCTGATGAGTTCAGGAAATGGGCCATCAAAAAGTGGGCCATTGATTCAAACTACGATTGGATTGACAAAGGGATTGGAAATTGGTTGCTTATCTGTCCGAGCTGGCATCAAGCAGTGCGCGTTAGAAATTTCGATCAGTGCAGTTTTCATAATCTGTCAGTCAATGTTTCGCACTGGAAAGAAGAGAGCAGGGGAGGCGATTCGGATTCCTTGTGGATTCTGGTTACCGGAATACCCTGCCATCTGAAAAGCGTCGACCTCATCAAAGAAATTGGAAAATTCTGTGGGTCTTTAGATGAAGTGGATTGGAATCACTGGTCAGCCGATTTTATCAGAATTCGGGTCAGAGTTGATAATTGTTTGCCGGATTGTATTCCGATCTTCTTCGTCGGTAGATGGTTCCTGTTGAAAGTCGCGAGGGCGAACCTTGAGGAGGCGACATCAGTTTCGGACTTTCAATCGAGAAGAGGGTCGATGCGATTAAATGCGGAAGCTGAAGCGTTGCATGGGAACGGTCACTCGCGTGGCTGCATGACGGCGGATAAAGGGAGTGAAGGTAGGTTTCGCAACTCAGGCCGCCCATTGTCTCCAAACGGGCCAGTGCATCGAAGCCGGGTTAAAAAAGTCTGGGTCAGGAAGCTCGGGCCTATCTGGGCCAAGCCCACTGTTACGCTGGGATCAGGGATGTCGAAGGCAATTGGCCCCTCTTGCATGATAGCTGAATCTAATCAGAGGCCCATCAACCATGTTCTGGATGAGCCCTTTCCTTTCCCTAGAATTCTGGGCCCATCTATTCTTACCCACTTTATTCTAAACCCAATACCCCGCCCAATACCCAACCTACAAATCTTTAGCCGACTATTTTCTACCCATCCGCCACAGGCGATAATCTCTTTCTCTAACCCACCCAGAACCCTCTTCTCTTCCCTCCAACATCCAATTGCCAAACCCAGCCTTGATACATCCACAACCCATGCCCGTATCTCCCCCTGGATTCACACTTTCCCCTCATCCGAACCTGACCCTGATTTTGAACCCGCACAATCAAGCATCATCCTTTTTTCCTCCTCCCCTGCAACCCACTCCCCTAATCCCATACCAGTCGACCTCCCCACTTCATCCTCGTCCCAATACCAACTGACCGCAACCCCCCCCAGATTCGCCAGCGTCAAGCATCGGGGTATCCCAGATTGCTGAAACAGTTTCAGAACTTCCATCCCCTTCCTGCGTTCCCGATAGCCAGGGATCATAGTGGAGGCTGGATGAATTCCCATTTGATGTGGACTCCCTAATTGCTAGAAGCAGAGAAATGGGTTCCTTGTTCAATCTGGAACACGAAGATGGTCAAGCCGGAGTTGAGCGAATTATTGAGGATAAGGCTAGGATCCTTCATCAGCGAAAAGTGAGACCCCACAGGTCGAAATTAGAAATGGAGAAGCGTAGGTTAGGGCTTGTTGAAGCCCCAGTTGTTGGGTCCAGAAGAAGTAAGAGGACGGAGAGGACGGTTCTACTTCTAAGATATGATGAATCAGTCTCTTATTGTGTGGAATGTCAGAGGTTTGGGTGATCGCGATAAGAGAGGAAGGGTTAAGAGGTTACTTGCTCGTAGAAGGGCTAGTATCGTGGGTCTTATTGAAACCAAATGGAATCAGTGCAATGATGATCTTATTTCGGATGTCAGCGGAAACAGAGACAGGGGGTGGACAGCCAAGAATGCTGATAATAGTGCAGGTGGGATCGCAGTTTTCTTGGACACGAGAATTGGTGCATTTTACCTGCTTATTCTTCTCCAAGAGCTGAGCACGTCGAAAATATGGTCTCTTGCGGTTGTTTATGGTCCGCAAGATAGAGAGAATAAATTGGCCTTCATTCGGGAGATCAACGAGATGTGTTTGGCCTCTGAGGTACCTCTATGTATTGCCGGAGATTTTAACTTGGTGCGTAACCATGATGACTATAGAGGGGATAGAAGGAATGTTAATCTAATGGAGGAGTTTAATGACTGTATTGAGAGTAATGCCCTTGTAGAACTTCCTCTTAGTGGCAGCCTGTTTAATTACTTGGTGCAGGGGTGATGGGAGCAATTCTCTGTCACGTATTGATAGAGTTTTTGTTTCCTCGGACTTCAACGGCTTGTTCCCTAATTGTTCTTTGATGTCTCTTGAGCGCGTGGAATCGGACCATAATCCGCTGCTTATCAGATGGGGAGACCTAGGGAGAGTCAAAAGACCATGGAAGTTTGAAATCATGTGGCTCCATGATGATAGGTTCTTTGTGGAAATGGAAGCGTGGATGAGGACGGTTATTGAAGGTAGAGGGGCAGCCTTTTGGTGGTGTAAGAGAATGCAGAATCTGAAAGGTTTAATTAAGGAATGGAACAAGAGGGTTTTCGGGAATGTTAATACCCAGATTGAGGAAGCTCTGGCTAGAATTAAAGAGCTGGACTCATCCGATGAGGGCAGATTACTGAATGATAATGAGGTAAGGGAGAGACAGGGACTCAAAGTGGAGGTGAGCAGACTTCTTTTTCTCCAGGAAATTTCTTGGAAGCAGAAAGCAAAGGAACACTGGCTGAAGTTCGGGGACGATAATACGAGATTCTTCCATGTGATGGCCAATTTTAAGAAGAAATATAATATGGTTGATTGTTTATATATTCATGGGGTGAGGTTCGAAGGCAGGGAGGAAGTGGCTAAAGGGGTGGTCGATTTCTACGTCTCCTTTTGCAAGGAAACTGTCGCTAAGCGCCCCTTTCCAAGAGATTTTGGGGTGACTAGGTTGAGTGATGCTGAAGCTAATACTCTTGTGCTCAATTTCTCGGAAAGCGAGGTTTGGGAGAGTCTTAGGGATAGTGATGGGTGGAAAGCTCCGGGACCTGATGGTTTCTCGTGGGACTTCTATAAGAAGTGCTGGGATTTTATACGTATTGAGGTGCTTCAAGCCTTGATCGAGTTTCACGAGTCCGGCTCTCTTCCGCTGTGCGCCACCCACTCTTTCTTGTGTCTTGTCCCAAAGAGAGATGCGGTGGAGGACATTAAGGAACTTAGGCCTATTAGTCTGATGGGAAGCCTAAACAAACTAATTAGCAAGATTTTGGCGCGAAGGCGTAGCATGGTGCTCCCAAAACTTGTTTCTCCTTCTCAACAAGCTTCGGTTCGGGGTAGACAGATCTCGGAGGCAGGTCTTATTGCTTTTGAACTCTTGGACAGCAGGAAAAAGTGTCGGAAACCGGGACTAATGTTTAAGCTGGATATTGAGAGGGCCTTTGATAATGTTAGTTGGAGTTGTCTGTTTAAAGTTCTCTTCGCCATGGGGTTTCCAAGGAAATGGGGTGAGTGGATCCATGGGACGATGTGCTCGCCGGTAATCTCGACAATTATTAATGGGGAAGCCAAAGGGTTCTTTAAATCTGAGAAGGGTCTTCGCCAGGGAGACCCGTTATCGCCGGGACTGTTCGTGTTGGTTATGGAGCTGCTTTCGTTTATGTTGTCAAGCTTAAGGAGCAAGGCAAAATCAGGGGTTTCTGTATGGATGAGATAAGAGGGAGTGGTGAGGTCACCCATTTATTGTTCGCAGATGACACGCTGATCCTTTGCGATGCTTCCACGGATCAAGTGCTCAACATCCTGGCTACTCTTGTTTGTTTCCAAGCCATCACAGGGCTTAAGATCAATCTTGAAAAATCGGTGATGATTGCTGTTGGGGATGTTCCTAATCCGGAGTATTTTGCTGCTGTGTTTGGTTGTAATTGGACTACTGATGTCACAAAGTACCTGGGGTTTCCGCTTGGAGCTAAGGTTAATTCGAGTGCCATTTGGGATCCTATCATTGAGAAATTTGAAAAGCGATTAGCAGGATGGAAAGGCAAGTATCTCTCACTTGGCGGTCGCTTGGTTCTGAATAATGCAGTTTTGGGAAGCCAACCAGTTTATTACTTTTCTTTGTTCGAAGCCCCTAGAGGAGCAGTTAAGAAAATGGAAAGAATTCAGAAAAGATTTATTTGGTGCGGGGCTAGAGAAGAGCGGAAAATCCCTCTTGTTAAATGGGATTTGTGTAAAGCATTAAAAGAGAAGGGGGGACTTGGTGTTAAGGATTTAAGCTGCTTCAATAAGGCACTCTTAACTAAGTGGTTATGGAAGTTTGCTAACGACAGAGGCAGTTGGTGGCAGGAGCTTATCTCCATTAAATTCCCTTCTGATTCGGAATGGCAAAGTAAAAGATGTAGGAACGGATATGGAGGGTCGGTTTGGGCTAATATTACAAAAGTTTACGACTCCTTCTGGAAAGTTTGCCATATCGATCCAGGGAGTGGTGCTTGGGTATCCTTTTGGAAAGATTGCTGGATTCCAAACCTTATTTTGGCCGAAACCTTCCCAAGAGCTGCTGCTGTCGCCGCCATGCCAGATGCCCGCGTGTCGGACCTTGCCAGCAATACAGGTACGCATACAAGATGGAATATTGATTTTACTGTAACTTTGAGAGGGGGGGGGGGGCTGAGAGAGAGAGATCAAACTTGTATAATCTTATCTTTTCCGAGGCTTCTAATATCGTCTCATTCGGGCCAAGTAAGCTGGTCTGGTCGGCAAATCCGGATTGTAGGCTTTCTGTTTGTCTTTTGTACAGGCACTGGATTAGCAGAAGCTGCCCTGGCGTGCCCGACTTCCCAAATGATTCTGTTTGGCGTGGGGAAGTTCCTACCAAGATTCGAGCTTTCATGTGGTTGGTGGCGCACAACAAAATACTTACCTTGGATAATCTGCAGAAGAGAGGATGGGCCTTGGCCAATAGATGCTCTTTGTGCTACAACGCGGAGGAAAATATTAATCATTTGTTCGTTGAATGTCCCTTCACCATGCAAGTTTGGAGTGAGATGGGAAGAAGATGTAGCAATGTGATCATGCCTGGGAGCGACATCTTAGCAACCATTAGGAGATGGGACAGCAATAAACCAGATAATATGAATGATTGGGTATTGTATGGTGCTCTACATATGATTTGTTGGCAGGTTTGGAGGGAAAGAAACCAGCGAATTTTTAGAGATCAAGCTCTCAGTCCTGCTGTTGTTTTCAAGAAGTCCTTGGTCGCAATTTTGGAAGGGCTGGCTGCCCATGGTAGGATCTGCAGGGAGCAAGTGTGGGATTGGATGGAAGGCATGGGATCTAGTTAGTCTGTAGCCTTTCTGCTTTTCTGTCCTTAACGGCGGTGGTGTGGTGTTGCTGCAGTCGCTGTATTTTGAGTTTGGATGGGTTGCTGGGGAGGTTCTGGTGTTTTGTCCCCTTTTCCCCTTTGTGAGTTGTTTTTTGGTTTTGGTTTCTTTTCGGTTGGGGGTTGTTTTCCCCTGGGATCGTTCTACTGATACCTTTTGTACTGGTGGGCTGGGAATTTGCACCTCTTGTGCAATTCTCTGGCTCGTGTCCCTTCCTCCTTTTTTTTAATGCATTTTTCACCTTCATCAAATACATTATATGCTAGTAATTTTTCAATTTTTGTTGTACATATCTGACAAGAAATTGAAATACACAAAGCAATGGTTTCTAACATCATCACTCACGCAATAGTCAAATACTTATAAGATAAGTTTGTCTTAGGATTGAGAACACCAACTCCATTCTCAATACATAGACGTTCATGTAGTTTATCATTCTGAATCCTAATATCAACTTGACTTAAACATTAGTAGAGCCTACCCTATCCTTCACAACTAATCTTCATGCTTAAATAATCATTAGTGGAGTATGTTAGTTCAATTCTCTACACTAATCTCCCTACCAAAATCCAACATCAGGGAGTCCATTCACCCTATGCCTATTCCCTACAACTAATCTTCTTGCCAAAATTCAACATCGGTGGAGTCCATATCTCCATGCCAAAATCTAACACCAATGGAGTAGATATCTCCATGCCAAAATCACTTGATGCACTCCATCTGCAATGCCAACCAAGATAGAAAGCCGATTGATTTAAAAGAATAAAACGAAACATAAAGGACGGAGAAACCAAATGAGCATTCATGAGCGGTATTAAATGATAAGGACACACCATTGAAAAATGTACATATCCAGCAGACAAATGAAAAGAATTGTGTGCACATCCGGCAAAAAGAAGTGAAACAAAAGAAACCAAAAATCTCGATGAAACATCAAAGATTAAAACATTTTCCCAAGGTAAAAGAATGTCATTTTCTATAGCAAGCAGTAGGTCCTACTTCCATTTAAATAGACATTATATTAAGGTGTATCTTCTCTCATTTCAACTCGTAGCTATGGAAAGTGAGGTGAGGGGAATAAAGTTAAGAAGGTCTAAAATCTATCAACCTCACTCCTAATTCACATATGCAGCTTCATATATACAAGTATATTGAAATCTGGAAAATTAAATCTTACTATTCATAATAAATTTCAGAACACTTACTAGTTGCCTCCTTTTTGAAGTTGTTGGCGCATGAAGTGTTCAAACACTACTTGTTTCTCATTGATTTGGTTCATGTTTTTCTCTAGATGGTCACATCTGTCTTGCAAGCGAGTATTTTCCTGTGTCAGCATTTGATTTTGCTCAGTCACTTGAGTCACATTTTCTTCAAGGTTGGCACACCGCTCCTGCAAGCGGGTATTTTCTTCAGTCAACTTTTCATTTTGTTGAGTGACTTGGGTCATATTTTCCTCTAGATGTCCACATCTTTCATGCAAACGCTCATTTTCCTCTGTTAGCTTGTGATTTTGCTCCCTAACTTGTGCGCACTCATTCAAAGCACGTGTGTCGACTCTCTTAGGTGGGGGTAATGGCCCATAGCCAACTCCTATGAGGCATCCAGAATTAGATCCTAACACTTCATGAAATGCTTCATCGGCAGTCACTGGTTGGTCGCTATCTTTAGTCTCATCCACCTTCTGTTGCATGCGATTCTATAGGAAGAAGAAAAAAAGAAACAGATATCACCATCAATTAGAATAATAAATTTGTATGAGGTTTATCTATTTATGAGTTAAATTCTGCATTTCACTCACATGTGCTTCAGCTGAATACTCATTCCTCCACTCACCAGTAATGGTGCATCTCACTTTTCTGAAGAAGTCAATCTTTTTATTAACTCCACTTCCTTCTTTATTTAGCTACTCATGTTCCCCATAATCACATAAAATAAATAATTATTGATTGTAATAGGTAATTGGTAGCCATACATGTTAATATAAGGAAAAGGATACTAACCATCTCATAATACAGAGGAACCAAGGGAATCGGTCCTTGGCAATTGACATGCTGGACCATATTCCTGTTTTCCGTGTTCTTATCACATAGTGCCTGATATTAGTTGTTTTCATTCATTGTGAGGGTTCAATGCCATCAAGTATGGTTTATATAGTTTCCATTCATACAAGGAATAATCACATTAGAAGACAAAAAGAAGTTGCAGGGTATAAAACAACTTGTGGCCAAATAGAACTAATATAAACAAGGCGTACCTGTACTTTTGGAGTGGCCCAGTAGTCACATAAGTCATACCATATCTGTTGATCTAGACAACGTGGTTTATGCTCCTTTGCTGTTTCATTATAGCGACGGTATACCTTCCGGTAATAGCTTCTTCTACCCTTCACAATCCTCATGAATTGCCTCCAAATATGACCTCTCACCACAATGTCTCCCACATTGACAATATTGAACTTCACCTATAATAAGGTACAAGAATATAAATAATAACTAATAAATTGAAAATAACATTTAAGTTTATCATAAACATGTGGCCATCCTTACCTCCAGCCTCAGAATAACTTCGTCAAGAATACGCCTCCTTTGACCTTTTTTTGAACTTTGGTCGAGAAAATAGACAAGTTTCCATCTTCTTCAATGTCATAGTTTCTCTCGGGAGCATTAAATTGTGTCTCGATTCCATCCAAATACATCGAACAAAATGTCAAACATTCATCAACGAGATACGCCTCAGCAATTGAACCTTCTAGATAAGCTCTATTTCGTACGAACCCCTTTAAAGTGCTTAGAAATCTAATAAAGAAATAGTAAAGGATTAACCTTCCAACACTTATTGAGAACATTAGGAATGCTAAAAGAAGCTTTTTGATTCAAAAGTAATCGCACCTTTCAATTGGGTACATCCATCGGTATTGTACTGGTCCACCAAGTTTTGCTTCATGTGGCAGATGAATAGCCAGATGCACCATAACATCAAAGAAGGCAGGGGGATAAATCATCTCTAGCTTGCACAAGATCATGATTATATCTTCTTGTAACTTGTCCAATGCCTCTACACTTAACGTCTTGCAACATAAGCGATGAAAGAAATCCCCCAATTCAGCTAAAACATTAGCGACATGTGCATCCATACCTCCTCGTACCCCTACAGGTAGCAGTCTTTGCAAAAGAATATGACAATCATGACTTTTGAGCCCCGTAACTTTTCCTTCAACAACATTGGCACACCGAGATATATTCGAAGCATAAGCATCAGGAAATTTGACTTCTTTCAGAAATTGGCAAAAGTCTTTCCTCTCTTGCTTTGTCATTGTATATAATGGAGGAGGCATATCATATCTCCCATCACTTCTTTTCACAAGTTGCAACTCCTTTCTTATCCTCATCACTTCCAAATCTTCTCGTGCTTTCACTGTATCTTTAGTTTTCCCAGGGATGCTTAGTAATGTCCCAACAACATTATCGCATATATTTTTTTCAATATGCATAACATCCAAATTGTTCCTCAATTTTAAGGATCTCCAATAAGGAAGTGTGAAGAATATGCTTCTTTTCACCCAATTTAAATCCTCACAAGGCCGCTTTCTCTTATCAAGAATCTCAGGATGTTTGCCAGGAGGCCTCGCCGTTACATACACAAGTTGTTCCAAAATATCATAGCCAGATAAGAACACAGGAGGTGGTCGCATCTCTTGTTTTCCATTGAATTTTTTCCTATCTTTTCGCCACCTATGTTGGATCGGTAAGAAGCGTCAATGACCCAAATAGCCAATTTTGCTCTTCAATTTGTGAGATGAACTATCTTTGTTACAAATAGGACAAGCAAGATATCCTTTTGTGCTCCATCCCGATAGATTACCATAAGCTGGGAAGTCATTTATAGTCCATATCAGAGCTGCATGGAGCTTAAAACTACTTTTAGAGTGGACATCATAAGCTTGTGTTCCCTCCAACCACAACTCTTGTAGCTCATCAACCAAAGGTTTCAAATAAACGTCGATATCCTTTCCTGGGGCTAAAGGGCCAGGAATCAACAAAGTCAATAACAAATATGGCTCTTTCATGCACATCCAAGGAGGTAAGTTATATGGTGTAAGCACAACTGGCCACATGCTGTACGAATTGCTCATATTGCCAAAAGGATTGAACCCATCACTTGCTAGTCCAAGTCGCACACTACGAGAATCGGCAGCAAACCAAGGGTACTCTACATCAAAGTCCTTCCACTCCTTTGAATCAGCAGGATGGCTAAGCAAATCCACATCATCATTACGCTTTTCTTTGTGCCACCTCATGTGTACCGCAGTTTTGCTTGACATGAATAATCGACGAAGTCTTGGTTTCAAAGGAAAGTAGCGTAAAATCTTCCAAGGAATCTTCTTTCCTTTTCCATCATTAACTTTCCATCTAGAAGTTTTGCATATTGGACAAGCTTCTAGTTTCTCATTCTCCTTCCAATACAAGGCACAATCATAGGGGCATGCATGAATGGGAATATATCCTAAGCCAAGGCTACGCAACATATTCTTAGCCTCATAATAAGAACTAGGAATCAAATTACCAGTAGGTAAAGCGTCCTTCAACAGCTTAAGCAACATATCAAATGACTTGTTGCTCCATTTGTTGTATACTTTCAAGTGAAGTAACTTTACGACAAATGATAGTCTTGAATATTTATCGCAACCAGCATATAACTCCTCATGAGCTTTCCCCAATAAAGCTATGAATTCTTCGTACCCCTTAGTAGTGATGTCATCTCCATTGTTCTCATCATTATTGATGAAACTTTGATGTTCGGCCAAAAGATCAAAAAGGTCATCTTCCTCTTCATTATCCAAGATACTATCAGAAAGACTATCGTTCACATCTATATCATCCATAGGTGAATTGAAAGTCTCTCCATGGTGAGCCCACTTCGTATAACCAGTGTCTATCCCGTTGATTAATAGGTGTGCAAACACAACATCTTGAGACTGGCGCAACGCGTTTAGACATTGGTTGCAAGGACATCGAATGTCTTTATCAAGACCTATATTGTTCTCAACAAAGGACATGAAAGACCTAAATCCCTCCACATATTCTATACTGAACCTCCTTCCCTTCATCCATGATCTATCCATCCTATTACCAGAACATTAATTATACTTTACTATCAAAATATTATTTGAGAGAAAGGAGTAAAAAAGAAGGAAATGACAAGATTTGTAGGAGTTTACGAGAAGACAGTGAAGTGCATAGAGAGAGTGGGAGAGAGACAAAGGAGGGCAATGTGAAAGTTAGTTAGAGAGGCTTTAAGCATATAAAGTGTCGGTTCAGGGACTTAATAAAGAATAGAAAACCCAGTGCGATAGAAAGGAGCTATTATAAGTATGAAATTTGCAGTTGAACCTATTCAAAAACACATGTCAAGCAACTACAAGAGACTATCTTGAGCAAGTAACCAGATCTAACCTGTAAACAAGATACTAGCCAAACAGCCTGAAACTTGATCACCAAGATGCTAGCTTATCTCCCACTTTTCTTCAGTGCTGTAAAAGCATGCAACTTAGTTATAAATGGAAGAATACAAAGAAAAGAAAACATAAACAACCAATCTGCCTTTAGTTCCTACAAGTCTAACTTCGGGAAAGACTTTCGTTGTAAAGCTCTCATCCATGCCACTCATGTTATGATAGTTATATATCTTCATGCTTTACATACCAAATACATTGACTGATTTGTTTTGAATGTCTAAGACTAAATTGTTATTAAAGGAAAAGGAAAGCTCCAACAAAAACAGAACAAGAAAGAATACTTGCAATGAG
The DNA here is from genome assembly GCA_946122785.1 of Linum tenue. NCBI lineage: Eukaryota > Viridiplantae > Streptophyta > Magnoliopsida > Malpighiales > Linaceae > Linum > Linum tenue. The sequence continues at coordinate 20,807,279 of CAMGYJ010000003.1, read as the reverse complement.
AACACACCATGAGTTTAAGAGCAAAAACTACAAAGGAGATAGCAAAAAGAAAACTACAGCGTGCAATGTCATGAGGCCGCGGCACATCCTTGTTCGTGGTAGGCGGCAAAGAGACTAGCATGATGGAATCCGTATCAAAGAGAAAGCCCATAAATGACACCATATAGAAGTAGTAACTAAGGAAAAGCCACATCAGACACTGATGCAAAACAAGTTTGTATCATCAAAACACACTATGAATCATCTTAATCTTAACAAAACAAGTTATTAAGCAAAAGAGTTGCATAATAAATAGACACCTCACTAGGAACAGAGAAGGAAAACCAAACGAGCACTGGTTAGGGAGAATCAGCACATAATTGAGGGACAAGAATCATAATTTCCTCTACCAATAATTGATAAAATCCAGAAACAAGAAAGAAGAATTTTCAAAAACCCCTAGCCAGCAAAGATAACCGAGATAAAAAAAATCAATATGAGTTAGAGAAGGAGGAGCTTTAGGTCATGATTGAGTGAAAAAAAATCCACATGATAATAGGTCAGATATAAACATTTTGATAGAAGGATAAAGATTATTCTATATGGGATATAATTCACAAGATAAAAACAATGAAATGCAAAAATTTAACAAACACAATGTCATTTACCTTCCACAAAAGAGCTTTCCACTGCATGTACAACTTGTTGTGCGGTATTCTTTTCCTTTCTTCATAGAAAAATGTACATTTATAAATAAAAATAGAAAAAAGAAGAGTAGGTTAGCGATGAATTTTCAGTGAAGGTTCTTGACTGATCATACCTGAGATTTAAGACCTAGGTTCTCAAATGCCAAAATCCTCTCAATCAAGATTTCTCACTTGGGTAGCCAGGTCGAGGGAAGTGATGGTTGGGGACCATCATCGGGGGCAGTCATCGGCAAGAGGAGGCAGTGGTAGAAAGATGAGTTTGGGGGTATTTTTTGTTTTCGATCAACAATGGAGAAGAAGGAAAATGAGGGATTTCAGTACGCAGATGAAGAGTGAAAAGAGAGAGAAAGTACTGAAAGTGCCTTCCTTCTTCTTTATCTGGAATAGCAATTTAGGCCTTTTGCTACTATAACTAAATATTGTGGGCCAAATACATTTGGGCTTAATTCATTTTTTATACAACCATTAAAATAACGTGGGCCAAAGCAATTTTGTACAACAACTTAAACGAATTGGTTGGTAAAAAACAATTGCACATGTTTGTCTTCTAATTAGTATGGTCGGCAAAACAAAATAAAGTTGCCACAAATGAAATTCATTTACCGCCAAGAAACTCAAAAATGCCGCCAGTTATTTTAGACTATCAGCGGCTGTTAAAATATGGTAGCCCACGTTATACATTATTATATTTATTCTGAAGCTCAAGTTTAGCACAACCATAAAAAATAGTGGCCCAAAGTAAGCTTCAACAACCATACCACTAAACGTGGGTTAACTAACAATTTCAAGCGACGACTACAGGAAATCGTTGGTGCAATTAGAGCTTTAGATTTATATATAAAAAAAATAGTTTTGACCTTTTTGGCGACCGTAAAAAAATAGTGGCCCAATGTCGATCCAGTACCAGCTATATATCAAATCGTCGCTCCAAATACAATTTTACCAACCATTTTGATAGTCGCCAAAATATATTTGTGGTCGCTAGAAAAAAAATTTCATTTGTCGCCAAGAATTAAAATCTACCCGCCAGTCATTCCTATAAACAAGTGACTCTTCTATCGGCAACCCCTACTATCTTAGTTGCTTAAAGGTAGGGTATCTCCAACTACTTTACAAATGGTTGCCTATATTTTGAATTATCGGCAACTATTTGCGAAATAGTTGGTTATAGGTAGGGTATTACCAACCATTTTTGAAATAGTTGTTCAAGTTTGATCTATGGGCGACTATTTTACTATTAGTTGTGCAAGAGTTGGGTATCAGCAACTATTGTTTTAATGGTATGCAAAACCTAGTTATAAGCAACCATTTTTCTATGGTCGCTGACAAAATGGTAGCTGAAACCCTTTTTTCTTGTAGTGACCATCAACCCGTTCAGACTTGTCTACGCTCGTTATAAAGTCTTCTTAACCTGTTGTTTGCCTACCTTTCATTACCATGCACAATGGAGGAATAGTTCTCCATATTTTTCAGAGTTCCGTACATCATCGGGTCGGCTGTACCTCCCATGCGTTTACAAGGCCGACTACAACCCTAGCTCAACTTGTGGACTATATCCTAGTAACCTTGTCTACGTGATGTATAACTCAAAGCTTATCTCGAGGGCAATGTAGAAAGATTTTGAACGTATATTTAAAGATATCGAATCTGATGACGAATGAATTGCTGAAGATTAGGAAGCCAATAAAACTGAGGATGATCAAGTGCTCAATGAAGAAGGGAATGCACCAATAAATTATTTACCTTTGAGAGATATGATTGTGAACAAGGAAATATGATTTGTGTTAAATGTACTTCGAGTGAACCTGAGAATATTGATATCAGTGCCTAAGCAAATAGACAAGGATTCTATGAGAATGAGAGAGACGGTAAGGGTGATAATGTGACATGTAAAGGACTTATATGTTAATATTTGATCCTAATTGATACGATCCCAAATTGCTTAACCTTTGAGCTTTCATGGATTGATCAAGAAGTTAGTTTCACAAGGCAGAAAGAATCTGAATTTTGGTTAAGTCTTTTATGTGTTTCATGTTACCAACTTTGGAGGCTTGGTTCGATCAAGTCATTCAATGAAAATTTGAGTTTGATGGCTTGTTTTTGAAGATGGAGTAAACCTGTGCAAGATGGAAGGCTTATAAGTTCCAATTGAAGTATGGAAGACCATGATTGAAGCTCTCCAAGTTGCCAAATTAAAACCGAGAATCTGCCATTTTTGGCTAAGGCAAATAGCGAGATCAAGGTGCCAACTTTGGAACTTAATAGCTGGAGTTTGGGACACAAGCAGAGACTAATTCGAGTTGCCATGTAAAGAAGAGTACTTACTAAACCAAGGCAGGAATTGGATGAAGACGAATGGCCTGGGAAGATAATTTTCGAGGCACTCAAACTCAAAGATGTTGTCTCGAGCTGCCAAAAATCCGCATGACATTAGGATTCCGAGTTGGATTCGGATTACTTGTATAATTTAGTTTCCTTGCTGAATTAGTTTAGTTTCCATTAGTGTTTAGGTTTGTTTAAGCTTGTTTATGCCTTTAAAAGCCCTCATTCATGTATTGTGAAGTTCAGAGTTGATTTATGAAGATAACCCCAAAATTCCCAACGTTTTGAGTTGTGAAGTTGTCTTGTTTTGGTTGCGATCAAATTAAGCTTGCTGAATATTGGCCTATTAATCAAGCAAACCCCCTCGATTACATCGAAGGCGACCTCATAACGATCGAGCACTCTTCCTGGTGTAAGAGTTCCCTTTCGTTTCCATCGAAACCCCATTCAAACAAGCTTACCCAAGCTCTTTGGAATACCTTGTTCTTGTGTTCTCGAACAAGGAATTTTATTACTTTGATTGAGCTATGCAATTATGATCCAAGAAGGCATCATTGTGAGGCGACTAGTGAAGGAAGAACCAGAGTCAAAGAGATTCCTAAAGGATTTGTTAGGGTTTGGTAAGAAAGATATGGAAAGCAATAATTAAATGTACAATAATCACATGTGGAAATCTTATGTCTGTTTGATAATCAGAATCGGTCTTAATCGTTTCTATGAAATCATTTACCAATTGGTCCAGATATCACCACTTCACTAAACAATATGTATTGATTCAAGCAATAAATCATATATTCGAACATTAATGTCATGCATCCACTAACCATAATGTTTTATCAATCAAAATATGAAGTTGTAAGTGCTTAGACTTAATATGACAGTTAAGGCTGCTCTTATTCACCGCAGGAGCACACACCTTAGGTTTTGATGATTCTGCGTCTAGCCTTGTATCCCCTCCTATGGACTCAGAATTCGATACTATTGACAATGTGACGCTTCTTGCTTCAAACTCTCCGCAACAGCACAACGTATTTGATGTAATGATGAAGTTGGAAAGGAGTGTTCCCCTGAATGCATCATTGTTATTCAGAACCCGAGATTAACTTCTCTAGGAACAAATAATGATAAACTACGTCGGGAAGCAGCGGTTCATGTGCAACCCCCCCCCCCCACCCCCTATGCAACAGTTTGTATGGATATTGTATTTCAATCCAATCTTATGTCGAAACATCAAACAAACATAACTTTGTGCTCGCGTACCCGATCGTAGCGAGTTTTTTATTCCGCTTAACTTTCCGAGATCTTGCATGGCGAAACTTCTGCAGGCGGTTTGGTTCCGCTTTTGTCCTAGAAAAACGTCGTTTGTTTCCCCGAACGAGCTTTTTTCCGATCGATTTCGCCAAACTTTGGACGACTATAACTTTAGGCTCCGCACTTCGAACGTCATGAATTTTTTTTAATTTCGCGTAACTTTAGAAGGACTACAACTTTTACATGGAAGGAATTTTCAAAACAGGAATTATTTCTGGATATACGGGATTTTGGGAATAGCTTTACTTTCACTTTTCACAAATCCAAGTACATTCAGAAATTATGAATATGATAAAAATTGTAATCCTTGAAAAGTTAGACGAAATCAAAAAAAAAATCATGACATTCGGATTGCGGAGAAGAAAGTTATAGTCGTCCAAAGTTTGGCGAAATCGGATAAAAGCTCGTTCGGGGTAGCTAACGTCGTTTTATCGGGAAGAAAGCTAAAATCTCGAAAAGTTATGTTGGAATAAAAAAAAAATCGCTACGATCGGATACCTGAGCACAAAGTTATGTTTGTTTAATATTTCGACTTAATAGGGCCTCCAATCGCGGAATTGAATATCATTTCATCCAAATAATGAACTCCTCATTATCCAGCCACCTTCCTTCCACAAGTTTACTGACTTCAATATGGATAACAGAGCACAATCCATCAAATGGAAACATTAAGAATCACAAGGAACGACCAATTGAGAGCCAAGCAACTCTCCACCTCTAATACACGAAATAGAAGATACTTGTCAATTGTCATGAATTAGGTCAAATCGAATGGACGAAATTGTTCTACCATCGCCTCTACACCCCAATCTGAAAAGGCGGATATCGAGATCGAACTCTCGAAAGAAGGGAAACAACCATGAACTTTGAGGATATTAATCTGGGCTAATCGATGCTACTAACCTTCTTGGATTGCTCGAATCCTATGAGATCGATTAATGCTAGAGATTTGGGGATTTATAGGATTAGTTTGGAGCAATGGATCTAGGGATTTTGGATCTTTTATAGAGAAAGCGAGAGTGAAGAAAGGTAGATGAGATCTGATTAGAGCGCTAGCTTTGGGGAACTGCTGGCTGCCTTCCTCACACCATCGACCCCAACACTGCTCGGGGACTCAAAGTATTGGATCTTCCTGGGAGAAGGATAACGCCATTTTTCTTTCTTCTGGAGTTGGATTGCGTTTTTTTCTACGCGAGAGCGATTAGATAAGAGAGAGACAGAGGGGAGGATGTTCTAATAGAATAAATATCTTTTCCAAAAAATAATATTTTATGTCACTACTTACATTGTCACCAAAACGACATTTAACATATGTAAAGATAAACTGCGCCACATAAAACAATGAACTAAAGGTGACGTTGGACTGCATCACAGGAAAGATTTATTTCGTCACGAATAGTTTTTTGCTAGGTCTGACAAAAAATTTAAGCTTTTTGTGACAAGCAGTAAATTTCCTCACACAAAATGTACATTATGTGACGAAATTTGACCCATCACAGAATATTTTTTCACAGAAGAGTAACTTTGTTGTACTGTCGGAAATAAGCTCGTTTGGGGGAGCAAACGACATTTTTTCCAGAAGAAGGCGAGATCAAACCGCCTACGGCAGTTTGCGGGTTGCAAGATCTCGAAAAGTTATGCGGAATCAAAAAATATCTCGCTACGATCGGATACCGGAGCACAAAGTTACGTTTGTTTGAAGATTCGACTAAAGTCGGATGAAAAAAAATATATACATACAAACAGCTGCTTCTCGGCGTAGTTTATTAGACCGCCACGCCCCAATGCGGTTTTCAGTGAAAAAGGCACCCTCCCCAAGCGGTTTTCGGGAAATGTGGTGTTTTTGGAATTTTTCGAAAATTGGTGGTATTTTTGAATTTTTTTATTTAGTGGTGTTTCTGGAAAAGTTCACCGTCCTAGGGAAAACAATCAGAATTTAAGAAAGAAAAAAAGCTCTAGAATAAAAATAACCGTAATACAGTCCATTCTATAACTTTAATGGCATAATTAACCCTTGATCCTATTTTCACAGGAATACCTCTTTAAAATTGATAATCAAGATACCACAATAATAGCGCTCAACTGGATAAGGATCGTTATCTCTACAATCAAATGAGGGTGGTAGATTTTGCATCCAATCAGTCCCAGTTCAGTGGAGATTTATAATAAGCAAGAATTTCTAGTAGGGCGATGTAGCTAGTGTTAGGATCAAAATGATTCAAACACATCATTTTGCTCGCATTTTCGAAGAATTTTTCTTGTGACCCGTAGGGTTTTGTTGATTACCGATATTAATTATATGTTAATAAAAGATAATGAGCGTCTAGCAATGCACGTCGAGGATTCGGTAAGATCTATCTAGGATCGCCACAATTACGAAATTAAAGGATTGAATTTGGGAAAATGACTTATGAAATTTGTAAATTGGTAGTAGTGGGATATTAACTAGTTATCATTTTAAGGATCCGAAATGAAACAATAGCATATAACCAATGAAATTATAAAAATTGGATAAGTCATTTTAATAATATACAAATACAAATGAAACAATGTTTATGAGAGGGTACTAGGCTGATTACGTACATAATAGGAAATTTAAGACAATAAATAAATGAATATTTGTGCATCAGGGAAGGGAAGGGAAGAGGTAATCAGTTGGCAAGCGAATCTGTTGCACCAAAAAGCGGATGGTTGTGATTGTGGCCTCCATCAACTATCAAATTCAATCCGCTCACGTATTTTGCATCGTCACTGGCCAAGTATAAGGCAGCCCGAGCAACATCCTCGGGTTCGAGGATAGCCCCTCTCAAGTTTCCAGCGGCGGACATGAATTCCTCAGCAGCCTTCTTGTCCATTTGCATGCCGCTTGTGACCATGGGAGTGGCCACTCCATAGGGAGAAATGGTGTTGACCCTGATGCCGTACTTGCCCAGCTCCACGGTCAAGTTGTTGTTGAGCCCCAAAATAGCATGCTTGGAAGCCTTGTATGCGTAAGACAAGTCGCCACTTATAGAAGCGGCAACGCTGCCGGTGAACAAGATGCAACCTTTCCTTGCGGGAATCATAACCCTGGCGGCGTGTTTGGCTCCGAGGAAGGATCCGAAGAGGTTGATTTCAAGCACCTTCTTGAAGTCGGCGTTGTCCGAGTTTAAGATGGTGGTGTCGAGGTTACCTCCGATTCCAGCGTTGTTGTACATGATGTCTAGCTGGCCGTACCTTGACACCGCTGTATCAACGGCATTCTCAAGGTCAGAATCACTTGTAACGTTGCAGTGGACAAAGGAGACGATCTCCGGCGGGCCGAGATCCATGGCGAGGGACTGTCCGAGTTTGTCTTGAACGTCGGCGATGAGGACCTTGGCTCCGTGGTGGATGAACAGCCTGGCGGTGCTCTCGCCTATGCCGCTAGCTCCGCCGGTGATGATTGCCACTTTGCCCTCCAGCTTTCTAGGAGAGGCGGTTGAGATATCTGAGCTCACCATGTTTTGTTTTCTTTTGTTTTGTGGGGGAAATGAGTCGAGAGAGAGAGAATCAGTTTGCTTGCTGATGAATCTTTGTTTTTAAATTTGCCTTCGGTAAGAAGATCTTTGCTTGTGGTTGTTGGTTGAATGAGGGCTGAGCGTTCTTTATATATAGTTCTAGTTCTACATGCAGGCAAACCAATTTAGCGTGTCCTTTGACAATTAATTAATGGTGTACGTATTATAACATGAGGCTTTTTAGTATGCTATATAGTATGAGTGCTTTACTATGTCTATAGCCCTTAGATCTTGTTATAAAATATCAGCCATTGGATTAAAGTTATTTAATTATTATTTTTTTACCTGTTGGAATGGTAACAGGTTGCACCGGTTCCAGAGCCTCGTCGAGTTTCAGAGCCTCTCTTCCGCGGTGGGATTTCAGAGCGTCTCTTCGTCGATAGTGACGGGATTGATTGGCGGCGACGGCGAATCTGCATCTGAATTAGGGCGACGGCGACAACGAACCTGCATCAAGGGGCGATGGTGACGGCGACACTGTGAGAAGAAAGAGATTGGGGGTTCCGTTTCTCGACTCTCAAAGCTCCCGACTTCGCATGCGGCATGTCAAAGGCGGAACAACATCACTTGATCTGAATTCTTAAGGGTTCCTTTGGGGGAGTCGGAATTCCCCACTATAGATGGAGAGTTGCAGTGCTGAGGAGGGATTCTTCGATACTAGGGAAGAGGTCTCTTCCATCTCCGATTGGGCTTCCGATTCCGACGGCAACGGTGTTTTCGCTAATTCTCAGTTCGAGATTTGGGGTAAGAATATGGAGAGCGTAGAGGATCGGCGATGGAGGTTCCTCGGATAGATGAATCTGAGTTTCGACCGGGGTTCGGTGAAGGAATTGGGAAGGAAAGTCCCGAGAAGATCGAATTGGGAGTTGATAGAGTGATGGATGATAGCAGCGCAGTGTTGAGAACTTCTGGTTCTGATGAACCCGACCTCTGGTCTGACACTTTGTCGCGGTCTACTTCTTGCTAGTCAGCTGAAGCTCGGGAGTCGTTTGAAGATGGTGCTTCGGAGGTGGATTTCATGTACAAGATTAGGAACTTAGACGACGGAAGGGAGTTTGTCTTCGAAGAACTGGATCAAGATTGTATTCTGGTTCGATGGATGGGACAATCAAGGTGTGGGATTTGAACACCGAGGAGTGCATTCAAACACTCAAGCACACGATGGTGCTGTGACGTCTGTTATCTGCTGCTTCGAAGGAAGAAGGAGGCTGCTTGTTGTCAAGATTGGATGTCTGGAAACTGTGGCAGAGGGGAGAGCTGTCAATTCCTACACTCATGGTGCCGTGGAGATGGATTTTCAATGCTAGCAAGACTAGTTGAAGAAGAGCATGACGGTGAAAAGAAGTCTATTTCTGGGATTGGGTACCCTGCAGGATCTGACAAGCTATATTCAGCAACCAGTGGTGGAGTGGTACGTGCTTGGGATTGCCATACTGGTTTGCTTGCCGGGACTGCGAATGTTAGTGACTACAAGATCGGATGTTTGATCAGCGATGGAGATTGGGTGTTTGTTGGTTACCCCAATGGTGTCAAAGCATGGAACTTTAAATTAGGGGTTTATCATGACCTCACAACTTCAAATGGTCAAGTCAATGCCTTGGAGTTTGGGTTGGATGCCTTGTATGCTGGAGCTGAAGATGGTGCAATTTTTGTTTGGAAAGGATTTGCTGATCAGCAGGCCGATCCCCAATTTCAGCAGCCTGCTACTTCCCTAAAAGGCCATGGAAGTGCAGTTACTTGCCTCAGAGCTAGCATAAATGGTGATTTGTATAGAAGATTGTATTCTGGTTCGATGGATGGGACAATCAAGGTGTGGGATTTGAACACCGAGGAGTGCATTCAAACACGATGGTGTTGTGACGTCTGTTATCTGCTGGAATACGGCCCTGGTGTCTTGCTCACTGGATAAGAAGGTCAAGTTCTGGGGTTGCGCTGAAGATGACAGTGATGATATAAGCCTTTTGTACACACATGAAGAGGAAAGTGTTGCAGTTGCTCTTGGTGGGATGAATGATTCCGAAGGAAAACCAGTCTTGTTCTGTTCGTGGAGCAACTGTAGTGTTGGGTTATACGAGTTGCCAACACTCGAAGAGCGTGGAAGGATTTACTCACAGAAGGAAGTAAGAGCAATTCGAAGTGGGCCTGACGGTTTGTTTTTCACAGGGGACGCAAATGGTGTCGTCAGCGTCTGGAAGTGGGCCAAAGCTGATGCTGCTTGATTCTTTGCTTCCATTGTCCTCAATTGTACACAGAGAGTTATATCTGAAGTTAGAATTTTGACATGTAAAGTCACGACATGGGATTCCATTTCATTGTTGGAACCCAGAGTAGGCTACCGCGCTGAATTTTTTCAATGTATCAGTGTGGCAGTGCCATAGAAGAAGCAACAATCAGTTGCTTCTGATTCTTTTGTATCTATGTACCGCAAACAAAGTAAATACAAAGTAAATACAAATTAGTACATAAGCAGGAAAAGGTCCTTTTCTTAATTATCACAAACATACTTGTATATGTCGAAGCAATAACATTGAGAAATAAATAAAATTCAGAAACCTCAATTAGAACGTACATCATCATCATCACGAGCTGAATTCTTCTGTTCCCAAATAGTATCATCCATGAAACCCTTCTTCCACACCATTATTTTCCTGCTGCTGCCCTACAGGAACGGACAGCTACAGAAGATCCAGATAGATCATTAGCTTTTGCCCTAGAAGATGTACCTACACTTTCTAGAGTTGTAACTTTACACTAAACTTAAAGTTGTACCTACACTTTCCTAAAAATCTTCTATGGTACAATTCACAAGTTGTACCTATACACTTTCTAACAAATCCTTCTATGGTACAACCCAAACTTGTACCTATATCATGGTACAACTTTAAGTTGTACCTACACTTTCTAATAAATCCCTTTATGGTACAACTCAAAATTGTACCTATACTAATGGTACAACTTTTAGTTGTACCTACACTTTCTCCAAATCCTTCTATGGTACAACCCAAACTTGTACCTATACAATGGTACAACTTCATGGTACAACTTTAAGTTGTACCTACACTTTCTAACAAATCCCTTTGTGGTACAACTAAAAATTGTACCTATACTAATGGTACAACCTTAAGTTGTACCTACACTTTCTCAAAATTATTTTATGGTACAACCCAAACTTGTACCTATACTATGGTACAACTTTAAGTTGTACCTACACTTTCTAACAAATCCTTTTATGGTACAACTCAAAATTGTACCTATACTAATGGTACAACTTTAAATTGTACCTACACTTTCTAATAAATCTCTTTATGGTACAACTCAAAATTGTACCTATACTAATGGTACAACCTAAGGTTGTACCTACACTTTCTCAAAATCCTTCTATGGTACAACCCAAACTTGTACCTATACCATGGTACAACTTTAAGTTGTACCTACACTTTCTAAAAATCCTTCTATGGTACAACCTAAACTTGTACCTATACCATGGTACAACTTTAAGTTGTACCTACACTTTCTAACAAATCCCTTTATGGTACAACTAAAAATTGTACCTATACTAATGGTACAACCTTAAGTTGTACCTACACTTTCTCAAAATTCTTTTATGGTACAACCCAAACTTGTACCTATACCATGGTACAACTTTAAGTTGTACCTACACTTTCTAAAAATCCTTCTATGGTACAACCTAAACTTGTACCTATACCATGGTACAACTTTAAGTTGTACCTACACTTTCTAAAAATCCTTCTATGGTACAACCTAAACTTGTACCTATACCATGGTACAACTTTAAGTTGTACCTACACTTTCTAACAAATCGCTTTATGGTACAACTAAAAATTGTACCTATACTAATGGTACAACCTTAAGTTGTACCTATACTAATGGTACAACTTTAAGTTGTACCTACACTTTCTCAAAATTCTTTTATGGTACAACCCAAACTTGTACCTATACCATGGTACAACTTTAAGTTGTACCTACACTTTCTAACAAATCCCTTTATGGTACAACTCAAAATTGTACCTATAGTAATGGTACAACTTTAAGTTGTACCTACACTTTGTGAAACAAATTCTTCAATGGTACAACTGAAACTTGTACCTATACGATATGGTACAACTCTAATTTGTACCTACACTTGTATACATTGATTCATTATTTACAAGATTGCCATTAATGATGTGGGACCAGTCATTTAGTGGGTTTACCTCCTCAACAGGTCACCTTTTTTTTTTGTTTTTTATAGCATGGGTGCTATAGAGCACACTAAAAGGGCTCATTATAACATTCCATCGTAGAATAGAATGGGGAGAGGAGATGAATATATAATTAGTTTCAAGGGTCAAGCCAATGACCTGAATCACAAGGTCAAGGTGAAAATGCGTACGTAGAAAAACAGTCCCGACGCGCAAGGCGCATAGACGTACGTAAGCCAATACCTGAATTATTTGGCTGCCTTCTTTGTTCACGAAGCCGTCACAACTGGGTGTTCAAAAATTCAACCAATATCCATCAAAAAAAAATCCAACCCATACACACGCTTCATAATAATTATATTAAAAAAAAACCTTGCGTTAGAGACCTTCTACTTGTATAAGAAAATTACGCGATATACGTGGTTTTCTCGACCATCAACCCGTTCAGACTTGTCTACGCTCGTTATAAAGTCTTCTTAACCTGTTGTTTGCCTACCTTTCATTACCATGCACAATGGAGGAATAGTTCTCCATATTTTTCAGAGTTCCGTACATCATCGGGTCGGCTGTACCTCCCATGCGTTTACAAGGCCGACTACAACCCTAGCTCAACTTGTGGACTATATCCTAGTAACCTTGTCTACGTGATGTATAACTCAAAGCTTATCTGGAGGGCAATGTAGAAAGATTTTGAACGTATATTTAAAGATATCGAATCTGATGACGAATGAATTGCTGAAGATTAGGAAGCCAATAAAACTGAGGATGATCAAGTGCTCAATGCAGAAGGGAATGCACCAATCAATTATTTACCTTTGAGAGATATGATTGTGAACATGGAAATATGATTGGTGTTAAATGTACTTCGAGTGAACCTGAGAATATTGATATCAGTGCCTAAGCAAATAGACAAGGATTCTATGAGAATGAGAGAGACGGTAAGGGTGATAATGTGACATGTAAAGGACTTATATGTTAATATTTGATCCGAATTGATATGATCCCAAATTGCTTAACCTTTGAGCTTTCATGGATTGATCAAGAAGTTAGTTTCACAAGGCAGAAAGAATCTGAATTTTGGTTAAGTCTTTTATGTGTTTCATGTTACCAACTTTGGAGGCTTGGTTCGATCAAGTCATTCAATGAAAATTTGAGTTTGATGGCTTGTTTTTGAAGATGGAGTAAACCTGTGCAAGATGGAAGGCTTATAAGTTCCAATTAAAGTATGGAAGACCATGATTGAAGCTCTCCAAGTTGCCAAATTAAAACCGAGAATCTGCCATTTTTGGCTAAGGCAAATAGCGAGATCAAGGTGCCAACTTTGGAACTTAATAGCTGGAGTTTGGGACACAAGCAGAGACTAATTCGAGTTGCCATGGAAAGAAGAGTACTTACTAAACCAAGGGCAGGAATTGTATGAAGACGAATGGCCTGGGAAGATAATTTTCGAGGCACTCAAAGATGTTGTCTCGAGCTGCCAGAAATCCGCATGACATTAGGATTCCGAGTTGGATTCGGATTACTTGTATAATTTAGTTTCCTTGCTGAATTAGTTTAGTTTCCATTAGTGTTTAGGTTTGTTTAAGCTTGTTTATGCCTTTAAAAGCCCTCATTCATGTATTGTGAAGTTCAGAGTTGATTTATGAAGATAACCCCAAAATTCCCAACGTTTTGAGTTGTGAAGTTGTCTTGTTTTGGTTGCGATCAAATTAAGCTTGCTGAATATTGGCCTATTAATCAAGCAAACCCCCTCGATTACATCGAAGGCGACCTCATAACGATCGAGCACTCTTCCTGGTGTAAGAGTTCCCTTTCGTTTCCATCGAAACCCCATTCAAACAAGCTTACCCAAGCTCTTTGGAATACCTTGTTCTTGTGTTCTCGAACAAGGAATTTTATTCCTTTGATTGAGCTATGCAATTATGATCCAAGAAGGCATCATTGTGAGGCGACTAGTGAAGGAAGAACCAGAGACAAAGAGATTCCTAAAGGATTTGTTAGGGTTTGGTAAGAAAGATATGGAAAGCAATAATTAAATGTACAATAATCACATGTGGAAATCTCATGTCTGTTTGATAATCAGAATCGGTCTTAATCGTTTCTATGAAATCATTTACCAATTGGTCCAGATATCACCACTTCACTAAACAATATGTATTGATTCAAGCAATAAATCATATATTCGAACATTAATGTCATGCATCCACTAACCATAATGTTTTATCAATCAAAATATGAAGTTGTAAGTGCTTATCCCCTCCTATGGACTCAGAATTCGATACTATTGACAATGTGACGCTTCTTGCTTCAAACTCTCCGCAACAGCACAACGTATTTGATGTAATGACGAAGTTGGAAAGGAGTGTTCCCCTGAATGCATCATTGTTATTCAGAACCCGAGATTAACTTCTCTAGGAACAAATAATGATAAACTACGTCGGGAAGCAGCGGTTCATGTGCAAACCCCCCCCCCCCACCCCCTATGCAACAGTTTGTATGGATATTTTATTTCAATCCAATCTTATGTCGAAACATGAAACAAACATAACTTTGTGCTCGCGTACCCGATCGTAGCGAGTTTTTTATTCCGCTTAAGTTTCCGAGATCTTGCATGGCGAAACTTCTGCAGGCGGTTTGGTTCCGCTTTTGTCCTAGAAAAACGCCGTTTGTTTCCCCGAATGAGCTTTTTTCCGATCGATTTCGCCAAACTTTGGACGACTATAACTTTAGGCTCCGCACTTCGAACGTCATGAATTTTTTTTTAATTTCGCGTAACTTTAGAAGGAATACAACTTTTACATGGAAGGAATTTTCAAAACAGGAATTATTTCTGGATATACAGGATTTTGGGAATAGCTTTACCTTCACTTTTCACAAATCCAAGTACATTCAGAAATTATGAATATGATAAAAATTGTAATCCTTGAAAAGTTAGACGAAATCAAAATAAAAATCATGACATTCGGATTGCGGAGAACAAAGTTATAGTCGTCCAAAGTTTGGCGAAATCGGATAAAAGCTCGTTCGGGGTAGCTAACGTCGTTTTATCGGGACGAAGGCAAGACCAGACCGCCTGTGGCAGTTTGCGGCTTGCAAGATCTGGAAAAGTTATGTTGGAATAAAAAAAAATCGCTACGATCGGATACCTGAGCACAAAGTTACATTTGTTTAATATTTCGACTTAATAGGGCCTCCAATCGCGGAATTGAATATCATTTCATCCAAATAATGAACTCCTCATTATCCAGCCACCTTCCTTCCACAAGTTTACTGACTTCAATATGGATAACAAAGCACAATCCATCAAATGGAAACATGAAGAATCACAAGGAACGACCAATTGAGTGCCAAGCAACTCTCCACCTCTAATACACGAAATAGAAGATACTTGTCAATTGTCATGAATTAGGTCAAATCGAATGGACGAAATTGTTCTACCATCGCCTCTACACCCCAATCTGAAAAGGCGGATATCGAGATCGTACTCTCGAAAGAAGGGAAACAACCATGAACTTTGAGGATATTAATCTGGGCTAATCGATGCTACTAACCTTCTTGGATTGCTCGAATCCTACGAGATCGATTAATGCAAGAGATTTGGGGATTTATAGGATTAGTTTGGAGCAATGGATCTAGGGATTTTGGATCTTTTATAGAGAAAGCGAGAGTGAAGAAAGGTAGATGAGATCTGATTAGAGCGCTAGCTTTGGGGAACTGCTGGCTGCCTTCCTCACACCATCGACCCCAACACTGCTCGGTGACTCAAAGTATTGGATCTTCCTGGGAGAAGGATAACGCCATTTTTCTTTCTTCTGGAGTTGGATTGCGTTTTTTTCTACGCGAGAGCGATTAGATGAGAGAGAGACTGAGGGGAGGGGTCATCGTCCCTAATGTTCTAATAGAATAAATATCTTTTCCAAAAAATAATATTTTATGTCACTACTTACATTGTCACCAAAACGACATTTAACATATGTAAAGATAAACTGCGCCACATAAAACAATGAACTAAAGGTGACGTTGGACTGCATCACAGGAAAGATTTATTTCGTCACGAATAGTTTTTTGCTAGGTCTGACAAAAAATTTAAGCTTTTTGTGACAAGCAGTAAATTTCGTCACACAAAATGTACATTATGTGACGAAATTTGACCCATCACAGAATATTTTTTCACAGAAGAGTAACTTTGTTGTACTGTCGGAAATAAGCTCATTTGGGGTAGCAAACGACATTTTTTCCAGAAGAAAGCGAGATCAAACCGCCTACGGCAGTTTGCGGCTTGCAAGATCTCGAAAAGTTATGCGGAATCAAAAAATATCTCGCTACGATCGGATACCGGAGCACAAAGTTACGTTTGTTTGAAGATTCGACTAAAGTCGGATGAAAAAAAATATATATACATACAAAGAGCTGCTTCTCGGCGTAGTTTATTAGACCGCCATGCCCCAATGCGGTTTTCAGTGAAAAAGGCACCCTCCCCAAGCGGTTTTCGGGAAATGTGGTGTTTTTGGAATTTTTCGGAAATTGGTGGTATTTTTGAATTTTTTTATTAAGTGGTGTTTCTGAAAAAGTTCCCCGTGCTAGGGAAAACAATCAGAATTTAAGAAAGAAAAAAAGCTCTAGCATAAAAATAACCGTAATACAGTCCATTCTATACCTTTAATGTCATAATTAACCCTTGATCCTATTTGCACAGGAATACCTCTTTAAAATTGATAATCAAGATACCACAATAAAAGCGCTCAACTGGATAAGGATCGTTATCTCTACAATCAAATGAGGGTGGTAGATTTTGCATCCAATCAGTCCCAGTTCAGTGGAGATTTATAATAAGCAAGAATTTCTAGTAGGGCGATGTAGCTAGTGTTAGGAACGGAATGATTCAACACATCATTTTGCTCGCATTTTGGAAGAATTTTTCTTGTGACCCGTAGGGTTTTTTTGATTACCGAGATTAATTATATGTTAATAAAAGATAATGAGCGTCTAGCAATGCACGTCGAGGATTCGGTAAGATCTATCTAGGATCGCAACAATTACGAAATTAAAGGATTTAATTTGGGAAAATGACTTATGAAATTTGTAAATTGGTAGTAGTGGGATATTAACTAGTTATCATTTTAAGGATCCGAAATGAAACAATAGCATATAACCAATGAAATTATAAAAATTGGATAAGTCATTTTAATAATATACAAATACAAATGAAACAATGTTTATGAGAGGGTACTAGGCTGATTACGTACATAATAGGAAATTTAAGACAATAAATAAATGAATATTTGTGCATCAGGGAAGGGAAGGGAAGAGGTAATCAGTTGGCAAGCGAATCTGTTGCACCAAAAAGCGGATGGTTGTGATTGTGGCCTCCATCAACTATCAAATTCAATCCGCTCACGTATTTTGCATCGTCACTGGCCAAGTATAAGGCAGCCCGAGCAACATCCTCGGGTTCGAGGATAGCCCCTCTCAAGTTTCCAGCGGCGGACATGAATTCCTCAGCAGCCTTCTTGTCCATTTGCATGCCGCTTGTGACCATGGGAGTGGCCACTCCATAGGGAGAAATGGTGTTGACCCTGATGCCGTACTTGCCCAGCTCCACGGTCAAGTTGTTGTTGAGCCCCAAAATAGCATGCTTGGAAGCCTTGTATGCGTAAGACAAGTCGCCACTTATAGAAGCGGCAACGCTGCCGGTGAACAAGATGCAACCTTTCCTTGCGGGAATCATAACCCTGGCGGCGTGTTTGGCTCCGAGGAAGGATCCGAAGAGGTTGATTTCAAGCACCTTCTTGAAGTCGGCGTTGTCCGAGTTTAAGATGGTGGTGTCGAGGTTACCTCCGATTCCAGCGTTGTTGTACATGATGTCTAGCTGGCCGTACCTTGACACCGCTGTATCAACGGCATTCTCAAGGTCAGAATCACTTGTAACGTTGCAGTGGACAAAGGAGACGATCTCCGGCGGGCCGAGATCCATGGCGAGGGACTGTCCGAGTTTGTCTTGAACGTCGGCGATGAGGACCTTGGCTCCGTGGTGGATGAACAGCCTGGCGGTGCTCTCGCCTATGCCGCTAGCTCCGCCGGTGATGATTGCCACTTTGCCCTCCAGCTTTCTAGGAGAGGCGGTTGAGATATCTGAGCTCACCATGTTTCGTGTAACGAGCTAGGAAACAGAATATATGAATTGGCTAGGATACGGGAGAGAGGGAGAGTCGATATATGAATTTGTTGATGAATCTTTGGCTTTGGTAAGAAGATGTTTGTTTGTTGGCTATTGGCCGAATGAGGGCTGAGCGGTTTTTATAGCCTTAGACGCTGACCATTTGAACGTGTTCTTTGACAAGTGAATAAAACCATACAATGAGAAGATGGATAATCCATTATATTACAAGGAAGGGTGGTCAAGCCAACGATCTGATTCAAATGCGGACTTGACTAACATTCAAATGCGGACTTTTTCCAATAATGATCCAAAGTATGCATTTGCGGTAACGCGCAAGGTGGACGTAAGCAAAGAGCAATATATATTGCTATAGCTAATATATATCCTACGCAATCTGGATGCATGCCTCCACCTTCTCCACCTTGAGCAACTTATATTTGCGACACATAATATATTTGCTTCTAGAAATAAATAATATACGACTGATAATTAATCTGCCTCTATAAATATTATTATTTGCCTCTAAAATTCTATATATGCAACTAATATATGATGAGCCTCTACATATTATTATTATCTTCCTCTAAAACCTTTATTGTGTTAAAGTATATTTTAATTAAGTTTTTTGGATATTATTTTTGCAATACATATTTTGTAACTGCCGTCATTTTCTAGCCTTAGTATTTTATATAAAAATAAATTTAATTCTTTATAAATTTATTATAAGTTATAGATGGAGATAAAAAATTTCACGACTACATTAATTATTGTAGAATCGACTAAATTCAAATTAATAAATTCTGATATATTTATTTTGTATTTCTTTAAATTAAAGTATATCCTTCTATCATGTCTTTCCCCTAAAATAAATTATTAATGTGTTAAATAATATGAAACAACAAAAAAATTGCCAAAAAAAGAGCTTAGAGGGTTTCGTGACCTCTTCATTGATTTTTTTTATTTTTTGTTTACGTGTCTCTAATTTTTTTATTTTTCTTCTTCTTTATATCAAGTACTAATATATCCAATAGTTTTTGTTTCTCTTTCTAAAATATAAGAATAAGAATCTTCATCCTAGAATTAGTGCCGCATGAACTCCATTCGTCCTCTCCTTCTCCGTCACTACAAGATTTTCTTCTTCCACAAGTCGTCGCCCTCTACCCTTTCCCACAGTAGTTTCCTGTGGTCATCTAAGTTATAATGATATCCGTTGTAGGTCACTTTTTCCCGGTCTCTATCATTATCGCCAAGCAACTTCAAATGATATCGCTGTTACAAACTCAAAGGTAGATAGATAGAATAGTTTGATTCTAAGATCGTTCATTTTGCTTCTTCTAGATTTTTGTTCTATTGATTCTCTACTAATATTGAATGCTTCATCGATTTTTGGAAGCAATAAGTGGAGAGATTAACATAAACGTACAAACAATGTAGTCAAAGTCTCGATTTTAATTTTAAATGCTTAAGGTTTATGAATAAATCTATTCATCCTGATTTTACTACTAAATCTTTGAGCTATAAAATCTCATAAAATCCTAATAAAATCTTTAAAATCTACAATTTTAAAGAATTTCAAAGTTCATTTAACTTGATCAAAATCTGGAAGGTCGAGTTGGATTTTGTCCATGAGTCGGGCCAAGTTCACTTCCCCGACTCAAATTCATGGACAACTAATAAATCCTATGTAACACCCTACCCTATACGTTTTGCCTAATCGTATTGTTTATACAATTGCAGCGGAATTAATCTCGGGTGTTACATTAATTATCAAAATTTACTCAAATAAAATTTTGACATGAATTACTCGTGCAATGGGCTAACAGTTCTTGGAACTTATCCTGCAAAATAATTCATCACAAACATATATACTCACAACCATATGCATTGGCTTTTCTTAGCCATAGCCACACTCTTCATACTCCACAACTGCATACCATACTTATACATACCATAATCGTCACAACTTACACAGTTACACAACATATACACATTTCATCAACTTTCCACACCTGTGGATATCTCACACTACATCAGAAGCTAATATGCACATGAAAAACGTTCTCAAAACATTTTTACCAAAAGGTGTGGATCACTGACCAAAATCCCGAGTAGTAGTCCAAGCACAGAATAGTTGAAGACCATACCTCATCTCGGCTTAAACTCTAGCTCCTCTCCCACCTAACACTTATCTATTGCTGCTGCTGATGATCTGCTTACACATAGCATAAGCAGAGAAGAAGAATAAAAGAGGGTCAGCTCATAGCTGAGTGAGATAATCATAGCATCGTGACTTCATAACAGAGCATACCTCTACCATACATCTAGCAAACAAGCCAAAACACTAGGATCGGACCTCAGCCATCCTCATGTCCCAATGGGCAAAAGACTCAACCACCTTGACTTATGCATATGCATCTTATCATGTTTTACTTATAGGCGCCTGGCTACTCCCATACTAATAACTCTCCCGGGAATACAGACCAAACATCTCGTGGATGTGGTCATATCGGACCTACCACTGCCGGTGTAGTCATATCGGACCTGACACCACTCTGGGTGTGGTCATATCGGACTCAAGACCACTCTGGGTGTGGTCATATCTCATGATGAATCAATGGTCAACACCACATCAGGGGTGTGACATAACATATCATAACGGAGTAATAGCATGGGGAGCCCTAATTACTATGTAATTGACCATGAGACCAAATCACTCTTATTTGGTAATCTTATACATGATCCATATCTCATCTTGCTTAATCATAATTCGTTACTTGCACATGAACTTGACCTGGTCATAATTGGCTCAACATAGGTAAATCAGGAGTCGTATAATTGCACTTCCTCGAGATAAACCCTCGTGAAAGTCATCCTCCTTAAACATCATAATATCACCCTGGGAAGTTTATTTCCCCCACTTGTGGATCCAGATACAACCACAATATCACATCATGTCAAAACACCTGATCGAACAACCATGAAGTCATATCAACGGTTAAGCCACAAATGGCAACATGTATGCAATCATCAACATAAACAAGGTCCATATCGGATAGGGCAAGTCAATAATATCATACAACAATCCATGGTTCATCATCTAGCATAAAAGTCCATACACCCCTAATCATGCCATTCTAATTCACCTAGGTCAATTCTAAACATCAATATAATTATCGTGATACGACAAACCCGGTATGCCTTGCTAATCCCTCACCAGTTCTGGTCGTTCAAACACAGGTTCTACCTTCTCGTACTAAAACGTCAATTTCACGAACGAAACCCGAATTAAAATCCGAGACCATCCTAATATCCCCTGCAGTATCCCCGTCAATATTAGTTCTATGCTCCGGGTCAAATTCTTGATAAAAACACATCAAACCCTGGCCGGAGCTAAATTCAGCGATTTGAACCCTGACCTAAATAATTGCCGAAATTCAGGGATTAGAACTAGAGGATTGATTACCTCGCTGCAGGAAGCTCGTATATAAAATTTGGGCTCAATCCGGCTTCCGGATACTCCGAAACCCTAATTTGGCTTATCGGGAATTCAAGAAATTCCTGAACCAAAAACTCGTTTTAAAGCTCTAAATCGATAAACTATGATGTATAGATGGATTAGGCGTTACTTACGGGATTTTTGGATCAGTAGAGCTCAAGAATCGAGCTATGAAATTTTTCCCCGAGCTCCCCTGTTCTGCGTTCGGTTTCTTCTTCTCTCGGTAATGAAATGATATGGGAGAAAGAAATGGGACAGAAGTAATGAGAAATTGAGAGGTGGGGGTTTCTGACGTGTGTATGTAAATGTAATGGGCCGCTTACTTTCCTTTTATATATATATATATATATATATATATATATATATATATATATATATATATATATATATATAATACATATACTTATCCGATCGATCGATAATCCGATTTTTGTCGAAATACTGTCAAAATGTTCGATTAAATCGTGAAATTTTCTAGCGAAAGTAATACAATTTTAGCCGAAACGGGATGTTACGTCCTAACCGGACAGAAGACCCTCAATTGTCCTCCTCTCATCTTCTTCTGCACGCTCATACCAACCAAAAACTCACCTCCTGTTGTTTGTTCCCTATCGATGACTTCCTCCATCAACCTCCCAATTAGTTTTTTGCTTGTTCCAACACCACCCTTGCAATTAGCTCATTGTCTTCCAAACCTTCAATTAGCTCATTGTCTTCCAAACCTTCAGTGCCACCATCCCGAACCTTGTCATCGCGTTTGTCCTTTGCTACTGCTATCGTTCGCTAGTGGCATTGTCTACGTGATGTATAACTCATAGCTTATCTGGAGGCAATATAGAAAGATTTTCAACATATATTTGAAGATATCGAATTTGATGATGAAAGAACTGGTAAAGATTAGGAAGCCAATGAAACTGGGGATGCACAAGTGCTCAATGAAAAAGGGAATGCACCAATCAATTATTTGCCTTTAAGAGATGATTGCGATCAAGGAAATATGATTGGTGTTGAATGCACTTCGAGTGAACCTGAGAATAATGATATCATTGCCTAAGCAAATAGACAAGGATTCTATGAGAATGAGAGAAACGGTGAGGGTGATAATGTGAGATGTAAAGGACTTAAGGTTAATATTTGATCCTAATTATCTTATGTATTGGTACTACTATCTGGTGTTTTAAGTATCAGTGTTAATATGAATATTAAAATCTTACAATTTTTCGATTTTAATTTACGATTCTGATTTTACCTTAGTTTTTTATTTTATATAAAATAACGAATTTGACTGTTTTGGTACAAACACCAGAAAATATTTTTTTTATATAATAGTATGGGTATAAAGTGTGTTTGTAACAATAAAGTCTTTTTTGAACCAAAGCAAAGCATTCAAAAATTATCCAAAATAACTTGCCGGAAAATAGTCGGAGCCTCGTCGGAGCCTCGTCGGAGGGTCGCCCTAGCAATGTAGAATCGCTCTGAGCGACCCAAAATGCCGTCGAAGGGGCATCTAGGGATGAGAAGATTGGGTCTAGTGGTGGTTTTGAATTTAGAAGTCAGAAATATAGTTTTTGGCAAAAAAACAATGGCGAGTTTTCAAACTCCGGATAAGGGCAGAAGTACTGGCAAAGGGAGAGGAAAACATGCTCGGATTTTTGATGGGAGTTCTACTATAGCAGACGACCAAAAAATATGGGCAGAAAAGCAAGGTCTTGTTTTCAGCTTTTCCACCCGTGTTTTTGGTGTCGAGCCTCAAAACCAGGATGAGATGAAAAACACGGGGAGGTCACATTTTGCCCTAAATTACTCATGTTTTTGCTTACGAGAGCATATTTCAAAAATGGGAAAAACACAAGCATGTGGGAGAAAACACGGCCCGTGTTTTAGTGATTTTGTGCTTGTTTTTACTTATGTGACTTGACATGGAATTGGGCAAAACACGGGCGAGCCAATTGAAAACACGACCCATTTTTTCTCCTTTTTGGCTCGTGTTTTGGTGACGAGCACTGGGACCAAGAAGTAGGGACAATAAGGGCAAAGGCGTCAGAAACACGGTTGTGTTTTGGGCCAGCGATGACCGTGTTTTGCCTCATAAGACCACAATTTGCATGTTTTTCAACTGTTCAACACATCCAAGTCCCGAACTCGAAAAACCACACGACCATTGACAAAAATATGACAGCCGAAGCCACAAAATTGACTCAAGACTGATTCAAAACACACAACTAGCGCTTCTTTTACGTCGTTAGCTGGACGAAGTGATAGGACTAAGGATCCTCGAGGAGTAGCACATCCTTATTGTGGGTCACATTGTCGCCCAAATACAGCTTTAGACAATATCTATTGACCTTGAACGTCCCGTTTAGAGGGTGAGAGATTTACACCATGCCACATGAGAAGACTTGGATACCATGAACAGTCATGACCACCTGGACTCTAGCTTTCTAGGAAACAGCCATAGGCAAGAGTTATAGAGGATAACTCGATCGCCAGGCTAGAATTTCTTGACCTTCTTCAAAAGAGCATCGTGAAGACGCTTCGTTCTCTCTTTATGTAGTCATGTGTTCTCATAATCATAGTACCTCCATTCTCAAACTCTAGAACCTGTAGCTTTCATTCATTCCTTGAACAATGGCATCAAGATCAAGAAACTTAAGGGCTCACAAGGTCTTATGCTCTATCTCAACTAGCAAATGGCAAGTCGTGCCATTGACAAGACTATATGGTGAAGTACCTACAGGCGTCTTATAAGCCAAGAGATAGATCCACAGAGCATTATCGAGATTGGAGGATCAGTACTGCAAGGACTGATCCACCGTCTTTTCTAGAATGCGCTTCCACACCCAATTTGTCAACTCGACTTAGCCACACACTTGAGGGTGGTAAGCATGAAACCTTATGAGTACACCATAGCGAGGGAAGAGCTTATCAAATTGGCCCTATAAGTGGGTGCTTCTATAGCTAATGATGGATGTAGGGGTCCCAAATCGGGAGAAGAGCTGCTCAGAAATGCACAAACACTCCTAGCATCATTGGTGGCCAAAGCTTGTGTTTCAGCCCACTTCGAGACATAATCAACAGCAACGAGGAAATATTTGTGACCAAAAGAAGGAAGGAAGGGACACATGAAATCGCTGCTCTGAACATAAAAAATTTCAAAAATAATAAATGTGTTATGGAGCATCTCATTCCGGGTAGAAATGTGAAAGGAAAACTGGCATTAGTCACTGACTCGCACTAAACTACACCACAAATTAATCCCGACTAGAGCCCAAGTTTTTAAACTCTAGTCAGGTGCAGTATCGAGCAAGTATTTAAAATGTCAACCCGGGCAGGTCCATGTACCTCTACTTCAATCGCTTAAGTTGTTATCTAGCAAAACGGTTTTGGGGTTTTGTAAACTAAGAAAACTTCTAACTACACAAGCAAAGAAAAGTAAATAAAGGAAAATTCTAACTAAGGGAGCTTCACCCAGGAGTTGCTTCCCCCTAAATAGCTACCATGACTCGTTGGATTAAATGGAGTCGTGTGGCGCAGGTGGTTGTGAACCACGGGGGTGAGCAACTAGTGGTCGATTTGTCACGGAATCAATTCACTAGCGATCGATTTGTCACGGGATCGATCCACTCACCAAGTCTAGGGGAACCATTAGAATGAGCAACTAGTGATCCATTTGTCACGGGATGGATTCACTAGAGGTCGATTTGTCACTGGATCGATCCTCTCACTCAGTCTCTAGTGGTTGCCTAGGTCTCTCCCTCAGATGGAGTTTGAGCGGCTTAATCACAACCAACCTAGATGCAAACTTGAGTCAAGGAGGATGCTCATCTCTAACCTAGATAGTAGGCACAAAGTGCCCAAGAAAACCAAGCTTGTCAAACCTACCTAAAAAGGTGTGGTTTTTCTCTATTCTAGGTTGGGCAAGCACACAAGATTTGGAAAGCACAACTAAGCAGGATTACAAATTTGATCTCAAGATCTTCTTCTTCTTCTAGGATTGAATCCTTGTCTTCAAGTTCCACCCAAGCCTCCAATGAAGCTCCAAGATCACTCTAGCACTCTCTCTCTCTCTCTCTCTCTCTCTCTCTCTCTCTCTCACTAGAACTCTCCTTTGGTGTTTTTGGGCAAATCCTAGAGAAGGAATTGAATATCTCTCCAAAAACCACCTCCCCTTTCTCTCTCCCCGCTACTGTCTTCATATTTGCACGAAAGTGATCAGTTCGCGGACTCGTTGGTCAGTTCACGGCCGTGAACACCTAAACGGGTCTGGGAACTCAGTGTCGTCCAAAACGCGCCGCACAAAGTTGGGGTGATTGCGCCACCTTGGATTATAAGTATTGTTATAAGGTTTGTTGCCCCCATGAGCATTGGCGATGAAGTATAGCTATTCATATGGAGTAGTAGCCTCCATCATTGCTTGACAGTCGTCTAGTGCATGGTTGGTGCTAGAACACCAATCGCATAGCATAGCTTGAGATGTAGACCGGTTCCCAAATGGACGTGAGTTCCTCGCCACCATCTTAATAATATTATCAAGCTTACAGACAAGGGCTTGGTCTAGTGGTAATACCACTAGCCTAGAACCTAGAGGTCCCAAGTTCAAATCCTTTGAGTAGTACCTTAATCACACATACAAAAAAAAAAAATCACACTTATAAAAAAATAAGATTATCAAGCTTTGCCTCTATGTAGAGATGGCAAATGGATTGGATTCATGGGTTGGTGGATTGGATTGGTGGATCCATGGATCAAATGGGTTGGTGGATTGATCTAGAATCCAAATGACATCCAAAGTTTGACCAAAATATAAATTCTTAAACGTTTTTGTCGTCCTAAGTTTGGCGAAATCGGAAAAAAGCTCATTCAGGGTAGCTAACGTCGCTTTATCGAGATAAAGGCAGGAACAAACCGCCTGTGGCATTTTGCGGCTTGCAAGATCTCGAAAAGTTATGTTGGAATAAAAAAAAAATCGATACGATTGGATAACTGAGCACAAAGTTACGTTTATTTGAAATTTCGACTTAATAGGGCCTCCAATCACGGAATTGAATATCATTTCATCCAAATAATGAACTACTCATTATCCAGCCCCCTTCCTTCCACAAGTTTACTGACTTCAATATGGATAACAGAGCACAATCCATCAATTGGAAACATGAAGAATCACAAGGAACGACCAATTAAGAGCCAAGCAACTCTCCACCTACATCCCAATAGAAGATACTTGTCAATTGTCATGAATTAGGAAAAATCGAATGGACGAAATTGTTCTACCATCGAGCTGGGAAGATAATTTTCGAGGCACTCAAAGATGTTGTCTCGAGCTGCCAGAAATCCGCATGACATTAGGATTCCGAGTTGGATTCGGATTACTTGTATAATTTAGTTTCCTTCCTGAATTAGTTTAGTTTCCATTAGTGTTTAGGTTTGTTTAAGCTTGTTTATGCCTTTAAAAGCCCTCATTCATGTATTGTGAAGTTCAGAGTTGATTTATGAAGATAACCCCAAAATTCCCAACGTTTTGAGTTGTGAAGTTGTCTTGTTTTGGTTGCGATCAAATTAAGCTTGCTGAATATTGGCCTATTAATTGAGCAAACCCCCTCGATTACATCGAAGGCGACCTCATAACGATCGAGCACTCTTCCTGGTGTAAGAGTTCCCTTTCGTTTCCATCGAAACCCCATTCAAACAAGCTTACCCAAGCTCTTTGGAATACCTTGTTCTTGTGTTCTCGAACAAGGAATTTTATTCCTTTGATTGAGCTATGCAATTATGATCCAAGAAGGCATCATTGTGAGGCGACTAGTGAAGGAAGAACCAGAGACAAAGAGATTCCTAAAGAATTTGTTAGGGTTTGGTAAGAAAGATATGGAAAGCAATAATTAAATGTACAATAATCACATGTGGAAATCTTATGTCTGTTTGATAATCAGAATCGGTCTTAATCGTTTCTATGAAATCATTTACCTATTGGTCCATATATCACCACTTCACTAAACAATAGGTATTGATTCAAGCAATAAATCATATATTCGAACATTAATGTCATGCATCCACTAACCATAATGTTTTATCAATCAAAATATGAAGTTGTAAGTGCTTAGACTTAATATGATAGTTAAGGCTGCTCTTATTCACCGCAGGAGCACACACCTTAGGTTTTGATGATTCTGCGTCTAGCCTTGTATCCCCTCCTATGGACTCAGAATTCGATACTATTGACAATGTGACGTTTCTTGCTTCAAACTCTCCGCAACAGCACAACGTATTTGATGTAATGATGAAGTTGGAAAGGAGTGTTCCCCTGAATGCATCATTGTTATTCAGAACCCGAGATTAACTTCTCTTATGTCGAAACATCAAACAAACATAACTTTGTGCTCGCGTACCCGATCGTAGCGAGTTTTTTGATTCCGCTTAACTTTCCGAGATCTTATATGGCGAAACTTCTGCAGGCGGTTTGGTCCCACTTTTGTCCTAGAAAAACGTCGTTTGTTTCCACGAATGAACTTTTTTCCGATCGATTTCGCCGAACTTTGGACGACTATAACTTTAGGCTCCGCACTTCGAACGTCATGAATTTTTTTTTAATTTCGCGTAACTTTAGAAGGACTACAACTTTTACATGGAAGGAATTTTCAAAACAGGAATTATTTCGGGATATAGGGGATTTTGGGAATAGCTTTACCTTCACTTTTCACAAATCCAAGTACATTCAGAAATTATGAATATGATAAAAATTGTAGTCCTTGAAAAGTTAGACGAAATCAAAAAAAAAATCATGACATTCGGATTGTGGAGAACAAAGTTATAGTCGTCCAAAGTTTGGCGAAATCGGATAAAAGCTCGTTAGGGGTAGCTAACGTCGTTTTATCGGGACGAAGGCCGGACCAGACCGCCTGTGGCAGTTTGCGGCTTGCAAGATCTCGAAAAGTTATGTTGGAATAAAAAAAATCGCTATGATCGGATACTTGAGCACAAAGTTACGTTTGTTTAATATTTCGACTTAATAGGGCCTCCAATCGCGGAATTGAATATCATTTCATCCAAATAATGAACTCCTCATTATCCAGCCACCTTTCTTCCACAAGTTTACTGACTTCAATATGGATAACAGAGCACAATCCATCATATGGAAACATGAAGAATCACAAGGAACGACCAATTGAGAGCCAAGCAACTCTCCACCTCTAATACACGAAATAGAAGATACTTGTCAATTGTCATGAATTAGGTCAAATCGAATGGACGAAATTGTTCTACCATCGCCTCTACACCCCAATCTGAAAAGGCGGATATCGAGATCGTACTCTCGAAAGAAGGGAAACAACCATGAACTTTGAGGATATTAATCTGGGCTATTCGATGCTACTAACCTTCTTGGATTGCTCGAATCCTACGAGATCGATTAATGCTAGAGATTTGGGGATTTATAGGATTAGTTTGGAGCAATGGATCTAGGGATTTTGGATCTTTTATAGAGAAAGCGAGAGTGAAGAAAGGTAGATGAGATCTGATTAGAGCGCTAGCTTTGGGGAACTGCTGGCTGCCTTCCTCACACCATCGACCCCAACACTGCTCGGTGACTCAATGTATTGGATCTTCCTGGGAGAAGGATAACGCCATTTTTCTTTCTTATGGAGTTGGATTGCGTTTTTTTTCTACGCGAGAGCGATTAGATGAGAGAGAGACAGAGGGGAGGGGTCATCACTAATGTTCTAATAGAATAAATATCTTTTCCAAAAAATAATATTTTATGTCACTACTTACATTGTCACCAAAACGACATTTAACATATGTAAAGATAAACTGCGCCACATAAAACAATGAACTAAAGGTGACGTTGGACTGCATCACAGGAAAGATTTATTTCGTCACGAATAGTTTTTTGCTAGGTCTGACAAAAAATTTAAGCTTTTTGTGACAAGCAGTAAATTTCGTCACACAAAATGTACATTATGTGACGAAATTTGACCCATCACAGAATATTTTTTCACAAAAGAGTAACTTTGTTGTACTGTCGGAAATAAGCTCGTTTGGGGTAGCAAACGACATTTTTTCCAGAAGAAGGCGAGATCAAACCGCCTACGGCAGTTTGCGGCTTGCAAGATCTCGAAAAGTTATGCGGAATCAAAAAATATCTCGCTACGATCGGATACCGGAGCACAAAGTTACGTTTGTTTGAAGATTCGACTAAAGTAGGATGAAAAAAAAAATATATACATACAAACAGCTGCTTCTCGGCGTAGTTTATTAGACCGCCACGCCCCAATGCGGTTTTCAGTGAAAAAGGCACCCTCCCCAAGCGGTTTTCGGGAAATGTGGTGTTTTGGGAGTTTTTCGGAAATTGGTGGTATTTTTGAATTTTTTTATTAAGTGGTGTTTCTGGAAAAGTTCACCGTACTAGGGAAAACAATCAGAATTTAAGAAAGAAAAAAAGCTCTAGAATAAAAATAACCGTAATACAGTCCATTCTATAACTTTAATGGCATAATTAACCCTTGATCCTATTTGCACAGGAATACATCTTTAAAATTGATAATCAAGATACCACAATAAAAGCGCTCAACTGGATAAGGATCGTTATCTCTACAATCAAATGAGGGTGGTAGATTTTGCATCCAATCAGTCCCAGTTCAGTGGAGATTTATAATAAGCAAGAATTTCTAGTAGCGCGATGTAGCTAGTGTTAGGAACAGAATGATTCAAACACATCATTTTGCTCGCATTTTCGAAGAATTTTTCTTGTGACACGTAGGGTTTTGTTGATTACCGAGATTAATTATATGTTAATAAAAGATAATGAGCGTCTAGCAATGCACGTCGAGGATTCGGTAAGATCTATCTAGGATCGCCACAATTACGAAATTAAAGGATTGAATTTGGGAAAATGACTTATGAAATTTGTGAATTGGTAGTAGTGGGATATTAACTAGTTATCATTTTAAGGATCCGAAATGAAACATTAGCATATAACCAATGAAATTATAAAAATTGGATAAGTCATTTTAATAATATACAAATACAAATGAAACAATGTTTATGAGAGGGTACTAGGCTGATTACGTACATAATAGGAAATTTAAGACAATAAATAAATGAATATTTGTGCATAAGGGAAGGGAAGGGAAGAGGTAATCAGTTGGCAACCGAATCTGTTGCACCAAAAAGCAGATGGTTGTGATTGTGGCCTCCATCAACTATCAAACTCAATCCGCTCACGTATTTTGCATCGTCACTGGCCAAGTATAAGGCAGCCCGAGCAACATCCTCGGGTTCGAGGATAGCCCGTCTCAAGTTTCCAGCGGCGGACATGAATTCCTCAGCAGCCTTCTTGTCCATTTGCATGCCGCTTGTGACCATGGGAGTGGCCACTCCATAGGGAGAAATAGTGTTGACCCTGATGCCGTACTTGCCCAGCTCCACGGTCAAGTTGTTGTTGAACCCCAAAATAGCATGCTTGGAAGCCTTGTATGCGTAAGACAAGTCGCCACTTATAGAAGCGGCAACGCTGCCGGTGAACAAGATGCAACCTTTCCTTGCGGGAATCATAACCCTGGCGGCGTGTTTGGCTCCGAGGAAGGATCCGAAGAGGTTGATTTCAAGCACCTTCTTGAAGTCGGCGTTGTCCGAGTTTAAGATGGTGGTGTCGAGGTTACCTCCGATTCCAGCGTTGTTGTACATGATGTCTAGCTGGCCGTACCTTGACACTGCTGTATCAACGACATTCTCAAAGTTAGAATCACTTGTAACGTTTCATGGATTGATCAAGAAGTTAGTTTCACAAGGTAGAAAGAATCTGAATTTTGGTTAAGTCTTTTATGTGTTTCATTGTACCAACTTTGGAGGCTTGGTTCGATCAAGTCATTCAATGAAAATTTGAGTTTGATGGCTTGTTTTTGAAGATGGAGTAAACCTGTGCAAGATGGAAGGCTTATAAGTTCCAATTGAAGTATGGAAGGCCATGATTGAAGCTCTCCAAGTTGCCAAATTAAAACCGAGAATCTGCCATTTTTGGCTAGGGCAAATAGCGAGATCAAGGTGCCAAATTTGGAACTTAATAGCTGGAGTTTGGGACACAAGCAGAGACTAATTCGAGTTGCCATGGAAAGAAGAGTACTTACTAAACCAAGGGCAGGAATTGGATGAAGACGAATGGCCTGGGAAGATAATTTTCGAGGCACTCAAAGATGTTGTCTCGAGCTGCCAGAAATCCGCATGACATTAGGATTCCGAGTTGGATTCGGATTACTTGTATAATTTAGTTTCCATTAGTGTTTAGGTTTGTTTAAGCTTGTTTATGCATTTAAAAGCCCTCATTCATGTATTGTGAAGTTCAGAGTTGATTTATGAAGATAACCCCAAAATTCCCAACGTTTTGAGTTGTGAAGTTGTCTTGTTTTGGTTGCGATCAAATTAAGCTTGCTGAATATTGGCCTATTAATCGAGCAAACCCCCTCGATTACATCGAAGGAGACCTCATAACGATCGAGCACTCTTCCTGGTGTAAGAGTTCCCTTTCGTTTCCATCGAAACCCCATTCAAACAAGCTTACCCAAGCTCTTTGGAATACCTTGTTCTTGTGTTCTCGAACAAGGAATTTTATTCCTTTGATTGAGCTATGCAATTATGATCCAATAAGAAGGCATCATTGTGAGGCGACTAGTGAAGGAAGAACCAGAGACAAAGAGATTCCTAAAGGATTTGTTAGGGTTTAGTAAGAAAGATATGGAAAGCAATAATTAAATGTACAATAATCACATGTGGAAATCTTATGTCTGTTTGATAATCAGAATCGGTCTTAATCGTTTCTATGAAATCATTTACCAATTGGTCCAGATATCACCACTTCACTAAACTACGTCGGGAAGCAGCGGTTCATGTGCAAACCCCCCCCCCCCCCCACCCCCTATGCAACAGTTTGTATGGATATTTTATTTCAATCCAATCTTATGTCGAAACATCAAACAAACATAAATTTGTGCTCGCGTACCCGATCGTAGCGTGTTTTTTATTCCGCTTAACTTTCCGAGATCTTGCATGGCGAAACTTCTGCAGGCGGTTTGGTCCCGCTTTTGTCCTAGAAAAACGTCGTTTGTTTCCCCGAACGAGCTTTTTTCCGATCGATTTCGTCAAACTTTGGACGACTATAACTTTAGGCTCCGCACTTCGAACGTCATGAATTTTTTTTTAATTTCGCGTAACTTTAGAAGGACTACAACTTTTACATGGAAGGAATTTTCAAAACAGGAATTATTTCTGGATATACGGGATTTTGGGAATAGCTTTACCTTCACTTTTCACAAATCCAAGTACATTCAGAAATTATGAATATGATAAAAATTGTATTCCTTGAAAAGTTAGACGAAATCAAAAAAAAAAATCATGACATTCGGATTGCGGAGAACAAAGTTATAGTCGTCCAAAGTTTGGCGAAATCGGATAAAAGCTCGTTCGGGGTAGCTAAAGTCGTTTTATCGGGACGAAGGCAGGACCAGGCCGCCTGTGGCAGTTTGCGGCTTGCAAGATCTCGAAAAGTTATGTTGGAATAAAAAAAAATCGCTACGATCGGATACCTGAGCACAAAGTTACGTTTGTTTAATATTTCGATTTAATAGGGCCTCCAATCGCGGAATTGAATATCATTTCATCCAAATAATGAACTCCTCATTATCCAGCCACCTTCCTTCCACAAGTTTACTGACTTCAATATGGATAACAGAGCACAATCCATCAAATGGAAACATGAAGAATCACAAGGAACGACCAATTGAGAGCCAAGCAACTCTCCACCTCTAATACACGAAATAGAAGATACTTGTCAATTGTCATGAATTAGGTCAAATCGAATGGACGAAATTGTTCTACCATCGCCTCTACACCCCAATCTGAAAAGGCGGATATCGAGATCGTACTCTCGAAAGAAGGGAAACAACCATGAACTTTGAGGATATTAATCTGGGCTAATCGATGCTACTAACCTTCTTGGATTGCTCGAATCCTACGAGATCGATTAATGCTAGAGATTTGGGGATTTATAGGATTAGTTTGGAGCAATGGATCTAGGGATTTTGGATCTTTTATAGAGAAAGCGAGAGTGAAGAAAGGTAGATGAGATCTGATTAGAGCGCTAGCTTTGGGGAACTGCTGGCTGCCTTCCTCACACCATCCACCCCAACACTGCTCGGTGACTCAAAGTATTGGATCTTCCTGGGAGAAGGATAACGCCATTTTTCTTTCTTCTGGAGTTGGATTGCGTTTTTTTCTACGCGAGAGCGATTAGATGAGAGAGAGACAGAGGGGAGGGGTCATCACTAATGTTCTAATAGAATAAATATCTTTTCCAAAAAATAATATTTTATGTCACTACTTACATTGTCACCAAAACGACATTTAACATATGTAAAGATAAACTGCGCCACATAAAACAATGAACTAAAGGTGACGTTGGACTGCATCACATGAAAGATTTATTTCGTCGCGAATAGTTTTTTGCTAGGTCTGACAAAAAATTTAAGCTTTTTGTGACAAGCAGTAAATTTCGTCACACAAAATGTACATTATGTGACGAAATTTGACCCATCACAGAATATTTTTTCACAGAAGAGTAACTTTGTTGTACTGTCGGAAATAAGCTCATTTGGGGTAGCAAACGACATTTTTTCCAGAAGAAGGCGAGATCAACCCGCCTACGGCAGTTTGCGGCTTGCAAGATCTCGAAAAGTTATGCGGAATCAAAAAATATCTCGCTACGATCGGATACCGGAGGACAAAGTTACGTTTGTTTGAAGATTCGACTAAAGTCGGATGAAAAAAAATAGGGCTAATACCACTACAACACCCGAACTATGACGAAAAAGAAGGGTGAAGGTTGAATCCAAATAATAAAGGAGAAGGAAGACCCAAAGAGGGGTTGTGAAATTTTTTCATTTGGGCGGGCAATTGAAAATGAAAATTGATGGTTGGGCGGGCCTTTGAAATTTTTAAGGAGCCAAATAATTGAGGTAGAGAGCTGAGCGCCACAGATTTAAGGAGCCAAAAAATTTGTTAAATTAATTTTAACTGTGGCGTTGGAAACCGAATCAAGTAACGAAATATCTGTCGGTTCCAACTGACAAAAATCTAAACCGACGTAAATAGTTTGAGATTTGTGTCGCTCATAGGTTGAACCAACACAAATCTAAAAAAATTAGTGTCGTTTAATTAAACGACTCCAATCACCGACACGAATTCTTATATTTGTGTCGGTTAAATGAACTGACACAAAGCAAACGACGCAAATCATATTTTTCTTGTAGTGTTCGTGTATATATATATATACTTAATTTGTTTGAAAAAACTAGTCAAAATGTTAAATCAATTTGTATGACTTGCAAACTTGTTATGTAATTAATCATAATTGGTAAAGTACACTAGCTAATAGTAATGGTGATATCAATATTTGCAACCAAAAGACACCATTAATTGTTTACTTGATATTTTAGTATTAATTCAGTAGTAATTGGATTAAAATATCTTGTTTAGTATAACAATGCAAATCTAGTATTTGGCGTGTGGTATTTGGCAAAAGCGAAGTGATAAAAGAGTTATTTCGAAATAACTCATTGCCAAAATAACTTCAGTAAACTATTGCCAAACGAGTTATTTGTAAAATTGTTCGAATTATCCTAAAAATTGAACCATTAAAGATTAACTATCAAATTTAGTAAAATTATTGTGACTTCAATCATAACTTACTCAATAACATATATCCTATACACTTAGCCTTACCCTCAATCAACAATATTAAGTTAGTATATGTTGTTGATTGTATACCCTAAGGCCTAAACCATCAATACATTATACACTAACCACATGTCATATACCCTATACCCTAACCATATATCCTATACTCTACACCACATACATTGTACCCTAACCACGTACCATAAACATAAATTAAAAAAGGATCTCCTACCGTTAAAGACTTCAAATGACTTCAAGTGAACATATGTTAATAAAAAACTTAGAACCGTCAAAACCATCAATATCTTATACCCTAACCATATACGCCCTAAACCATCTGTATCTTATACCCTATACTCTAACCATAAACTTTATACCCTAAACAACGAACCGTCAAAGATTACTTATCAAGTTTAGTATAATTGTTGTAACTAATGGCTAATTTATTTATTATCCCATAAACAATTACATATATATTAGCCTGCAAAGCATATAAGAATAAATTTAACTAATCATGCCCTCCATATAAAAGTTAAAGATTCATATTTCAAAGGCTAAAATTTTGAAAAACCAAAAAATTGAAAACACCAAATTTGTTTCCTACAATTGGTACTTCATCACTTTCGATTTTGGTTAAACAAAAGGCAAGAAATTTCTCTATTGTAGAGCTACAAAAGAAATGAGTGAGTTTAAACAAAAGATAACAATTTATTACTATAAATAAAGACGAAAGTGCATTGCATAACAAAACTTACTAGGTTGAGATGGTAAGAAATTCTTCTTGCAACTGAATGATCACTGGTTCGAATTTGTATATACCCCTACTCGAAAAAAAATTCTCCAAACCAAGGGGGGTGCACCCCCCTCCTCTCCAAGTGGCTCCGCCACTGTATGTGATGTTTTGTGAATGATTTAAGTGTTGTTGAATTTTTACTATGTTGAATTTAAGTTGATGTTATTTAAGTGTGTTGGAGTTGAAGTAGTGTTGCATTTCTTTATGTTGGATTGAGCATAAGTATAATATAATTACATTTTTCATATTTCCGAGCTAAACCGGGTGACCCATTGACCCATGACCCACTAGCTCGTCCGGGTCCGGGTCGACCCGCGGTTTGACAACCTTGCTTCCCACAAATCAAAACCACCAAAATACCACTTGTTTCTTTTCTACAAATTCAAAGTACCAAATTTCCCTCTTCTTTCTCTTCCCAAGAAGTTGAATACACCAAAATTTCCCTATTCTTTTAAAAACATCAAATACATTACATTACTTTATTTATATTTAATTAATAATTTTATTGAATAGTTAAGTTAACCAAAAGTTTAATTTATATATTATATTAATATTGTCCATGATTTTAATTATTAATTCTTAATTATTAATATTGACATTATGCTGATTTTATATTTTATATTTACTTTTTTAATTTTGTTAAAGAACTTAGTGTTCAAGTGACATTCATGTTTCAATTTTTGTAATTTTCTTAAAATACATAATATCAAGTGAGTTTCATATTTTTTAAATTCCCTATACGAAATGAAAAAATAATTTTACTTAAGTTTGGAATGAAAAACTTTATTTTGAAAAATTATGTATTGTATATTATAATAATTATTCAAGTGGATTAGATGAAGTTCAGGTTGAGTCGGTCGGGTTACGGGTTAGTCGGGTTAGGGTCAATCGGGTTGCGGGTTAATCGGGTTGCGGGCCAGTCGGGTTGCGGGCCAATCGGGTTCGGGTTAATCGGGTTGCGGGTCAGTCGGGTTGCAGGTTAGTTGGGTTGCGGGTCAATCGGGTTGCGGGTCGAGCGGGTTACGGGTTGTTGACTTTTAGTCAATTCGGGTTGTGGTCGGGTTGCGGGTCGGGTTGATCGGGCGGGTTAATCGGGTCGGGCTATGTTTTGACACCTATAGACGTACGTAAGCCAATACCTGAATTATTTGGCTGCCTTCTTTGTTCACGAAGCCGTCACAACTGGGTGTTCAAAAATTCAACCAATATCCATCAAAAAAAAATCCAACCCATACACACGCTTCATAATAATTATATTAAAAAAAAACCTTGCGTTAGAGACCTTCTACTTGTATAAGAAAATTACGCGATATACGTGGTTTTCTCGACCATCAACCCGTTCAGACTTGTCTACGCTCGTTATAAAGTCTTCTTAACCTGTTGTTTGCCTACCTTTCATTACCATGCACAATGGAGGAATAGTTCTCCATATTTTTCAGAGTTCCGTACATCATCGGGTCGGCTGTACCTCCCATGCGTTTACAAGGCCGACTACAACCCTAGCTCAACTTGTGGACTATATCCTAGTAACCTTGTCTACGTGATGTATAACTCAAAGCTTATCTGGAGGGCAATGTAGAAAGATTTTGAACGTATATTTAAAGATATCGAATCTGATGACGAATGAATTGCTGAAGATTAGGAAGCCAATAAAACTGAGGATGATCAAGTGCTCAATGAAGAAGGGAATGCACCAATCAATTATTTACCTTTGAGAGATATGATTGTGAACATGGAAATATGATTGGTGTTAAATGTACTTCGAGTGAACCTGAGAATACTGATATCAGTGCCTAAGCAAATAGACAAGGATTCTATGAGAATGAGAGAGACGGTAAGGGTGATAATGTGACATGTAAAGGACTTATATGTTAATATTTGATCCGAATTGATATGATCCCAAATTGCTTAACCTTTGAGCTTTCATGGATTGATCAAGAAGTTAGTTTCACAAGGCAGAAAGAATCTGAATTTTGGTTAAGTCTTTTATGTGTTTCATGTTACCAACTTTGGAGGCTTGGTTCGATCAAGTCATTCAATGAAAATTTGAGTTTGATGGCTTGTTTTTGAAGATGGAGTAAACCTGTGCAAGATGGAAGGCTTATAAGTTCCAATTGGAGTATGGAAGACCATGATTGAAGCTCTCCAAGTTGCCAAATTAAAACCGAGAATCTGCCATTTTTGGCTAAGGCAAATAGCGAGATCAAGGTGCCAACTTTGGAACTTAATAGCTGGAGTTTGGGACACAAGCAGAGACTAATTCGAGTTGCCATGGAAAGAAGAGTACTTACTAAACCAAGGGCAGAAATTGGATGAAGACGAATGGCCTGGGAAGATAATTTTCGAGGCACTCAAAGATGTTGTCTCGAGCTGCCAGAAATCCGCATGACATTAGGATTCCGAGTTGGATTCGGATTACTTGTATAATTTAGTTTCCTTGCTGAATTAGTTTAGTTTCCATTAGTGTTTAGGTTTGTTTAAGCTTGTTTATGCCTTTAAAAGCCCTCATTCATGTATTGTGAAATTCAGAGTTGGTTTATGAAGATAACCCCAAAATTCCCAACGTTTTGATTTGTGAAGTTGTCTTGTTTTGGTTGCGATCAAATTAAGCTTGCTGAATATTGGCCTATTAATCAAGCAAACCCCCTCGATTACATCGAAGGCGACCTCATAACGATCGAGCACTCTTCCTGGTGTAAGAGTTCCCTTTCGTTTCCATCGAAACCCCATTCAAACAAGCTTACCCAAGCTCTTTGGAATACCTTGTTCTTGTGTTCTCGAACAAGGAATTTTATTCCTTTGATTGAGCTATGCAATTATGATCCAAGAAGGCATCATTGTGAGGCGACTAGTGAAGGAAGAACCAGAGACAAAGAGATTCCTAAAGGATTTGTTAGGGTTTGGTAAGAAAGATATGCAAAGCAATAATTAAATGTACAATAATCACATGTGGAAATCTCATGTCTGTTTGATAATCAGAATCGGTCTTAATCGTTTCTATGAAATCATTTACCAATTGGTCCAGATATCACCACTTCACTAAACAATATGTATTGATTCAAGCAATAAATCATATATTCGAACATTAATGTCATGCATCCACTAACCATAATGTTTTATCAATCAAAATATGAAGTTGTAAGTGCTTATCCCCTCCTATGGACTCAGAATTCGATACTATTGACAATGTGACGCTTCTTGCTTCAAACTCTCCGCAACAGCACAACGTATTTGATGTAATGATGAAGTTGGAAAGGAGTGTTCCCCTGAATGCATCATTGTTATTCAGAACCCGAGATTAACTTCTCTAGGAACAAATAATGATAAACTACGTCGGGAAGCAGCGGTTCAT
Organism: Linum tenue; assembly: GCA_946122785.1. NCBI lineage: Eukaryota > Viridiplantae > Streptophyta > Magnoliopsida > Malpighiales > Linaceae > Linum > Linum tenue. The sequence continues at coordinate 20,767,696 of CAMGYJ010000003.1, read as the reverse complement.
GTGCAAACCCCCCCCCCCACCCCCTATGCAACAGTTTGTATGGATATTTTATTTCAATCCAATCTTATGTCGAAACATCAAACAAACATAACTTTGTGCTCGCGTACCCGATCGTAGCGAGTTTTTTATTCCGCTTAAGTTTCCGAGATCTTGCATGGCGAAACTTCTGCAGGCGGTTTGGTTCCGCTTTTGTCCTAGAAAAACGCCGTTTTTTTCCCCGAATGAGCTTTTTTCAGATCGATTTCGCCAAACTTTGGACGACTATAACTTTAGGCTCCGCACTTCGAACGTCATGAATTTTTTTTTAATTTCGCGTAACTTTAGAAGGAATACAACTTTTACATGGAAGGAATTTTCAAAACAGGAATTATTTCTGGATATACGGGCTTTTGGGAATAGCTTTACCTTCACTTTTCACAAATCCAAGTACATTCAGAAATTATGAATATGATAAAAATTGTAATCCTTGAAAAGTTAAGAAAGAAAAAAAGCTCTAGAATAAAAATAACCGTAATAAAGTCCATTCTATACCTTTAATGTCATAATTAACCCTTGATCCTATTTGCACAGGAATACCTCTTTAAAATTGATAATCAAGATACAATAAAAGCGCTCAACTGGATAAGGATCGTTATCTCTACAATCAAATGAGGGTGGTAGATTTTGCATCCAATCAGTCCCAGTTCAGTGGAGATTTATAATAAGCAAGAATTTCTAGTAGGGCGATGTAGCTAGTGTTAGGAACGGAATGATTCAAACACATCATTTTGCTCGCATTTTCGAAGAATTTTTCTTGTGACCCGTAGGGTTTTGTTGATTACCGAGATTAATTATATGTTAATAAAAGATAATGAGCGTCTAGCAATGCACGTCGAGGATTCGGTAAGATCTATCTAGGATCGCCACAATTACGAAATTAAAGGATTGAATTTGGGAAAATGACTTATGAAATTTGTAAATTGGTAGTAGTGGGATATTAACTAGTTATCATTTTAAGGATCCGAAATGAAACAATAGCATATAACCAATGAAATTATAAAAATTGGATAAGTCATTTTAATAATATACAAATACAAATGAAACAATGTTTATGAGAGGGTACTAGGCTGATTACGTACATAATAGGAAATTTAAGACAATAAATAAATGAATATTTGTGCATCAGGGAAGGGAAGGGAAGAGGTAATCAGTTGGCAAGCGAATCTGTTGCACCAAAAAGCGGATGGTTGTGATTGTGGCCTCCATCAACTATCAAATTCAATCCGCTCACGTATTTTGCATCGTCACTGGCCAAGTATAAGGCAGCCCGAGCAACATCCTCGGGTTCGAGGATAGCCCCTCTCAAGTTTCCAGCGGCGGACATGAATTCCTCAGCAGCCTTCTTGTCCATTTGCATGCCGCTTGTGACCATGGGAGTGGCCACTCCATAGGGAGAAATGGTGTTGACCCTGATGCCGTACTTGCCCAGCTCCACGGTCAAGTTGTTGTTGAGCCCCAAAATAGCATGCTTGGAAGCCTTGTATGCGTAAGACAAGTCGCCACTTATAGAAGCGGCAACGCTGCCGGTGAACAAGATGCAACCTTTCCTTGCGGGAATCATAACCCTGGCGGCGTTTTGGCTCCGAGGAAGGATCCGAAGAGGTTGATTTCAAGCACCTTCTTGAAGTCGGCGTTGTCCGAGTTTAAGATGGTGGTGTCGAGGTTACCTCCGATTCCAGCGTTGTTGTACATGATGTCTAGCTGGCCGTACCTTGACACCGCTGTATCAACGGCATTCTCAAGGTCAGAATCACTTGTAACGTTGCAGTGGACAAAGGAGACGATCTCCGGCGGGCCGAGATCCATGGCGAGGGACTGTCCGAGTTTGTCTTGAACGTCGGCGATGAGGACCTTGGCTCCGTGGTGGACGAACAGCCTGGCGGTGCTCTCGCCTATGCCGCTAGCTCCGCCGGTGATGATTGCCACTTTGCCCTCCAGCTTTCTAGGAGAGGCGGTTGAGATATCTGAGCTCACCATGTTTTGTTTTCTTTTGTTTTGTGGGGGAAATGAGTCGAGAGAGAGAGAATCAGTTTGCTTGCTGATGAATCTTTGTTTTTAAATTTGCCTTCGGTAAGAAGATGTTTGCTTGTGGTTGTTGGTTGAATGAGGGCTGAGCGCTCTTTATATATAGTTCTAGTTCTGGCTCAAGATAGGGTGCATAACCATGGGTTATGCACCGATCAATAACCAAATCTGGACCCTTCATTTAGAAAATCCAGATCTAAGGATGGAGAATTAAAGACTATTTTTATTTTCACTAGCTTTCTTAATTGACTCATATCTTTTTCGCTTTAAATCGGATTTTAATTTTTTTTGCACAGATGGAACGAGTTCACCGTGCTCTACAAAATGAGATCAATTTTCAATATTTTTTTAGGAAAAAAAAATTCTGGCCTCTCGGTACCAACTGCATACCATATGGTATATTCTTCGTTTTTAATTCGTTTTTGAAAACGTTTGCACAGCAGGGATGAGTTCATCATGATCTACTGGATCTACAAATTTCTGGGTGAACAAATTACAGGACCAAAAAATACCACACAATACCATACAATACCACCCTGGTACGGGGTGGTATTGTATGGTATCTTCTTCATTTTTAATTCGTTTTTGAAAATGTTTGCACAGAAGGGACGAGTTCATCATGATCTATTGGATCTACAATTTTCTGGGTGAACAAATTACAGGACCAAAAAATACCACACAATACCATACAATACCACCCTGGTACGGGGTGGTATTGTGTGATATACAATGTTAAAAGTCGTAAATTACAATTAATATACTTCTACTATCATGTATTCAACCATCCTACAGTATTGGTTTGTTCATACCACCATGGTACGTTTTTCAAAACATAGGTATGCTTTTATTTCAATACCAGTCAATACCATATGGTATAGGCTGGTAAAAAATGGCTCAATTTTTTTTGTTCGAAAAATATATTAAAGTGGATATCATTTTGAAGAGCACAATTAATCTGATCTAACTGTGCAAAAAAAATTAAATTTCGACTTAAAATGAGCGAGAAATCGTCCGTCAAAGATTAAAGAGGGAAAAATTAAAGGCTTTTCATGAGAGAGAGGATGCTGATGTCATGCTGATGTGCACGGGTTACTCATGGTTACTCACCATAAGGTTACTGACCTGATCCTTCCCCTCTAGTTCTACATGCAGGCAAACCAATTTAGCGTGTCCTTTGACAATTAATTAATTAATTAATTAATGGTGTACGTATTATAACATTCCATCGTAGAATAGAATGGGGAGAGGAGATGAATATATAATTAGTTTCAAGGGTCAAGCCAATGACCTGAATCACAAGGTCAAGGTGAAAATGCGTACGTAGAAAAACAGTCCCGACGCGCAAGGCGCATAGACGTACGTAAGCCAATACCTGAATTATTTGGCTGCCTTCTTTGTTCACGAAGCCGTCACAACTGGGTGTTCAAAAATTCAACCAATATCCATAAAAAAAAAATCCAACCCATACACACGCTTCATAATAATTATATTAAAAAAAAACCTTGCGTTAGAGACCTTCTACTTGTATAAGAAAATTACGCGATATACGTGGTTTTCTCGACCATCAACCCGTTCAGACTTGTCTACGCTCGTTATAAAGTCTTCTTAACCTGTTGTTTGCCTACCTTTCATTACCATGCACAATGGAGGAATAGTTCTCCATATTTTTCAGAGTTCCGTACATCATCGGGTCGGCTGTACCTCCCATGCGTTTACAAGGCCGACTACAACCCTAGCTCAACTTGTGGACTATATCCTAGTAACCTTGTCTACGTGATGTATAACTCAAAGCTTATCTGGAGGGCAATGTAGAAAGATTTTGAACGTATATTTAAAGATATCGAATCTGATGACGAATGAATTGCTGAAGATTAGGAAGCCAATAAAACTGAGGATGATCAAGTGCTCAATGAAGAAGGGAATGCACCAATCAATTATTTACCTTTGAGAGATATGATTGTGAACATGGAAATATGATTGGTGTTAAATGTACTTCGAGTGAACCTGAGAATACTGATATCAGTGCCTAAGCAAATAGACAAGGATTCTATGAGAATGAGAGAGACGGTAAGGGTGATAATGTGACATGTAAAGGACTTATATGTTAATATTTGATCCGAATTGATATGATCCCAAATTGCTTAACCTTTGAGCTTTCATGGATTGATCAAGAAGTTAGTTTCACAAGGCAGAAAGAATCTGAATTTTGGTTAAGTCTTTTATGTGTTTCATGTTACCAACTTTGGAGGCTTGGTTCGATCAAGTCATTCAATGAAAATTTGAGTTTGATGGCTTGTTTTTGAAGATGGAGTAAACCTGTGCAAGATGGAAGGCTTATAAGTTCCAATTGGAGTATGGAAGACCATGATTGAAGCTCTCCAAGTTGCCAAATTAAAACCGAGAATCTGCCATTTTTTGCTAAGGCAAATAGCGAGATCAAGGTGCCAACTTTGGAACTTAATAGCTGGAGTTTGGGACACAAGCAGAGACTAATTCGAGTTGCCATGGAAAGAAGAGTACTTACTAAACCAAGGGCAGAAATTGGATGAAGACGAATGGCCTGGGAAGATAATTTTCGAGGCACTCAAAGATGTTGTCTCGAGCTGCCAGAAATCCGCATGACATTAGGATTCCGAGTTGGATTCGGATTACTTGTATAATTTAGTTTCCTTGCTGAATTAGTTTAGTTTCCATTAGTGTTTAGGTTTGTTTTAGCTTGTTTATGCCTTTAAAAGCCCTCATTCATGTATTGTGAAGTTCAGAGTTGATTTATGAAGATAACCCCAAAATTCCCAACGTTTTGAGTTGTGAAGTTGTCTTGTTTTGGTTGCGATCAAATTAAGCTTGCTGAATAAGTGCCTATTAATCAAGCAAACCCCCTCGATTACATCGAAGGCGACCTCATAACGATCGAGCACTCTTCCTGGTGTAAGAGTTCCCTTTCGTTTCCATCGAAACCCCATTCAAACAAGCTTACCCAAGCTCTTTGGAATACCTTGTTCTTGTGTTCTCCAACAAGGAATTTTATTCCTTTGATTGAGCTATGCAATTATGATCCAAGAAGGCATCATTGTGAGGCGACTAGTGAAGGAAGAACCAGAGACAAAGAGATTCCTAAAGGATTTGTTAGGGTTTGGTAAGAAAGATATGGAAAGCAATAATTAAATGTACAATAATCACATGTGGAAATCTCATGTATGTTTGATAATCAGAATCGGTCTTAATCGTTTCTATGAAATCATTTACCAATTGGTCCAGATATCACCACTTCACTAAACAATATGTATTGATTCAAGCAATAAATCATATATTCGAACATTAATGTCATGCATCCACTAACCATAATGTTTTATCAATCAAAATATGAAGTTGTAAGTGCTTATCCCCTCCTATGGACTCAGAATTCGATACTATTGACAATGTGACGCTTCTTGCTTCAAACTCTCCGCAACAGCACAACGTATTTGATGTAATGATGAAGTTGGAAAGGAGTGTTCCCCTGAATGCATCATTGTTATTCAGAACCCGAGATTAAATTCTCTAGGAACAAATAATGATAAACTACGTCGGGAAGCAGCGGTTCATGTGCAAACCCCCCCCACCCCCTATGCAACAGTTTGTATGGATATTTTATTTCAATCCAATCTTATGTCGAAACATGAAACAAACATAACTTTGTGCTCGCGTACCCGATCGTAGCGAGTTTTTAATTCCGCTTAAGTTTTCGAGATCTTGCATGGCGAAACTTCTGCAGGCGGTTTGGTTCCGCTTTTGTCCTAGAAAAACGCCGTTTGTTTCCCCGAATGAGCTTTTTTCCGATCGATTTCGCCAAACTTTGGACGACTATAACTTTAGGCTCCGCACTTCGAACGTCATGAATTTTTTTTTAATTTCGCGTAACTTTAGAAGGAATACAACTTTTACATGGAAGGAATTTTCAAAACAGGAATTATTTCTGGATATACGGGATTTTGGGAATAGCTTTACCTTCACTTTTCACAAATCCAAGTACATTCAGAAATTATGAATATGATAAAAATTGTAATCCTTGAAAAGTTAGAAGAAATCAAAATAAAAATCATGACATTCGGATTGCGGAGAACAAAGTTATAGTCGTCCAAAGTTTGGCGAAATCGGATAAAAGCTCGTTCGGGGTAGCTAACATCGTTTTATCGGGACGAAGGCAAGACCAGACCGCCTGTGGCAGTTTGCGGCTTGCAAGATCTGGAAAAGTTATGTTGGAATAAAAAAAAATCGCTACGATCGGATACCTGAGCACAAAGTTACATTTGTTTAATATTTCGACTTAATAGGGCCTCCAATCGCGGAATTGAATATCATTTCATCCAAATAATGAACTCCTCATTATCCAGCCACCTTCCTTCCACAAGTTTACTGACTTCAATATGGATAACAGAGCACAATCCATCAAATGGAAACATGAAGAATCACAAGGAACGACCAATTGAGAGCCAAGCAACTCTCCACCTCTAATACACGAAATAGAAGATACTTGTCAATTGTCATGAATTAGGTCAAATCGAATGGACGAAATTGTTCTACCATCGCCTCTACACCCCAATCTGAAAAGGCGGATATCGAGATCGTACTCTCGAAAGAAGGGAAACAACCATGAACTTTGAGGATATTAATCTGGGCTAATCGATGCTACTAACCTTCTTGGATTGCTCGAATCCTACGAGATCGATTAATGCTAGAGATTTGGGGATTTATAGGATTAGTTTGGAGCAATGGATCTAGGGATTTTGGATCTTCTATAGAGAAAGCGAGAGTGAAGAAAGGTAGATGAGATCTGATTAGAGCGCTAGCTTTGGGGAGCTGCTGGCTGTCTTCCTCACACCATCGACCCCAACACTGCTCGATGACTCAAAGTATTGGATCTTCCTGGGAGAAGGATAACGCCATTTTTCTTTCTTCTGGAGTTGGATTGCGTTTTTTTCTACGCGAGAGCGATTAGATGAGAGAGAGACAGAGGGGAGGGGTCATCACTAATGTTCTAATAGAATAAATATCTTTTCCAAAAAATAATATTTTATGTCACTACTTACATTGTCACCAAAACGACATTTAACATATGTAAAGATAAACTGCGCCACATAAAACAATGAACTAAAGGTGACGTTGGACTGCATCACAGGAAAGATTTATTTCGTCACGAATAGTTTTTTGCTAGGTCTGACAAAAATTTTAAGCTTTTTGTGACAAGCAGTAAATTTCGTCACACAAAATGTACATTATGTGACGAAATTTGACCCATCACAGAATATTTTTTCACAAAAGAGTAACTTTGTTGTACTGTCGGAAATAAGCTCATTTGGGGTAGCAAACGACATTTTTTCCAGAAGAAAGCGAGATCAAACCGCCTACGGCAGTTTGCGGCTTGCAAGATCTCGAAAAGTTATGCGGAATCAAAAAATATCTCGCTACGATCGGATACCGGAGCACAAAGTTACGTTTGTTTGAAGATTCGACTAAAGTCGGATGAAAAAAAATATATATACATACAAAGAGCTGCTTCTCGGCGTAGTTTATTAGACCGCCATGCCCCAATGCGGTTTTCAGTGAAAAAGGCACCCTCCCCAAGCGGTTTTCGGGAAATGTGGTGTTTTTGGAATTTTTCGGAAATTGGTGGTATTTTTGAATTTTTTTATTAAGTGGTGTTTCTGAAAAAGTTCCCCGTGCTAGGGAAAACAATCAGAATTTAAGAAAGAAAAAAAGCTCTAGAATAAAAATAACCGTAATACAGTCCATTCTATACCTTTAATGTCATAATTAACCCTTGATCCTATTTGCACAGGAATACCTCTTTAAAATTGATAATCAAGATACCACAATAAAAGCGCTCAACTGGATAAGGATCGTTATCTCTACAATCAAATGAGGGTGGTAGATTTTGCATCCAATCAGTCCCAGTTCAGTGGAGATTTATAATAAGCAAGAATTTCTAGTAGGGCGATGTAGCTAGTGTTAGGAACGGAATGATTCAAACACATCATTTTGCTCGCATTTTGGAAGAATTTTTCTTGTGACCCGTAGAGTTTTTTTGATTACCGAGATTAATTATATGTTAATAAAAGATAATGAGCGTCTAGCAATGCACGTCGAGGATTCGGTAAGATCTATCTAGGATCGCCACAATTACGAAATTAAAGGATTGAATTTGGGAAAATGACTTATGAAATTTGTAAATTGGTAGTAGTGGGATATTAACTAGTTATCATTTTAAGGATCCGAAATGAAACAATAGCATATAACCAATGAAATTATAAAAATTGGATAAGTCATTTTAATAATATACAAATACAAATGAAACAATGTTTATGAGAGGGTACTAGGCTGATTACGTACATAATAGGAAATTTAAGACAATAAATAAATGAATATTTGTGCATCAGGGAAGGGAAGGGAAGAGGTAATCAGTTGGCAAGCGAATCTGTTGCACCAAAAAGCGGATGGTTGTGATTGTGGCCTCCATCAACTATCAAATTCAATCCGCTCACGTATTTTGCATCGTCACTGGCCAAGTATAAGGCAGCCCGAGCAACATCCTCGGGTTCGAGGATAGCCCCTCTCAAGTTTCCAGCGGCGGACATGAATTCCTCAGCAGCCTTCTTGTCCATTTGCATGCCGCTTGTGACCATGGGAGTGGCCACTCCATAGGGAGAAATGGTGTTGACCCTGATGCCGTACTTGCCCAGCTCCACGGTCAAGTTGTTGTTGAGCCCCAAAATAGCATGCTTGGAAGCCTTGTATGCGTAAGACAAGTCGCCACTTATAGAAGCGGCAACGCTGCCGGTGAACAAGATGCAACCTTTCCTTGCGGGAATCATAACCCTGGCGGCGTGTTTGGCTCCGAGGAAGGATCCGAAGAGGTTGATTTCAAGCACCTTCTTGAAGTCGGCGTTGTCCGAGTTTAAGATGGTGGTGTCGAGGTTACCTCCGATTCCAGCGTTGTTGTACATGATGTCTAGCTGGCCGTACCTTGACACCGCTGTATCAACGGCATTCTCAAGGTCAGAATCACTTGTAACGTTGCAGTGGACAAAGGAGACGATCTCCGGCGGGCCGAGATCCATGGCGAGGGACTGTCCGAGTTTGTCTTGAACGTCGGCGATGAGGACCTTGGCTCCGTGGTGGACGAACAGCCTGGCGGTGCTCTCGCCTATGCCGCTAGCTCCGCCGGTGATGATTGCCACTTTGCCCTCCAGCTTTCTAGGAGAGGCGGTTGAGATATCTGAGCTCACCATGTTTTGTTTTCTTTTGTTTTGTGGGGGAAATGAGTCGAGAGAGAGAATCAGTTTGCTTGCTGATGAATCTTTGTTTTTAAATTTGCCTTCGGTAAGAAGATGTTTGCTTGTGGTTGTTGGTTGAATGAGGGCTGAGCGCTCTTTATATATAGTTCTAGTTCTACATGCAGGCAAACCAATTTAGCGTGTCCTTTGACAATTAATTAATTAATTAATTAATTGTGTACGTATTATAACATTCCATCGTAGAATAGAATGGGGAGAGGAGATGAATATATAATTAGTTTCAAGGGTCAAGCCAATGACCTGAATCACAAGGTCAAGGTGAAAATGCGTACGTAGAAAAACAGTCCCGACGCGCAAGGCGCATAGACGTACGTAAGCCAATACCTGAATTATTTGGCTGCCTTCTTTGTTCACGAAGCCGTCACAACTGGGTGTTCAAAAATTCAACCAATATCCATAAAAAAAATCCAACCCATACACACGCTTCATAATAATTATATTAAAAAAAAACCTTGCGTTAGAGACCTTCTACTTGTATAAGAAAATTACGCGATATACGTGGTTTTCTCGACCATCAACCCGTTCAGACTTGTCTACGCTCGTTATAAAGTCTTCTTAACCTGTTGTTTGCCTACCTTTCATTACCATGCACAATGGAGGAATAGTTCTCCATATTTTTCAGAGTTCCGTACATCATCGGGTCGGCTGTACCTCCCATGCGTTTACAAGGCCGACTACAACCCTAGCTCAACTTGTGGACTATATCCTAGTAACCTTGTCTACGTGATGTATAACTCAAAGCTTATCTGGAGGGCAATGTAGAAAGATTTTGAACGTATATTTAAAGATATCGAATCTGATGACGAATGAATTGCTGAAGATTAGGAAGCCAATAAAACTGAGGATGATCAAGTGCTCAATGAAGAAGGGAATGCACCAATCAATTATTTACCTTTGAGAGATATGATTGTGAACATGGAAATATGATTGGTGTTAAATGTACTTCGAGTGAACCTGAGAATATTGATATCAGTGCCTAAGCAAATAGACAAGGATTCTATGAGAATGAGAGAGACGGTAAGGGTGATAATGTGACATGTAAAGGACTTATATGTTAATATTTGATCCTAATTGATATGATCCCAAATTGCTTAACCTTTGAGCTTTCATGGATTGATCAAGAAGTTAGTTTCACAAGGCAGAAAGAATCTGAATTTTGGTTAAGTCTTTTATGTGTTTCATGTTACCAACTTTGGAGGCTTGGTTCGATCAAGTCATTCAATGAAAATTTGAGTTTGATGGCTTGTTTTTGAAGATGGAGTAAACCTGTGCAAGATGGAAGGCTTATAAGTTCGAATTGAAGTATGGAAGACCATGATTGAAGCTCTCCAAGTTGCCAAATTAAAACCGAGAATCTGCCATTTTTGGCTAAGGCAAATAGCGAGATCAAGGTGCCAACTTTGGAACTTAATAGCTGGAGTTTGGGACACAAGCAGAGACTAATTCGAGTTGCCATGGAAAGAAGAGTACTTACTAAACCAAGGGCAGAAATTGGATGAAGACGAATGGCCTGGGAAGATAATTTTCGAGGCACTCAAAGATGTTGTCTCGAGCTGCCAGAAATCCGCATGACATTAGGATTCCGAGTTGGATTCGGATTACTTGTATAATTTAGTTTCCTTGCTGAATTAGTTTAGTTTCCATTAGTGTTTAGGTTTGTTTTAGCTTGTTTATGCCTTTAAAAGCCCTCATTCATGTATTGTGAAGTTCAGACAGAGTTGATTTATGAAGATAACCCCAAAATTCCCAACGTTTTGAGTTGTGAAGTTGTCTTGTTTTGGTTGCGATCAAATTAAGCTTGCTGAATATTGGCCTATTAATCAAGCAAACCCCCTCGATTACATCGAAGGCGACCTCATAACGATCGAGCACTCTTCCTGGTGTAAGAGTTCCCTTTCGTTTCCATCGAAACCCCATTCAAACAAGCTTACCACTACAAAAAAGACTGTCAGCAATGACCAGAGGATTTCGTCAGTAAAGCTCAGATTCCGTCGCAAATGCCCTTTTGCGACGCCATGCAGCCGTCGCGTTCCGTTCCAAATACGAGCGTCACAAATAGTTTTTGTGTGACAAGCCGTCAGAAAAGACTATTTGTGACGGTACGAGGTAGTTACTAAAAATAATGGGCTGTCAGAGAAGGTTTTTCTATATTTACTAATTTGACGACCATATTGCATTTGTGACAAAATTTTGTTATATTCATGACAACATTGGCCCGTCGCTGATAACGTTAGACAAATGCTTATTGTTATGGATCATTTTTTATGATTAATTTGATATTCATGAAACCAAATAAAACATATGAAATAATACGTATTTTATTCTCAATTATGAAGTTAATCATAACTCACACTTTTTCTTTTCTTTGGGGAGCTTCACTTACTATACTCTGATCATACATTCTTAACAACATACACTTTGAATTAAAAATATATACATTGAGCTATAAAAGATGTATACAAATTGAGAAAGTTAAAAAAAGACTAAACAGTAGTCAATAATGATTAAAGAAAATCATGAATCACTGCTTTAGACTTTTCGTCACCTCCACCAAATGCATCAGTTCTTGTCGCCGGTGACCATTTGTAAACTGCAAGCCCAAGTCAAGAGGGAAAAAAATGAGTTAGAAATCGAAAAAACCATAGATCTAACACTTAACAACATGTCACCCACAATACATAAATCTTGCAAATATATATACATATAGTATGGAGAAACCCTTCAAAATAGGGAACGGACAAGATCTGCTACCGCCGCTTCGTAAAGAACACATCTCATACCGTGGGGGAGTATGCAAGCAACAAAAGCGCAATTGCATCTTCATTGAGAAAATTGAAACGAGAGTGATCAGAAAAGAAGAACAATGATGTATCGAGAAGGAAGAGGACCGACAATCGAATCTATACGGGCTTGATCTTCATCCATTATCACTGTCTCCATGACTGCAAAAGAGAAAAAGAAGAAGGTTGAAGGAGGTGAGTTGGACTAATTTCATAGAAAAAGAAATTAAAATGAAGAGAAGAAGAGAGGATTTCCGCAAGGGAAAAATAGAAAGATGTAGGGGAACGGCAGCGGCCAGCGGGGAAGATGTGGAGAAGCTAGGGTTTTTGTTATGAAAAACTTAAACCAGCGGTCAGGATCTAATTCCAAAATGTGATGGCTGAGATTGAACTAGATTATTAACCACTATTAATAAAATAAAATAAGAAACTGTGTTATATATTTTTACCCATTACCGGCGACAAGGTAGGATTATGAGAATGAAAAGAAACCACGGACAAAATCTTTTTTTGTTCCTGCCTTCCCACATTTTCTTTTAAATTATTGTCTCTACAACATATTTCCAGCGTACACAAGTATACATTTCCATTGCTTCCCCTTTTAGCTATTATTTATAGTTAATATGTTATTATAATATAGTTTTTTATTATAATATAATTGAGAAGCTCTTTTATTGCAAACCTAATTCTGTTTATTTATTATCAAAATTTATCCTACAATTTACATTCCTTATATTTGTTGACTTTCACTGAGTTTGAGCTTTTCAAAACTACAACTTATCATTTTTCAAATGAAGGACAATGAAGCAGCTTGTATTTAACGAGGTAAGTAGGATAATCTCAAACAAACAAGTATTGAACTAAATATGACTGTCAACATAATTTCAGTCATCATAAATAAATAATGATAACGCCAATTTTTCCTACAAAAGATAGGTTTGGTGACATATTTGTTGTCTTTATCGATGTGGTATAAATTCGGTCACAAATACACAACTACTTGTTGAAACATTATCGACAACATTCTGACCAAAAAACAAGCATTACCGACAACAATATTTTATTCGTCATAAAAAGTGATGGCGCCAAAATTTCCCTCCAGATAATGAGTTTAATGACGAGAATTTTCGTATTTACCGACGAGGTTAGCCTTTGTCACAAATACACAACCAGTTGACGAAATATTACTGACAACAATATAATTTTGTCAGTAAAAGTCATCATCAGCGACGAGTTTCATTTGTCGTCGCTAATTTTCGTCACTAATGACAGTCTTTTTTGTAGTGTACCCAAGCTCTTTGGAATACCTTGTTCTTGTGTTCTCGAACAAGGAATTTTATTCCTTTGATTGAGCTATGCAATTATGATCCAAGAAGGCATCATTGTGAGGCGACTAGTGAAGGAAGAACCAGAGACAAAGAGATTCCTAAAGGATTTGTTAGGGTTTGGTAAGAAAGATATGGAAAGCAATAATTAAATGTACAATAATCACATGTGGAAATCTCATGTCTGTTTGATAATCAGAATCGGTCTTAATCGTTTCTATGAAATCATTTACCAATTGGTCCAGATATCACCACTTCACTAAACAATATGTATTGATTCAAGCAATAAATCATATATTCGAACATTAATGTCATGCATCCACTAACCATAATGTTTTATCAATCAAAATATGAAGTTGTAAGTGCTTATCCCCTCCTATGGACTCAGAATTCGATACTATTGACAATGTGACGCTTCTTGCTTCAAACTCTCCGCAACAGCACAACGTATTTGATGTAAGGATGAAGTTGGAAAGGAGTGTTCCCCTGAATGCATCATTGTTATTCAGAACCCGAGATTAACTTCTCTAGGAACAAATAATGATAAACTACGTCGGGAAGCAGCGGTTCATGTGCAAACCCCCCCCCCCCCCCCACCCCCTATACAACAGTTTGTATGGATATTTTATTTCAATCCAATCTTATGTCGAAACATGAAACAAACATAACTTTGTGCTCGCGTACCCGATCGTAGCGAGTTTTTTATTCCGCTTAAGTTTCCGAGATCTTGCATGGCGAAACTTCTGCAGGCGGTTTGGTTGCGCTTTTGTCCTAGAAAAACGCCGTTTGTTTCCCCGAATGAGCTTTTTTCCGATCGATTTCGCCAAACTTTGGACGACTATAACTTTAGGCTCCGCACTTCGAACGTCATGAATTTTTTTTTAATTTCGCGTAACTTTAGAAGGAATACAACTTTTACATGGAAGGAATTTTCAAAACAGGAATTATTTCTGGATATACGGGATTTTGGGAATAGCTTTACCTTCACTTTTCACAAATCCAAGTACATTCAGAAATTATGAATATGATAAAAATTGTAATCCTTGAAAAGTTAGACGAAATCAAAATAGAAATCATGACATTCGGATTGCGGAGAACAAAGTTATAGTCGTCCAAAGTTTGGCGAAATCGGATAAAAGCTCGTTCGGGGTAGCTAACATCGTTTTATCGGGACGAAGGCAAGACCAGACCGTCTGTGGCAGTTTGCGGCTTGCAAGATCTGGAAAAGTTATGTTGGAATAAAAAAAATCGCTACGATCGGATACCTGAGCACAAAGTTACATTTGTTTAATATTTCGACTTAATAGGGCCTCCAATCGCGGAATTGAATATCATTTCATCCAAATAATGAACTCCTCATTATCCAGCCACCTTCCTTCCACAAGTTTACTGACTTCAATATGGATAACAGAGCACAATCCATCAAATGGAAACATGAAGAATCACAAGGAACGACCAATTGAGAGCCAAGCAACTCTCCACCTCTAATACACGAAATAGAAGATACTTGTCAATTGTCATGAATTAGGTCAAATCGAATGGACGAAATTGTTCTACCATCGCCTCTACACCCCAATCAGAAAAGGCGGATATCGAGATCGTACTCTCGAAAGAAGGGAAACAACCATGAACTTTGAGGATATTAATCTGGGCTAATCGATGCTACTAACCTTCTTGGATTGCTCGAATCCTACGAGATCGATTAATGCTAGAGATTTGGGGATTTATAGGATTAGTTTGGAGCAATGGATCTAGGGATTTTGGATCTTTTATAGAGAAAGCGAGAGTGAAGAAAGGTAGATGAGATCTGATTAGAGCGCTAGCTTTGGGGAACTGCTGGCTGTCTTCCTCACACCATCGACCCCAACACTGCTCGGTGACTCAAAGTATTGGATCTTCCTGGGAGAAGGATAACGCCATTTTTCTTTCTTCTGGAGTTGGATTGCGTTTTTTTCTACGCGAGAGCGATTAGATGAGAGAGAGACAGAGGGGAGGGATCATCGTCCCTAATGTTCTAATAGAATAAATATCTTTTCCAAAAAATAATATTTTATGTCACTACTTACATTGTCACCAAAACGACATTTAACATATGTAAAGATAAACTGCGCCACATAAAACAATGAACTAAAGGTGACGTTGGACTGCATCACAGGAAAGATTTATTTCGTCACGAATAGTTTTTTGCTAGGTCTGACAAAAAATTTAAGCTTTTTGTGACAAGCAGTAAATTTCGTCACACAAAATGTACATTATGTGACGAAATTTGACCCATCACAGAATATTTTTTCACAGAAGAGTAACTTTGTTGTACTGTCGGAAATAAGCTCATTTGGGGTAGCAAACGACATTTTTTCCAGAAGAAAGCGAGATCAAACCGCCTACGGCAGTTTGCGGCTTGCAAGATCTCGAAAAGTTATGCGGAATCAAAAAATATCTCGCTACGATCGGATACCGGAGCACAAAGTTACGTTTGTTTGAAGATTCGACTAAAGTCGGATGAAAAAAAATATATATACATACAAAGAGCTGCTTCTCGGCGTAGTTTATTAGACCGCCATGCCCCAATGCGGTTTTCAGTGAAAAAGGCACCCTCCCCAAGCGGTTTTCGGGAAATGTGGTGTTTTTGGAATTTTTCGGAAATTGGTGGTATTTTTGAATTTTTTTATTAAGTGGTGTTTCTGAAAAAGTTCCCCGTACTAGGGAAAACAATCAGAATTTAAGAAAGAAAAAAAACTCTAGAATAAAAATAACCGTAATACAGTCCATTCTATACCTTTAATGTCATAATTAACCCTTGATCCTATTTGCACAGGAATACCTCTTTAAATTGATAATCAAGATACCACAATAAAAGCGCTCAACTGGATAAGGATCGTTATCTCTACAATCAAATGAGGGTGGTAGATTTTGCATCCAATCAGTCCCAGTTCAGTGGAGATTTATAATAAGCAAGAATTTCTAGTAGGGCGATGTAGCTAGTGTTAGGTACGGAATGATTCAAGCACATCATTTTGCTCGCATTTTCGAAGAATTTTTCTTGTGACCCGTAGGGTTTTGTTGATTACCGAGATTAATTATATGTTAATAAAAGATAATGAGCGTCTAGCAATGCACGTCGAGGATTCGGTAAGATCTATCTAGGATCGCCACAATTACGAAATTAAAGGATTGAATTTGGGAAAATGACTTATGAAATTTGTAAATTGGTAGTAGTGGGATATTAAGTAGTTATCATTTTAAGGATCCGAAATGAAACAATAGCATATAACCAATGAAATTATAAAAATTGGATAAGTCATTTTAATAATATACAAATACAAATGAAACAATGTTTATGAGAGGGTACTAGGCTGATTACGTACATAATAGGAAATTTAAGACAATAAATAAATGAATATTTGTGCATCAGGGAAGGGAAGAGGTAGTCAGTTGGCAAGCGAATCTGTTGCACCAAAAAGCGGATGGTTGTGATTGTGGCCTCCATCAACTATCAAATTCAATCCGCTCACGTATTTTGCATCGTCACTGGCCAAGTATAAGGCAGCCCGAGCAACATCCTCGGGTTCGAGGATAGCCCCTCTCAAGTTTCCAGCGGCGGACATGAATTCCTCAGCAGCCTTCTTGTCCATTTGCATGCCGCTTGTGACCATGGGAGTGGCCACTCCATAGGGAGAAATGGTGTTGACCCTGATGCCGTACTTGCCCAGCTCCACGGTCAAGTTGTTGTTGAGCCCCAAAATAGCATGCTTGGAAGCCTTGTATGCGTAAGACAAGTCGCCACTTATAGAAGCGGCAACGCTGCCGGTGAACAAGATGCAACCTTTCCTTGCGGGAATCATAACCCTGGCGGCGTGTTTGGCTCCGAGGAAGGATCCGAAGAGGTTGATTTCAAGCACCTTCTTGAAGTCGGCGTTGTCCGAGTTTAAGATGGTGGTGTCGAGGTTACCTCCGATTCCAGCGTTGTTGTACATGATGTCTAGCTGGCCGTACCTTGACACCGCTGTATCAACGGCATTCTCAAGGTCAGAATCACTTGTAACGTTGCAGTGGACAAAGGAGACGATCTCCGGCGGGCCGAGATCCATGGCGAGGGACTGTCCGAGTTTGTCTTGAACGTCGGCGATGAGGACCTTGGCTCCGTGGTGGACGAACAGCCTGGCGGTGCTCTCGCCTATGCCGCTAGCTCCGCCGGTGATGATTGCCACTTTGCCCTCCAGCTTTCTAGGAGAGGCGGTTGAGATATCTGAGCTCACCATGTTTTGTTTTCTTTTGTTTTGTGGGGGAAATGAGTCGAGAGAGAGAATCAGTTTGCTTGCTGATGAATCTTTGTTTTTAAATTTGCCTTCGGTAAGAAGATGTTTTTAATATTTGATCTTAATTATCTTATGTATTGGTACTACTATCTGGTGTTTTAAGTATCAGTGTTAATATAAACATTAAAATCTTACAATTTTTCGATTTTAATTTACGATTCTGATTTTACTTTTATATAAAATAGCGAATTTGACTATTTTGGTACAATGGCATCAAGATCAAGAAACTTAAGGGCTCACAAGGTCTTATGCTCTATCTCAACCGGCAAATGGCAAGTCGTGCCATTGACAAGCCTATATGGTGAAGTACCTACAGGCGTCTTATAAGCCGAGAGATAGATCCACAGAGCATTATCGAGCTTGGAGGATCAGTCCTGCAAGGACTGATCCACCGTCTTTTCTAGAATACGCTTCAACACCCAATTTGTCAACTCGACTTAACCACATACTTGAGGGTGGTAAGCATGAAACCTTATGAGTACACCATAGCGAGGGAAGAGCTTATCAAATTGACCCTATAAGTGGGTGCTTCTATAGCTAATGATGGATGTAGGGGTCCCAAACCAGGAGAAGAGCTGCTCAGAAATGCACAAACACTCTTAGCATCATTGGTGGGCAAAGCTTGTGTTTCAGCCCACTTCGAGACATAATCAACAGCAACGAGGAAATATTTGTGACCAAAAGAAGGAAGGAAGGGACACATGAAATCGCTGCTCTGAACATCAAAAATTTCAAAAATAATAAATGTGTTTTGGAGCATCTCATTCCGGGTACAAATGTTTAACCCCTAACTGGCATTAGTCACTGACTCACACTAAACTACACCACAAATTAATCCCGACTAGAGCCCAAATTTTTAAACTCTAGTCAGGTGCAGTATCGAGCAAGTATTTAAAATGTCAACCCGGGCCGGTCCATGTACCCCTACTTCAATCGCTTAAGTTGTTATCTAGCAAAACGGTTTTGGGGTTTTGTAAACTAAGAAAACTTCTAACTAAACAAGCAAAGAAAAGTAAATAAAGGAAAATTCTAACTAAGGGAGCTTCACCCAGGAGTTGCTTCCCCCTAACTAGCTACCATGACTCGTTGGATTAAATGGAGTCGTGTGGCATAGGTGGTTGTGAACCACGGGGGTGAGCAACTAGTGGTCAATTTGTCACGGAATCAGTTCACTAGCGATCGATTTGTCACGGGATCGATCCACTCACCAAGTCTAGGGGAACCACTAGAATGAGCAACTAGTGATCCATTTGTCACGGGATGGATTCACTAGAGATCGATTTGTCACGGGATCGATCCACTCACTAAGTCTCTAGTGGTTGCCTAGGTCTCTCCCTCAAATGGAGTTTGAGCGGCTTAATCACAACCAACCTAGATGCAAACTTGAGTCAAGGAGGATGCTCATCTCTAACCTAGATAGTAGGCACAAAGTACCCAAGAAAACCAAGCTTGTCAAGCCTACCTAAAAAGGTGCGGTTTTCCTCTAATCTAGGTTGGGCAAGCACACAAGATTTGGAAAGCACAACTAAGCACAATCACCCTGAAAACACCTCTAATACTCAAATTGTTGCAAACTCATACGAAATCATTCAATCTAAACAAGTAATTACAAAGTATTAGTTATGGATCTACAACATCCAAGAGAAAAGAGTGAGTCTCTAGAGAGAGTAAGAAGGATTACAAATTTGAGCTCAAGATCTTCTTCTTCTTCTAGGCTTGAATCCTTGTCTTCAAGTTCCACAACCAGTTGACGAAATATTACTGACAACAATATAATTTTGTCAGTAAAAGTCATCATCAGCGACGAGTTTCATTTGTCGTCGCTAATTTTCGTCACTAATGACAGTCTTTTTTGTAGTGTACCCAAGCTCTTTGGAATACCTTGTTCTTGTGTTCTCGAACAAGGAATTTTATTCCTTTGATTGAGCTATGCAATTATGATCCAAGAAGGCATCATTGTGAGGCGACTAGTGAAGGAAGAACCAGAGACAAAGAGATTCCTAAAGGATTTGTTAGGGTTTGGTAAGAAAGATATGGAAAGCAATAATTAAATGTACAATAATCACATGTGGAAATCTCATGTCTGTTTGATAATCAGAATCGGTCTTAATCGTTTCTATGAAATCATTTACCAATTGGTCCAGATATCACCACTTCACTAAACAATATGTATTGATTCAAGCAATAAATCATATATTCGAACATTAATGTCATGCATCCACTAACCATAATGTTTTATCAATCAAAATATGAAGTTGTAAGTGCTTATCCCCTCCTATGGACTCAGAATTCGATACTATTGACAATGTGACGCTTCTTGCTTCAAACTCTCCGCAACAGCACAACGTATTTGATGTAAGGATGAAGTTGGAAAGGAGTGTTCCCCTGAATGCATCATTGTTATTCAGAACCCGAGATTAACTTCTCTAGGAACAAATAATGATAAACTACGTCGGGAAGCAGCGGTTCATGTGCAAACCCCCCCCCCACCCCCTATACAACAGTTTGTATGGATATTTTATTTCAATCCAATCTTATGTCGAAACATGAAACAAACATAACTTTGTGCTCGCGTACCCGATCGTAGCGAGTTTTTTATTCCGCTTAAGTTTCCGAGATCTTGCATGGCGAAACTTCTGCAGGCGGTTTGGTTCCGCTTTTGTCCTAGAAAAACGCCGTTTGTTTCCCCGAATGAGCTTTTTTCCGATCGATTTCGCCAAACTTTGGACGACTATAACTTTAGGCTCCGCACTTCGAACGTCATGAATTTTTTTTTAATTTCGCGTAACTTTAGAAGGAATACAACTTTTACATGGAAGGAATTTTCAAAACAGGAATTATTTCTGGATATACGGGATTTTGGGAATAGCTTTACCTTCACTTTTCACAAATCCAAGTACATTCAGAAATTATGAATATGATAAAAATTGTAATCCTTGAAAAGTTAGACGAAATCAAAATAGAAATCATGACATTCGGATTGCGGAGAACAAAGTTATAGTCGTCCAAAGTTTGGCGAAATCGGATAAAAGCTCGTTCGGGGTAGCTAACATCGTTTTATCGGGACGAAGGCAAGACCAGACCGTCTGTGGCAGTTTGCGGCTTGCAAGATCTGGAAAAGTTATGTTGGAATAAAAAAAATCGCTACGATCGGATACCTGAGCACAAAGTTACATTTGTTTAATATTTCGACTTAATAGGGCCTCCAATCGCGGAATTGAATATCATTTCATCCAAATAATGAACTCCTCATTATCCAGCCACCTTCCTTCCACAAGTTTACTGACTTCAATATGGATAACAGAGCACAATCCATCAAATGGAAACATGAAGAATCACAAGGAACGACCAATTGAGAGCCAAGCAACTCTCCACCTCTAATACACGAAATAGAAGATACTTGTCAATTGTCATGAATTAGGTCAAATCGAATGGACGAAATTGTTCTACCATCGCCTCTACACCCCAATCAGAAAAGGCGGATATCGAGATCGTACTCTCGAAAGAAGGGAAACAACCATGAACTTTGAGGATATTAATCTGGGCTAATCGATGCTACTAACCTTCTTGGATTGCTCGAATCCTACGAGATCGATTAATGCTAGAGATTTGGGGATTTATAGGATTAGTTTGGAGCAATGGATCTAGGGATTTTGGATCTTTTATAGAGAAAGCGAGAGTGAAGAAAGGTAGATGAGATCTGATTAGAGCGCTAGCTTTGGGGAACTGCTGGCTGTCTTCCTCACACCATCGACCCCAACACTGCTCGGTGACTCAAAGTATTGGATCTTCCTGGGAGAAGGATAACGCCATTTTTCTTTCTTCTGGAGTTGGATTGCGTTTTTTTCTACGCGAGAGCGATTAGATGAGAGAGAGACAGAGGGGAGGGGTCATCACTAATGTTCTAATAGAATAAATATCTTTTTCAAAAAATAAAATTTTATGTCACTACTTACATTGTCACCAAAACGACATTTAACATATGTAAAGATAAACTGCGCCACATAAAACAATGAACTAAAGGTGACGTTGGACTGCATCACAGGAAAGATTTATTTCGTCACGAATAGTTTTTTGCTAGGTCTGACAAAAATTTTAAGCTTTTTGTGACAAGCAGTAAATTTCGTCACACAAAATGTACATTATGTGACGAAATTTGACCCATCACAGAATATTTTTTCACAGAAGAGTAACTTTGTTGTACTGTCGGAAATAAGCTCATTTGGGGTAGCAAACGACATTTTTTCCAGAAGAAGGCGAGATCAAACCGCCTACGGCAGTTTGCGGCTTGCAAGATCTCGAAAAGTTATGCGGAATCAAAAAATATCTCGCTACGATCGGATACCGGAGCACAAAGTTACGTTTGTTTGAAGATTCGACTAAAGTCGGATGAAAAAAAATATATATACATACAAAGAGCTGCTTCTCGGCGTAGTTTATTAGACCGCCATGCCCCAATGCGGTTTTCAGTGAAAAAGGCACCCTCCCCAAGCGGTTTTCGGGAAATGTGGTGTTTTTGGAATTTTTCGGAAATTGGTGGTATTTTTGAATTTTTTTATTAAGTGGTGTTTCTGAAAAAGTTCCCCGTGCTAGGGAAAACAATCAGAATTTAAGAAAGAAAAAAAGCTCTAGAATAAAAATAACCGTAATACAGTCTATTCTATACCTTTAATGTCATAATTAACCCTTGATCCTATTTGCACAGGAATACCTCTTTAAAATTGATAATCAAGATACCACAATAAAAGCGCTCAACTGGATAAGGATCGTTATCTCTACAATCAAATGAGGGTGGTAGATTTTGCATCCAATCAGTCCCAGTTCAGTGGAGATTTATAATAAGCAAGAATTTCTAGTAGGGCGATGTAGCTAGTGTTAGGAACGGAATGATTCAAACACATCATTTTGCTCGCATTTTGGAAGAATTTTTCTTGTGACCCGTAGAGTTTTTTTGATTACCGAGATTAATTATATGTTAATAAAAGATAATGAGCGTCTAGCAATGCACGTCGAGGATTCGGTAAGATCTATCTAGGATCGCCACAATTACGAAATTAAAGGATTGAATTTGGGAAAATGACTTATGAAATTTGTAAATTGGTAGTAGTGGGATATTAACTAGTTATCATTTTAAGGATCCGAAATGAAACAATAGCATATAACCAATGAAATTATAAAAATTGGATAAGTCATTTTAATAATATACAAATACAAATGAAACAATGTTTATGAGAGGGTACTAGGCTGATTAGGTACATAATAGGAAATTTAAGACAATAAATAAATGAATATTTGTGCATCAAGGAAGGGAAGGGAAGAGGTAATCAGTTGGCAAGCGAATCTGTTGCACCAAAAAGCGGATGGTTGTGATTGTGGCCTCCATCAACTATCAAATTCAATCCGCTCACGTATTTTGCATCGTCACTGGCCAAGTATAAGGCAGCCCGAGCAACATCCTCGGGTTCGAGGATAGCCCCTCTCAAGTTTCCAGCGGCGGACATGAATTCCTCAGCAGCCTTCTTGTCCATTTGCATGCCGCTTGTGACCATGGGAGTGGCCACTCCATAGGGAGAAATGGTGTTGACCCTGATGCCGTACTTGCCCAGCTCCACGGTCAAGTTGTTGTTGAGCCCCAAAATAGCATGCTTGGAAGCCTTGTATGCGTAAGACAAGTCGCCACTTATAGAAGCGGCAACGCTGCCGGTGAACAAGATGCAACCTTTCCTTGCGGGAATCATAACCCTGGCGGCGTGTTTGGCTCCGAGGAAGGATCCGAAGAGGTTGATTTCAAGCACCTTCTTGAAGTCGGCGTTGTCCGAGTTTAAGATGGTGGTGTCGAGGTTACCTCCGATTCCAGCGTTGTTGTACATGATGTCTAGCTGGCCGTACCTTGACACCGCTGTATCAACGGCATTCTCAAGGTCAGAATCACTTGTAACGTTGCAGTGGACAAAGGAGACGATCTCCGGCGGGCCGAGATCCATGGCGAGGGACTGTCCGAGTTTGTCTTGAACGTCGGCGATGAGGACCTTGGCTCCGTGGTGGACGAACAGCCTGGCGGTGCTCTCGCCTATGCCGCTAGCTCCGCCGGTGATGATTGCCACTTTGCCCTCCAGCTTTCTAGGAGAGGCGGTTGAGATATCTGAGCTCACCATGTTTTGTTTTCTTTTGTTTTGTGGGGGAAATGAGTCGAGAGAGAGAATCAGTTTGCTTGCTGATGAATCTTTGTTTTTAAATTTGCCTTCGGTAAGAAGATGTTTGCTTGTGGTTGTTGGTTGAATGAGGGCTGAGCGCTCTTTATATATAGTTCTAGTTCTACATGCAGGCAAACCAATTTAGCGTGTCCTTTGACAATTAATTAATTAATTAATTAATGGTGTACGTATTATAACATTCCATCGTAGAATAGAATGGGGAGAGGAGATGAATATATAATTAGTTTCAAGGGTCAAGCCAATGACCTGAATCACAAGGTCAAGGTGAAAATGCGTACGTAGAAAAACAGTCCCGACGCGCAAGGCGCATAGACGTACGTAAGCCAATACCTGAATTATTTGGCTGCCTTCTTTGTTCACGAAGCCGTCACAACTGGGTGTTCAAAAATTCAACCAATATCCATAAAAAAAAAATCCAACCCATACACACGCTTCATAATAATTATATTTTAAAAAAACCTTGCGTTAGAGACCTTCTACTTGTATAAGAAAATTACGCGATATACGTGGTTTTCTCGACCATCAACCCGTTCAGACTTGTCTACGCTCGTTATAAAGTCTTCTTAACCTGTTGTTTGCCTACCTTTCATTACCATGCACAATGGAGGAATAGTTCTCCATATTTTTCAGAGTTCCGTACATCATCGGGTCGGCTGTACCTCCCATGCGTTTACAAGGCCGACTACAACCCTAGCTCAACTTGTGGACTATATCCTAGTAACCTTGTCTACGTGATGTATAACTCAAAGCTTATCTGGAGGGCAATGTAGAAAGATTTTGAACGTATATTTAAAGATATCGAATCTGATGACGAATGAATTGCTGAAGATTAGGAAGCCAATAAAACTGAGGATGATCAAGTGCTCAATGAAGAAGGGAATGCACCAATCAATTATTTACCTTTGAGAGATATGATTGTGAACATGGAAATATGATTGGTGTTAAATGTACTTCGAGTGAACCTGAGAATATTGATATCAGTGCCTAAGCAAATAGACAAGGATTCTATGAGAATGAGAGAGACGGTAAGGGTGATAATGTGACATGTAAAGGACTTATATGTTAATATTTGATCCTAATTGATATGATCCCAAATTGCTTAACCTTTGAGCTTTCATGGATTGATCAAGAAGTTAGTTTCACAAGGCAGAAAGAATCTGAATTTTGGTTAAGTCTTTTATGTGTTTCATGTTACCAACTTTGGAGGCTTGGTTCGATCAAGTCATTCAATGAAAATTTGAGTTTGATGGCTTGTTTTTGAAGATGGAGTAAACCTGTGCAAGATGGAAGGCTTATAAGTTCCAATTGAAGTATGGAAGACCATGATTGAAGCTCTCCAAGTTGCCAAATTAAAACCGAGAATCTGCCATTTTTGGCTAAGGCAAATAGCGAGATCAAGGTGCCAACTTTGGAACTTAATAGCTGGAGTTTGGGACACAAGCAGAGACTAATTCGAGTTGCCATGGAAAGAAGAGTACTTACTAAACCAAGGGCAGAAATTGGATGAAGACGAATGGCCTGGGAAGATAATTTTCGAGGCACTCAAAGATGTTGTCTCGAGCTGCCAGAAATCCGCATGACATTAGGATTCCGAGTTGGATTCGGATTACTTGTATAATTTAGTTTCCTTGCTGAATTAGTTTAGTTTCCATTAGTGTTTAGGTTTGTTTTAGCTTGTTTATGCCTTTAAAAGCCCTCATTCATGTATTGTGAAGTTCAGACAGAGTTGATTTATGAAGATAACCCCAAAATTCCCAACGTTTTGAGTTGTGAAGTTGTCTTGTTTTGGTTGCGATCAAATTAAGCTTGCTGAATATTGGCCTATTAATCAAGCAAACCCCCTCGATTACATCGAAGGCGACCTCATAACGATCGAGCACTCTTCCTGGTGTAAGAGTTCCCTTTCGTTTCCATCGAAACCCCATTCAAACAAGCTTACCACTACAAAAAAGACTGTCAGCAATGACCAGAGGATTTCGTCAGTAAAGCTCAGATTCCGTCGCAAATGCCCTTTTGCGACGCCATGCAGCCGTCGCGTTCCGTTCCAAATACGAGCGTCACAAATAGTTTTTGTGTGACAAGCCGTCAGAAAAGACTATTTGTGACGGTACGAGGTCGTTACTAAAAATAATGGGCTGTCAGAGAAGGTTTTTCTATATTTACTAATTTGACGACCATATTGCATTTGTGACAAAATTTTGTTATATTCATGACAACATTGGCCCGTCGCTGATAACGTTAGACAAATGCTTATTGTTATGGATCATTTTTTATGATTAATTTGATATTCATGAAACCAAATAAAACATATGAAATAATACGTATTTTATTCTCAATTATGAAGTTAATCATAACTCACACTTTTTCTTTTCTTTGGGGAGCTTCACTTACTATACTCTGATCATACATTCTTAACAACATACACTTTGAATTAAAAATATATACATTGAGCTATAAAAGATGTATACAAATTGAGAAAGTTAAAAAAAGACTAAACAGTAGTCAATAATGATTAAAGAAAATCATGAATCACTGCTTTAGACTTTTCGTCACCTCCACCAAATGCATCAGTTCTTGTCGCCGGTGACCATTTGTAAACTGCAAGCCCAAGTCAAGAGGGAAAAAAATGAGTTAGAAATCGAAAAAACCATAGATCTAACACTTAACAACATGTCACCCACAATACATAAATCTTGCAAATATATATACATATAGTATGGAGAAACCCTTCAAAATAGGGAACGGACAAGATCTGCTACCGCCGCTTCGTAAAGAACACATCTCATACCGTGGGGGAGTATGCAAGCAACAAAAGCGCAATTGCATCTTCATTGAGAAAATTGAAACGAGAGTGATCAGAAAAGAAGAACAATGATGTATCGAGAAGGAAGAGGACCGACAATCGAATCTATACGGGCTTGATCTTCATCCATTATCACTGTCTCCATGACTGCAAAAGAGAAAAAGAAGAAGGTTGAAGGAGGTGAGTTGGACTAATTTCATAGAAAAAGAAATTAAAATGAAGAGAAGAAGAGAGGATTTCCGCAAGGGAAAAATAGAAAGATGTAGGGGAACGGCAGCGGCCAGCGGGGAAGATGTGGAGAAGCTAGGGTTTTTGTTATGAAAAACTTAAACCAGCGGTCAGGATCTAATTCCAAAATGTGATGGCTGAGATTGAACTAGATTATTAACCACTATTAATAAAATAAAATAAGAAACTGTGTTATATATTTTTACCCATTACCGGCGACAAGGTAGGATTATGAGAATGAAAAGAAACCACGGACAAAATCTTTTTTTGTTCCTGCCTTCCCACATTTTCTTTTAAATTATTGTCTCTACAACATATTTCCAGCGTACACAAGTATACATTTCCATTGCTTCCCCTTTTAGCTATTATTTATAGTTAATATGTTATTATAATATAGTTTTTTATTATAATATAATTGAGAAGCTCTTTTATTGCAAACCTAATTCTGTTTATTTTTTATCAAAATTTATCCTACAATTTACATTCCTTATATTTGTTGACTTTCACTGAGTTTGAGCTTTTCAAAACTACAACTTATCATTTTTCAAATGAAGGACAATGAAGCAGCTTGTATTTAACGAGGTAAGTAGGATAATCTCAAACAAACAAGTATTGAACTAAATATGACTGTCAACATAATTTCAGTCATCATAAATAAATAATGATAACGCCAATTTTTCCTACAAAAGATAGGTTTGGTGACATATTTGTTGTCTTTATCGATGTGGTATAAATTCGGTCACAAATACACAACTACTTGTTGAAACATTATCGACAACATTCTGACCAAAAAACAAGCATTACCGACAACAATATTTTATTCGTCATAAAAAGTGATGGCGCCAAAATTTCCCTCCAGATAATGAGTTTAATGACGAGAATTTTCGTATTTACCGACGAGGTTAGCCTTTGTCACAAATACACAACCAGTTGACGAAATATTACTGACAACAATATAATTTTGTCAGTAAAAGTCATCATCAGCGACGAGTTTCATTTGTCGTCGCTAATTTTCGTCACTAATGACAGTCTTTTTTGTAGTGTACCCAAGCTCTTTGGAATACCTTGTTCTTGTGTTCTCGAACAAGGAATTTTATTCCTTTGATTGAGCTATGCAATTATGATCCAAGAAGGCATCATTGTGAGGCGACTAGTGAAGGAAGAACCAGAGACAAAGAGATTCCTAAAGGATTTGTTAGGGTTTGGTAAGAAAGATATGGAAAGCAATAATTAAATGTACAATAATCACATGTGGAAATCTCATGTCTGTTTGATAATCAGAATCGGTCTTAATCGTTTCTATGAAATCATTTACCAATTGGTCCAGATATCACCACTTCACTAAACAATATGTATTGATTCAAGCAATAAATCATATATTCGAACATTAATGTCATGCATCCACTAACCATAATGTTTTATCAATCAAAATATGAAGTTGTAAGTGCTTATCCCCTCCTATGGACTCAGAATTCGATACTATTGACAATGTGACGCTTCTTGCTTCAAACTCTCCGCAACAGCACAACGTATTTGATGTAAGGATGAAGTTGGAAAGGAGTGTTCCCCTGAATGCATCATTGTTATTCAGAACCCGAGATTAACTTCTCTAGGAACAAATAATGATAAACTACGTCGGGAAGCAGCGGTTCATGTGCAAACCCCCCCCCCACCCCCTATACAACAGTTTGTATGGATATTTTATTTCAATCCAATCTTATGTCGAAACATGAAACAAACATAACTTTGTGCTCGCGTACCCGATCGTAGCGAGTTTTTTATTCCGCTTAAGTTTCCGAGATCTTGCATGGCGAAACTTCTGCAGGCGGTTTGGTTGCGCTTTTGTCCTAGAAAAACGCCGTTTGTTTCCCCGAATGAGCTTTTTTCCGATCGATTTCGCCAAACTTTGGACGACTATAACTTTAGGCTCCGCACTTCGAACGTCATGAATTTTTTTTTAATTTCGCGTAACTTTAGAAGGAATACAACTTTTACATGGAAGGAATTTTCAAAACAGGAATTATTTCTGGATATACGGGATTTTGGGAATAGCTTTACCTTCACTTTTCACAAATCCAAGTACATTCAGAAATTATGAATATGATAAAAATTGTAATCCTTGAAAAGTTAGACGAAATCAAAATAGAAATCATGACATTCGGATTGCGGAGAACAAAGTTATAGTCGTCCAAAGTTTGGCGAAATCGGATAAAAGCTCGTTCGGGGTAGCTAACATCGTTTTATCGGGACGAAGGCAAGACCAGACCGTCTGTGGCAGTTTGCGGCTTGCAAGATCTGGAAAAGTTATGTTGGAATAAAAAAAATCGCTACGATCGGATACCTGAGCACAAAGTTACATTTGTTTAATATTTCGACTTAATACGGCCTCCAATCGCGGAATTGAATATCATTTCATCCAAATAATGAACTCCTCATTATCCAGCCACCTTCCTTCCACAAGTTTACTGACTTCAATATGGATAACAGAGCACAATCCATCAAATGGAAACATGAAGAATCACAAGGAACGACCAATTGAGAGCCAAGCAACTCTCCACCTCTAATACACGAAATAGAAGATACTTGTCAATTGTCATGAATTAGGTCAAATCGAATGGACGAAATTGTTCTACCATCGCCTCTACACCCCAATCAGAAAAGGCGGATATCGAGATCGTACTCTCGAAAGAAGGGAAACAACCATGAACTTTGAGGATATTAATCTGGGCTAATCGATGCTACTAACCTTCTTGGATTGCTCGAATCCTACGAGATCGATTAATGCTAGAGATTTGGGGATTTATAGGATTAGTTTGGAGCAATGGATCTAGGGATTTTGGATCTTTTATAGAGAAAGCGAGAGTGAAGAAAGGTAGATGAGATCTGATTAGAGCGCTAGCTTTGGGGAACTGCTGGCTGTCTTCCTCACACCATCGACCCCAACACTGCTCGGTGACTCAAAGTATTGGATCTTCCTGGGAGAAGGATAACGCCATTTTTCTTTCTTCTGGAGTTGGATTGCGTTTTTTTCTACGCGAGAGCGATTAGATGAGAGAGAGACAGAGGGGAGGGGTCATCACTAATGTTCTAATAGAATAAATATCTTTTTCAAAAAATAAAATTTTATGTCACTACTTACATTGTCACCAAAACGACATTTAACATATGTAAAGATAAACTGCGCCACATAAAACAATGAACTAAAGGTGACGTTGGACTGCATCACAGGAAAGATTTATTTCGTCACGAATAGTTTTTTGCTAGGTCTGACAAAAATTTTAAGCTTTTTGTGACAAGCAGTAAATTTCGTCACACAAAATGTACATTATGTGACGAAATTTGACCCATCACAGAATATTTTTTCACAGAAGAGTAACTTTGTTGTACTGTCGGAAATAAGCTCATTTGGGGTAGCAAACGACATTTTTTCCAGAAGAAAGCGAGATCAAACCGCCTACGGCAGTTTGCGGCTTGCAAGATCTCGAAAAGTTATGCGGAATCAAAAAATATCTCGCTACGATCGGATACCGGAGCACAAAGTTACGTTTGTTTGAAGATTCGACTAAAGTCGGATGAAAAAAAATATATATACATACAAAGAGCTGCTTCTCGGCGTAGTTTATTAGACCGCCATGCCCCAATGCGGTTTTCAGTGAAAAAGGCACCCTCCCCAAGCGGTTTTCGGGAAATGTGGTGTTTTTGGAATTTTTCGGAAATTGGTGGTATTTTTGAATTTTTTTATTAAGTGGTGTTTCTGAAAAAGTTCCCCGTACTAGGGAAAACAATCAGAATTTAAGAAAGAAAAAAAACTCTAGAATAAAAATAACCGTAATACAGTCCATTCTATACCTTTAATGTCATAATTAACCCTTGATCCTATTTGCACAGGAATACCTCTTTAAATTGATAATCAAGATACCACAATAAAAGCGCTCAACTGGATAAGGATCGTTATCTCTACAATCAAATGAGGGTGGTAGATTTTGCATCCAATCAGTCC
This sequence comes from Linum tenue, assembly GCA_946122785.1. Taxonomy (NCBI): domain Eukaryota; kingdom Viridiplantae; phylum Streptophyta; class Magnoliopsida; order Malpighiales; family Linaceae; genus Linum; species Linum tenue. The sequence continues at coordinate 20,736,631 of CAMGYJ010000003.1, read as the reverse complement.
CAGTTCAGTGGAGATTTATAATAAGCAAGAATTTCTAGTAGGGCGATGTAGCTAGTGTTAGGTACGGAATGATTCAAACACATCATTTTGCTCGCATTTTCGAAGAATTTTTCTTGTGACCCGTAGGGTTTTGTTGATTACCGAGATTAATTATATGTTAATAAAAGATAATGAGCGTCTAGCAATGCACGTCGAGGATTCGGTAAGATCTATCTAGGATCGCCACAATTACGAAATTAAAGGATTGAATTTGGGAAAATGACTTATGAAATTTGTAAATTGGTAGTAGTGGGATATTAAGTAGTTATCATTTTAAGGATCCGAAATGAAACAATAGCATATAACCAATGAAATTATAAAAATTGGATAAGTCATTTTAATAATATACAAATACAAATGAAACAATGTTTATGAGAGGGTACTAGGCTGATTACGTACATAATAGGAAATTTAAGACAATAAATAAATGAATATTTGTGCATCAGGGAAGGGAAGAGGTAGTCAGTTGGCAAGCGAATCTGTTGCACCAAAAAGCGGATGGTTGTGATTGTGGCCTCCATCAACTATCAAATTCAATCCGCTCACGTATTTTGCATCGTCACTGGCCAAGTATAAGGCAGCCCGAGCAACATCCTCGGGTTCGAGGATAGCCCCTCTCAAGTTTCCAGCGGCGGACATGAATTCCTCAGCAGCCTTCTTGTCCATTTGCATGCCGCTTGTGACCATGGGAGTGGCCACTCCATAGGGAGAAATGGTGTTGACCCTGATGCCGTACTTGCCCAGCTCCACGGTCAAGTTGTTGTTGAGCCCCAAAATAGCATGCTTGGAAGCCTTGTATGCGTAAGACAAGTCGCCACTTATAGAAGCGGCAACGCTGCCGGTGAACAAGATGCAACCTTTCCTTGCGGGAATCATAACCCTGGCGGCGTGTTTGGCTCCGAGGAAGGATCCGAAGAGGTTGATTTCAAGCACCTTCTTGAAGTCGGCGTTGTCCGAGTTTAAGATGGTGGTGTCGAGGTTACCTCCGATTCCAGCGTTGTTGTACATGATGTCTAGCTGGCCGTACCTTGACACCGCTGTATCAACGGCATTCTCAAGGTCAGAATCACTTGTAACGTTGCAGTGGACAAAGGAGACGATCTCCGGCGGGCCGAGATCCATGGCGAGGGACTGTCCGAGTTTGTCTTGAACGTCGGCGATGAGGACCTTGGCTCCGTGGTGGACGAACAGCCTGGCGGTGCTCTCGCCTATGCCGCTAGCTCCGCCGGTGATGATTGCCACTTTGCCCTCCAGCTTTCTAGGAGAGGCGGTTGAGATATCTGAGCTCACCATGTTTTGTTTTCTTTTGTTTTGTGGGGGAAATGAGTCGAGAGAGAGAGAATCAGTTTGCTTGCTGATGAATCTTTGTTTTTAAATTTGCCTTCGGTAAGAAGATGTTTGCTTGTGGTTGTTGGTTGAATGAGGGCTGAGCGTTCTTTATATATAGTTCTAGTTCTACATGCAGGCAAACCAATTTAGCGTGTCCTTTGACAATTAATTAATGGTGTACGTATTATAACATTCCATCGTAGAATAGAATGGGGAGAGGAGATGAATATATAATTAGTTTCAAGGGTCAAGCCAATGACCTGAATCACAAGGTCAAGGTGAAAATGCGTACGTAGAAAAACAGTCCCGACGCGCAAGGCGCATAGACGTACGTAAGCCAATACCTGAATTATTTGGCTGCCTTCTTTGTTCTCGAAGCCGTCACAACTGGGTGTTCAAAAATTCAACCAATATCCATCAAAAAAAAATCCAACCCATACACACGCTTCATAATAATTATATTAAAAAAAAAACCTTGCGTTAGAGACCTTCTACTTGTATAAGAAAATTACGCGATATACGTGGTTTTCTCGACCATCAACCCGTTCAGACTTGTCTACGCTCGTTATAAAGTCTTCTTAACCTGTTGTTTGCCTACCTTTCATTACCATGCACAATGGAGGAATAGTTCTCCATATTTTTCAGAGTTCCGTACATCATCGGGTCGGCTGTACCTCCCATGCGTTTACAAGGCCGACTACAACCCTAGCTCAACTTGTGGACTATATCCTAGTAACCTTGTCTACGTGATGTATAACTCAAAGCTTATCTGGAGGGCAATGTAGAAAGATTTTGAACGTATATTTAAAGATATCGAATTTGATGACGAATGAATTGCTGAAGATTAGGAAGCCAATAAAACTGAGGATGATCAAGTGCTCAATGAAGAAGGGAATGCACCAATCAATTATTTACCTTTGAGAGATATGATTGTGAACATGGAAATATGATTGGTGTTAAATGTACTTCGAGTGAACCTGAGAATATTGATATCAGTGCCTAAGCAAATAGACAAGGATTCTATGAGAATGAGAGAGACGGTAAGGGTGATAATGTGACATGTAAAGGACTTATATGTTAATATTTGATCCTAATTGATATGATCCCAAATTGCTTAACCTTTGAGCTTTCATGGATTGATCAAGAAGTTAGTTTCACAAGGCAGAAAGAATCTGAATTTTGGTTAAGTCTTTTATGTGTTTCATGTTACCAACTTTGGAGGCTTGGTTCGATCAAGTAGTCATTCAATGAAAATTTGAGTTTGATGGCTTGTTTTTGAAGATGGAGTAAACCTGTGCAAGATGGAAGGCTTATAAGTTCCAATTGAAGTATGGAAGACCATGATTGAAGCTCTCCAAGTTGCCAAATTAAAACCGAGAATCTGCCATTTTTGGCTAAGGCAAATAGCGAGATCAAGGTGCCAACTTTGGAACTTAATAGCTGGAGTTTGGGACACAAGCAGAGACTAATTCGAGTTGCCATGGAAAGAAGAGTACTTACTAAACCAAGGGCAGAAATTGGATGAAGACGAATGGCCTGGGAAGATAATTTTCGAGGCACTCAAAGATGTTGTCTCGAGCTGCCAGAAATCCGCATGACATTAGGATTCCGAGTTGGATTCGGATTACTTGTATAATTTAGTTTCCTTGCTGAATTAGTTTAGTTTCCATTAGTGTTTAGGTTTGTTTTAGCTTGTTTATGCCTTTAAAAGCCCTCATTCATGTATTGTGAAGTTCAGACAGAGTTGATTTATGAAGATAACCCCAAAATTCCCAACGTTTTGAGTTGTGAAGTTGTCTTGTTTTGGTTGCGATCAAATTAAGCTTGCTGAATATTGGCCTATTAATCAAGCAAACCCCCTCGATTACATCGAAGGCGACCTCATAACGATCGAGCACTCTTCCTGGTGTAAGAGTTCCCTTTCGTTTCCATCGAAACCCCATTCAAACAAGCTTACCACTACAAAAAAGACTGTCAGCAATGACCAGAGGATTTCGTCAGTAAAGCTCAGATTCCGTCGCAAATGCCCTTTTGCGACGCCATGCAGCCGTCGCGTTCCGTTCCAAATACGAGCGTCACAAATAGTTTTTGTGTGACAAGCCGTCAGAAAAGACTATTTGTGACGGTACGAGGTCGTTACTAAAAATAATGGGCTGTCAGAGAAGGTTTTTCTATATTTACTAATTTGACGACCATATTGCATTTGTGACAAAATTTTGTTATATTCATGACAACATTGGCCCGTCGCTGATAACGTTAGACAAATGCTTATTGTTATGGATCATTTTTTATGATTAATTTGATATTCATGAAACCAAATAAAACATATGAAATAATACGTATTTTATTCTCAATTATGAAGTTAATCATAACTCACACTTTTTCTTTTCTTTGGGGAGCTTCACTTACTATACTCTGATCATACATTCTTAACAACATACACTTTGAATTAAAAATATATACATTGAGCTATAAAAGATGTATACAAATTGAGAAAGTTAAAAAAAGACTAAACAGTAGTCAATAATGATTAAAGAAAATCATGAATCACTGCTTTAGACTTTTCGTCACCTCCACCAAATGCATCAGTTCTTGTCGCCGGTGACCATTTGTAAACTGCAAGCCCAAGTCAAGAGGGAAAAAAATGAGTTAGAAATCGAAAAAACCATAGATCTAACACTTAACAACATGTCACCCACAATACATAAATCTTGCAAATATATATACATATAGTATGGAGAAACCCTTCAAAATAGGGAACGGACAAGATCTGCTACCGCCGCTTCGTAAAGAACACATCTCATACCGTGGGGGAGTATGCAAGCAACAAAAGCGCAATTGCATCTTCATTGAGAAAATTGAAACGAGAGTGATCAGAAAAGAAGAACAATGATGTATCGAGAAGGAAGAGGACCGACAATCGAATCTATACGGGCTTGATCTTCATCCATTATCACTGTCTCCATGACTGCAAAAGAGAAAAAGAAGAAGGTTGAAGGAGGTGAGTTGGACTAATTTCATAGAAAAAGAAATTAAAATGAAGAGAAGAAGAGAGGATTTCCGCAAGGGAAAAATAGAAAGATGTAGGGGAACGGCAGCGGCCAGCGGGGAAGATGTGGAGAAGCTAGGGTTTTTGTTATGAAAAACTTAAACCAGCGGTCAGGATCTAATTCCAAAATGTGATGGCTGAGATTGAACTAGATTATTAACCACTATTAATAAAATAAAATAAGAAACTGTGTTATATATTTTTACCCATTACCGGCGACAAGGTAGGATTATGAGAATGAAAAGAAACCACGGACAAAATCTTTTTTTGTTCCTGCCTTCCCACATTTTCTTTTAAATTATTGTCTCTACAACATATTTCCAGCGTACACAAGTATACATTTCCATTGCTTCCCCTTTTAGCTATTATTTATAGTTAATATGTTATTATAATATAGTTTTTTATTATAATATAATTGAGAAGCTCTTTTATTGCAAACCTAATTCTGTTTATTTTTTATCAAAATTTATCCTACAATTTACATTCCTTATATTTGTTGACTTTCACTGAGTTTGAGCTTTTCAAAACTACAACTTATCATTTTTCAAATGAAGGACAATGAAGCAGCTTGTATTTAACGAGGTAAGTAGGATAATCTCAAACAAACAAGTATTGAACTAAATATGACTGTCAACATAATTTCAGTCATCATAAATAAATAATGATAACGCCAATTTTTCCTACAAAAGATAGGTTTGGTGACATATTTGTTGCCTTTATCGATGTGGTATAAATTCGGTCACAAATACACAACTACTTGTTGAAACATTATCGACAACATTCTGACCAAAAAACAAGCATTACCGACAACAATATTTTATTCGTCATAAAAAGTGATGGCGCCAAAATTTCCCTCCAGATAATGAGTTTAATGACGAGAATTTTCGTATTTACCGACGAGGTTAGCCTTTGTCACAAATACACAACCAGTTGACGAAATATTACTGACAACAATATAATTTTGTCAGTAAAAGTCATCATCAGCGACGAGTTTCATTTGTCGTCGCTAATTTTCGTCACTAATGACAGTCTTTTTTGTAGTGTACCCAAGCTCTTTGGAATACCTTGTTCTTGTGTTCTCGAACAAGGAATTTTATTCCTTTGATTGAGCTATGCAATTATGATCCAAGAAGGCATCATTGTGAGGCGACTAGTGAAGGAAGAACCAGAGACAAAGAGATTCCTAAAGGATTTGTTAGGGTTTGGTAAGAAAGATATGGAAAGCAATAATTAAATGTACAATAATCACATGTGGAAATCTCATGTCTGTTTGATAATCAGATTCGGTCTTAATCGTTTCTATGAAATCATTTACCAATTGGTCCAGATATCACTTGACTAAACAATATGTATTGATTCAAGCAATAAATCATATATTCGAACATTAATGTCATGCATCCACTAACCATAATGTTTTATCAATCAAAATATGAAGTTGTAAGTGCTTATCCCCTCCTATGGACTCAGAATTCGATACTATTGACAATGTGACGCTTCTTGCTTCAAACTCTCCGCAACAGCACAACGTATTTGATGTAAGGATGAAGTTGGAAAGGAGTGTTCCCCTGAATGCATCATTGTTATTCAGAACCCGAGATTAACTTCTCTAGGAACAAATAATGATAAACTACGTCGGGAAGCAGCGGTTCATGTGCAAACCCCCCCCCCCCCACCCCCTATACAACAGTTTGTATGGATATTTTATTTCAATCCAATCTTATGTCGAAACATGAAACAAACATAACTTTGTGCTCGCGTACCCGATCGTAGCGAGTTTTTTATTCCGCTTAAGTTTCCGAGATCTTGCATGGCGAAACTTCTGCAGGCGGTTTGGTTCCGCTTTTGTCCTAGAAAAACGCCGTTTGTTTCCCCGAATGAGCTTTTTTCCGATCGATTTCGCCAAACTTTGGACGACTATAACTTTAGGCTCCGCACTTCGAACGTCATGAATTTTTTTTTAATTTCGCGTAACTTTAGAAGGAATACAACTTTTACATGGAAGGAATTTTCAAAACAGGAATTATTTCTGGATATACGGGATTTTGGGAATAGCTTTACCTTCACTTTTCACAAATCCAAGTACATTCAGAAATTATGAATATGATAAAAATTGTAATCCTTGAAAAGTTAGACGAAATCAAAATAGAAATCATGACATTCGGATTGCGGAGAACAAAGTTATAGTCGTCCAAAGTTTGGCGAAATCGGATAAAAGCTCGTTCGGGGTAGCTAACATCGTTTTATCGGGACGAAGGCAAGACCAGACCGTCTGTGGCAGTTTGCGGCTTGCAAGATCTGGAAAAGTTATGTTGGAATAAAAAAAATCGCTACGATCGGATACCTGAGCACAAAGTTACATTTGTTTAATATTTCGACTTAATACGGCCTCCAATCGCGGAATTGAATATCATTTCATCCAAATAATGAACTCCTCATTATCCAGCCACCTTCCTTCCACAAGTTTACTGACTTCAATATGGATAACAGAGCACAATCCATCAAATGGAAACATGAAGAATCACAAGGAACGACCAATTGAGAGCCAAGCAACTCTCCACCTCTAATACACGAAATAGAAGATACTTGTCAATTGTCATGAATTAGGTCAAATCGAATGGACGAAATTGTTCTACCATCGCCTCTACACCCCAATCAGAAAAGGCGGATATCGAGATCGTACTCTCGAAAGAAGGGAAACAACCATGAACTTTGAGGATATTAATCTGGGCTAATCGATGCTACTAACCTTCTTGGATTGCTCGAATCCTACGAGATCGATTAATGCTAGAGATTTGGGGATTTATAGGATTAGTTTGGAGCAATGGATCTAGGGATTTTGGATCTTTTATAGAGAAAGCGAGAGTGAAGAAAGGTAGATGAGATCTGATTAGAGCGCTAGCTTTGGGGAACTGCTGGCTGTCTTCCTCACACCATCGACCCCAACACTGCTCGGTGACTCAAAGTATTGGATCTTCCTGGGAGAAGGATAACGCCATTTTTCTTTCTTCTGGAGTTGGATTGCGTTTTTTTCTACGCGAGAGCGATTAGATGAGAGAGAGACAGAGGGGAGGGGTCATCACTAATGTTCTAATAGAATAAATATCTTTTTCAAAAAATAAAATTTTATGTCACTACTTACATTGTCACCAAAACGACATTTAACATATGTAAAGATAAACTGCGCCACATAAAACAATGAACTAAAGGTGACGTTGGACTGCATCACAGGAAAGATTTATTTCGTCAAGAATAGTTTTTTGCTAGGTCTGACAAAAATTTTAAGCTTTTTGTGACAAGCAGTAAATTTCGTCACACAAAATGTACATTATGTGACGAAATTTGACCCATCACAGAATATTTTTTCACAGAAGAGTAACTTTGTTGTACTGTCGGAAATAAGCTCATTTGGGGTAGCAAACGACATTTTTTCCAGAAGAAAGCGAGATCAAACCGCCTACGGCAGTTTGCGGCTTGCAAGATCTCGAAAAGTTATGCGGAATCAAAAAATATCTCGCTACGATCGGATACCGGAGCACAAAGTTACGTTTGTTTGAAGATTCGACTAAAGTCGGATGAAAAAAAATATATATACATACAAAGAGCTGCTTCTCGGCGTAGTTTATTAGACCGCCATGCCCCAATGCGGTTTTCAGTGAAAAAGGCACCCTCCCCAAGCGGTTTTCGGGAAATGTGGTGTTTTTGGAATTTTTCGGAAATTGGTGGTATTTTTGAATTTTTTTATTAAGTGGTGTTTCTGAAAAAGTTCCCCGTACTAGGGAAAACAATCAGAATTTAAGAAAGAAAAAAAACTCTAGAATAAAAATAACCGTAATACAGTCCATTCTATACCTTTAATGTCATAATTAACCCTTGATCCTATTTGCACAGGAATACCTCTTTAAATTGATAATCAAGATACCACAATAAAAGCGCTCAACTGGATAAGGATCGTTATCTCTACAATCAAATGAGGGTGGTAGATTTTGCATCCAATCAGTCCCAGTTCAGTGGAGATTTATAATAAGCAAGAATTTCTAGTAGGGCGATGTAGCTAGTGTTAGGTACGGAATGATTCAAACACATCATTTTGCTCGCATTTTCGAAGAATTTTTCTTGTGACCCGTAGGGTTTTGTTGATTACCGAGATTAATTATATGTTAATAAAAGATAATGAGCGTCTAGCAATGCACGTCGAGGATTCGGTAAGATCTATCTAGGATCGCCACAATTACGAAATTAAAGGATTGAATTTGGGAAAATGACTTATGAAATTTGTAAATTGGTAGTAGTGGGATATTAAGTAGTTATCATTTTAAGGATCCGAAATGAAACAATAGCATATAACCAATGAAATTATAAAAATTGGATAAGTCATTTTAATAATATACAAATACAAATGAAACAATGTTTATGAGAGGGTACTAGGCTGATTACGTACATAATAGGAAATTTAAGACAATAAATAAATGAATATTTGTGCATCAGGGAAGGGAAGAGGTAGTCAGTTGGCAAGCGAATCTGTTGCACCAAAAAGCGGATGGTTGTGATTGTGGCCTCCATCAACTATCAAATTCAATCCGCTCACGTATTTTGCATCGTCACTGGCCAAGTATAAGGCAGCCCGAGCAACATCCTCGGGTTCGAGGATAGCCCCTCTCAAGTTTCCAGCGGCGGACATGAATTCCTCAGCAGCCTTCTTGTCCATTTGCATGCCGCTTGTGACCATGGGAGTGGCCACTCCATAGGGAGAAATGGTGTTGACCCTGATGCCGTACTTGCCCAGCTCCACGGTCAAGTTGTTGTTGAGCCCCAAAATAGCATGCTTGGAAGCCTTGTATGCGTAAGACAAGTCGCCACTTATAGAAGCGGCAACGCTGCCGGTGAACAAGATGCAACCTTTCCTTGCGGGAATCATAACCCTGGCGGCGTGTTTGGCTCCGAGGAAGGATCCGAAGAGGTTGATTTCAAGCACCTTCTTGAAGTCGGCGTTGTCCGAGTTTAAGATGGTGGTGTCGAGGTTACCTCCGATTCCAGCGTTGTTGTACATGATGTCTAGCTGGCCGTACCTTGACACCGCTGTATCAACGGCATTCTCAAGGTCAGAATCACTTGTAACGTTGCAGTGGACAAAGGAGACGATCTCCGGCGGGCCGAGATCCATGGCGAGGGACTGTCCGAGTTTGTCTTGAACGTCGGCGATGAGGACCTTGGCTCCGTGGTGGACGAACAGCCTGGCGGTGCTCTCGCCTATGCCGCTAGCTCCGCCGGTGATGATTGCCACTTTGCCCTCCAGCTTTCTAGGAGAGGCGGTTGAGATATCTGAGCTCACCATGTTTCGTGTAACGAGCTAGGAAACAGAATATATGAATTGGCTAGGATACGGGAGAGAGGGAGAGTCGATATATGAATTTGTTGATGAATCTTTGGCTTTGGTAAGAAGATGTTTGTTTGTTGGCTATTGGCCGAATGAGGGCTGAGCGGTTTTTATAGCCTTAGACGCTGACCATTTGAACGTGTTCTTTGACAAGTGAATAAAACCATACAATGAGAAGATGGATAATCCATTATATTACAAGGAAGGGTGGTCAAGCCAACGATCTGATTCAAATGCGGACTTGACTAACATTCAAATGCGGACTTTTTCCAATAATGATCCAAAGTATGCATTTGCGGTAACGCGCAAGGTGGACGTAAGCAAAGAGCAATATATATTGCTATAGCTAATATATATCCTACGCAATCTGGATGCATGCCTCCACCTTCTCCACCTTGAGCAACTTATATTTGCGACACATAATATATTTGCTTCTAGAAATAAATAATATACGACTGATAATTAATCTGCCTCTATAAATATTATTATTTGCCTCTAAAATTCTATATATGCAACTAATATATGATGAGCCTCTACATATTATTATTATCTTCCTCTAAAACCTTTATTGTTTTAAAGTATATTTTAATTAAATTTTTTGGATATTATTTTTGCAATACATATTTTGTAACTGCCGTCATTTTCTAGCCTTAGTATTTTATATAAAAATAAATTTAATTCTTTATAAATTTATTATAAGTTATAGATGGAGATAAAAAATTTCACGACTAAATTAATTATTGTAGAATCGACTAAATTCAAATTAATAAATTCTGATATCTTTATTTTGTATTTCTTTAAATTAAAGTATATCCTTCTATCATGTCTTTCCCCTAAAATAAATTATTAATGTGTTAAATAATATGAAACAACAAAAAAAATTGCCAAAAAAAGAGCTTAGAGGGTTTCGTGACCTCTTCATTGATTTTTTTTTATTTTTTGTTTACGTGTCTCTAATTTTTTTATTTTTCTTCTTTATATCAAGTACTAATATATCCAATAGTTTTTGTTTCTCTTTCTAAAATATAAGAATAAGAATCTTCATCCTAGAATTAGTGCCGCATGAACTCCATTCGTCCTCTCCTTCTCCGTCACTACAAGATTTTCTTCTTCAACAAGTCGTCGCCGTCTACCCTTTCCCACAGTAGTTTCCTGTGGTCATCTTAGTTATAATGATATCCGTTGTAGGTCACTTTTTCCCGGTCTCTATCATTATCGCCAAGCAACTTCAAATGATATCGCTGTTACAAACTCAAAGGTAGATAGATAGAATAGTTTGATTCTAAGATCGTTCATTTTGCTTCTTCTAGATTTTTGTTCTATTGATTCTCTACTAATATTGAATGCTTCATCGATTTTTTGAAGCAATAAGTGGAGAGATTAACATAAACGTACAAACAATGTAGTCAAAGTCTCGATTTTAATTTTAAAAGCTTAAGGTTTATGAATAAATCTATTCATCCTGATTTTACTACTAAATCTTTGAGCTATAAAATCTCATAAAATCCTAATAAAATCTTTAAAATCTACAATTTTAAAGAATTTCAAAGTTCATTTCAACTTGATCAAAATCTGGAAGGTCGAGTTGGATTTTGTCCATGAGTCGGGCCAAGTTCACTTCCCCGACTCAAATTCATGGGCAACTAATAAATCCTAACCGGACAGAAGACCCTCAATTGTCCTCCTCTCATCTTCTTCTGCACGCTCATACCAACCAAAAACTCACCTCCTGTTGTTTGTTCCCTATCGATGACTTCCTCAATCAACCTCCCAATTAGTTTTTTGCTTGTTCCAACGCCACCCTTGCAATTAGCCCAATCCTCATCTCAATTAGCTCATTGTCTTCCAAACCTTCAGTGCCACCATCCCCAACCTTGTCATCGCGTTTGTCCTTTGCTACTGCTATCGTTCGCTAGTGGCATTGTCAACGTGATGTATAACTCAAAGCTTATCTGGAGGCAATGTAGAAAGATTTTCAACATATATTTGAAGATATCGAATTTGATGTTGAATGAACTGCTAAAGATTAGGAAGCCAATGAAACTGGGGATGCTCAAGTGTTCAATGAAGAAGGGAATGCACCAATCAATTATTTGCCTTTGAGAGATGATTGCGATCAAGGAAACATGATTGGTGTTGAATGTACTTCGAGTGAACCTGAGAATAATGATATCATTGCGTAAGCAAATAGACAAGGATTCTATGAGAATGAGAGAGACGGTGAGGGTGATAATGTGAGATGTAAAGGACTTATAGGTTAATATTTGATCTTAATTATCTTATGTATTGGTACTACTATCTGGTGTTTTAAGTATCAGTGTTAATATAAACATTAAAATCTTACAATTTTTCGATTTTAATTTACGATTCTGATTTTACTTTTATATAAAATAGCGAATTTGACTATTTTGGTACAATGGCATCAAGATCAAGAAACTTAAGGGCTCACAAGGTCTTATGCTCTATCTCAACCGGCAAATGGCAAGTCGTGCCATTGACAAGCCTATATGGTGAAGTACCTACAGGCGTCTTATAAGCCGAGAGATAGATCCACAGAGCATTATCGAGCTTGGAGGATCAGTCCTGCAAGGACTGATCCACCGTCTTTTCTAGAATACGCTTCAACACCCAATTTGTCAACTCGACTTAACCACATACTTGAGGGTGGTAAGCATGAAACCTTATGAGTACACCATAGCGAGGGAAGAGCTTATCAAATTGACCCTATAAGTGGGTGCTTCTATAGCTAATGATGGATGTAGGGGTCCCAAACCAGGAGAAGAGCTGCTCAGAAATGCACAAACACTCTTAGCATCATTGGTGGGCAAAGCTTGTGTTTCAGCCCACTTCGAGACATAATCAACAGCAACGAGGAAATATTTGTGACCAAAAGAAGGAAGGAAGGGACACATGAAATCGCTGCTCTGAACATCAAAAATTTCAAAAATAATAAATGTGTTTTGGAGCATCTCATTCCGGGTACAAATGTTTAACCCCTAACTGGCATTAGTCACTGACTCACACTAAACTACACCACAAATTAATCCCGACTAGAGCCCAAATTTTTAAACTCTAGTCAGGTGCAGTATCGAGCAAGTATTTAAAATGTCAACCCGGGCCGGTCCATGTACCCCTACTTCAATCGCTTAAGTTGTTATCTAGCAAAACGGTTTTGGGGTTTTGTAAACTAAGAAAACTTCTAACTAAACAAGCAAAGAAAAGTAAATAAAGGAAAATTCTAACTAAGGGAGCTTCACCCAGGAGTTGCTTCCCCCTAACTAGCTACCATGACTCGTTGGATTAAATGGAGTCGTGTGGCATAGGTGGTTGTGAACCACGGGGGTGAGCAACTAGTGGTCAATTTGTCACGGAATCAGTTCACTAGCGATCGATTTGTCACGGGATCGATCCACTCACCAAGTCTAGGGGAACCACTAGAATGAGCAACTAGTGATCCATTTGTCACGGGATGGATTCACTAGAGATCGATTTGTCACGGGATCGATCCACTCACTAAGTCTCTAGTGGTTGCCTAGGTCTCTCCCTCAAATGGAGTTTGAGCGGCTTAATCACAACCAACCTAGATGCAAACTTGAGTCAAGGAGGATGCTCATCTCTAACCTAGATAGTAGGCACAAAGTACCCAAGAAAACCAAGCTTGTCAAGCCTACCTAAAAAGGTGCGGTTTTCCTCTAATCTAGGTTGGGCAAGCACACAAGATTTGGAAAGCACAACTAAGCACAATCACCCTGAAAACACCTCTAATACTCAAATTGTTGCAAACTCATACGAAATCATTCAATCTAAACAAGTAATTACAAAGTATTAGTTATGGATCTACAACATCCAAGAGAAAAGAGTGAGTCTCTAGAGAGAGTAAGAAGGATTACAAATTTGAGCTCAAGATCTTCTTCTTCTTCTAGGCTTGAATCCTTGTCTTCAAGTTCCACCCAAGCCTCCAATGATGCTCCAAGATCACTCTAGCACTCTCTCTCTCTCTCTCTCTCTCTCTCTCTCTCTCACTAGAACTCCCCTTTGGTGTTTTTGGGAAAACCCTAGAGAGGGAATTGAATATCTATCCAAAAACCACCTCCCCTTTCTCTCTCCCCGTTGTTGTCTTCATATTTGCACGAAAGTGATCAGTTTGCGGACGCATTGGTCAGTTCACGGCCGTGAACACCTAAACGCGTCTGGGAACTCAGTGTCGTCCAAAACGCGCCGCTTCACTCTCCTGGGTTCACGGTCAATGGCCCCAGTTCACGGTCTTAGAGACCATGAACTCCTTTTGCGTCAATAACCTCTGAAACCTCGTTGCACCGCTCGATGTTCAAGGTTTGTGGCTCCAGTTCACGGTCTTAGAAGACCGTGAACTGCCTTGTCCGACCGTGAATTGGGGCTGTTTCCTGGACGTCTGCACTTCACTATTACGGCTTCGGACTTTTCTTCGGTTTTTGCGCTTTTAGACCTCCAATTATCCCAAAATTCGACCTCGACCCTTCCACACGTGCTAGAACCAAAATGTATCAAAACAAGCACAACCTAGCGTGAAATATTTTGAGGAACGATGAAATACTAAACTAAATGAATAAGAAATGAGGGGTAAAATGTGTAACATTTGGGCCCGAATCAGTCACACTTTCATGCGAAGGTCTCTAAATCCTTGAAGAGAGATGGCCAGTAGGAGCCTAACTATAGTACCTTCTGTGTTGTGCGGTTACCACCATGATGTCCGCTAGTTGGACCTCGTGGCAATGAGTAAGGATGTCATGCATCTCCGCCTCCATCACACATCGGCCGATAACAACTTATGCTCCCATCCAAACTACGTACAGATTGTCCTAGAAGTAATGTTGTAGATCAGCAAAGAACTTTTGTTTCTCTTGATTTGGCATCCCCTTGGGCAGCTGCTTACCCACCAGATAATTAGCAAAATCGAAATACCAGGGGTGACCCTCTCTACCAAACATGCCATCAGAAGTCTCTCAACGGGGAAGGAGTCATAGATCTCCTCCTCAGAGTTGTCCACATAAGATCCATCAAGTAGATACAACTGTTGAGATGGAGAAGGACCTACTGCATCTTGTTGTTGACAAGGTTGTTAGTGTAAGTTATGACTTATAAGGCTGGTTGGGCTGCCTTTGATGCTGAAAGGGAGGTCACTGCCGGTACCCCCACAGCTAGTGCCTAAAATTCGGGTGGTCGAGAATTTGTGGGGTGATGACCTCACAAAGTTGGGATGATTGCGCCACCTTGGATTATAAGTATTGTTATAAGGTTTGTTTCCTCCATGAGCATTAGGGATGAAGTATAGCTATTCATATGGAGTAGTAGCCTCCAACATTGCTTGACAGTCGTCTAGTGCATGGTTGGTGCTAGAACACCAATCGCATAGCATAGCTTGAGATGTAGACCGGTTCCCAAATGGACGCGAGGTCCTCGCCACCATCTTAATAATATTATCAAGCTTACAGACAAGGGCTTGGTCTAGTGGTAATACCACTAGCCTAGAACCTGGAGGTCCCAAGTTCAAATATGAGTAGTACCTTAATCACACACAAAAAAAATCACCCTTATCAAAAAAAAAAATATTATCAAGCTTTGCCTCTATGTAGAGGTGGCAAATGGATTGGATTCATGGGTTGGTGGATTGGATTGGTGGATCCATGGATCAAATGGGTTGGTGGATTGATCTAGAATCCAAATGACATCCAAAGTTTGGACCAAAATATAAATTTTTTAAAGTTTTGGTACTAAAATGTCATAATAAAAAATTTTAGGTACCAAAATATAATTTTCCATTGATATTTTTCATATAATAAATAAAGTTACCAAATCGTAATTTGTCATTTGGATTCATAGATTGATCCGTTAATCCACCAATCCAATTGGATTTGAATCAAATGAATTGGATTTAAATGGATTGGATTAGGTGGATAATTTGGTGGATGGATTGGATTGGATTCATGGATTTAGATTCTAATTGCCACCTCTATAGAGATGGGCGAGAATCAATGGCGTAGACACCTCTCGATCTCTTGAGAACTCTTGGCTCTCCATGAGGTAGCCTAGTCATAACCCCGAGCAACCATTTTCTCAAACACTTGAGTCATCTAGGGTGGGATCTTGTTCAACATACTTTCTTGGTAGTAGGAATCAATAATGAGTTGGCGATCTTCCTGAAAGATCGTGTTGTAGACAGTCCCCACCTTGAAGTGATCATCAAAGCCATAATGAGAGCAGTTTAGAAACATACTAGAATGCGTCTCTCTGGCATCCATTAGAGTATCATCTTCCTCCTAGCAAAGTGAGTGATATGCCTTTGCAACTCAGTAGTCTTGTGTGGAGCAAAATATTGAGCCATGAATTTTTTCAACGATATTTGTCCATGGTGATAGAGAGTGGCGGTTGATTGTCTATCCACCTCCTATCTCTGTCATTCATTGAGAAGGGGAACAGCCGCAATCTAATAGCATCTTGTGGTACGCACTACACCATTTCCATAAGTCAGCTCCAAGAACCAGTTGAGATGTTCCTCTGACTTGAGGCTATGTTTGCCAAACACTGCCCGTGTCTTCATCCATAACATCGGGTTCTGCTTTATACGTACTAGGTGTCGTTGGGCTTTTCTGGAAAGAGAGCTCACTTGATAACCCTCTCCTTCTTCAAGTTCCGAAGAGTTCTCTTGATGTTGTTATCATGTTACCGAGATTAATTATATGTTAATAAAAGATAATGAGCGTCTAGCAATGCACGTCGAGGATTCGGTAAGATCTATCTAGGATCGCCACAATTACGAAATTAAAGGATTGAATTTGGGAAAATGACTTATGAAATTTGTAAATTGGTAGTAGTGGGATATTAACTAGTTATCATTTTAAGGATCCGAAATGAAACAATAGCATATAACCAATGAAATTATAAAAATTGGATAAGTCATTTTAATAATATACAAATACAAATGAAACAATGTTTATGAGAGGGTACTAGGCTGATTACGTACATAATAGGAAATTTAAGACAATAAATAAATGAATATTTGTGCATCAAGGAAGGGAAGGGAAGAGGTAATCAGTTGGCAAGCGAATCTGTTGCACCAAAAAGCGGATGGTTGTGATTGTGGCCTCCATCAACTATCAAATTCAATCCGCTCACGTATTTTGCATCGTCACTGGCCAAGTATAAGGCAGCCCGAGCAACATCCTCGGGTTCGAGGATAGCCCCTCTCAAGTTTCCAGCGGCGGACATGAATTCCTCAGCAGCCTTCTTGTCCATTTGCATGCCGCTTGTGACCATGGGAGTGGCCACTCCATAGGGAGAAATGGTGTTGACCCTGATGCCGTACTTGCCCAGCTCCACGGTCAAGTTGTTGTTGAGCCCCAAAATAGCATGCTTGGAAGCCTTGTATGCGTAAGACAAGTCGCCACTTATAGAAGCGGCAACGCTGCCGGTGAACAAGATGCAACCTTTCCTTGCGGGAATCATAACCCTGGCGGCGTGTTTGGCTCCGAGGAAGGATCCGAAGAGGTTGATTTCAAGCACCTTCTTGAAGTCGGCGTTGTCCGAGTTTAAGATGGTGGTGTCGAGGTTACCTCCGATTCCAGCGTTGTTGTACATGATGTCTAGCTGGCCGTACCTTGACACCGCTGTATCAACGGCATTCTCAAGGTCAGAATCACTTGTAACGTTGCAGTGGACAAAGGAGACGATCTCCAGCGGGCCGAGATCCATGGCGAGGGACTGTCCGAGTTTGTCTTGAACGTCGGCGATGAGGACCTTGGCTCCGTGGTGGACGAACAGCCTGGCGGTGCTCTCGCCTATGCCGCTAGCTCCGCCGGTGATGATTGCCACTTTGCCCTCCAGCTTTCTAGGAGAGGCGGTTGAGATATCTGAGCTCACCATGTTTTGTTTTCTTTTGTTTTGTGGGGGAAATGAGTCGAGAGAGAGAATCAGTTTGCTTGCTGATGAATCTTTGTTTTTAAATTTGCCTTCGGTAAGAAGATGTTTGCTTGTGGTTGTTGGTTGAATGAGGGCTGAGCGCTCTTTATATATAGTTCTAGTTCTACATGCAGGCAAACCAATTTAGCGTGTCCTTTGACAATAAATTAATTAATTAATTAATGGTGTACGTATTATAACATTCCATCGTAGAATAGAATGGGGAGAGGAGATGAATATATAATTAGTTTCAAGGGTCAAGCCAATGACCTGAATCACAAGGTCAAGGTGAAAATGCGTACGTAGAAAAACAGTCCCGACGCGCAAGGCGCATAGACGTACGTAAGCCAATACCTGAATTATTTGGCTGCCTTCTTTGTTCTCGAAGCCGTCACAACTGGGTGTTCAAAAATTCAACCAATATCCATCAAAAAAAAATCCAACCCATACACACGCTTCATAATAATTATATTAAAAAAAAACCTTGCGTTAGAGACCTTCTACTTGTATAAGAAAATTACGCGATATACGTGGTTTTCTCGACCATCAACCCGTTCAGACTTGTCTACGCTCGTTATAAAGTCTTCTTAACCTGTTGTTTGCCTACCTTTCATTACCATGCACAATGGAGGAATAGTTCTCCATATTTTTCAGAGTTCCGTACATCATCGGGTCGGCTGTACCTCCCATGCGTTTACAAGGCCGACTACAACCCTAGCTCAACTTGTGGACTATATCCTAGTAACCTTGTCTACGTGATGTATAACTCAAAGCTTATCTGGAGGGCAATGTAGAAAGATTTTGAACGTATATTTAAAGATATCGAATCTGATGACGAATGAATTGCTGAAGATTAGGAAGCCAATAAAACTGAGGATGATCAAGTGCTCAATGAAGAAGGGAATGCACCAATCAATTATTTACCTTTGAGAGATATGATTGTGAACATGGAAATATGATTGGTGTTAAATGTACTTCGAGTGAACCTGAGAATATTGATATCAGTGCCTAAGCAAATAGACAAGGATTCTATGAGAATGAGAGAGACGGTAAGGGTGATAATGTGACATGTAAAGGACTTATATGTTAATATTTGATCCTAATTGATATGATCCCAAATTGCTTAACCTTTGAGCTTTCATGGATTGATCAAGAAGTTAGTTTCACAAGGCAGAAAGAATCTGAATTTTGGTTAAGTCTTTTATGTGTTTCATGTTACCAACTTTGGAGGCTTGGTTCGATCAAGTCATTCAATGAAAATTTGAGTTTGATGGCTTGTTTTTGAAGATGGAGTAAACCTGTGCAAGATGGAAGGCTTATAAGTTCCAATTGAAGTATGGAAGACCATGATTGAAGCTCTCCAAGTTGCCAAATTAAAACCGAGAATCTGCCATTTTTGGCTAAGGCAAATAGCGAGATCAAGGTGCCAACTTTGGAACTTAATAGCTGGAGTTTGGGACACAAGCAGAGACTAATTCGAGTTGCCATGGAAAGAAGAGTACTTACTAAACCAAGGGCAGAAATTGGATGAAGACGAATGGCCTGGGAAGATAATTTTCGAGGCACTCAAAGATGTTGTCTCGAGCTGCCAGAAATCCGCATGACATTAGGATTCCGAGTTGGATTCGGATTACTTGTATAATTTAGTTTCCTTGCTGAATTAGTTTAGTTTCCATTAGTGTTTAGGTTTGTTTTAGCTTGTTTATGCCTTTAAAAGCCCTCATTCATGTATTGTGAAGTTCAGACAGAGTTGATTTATGAAGATAACCCCAAAATTCCCAACGTTTTGAGTTGTGAAGTTGTCTTGTTTTGGTTGCGATCAAATTAAGCTTGCTGAATATTGGCCTATTAATCAAGCAAACCCCCTCGATTACATCGAAGGCGACCTCATAACGATCGAGCACTCTTCCTGGTGTAAGAGTTCCCTTTCGTTTCCATCGAAACCCCATTCAAACAAGCTTACCACTACAAAAAAGACTGTCAGCAATGACCAGAGGATTTCGTCAGTAAAGCTCAGATTCCGTCGCAAATGCCCTTTTGCGACGCCATGCAGCCGTCGCGTTCCGTTCCAAATACGAGCGTCACAAATAGTTTTTGTGTGACAAGCCGTCAGAAAAGACTATTTGTGACGGTACGAGGTCGTTACTAAAAATAATGGGCTGTCAGAGAAGGTTTTTCTATATTTACTAATTTGACGACCATATTGCATTTGTGACAAAATTTTGTTATATTCATGACAACATTGGCCCGTCGCTGATAACGTTAGACAAATGCTTATTGTTATGGATCATTTTTTATGATTAATTTGATATTCATGAAACCAAATAAAACATATGAAATAATACGTATTTTATTCTCAATTATGAAGTTAATCATAACTCACACTTTTTCTTTTCTTTGGGGAGCTTCACTTACTATACTCTGATCATACATTCTTAACAACATACACTTTGAATTAAAAATATATACATTGAGCTATAAAAGATGTATACAAATTGAGAAAGTTAAAAAAAGACTAAACAGTAGTCAATAATGATTAAAGAAAATCATGAATCACTGCTTTAGACTTTTCGTCACCTCCACCAAATGCATCAGTTCTTGTCGCCGGTGACCATTTGTAAACTGCAAGCCCAAGTCAAGAGGGAAAAAAATGAGTTAGAAATCGAAAAAACCATAGATCTAACACTTAACAACATGTCACCCACAATACATAAATCTTGCAAATATATATACATATAGTATGGAGAAACCCTTCAAAATAGGGAACGGACAAGATCTGCTACCGCCGCTTCGTAAAGAACACATCTCATACCGTGGGGGAGTATGCAAGCAACAAAAGCGCAATTGCATCTTCATTGAGAAAATTGAAACGAGAGTGATCAGAAAAGAAGAACAATGATGTATCGAGAAGGAAGAGGACCGACAATCGAATCTATACGGGCTTGATCTTCATCCATTATCACTGTCTCCATGACTGCAAAAGAGAAAAAGAAGAAGGTTGAAGGAGGTGAGTTGGACTAATTTCATAGAAAAAGAAATTAAAATGAAGAGAAGAAGAGAGGATTTCCGCAAGGGAAAAATAGAAAGATGTAGGGGAACGGCAGCGGCCAGCGGGGAAGATGTGGAGAAGCTAGGGTTTTTGTTATGAAAAACTTAAACCAGCGGTCAGGATCTAATTCCAAAATGTGATGGCTGAGATTGAACTAGATTATTAACCACTATTAATAAAATAAAATAAGAAACTGTGTTATATATTTTTACCCATTACCGGCGACAAGGTAGGATTATGAGAATGAAAAGAAACCACGGACAAAATCTTTTTTTGTTCCTGCCTTCCCACATTTTCTTTTAAATTATTGTCTCTACAACATATTTCCAGCGTACACAAGTATACATTTCCATTGCTTCCCCTTTTAGCTATTATTTATAGTTAATATGTTATTATAATATAGTTTTTTATTATAATATAATTGAGAAGCTCTTTTATTGCAAACCTAATTCTGTTTATTTTTTATCAAAATTTATCCTACAATTTACATTCCTTATATTTGTTGACTTTCACTGAGTTTGAGCTTTTCAAAACTACAACTTATCATTTTTCAAATGAAGGACAATGAAGCAGCTTGTATTTAACGAGGTAAGTAGGATAATCTCAAACAAACAAGTATTGAACTAAATATGACTGTCAACATAATTTCAGTCATCATAAATAAATAATGATAACGCCAATTTTTCCTACAAAAGATAGGTTTGGTGACATATTTGTTGCCTTTATCGATGTGGTATAAATTCGGTCACAAATACACAACTACTTGTTGAAACATTATCGACAACATTCTGACCAAAAAACAAGCATTACCGACAACAATATTTTATTCGTCATAAAAAGTGATGGCGCCAAAATTTCCCTCCAGATAATGAGTTTAATGACGAGAATTTTCGTATTTACCGACGAGGTTAGCCTTTGTCACAAATACACAACCAGTTGACGAAATATTACTGACAACAATATAATTTTGTCAGTAAAAGTCATCATCAGCGACGAGTTTCATTTGTCGTCGCTAATTTTCGTCACTAATGACAGTCTTTTTTGTAGTGTACCCAAGCTCTTTGGAATACCTTGTTCTTGTGTTCTCGAACAAGGAATTTTATTCCTTTGATTGAGCTATGCAATTATGATCCAAGAAGGCATCATTGTGAGGCGACTAGTGAAGGAAGAACCAGAGACAAAGAGATTCCTAAAGGATTTGTTAGGGTTTGGTAAGAAAGATATGGAAAGCAATAATTAAATGTACAATAATCACATGTGGAAATCTCATGTCTGTTTGATAATCAGATTCGGTCTTAATCGTTTCTATGAAATCATTTACCAATTGGTCCAGATATCACTTGACTAAACAATATGTATTGATTCAAGCAATAAATCATATATTCGAACATTAATGTCATGCATCCACTAACCATAATGTTTTATCAATCAAAATATGAAGTTGTAAGTGCTTATCCCCTCCTATGGACTCAGAATTCGATACTATTGACAATGTGACGCTTCTTGCTTCAAACTCTCCGCAACAGCACAACGTATTTGATGTAAGGATGAAGTTGGAAAGGAGTGTTCCCCTGAATGCATCATTGTTATTCAGAACCCGAGATTAACTTCTCTAGGAACAAATAATGATAAACTACGTCGGGAAGCAGCGGTTCATGTGCAAACCCCCCCCCCCCCACCCCCTATACAACAGTTTGTATGGATATTTTATTTCAATCCAATCTTATGTCGAAACATGAAACAAACATAACTTTGTGCTCGCGTACCCGATCGTAGCGAGTTTTTTATTCCGCTTAAGTTTCCGAGATCTTGCATGGCGAAACTTCTGCAGGCGGTTTGGTTCCGCTTTTGTCCTAGAAAAACGCCGTTTGTTTCCCCGAATGAGCTTTTTTCCGATCGATTTCGCCAAACTTTGGACGACTATAACTTTAGGCTCCGCACTTCGAACGTCATGAATTTTTTTTTAATTTCGCGTAACTTTAGAAGGAATACAACTTTTACATGGAAGGAATTTTCAAAACAGGAATTATTTCTGGATATACGGGATTTTGGGAATAGCTTTACCTTCACTTTTCACAAATCCAAGTACATTCAGAAATTATGAATATGATAAAAATTGTAATCCTTGAAAAGTTAGACGAAATCAAAATAGAAATCATGACATTCGGATTGCGGAGAACAAAGTTATAGTCGTCCAAAGTTTGGCGAAATCGGATAAAAGCTCGTTCGGGGTAGCTAACATCGTTTTATCGGGACGAAGGCAAGACCAGACCGTCTGTGGCAGTTTGCGGCTTGCAAGATCTGGAAAAGTTATGTTGGAATAAAAAAAATCGCTACGATCGGATACCTGAGCACAAAGTTACATTTGTTTAATATTTCGACTTAATACGGCCTCCAATCGCGGAATTGAATATCATTTCATCCAAATAATGAACTCCTCATTATCCAGCCACCTTCCTTCCACAAGTTTACTGACTTCAATATGGATAACAGAGCACAATCCATCAAATGGAAACATGAAGAATCACAAGGAACGACCAATTGAGAGCCAAGCAACTCTCCACCTCTAATACACGAAATAGAAGATACTTGTCAATTGTCATGAATTAGGTCAAATCGAATGGACGAAATTGTTCTACCATCGCCTCTACACCCCAATCAGAAAAGGCGGATATCGAGATCGTACTCTCGAAAGAAGGGAAACAACCATGAACTTTGAGGATATTAATCTGGGCTAATCGATGCTACTAACCTTCTTGGATTGCTCGAATCCTACGAGATCGATTAATGCTAGAGATTTGGGGATTTATAGGATTAGTTTGGAGCAATGGATCTAGGGATTTTGGATCTTTTATAGAGAAAGCGAGAGTGAAGAAAGGTAGATGAGATCTGATTAGAGCGCTAGCTTTGGGGAACTGCTGGCTGTCTTCCTCACACCATCGACCCCAACACTGCTCGGTGACTCAAAGTATTGGATCTTCCTGGGAGAAGGATAACGCCATTTTTCTTTCTTCTGGAGTTGGATTGCGTTTTTTTCTACGCGAGAGCGATTAGATGAGAGAGAGACAGAGGGGAGGGGTCATCACTAATGTTCTAATAGAATAAATATCTTTTTCAAAAAATAAAATTTTATGTCACTACTTACATTGTCACCAAAACGACATTTAACATATGTAAAGATAAACTGCGCCACATAAAACAATGAACTAAAGGTGACGTTGGACTGCATCACAGGAAAGATTTATTTCGTCACGAATAGTTTTTTGCTAGGTCTGACAAAAATTTTAAGCTTTTTGTGACAAGCAGTAAATTTCGTCACACAAAATGTACATTATGTGACGAAATTTGACCCATCACAGAATATTTTTTCACAGAAGAGTAACTTTGTTGTACTGTCGGAAATAAGCTCATTTGGGGTAGCAAACGACATTTTTTCCAGAAGAAAGCGAGATCAAACCGCCTACGGCAGTTTGCGGCTTGCAAGATCTCGAAAAGTTATGCGGAATCAAAAAATATCTCGCTACGATCGGATACCGGAGCACAAAGTTACGTTTGTTTGAAGATTCGACTAAAGTCGGATGAAAAAAAATATATATACATACAAAGAGCTGCTTCTCGGCGTAGTTTATTAGACCGCCATGCCCCAATGCGGTTTTCAGTGAAAAAGGCACCCTCCCCAAGCGGTTTTCGGGAAATGTGGTGTTTTTGGAATTTTTCGGAAATTGGTGGTATTTTTGAATTTTTTTATTAAGTGGTGTTTCTGAAAAAGTTCCCCGTACTAGGGAAAACAATCAGAATTTAAGAAAGAAAAAAAACTCTAGAATAAAAATAACCGTAATACAGTCCATTCTATACCTTTAATGTCATAATTAACCCTTGATCCTATTTGCACAGGAATACCTCTTTAAATTGATAATCAAGATACCACAATAAAAGCGCTCAACTGGATAAGGATCGTTATCTCTACAATCAAATGAGGGTGGTAGATTTTGCATCCAATCAGTCCCAGTTCAGTGGAGATTTATAATAAGCAAGAATTTCTAGTAGGGCGATGTAGCTAGTGTTAGGTACGGAATGATTCAAACACATCATTTTGCTCGCATTTTCGAAGAATTTTTCTTGTGACCCGTAGGGTTTTGTTGATTACCGAGATTAATTATATGTTAATAAAAGATAATGAGCGTCTAGCAATGCACGTCGAGGATTCGGTAAGATCTATCTAGGATCGCCACAATTACGAAATTAAAGGATTGAATTTGGGAAAATGACTTATGAAATTTGTAAATTGGTAGTAGTGGGATATTAAGTAGTTATCATTTTAAGGATCCGAAATGAAACAATAGCATATAACCAATGAAATTATAAAAATTGGATAAGTCATTTTAATAATATACAAATACAAATGAAACAATGTTTATGAGAGGGTACTAGGCTGATTACGTACATAATAGGAAATTTAAGACAATAAATAAATGAATATTTGTGCATCAGGGAAGGGAAGAGGTAGTCAGTTGGCAAGCGAATCTGTTGCACCAAAAAGCGGATGGTTGTGATTGTGGCCTCCATCAACTATCAAATTCAATCCGCTCACGTATTTTGCATCGTCACTGGCCAAGTATAAGGCAGCCCGAGCAACATCCTCGGGTTCGAGGATAGCCCCTCTCAAGTTTCCAGCGGCGGACATGAATTCCTCAGCAGCCTTCTTGTCCATTTGCATGCCGCTTGTGACCATGGGAGTGGCCACTCCATAGGGAGAAATGGTGTTGACCCTGATGCCGTACTTGCCCAGCTCCACGGTCAAGTTGTTGTTGAGCCCCAAAATAGCATGCTTGGAAGCCTTGTATGCGTAAGACAAGTCGCCACTTATAGAAGCGGCAACGCTGCCGGTGAACAAGATGCAACCTTTCCTTGCGGGAATCATAACCCTGGCGGCGTGTTTGGCTCCGAGGAAGGATCCGAAGAGGTTGATTTCAAGCACCTTCTTGAAGTCGGCGTTGTCCGAGTTTAAGATGGTGGTGTCGAGGTTACCTCCGATTCCAGCGTTGTTGTACATGATGTCTAGCTGGCCGTACCTTGACACCGCTGTATCAACGGCATTCTCAAGGTCAGAATCACTTGTAACGTTGCAGTGGACAAAGGAGACGATCTCCGGCGGGCCGAGATCCATGGCGAGGGACTGTCCGAGTTTGTCTTGAACGTCGGCGATGAGGACCTTGGCTCCGTGGTGGACGAACAGCCTGGCGGTGCTCTCGCCTATGCCGCTAGCTCCGCCGGTGATGATTGCCACTTTGCCCTCCAGCTTTCTAGGAGAGGCGGTTGAGATATCTGAGCTCACCATGTTTCGTGTAACGAGCTAGGAAACAGAATATATGAATTGGCTAGGATACGGGAGAGAGGGAGAGTCGATATATGAATTTGTTGATGAATCTTTGGCTTTGGTAAGAAGATGTTTGTTTGTTGGCTATTGGCCGAATGAGGGCTGAGCGGTTTTTATAGCCTTAGACGCTGACCATTTGAACGTGTTCTTTGACAAGTGAATAAAACCATACAATGAGAAGATGGATAATCCATTATATTACAAGGAAGGGTGGTCAAGCCAACGATCTGATTCAAATGCGGACTTGACTAACATTCAAATGCGGACTTTTTCCAATAATGATCCAAAGTATGCATTTGCGGTAACGCGCAAGGTGGACGTAAGCAAAGAGCAATATATATTGCTATAGCTAATATATATCCTACGCAATCTGGATGCATGCCTCCACCTTCTCCACCTTGAGCAACTTATATTTGCGACACATAATATATTTGCTTCTAGAAATAAATAATATACGACTGATAATTAATCTGCCTCTATAAATATTATTATTTGCCTCTAAAATTCTATATATGCAACTAATATATGATGAGCCTCTACATATTATTATTATCTTCCTCTAAAACCTTTATTGTTTTAAAGTATATTTTAATTAAATTTTTTGGATATTATTTTTGCAATACATATTTTGTAACTGCCGTCATTTTCTAGCCTTAGTATTTTATATAAAAATAAATTTAATTCTTTATAAATTTATTATAAGTTATAGATGGAGATAAAAAATTTCACGACTAAATTAATTATTGTAGAATCGACTAAATTCAAATTAATAAATTCTGATATCTTTATTTTGTATTTCTTTAAATTAAAGTATATCCTTCTATCATGTCTTTCCCCTAAAATAAATTATTAATGTGTTAAATAATATGAAACAACAAAAAAAATTGCCAAAAAAAGAGCTTAGAGGGTTTCGTGACCTCTTCATTGATTTTTTTTTATTTTTTGTTTACGTGTCTCTAATTTTTTTATTTTTCTTCTTTATATCAAGTACTAATATATCCAATAGTTTTTGTTTCTCTTTCTAAAATATAAGAATAAGAATCTTCATCCTAGAATTAGTGCCGCATGAACTCCATTCGTCCTCTCCTTCTCCGTCACTACAAGATTTTCTTCTTCAACAAGTCGTCGCCGTCTACCCTTTCCCACAGTAGTTTCCTGTGGTCATCTTAGTTATAATGATATCCGTTGTAGGTCACTTTTTCCCGGTCTCTATCATTATCGCCAAGCAACTTCAAATGATATCGCTGTTACAAACTCAAAGGTAGATAGATAGAATAGTTTGATTCTAAGATCGTTCATTTTGCTTCTTCTAGATTTTTGTTCTATTGATTCTCTACTAATATTGAATGCTTCATCGATTTTTGGAAGCAATAAGTGGAGAGATTAACATAAACGTACAAACAATGTAGTCAAAGTCTCGATTTTAATTTTAAAAGCTTAAGGTTTATGAATAAATCTATTCATCCTGATTTTACTACTAAATCTTTGAGCTATAAAATCTCATAAAATCCTAATAAAATCTTTAAAATCTACAATTTTAAAGAATTTCAAAGTTCATTTCAACTTGATCAAAATCTGGAAGGTCGAGTTGGATTTTGTCCATGAGTCGGGCCAAGTTCACTTCCCCGACTCAAATTCATGGGCAACTAATAAATCCTAACCGGACAGAAGACCCTCAATTGTCCTCCTCTCATCTTCTTCTGCACGCTCATACCAACCAAAAACTCACCTCCTGTTGTTTGTTCCCTATCGATGACTTCCTCAATCAACCTCCCAATTAGTTTTTTGCTTGTTCCAACGCCACCCTTGCAATTAGCCCAATCCTCATCTCAATTAGCTCATTGTCTTCCAAACCTTCAGTGCCACCATCCCCAACCTTGTCATCGCGTTTGTCCTTTGCTACTGCTATCGTTCGCTAGTGGCATTGTCAACGTGATGTATAACTCAAAGCTTATCTGGAGGCAATGTAGAAAGATTTTCAACATATATTTGAAGATATCGAATTTGATGTTGAATGAACTGCTAAAGATTAGGAAGCCAATGAAACTGGGGATGCTCAAGTGTTCAATGAAGAAGGGAATGCACCAATCAATTATTTGCCTTTGAGAGATGATTGCGATCAAGGAAACATGATTGGTGTTGAATGTACTTCGAGTGAACCTGAGAATAATGATATCATTGCCTAAGCAAATAGACAAGGATTCTATGAGAATGAGAGGGACGGTGAGGGTGATAATGTGAGATGTAAAGGACTTATAGGTTAATATTTGATCCTAATTATCTTCTGTATTGGTACTACTATCTGGTGTTTTAAGTATCAGTGTTAATATAAACATTAAAATCTTACGATTTTTCGATTTTAATTTACGATTCTGATTTTACTTTTATATAAAATAGCGAATTTGACTATTTTGGTACAATGGCATCAAGATCAAGAAACTTAAGGGCTCACAAGGTCTTATGCTCTATCTCAACCGGCAAATGGCAAGTCGTGCCATTGACAAGCCTATATGGTGAAGTACCTACAGGCGTCTTATAAGCCGAGAGATAGATCCACAGAGCATTATCGAGCTTGGAGGATCAGTCCTGCAAGGACTGATCCACCGTCTTTTCTAGAATACGCTTCAACACCCAATTTGTCAACTCGACTTAACCACATACTTGAGGGTGGTAAGCATGAAACCTTATGAGTACACCATAGCGAGGGAAGAGCTTATCAAATTGACCCTATAAGTGGGTGCTTCTATAGCTAATGATGGATGTAGGGGTCCCAAACCAGGAGAAGAGCTGCTCAGAAATGCACAAACACTCTTAGCATCATTGGTGGGCAAAGCTTGTGTTTCAGCCCACTTCGAGACATAATCAACAGCAACGAGGAAATATTTGTGACCAAAAGAAGGAAGGAAGGGACACATGAAATCGCTGCTCTGAACATCAAAAATTTCAAAAATAATAAATGTGTTTTGGAGCATCTCATTCCGGGTACAAATGTTTAACCCCTAACTGGCATTAGTCACTGACTCACACTAAACTACACCACAAATTAATCCCGACTAGAGCCCAAATTTTTAAACTCTAGTCAGGTGCAGTATCGAGCAAGTATTTAAAATGTCAACCCGGGCCGGTCCATGTACCCCTACTTCAATCGCTTAAGTTGTTATCTAGCAAAACGGTTTTGGGGTTTTGTAAACTAAGAAAACTTCTAACTAAACAAGCAAAGAAAAGTAAATAAAGGAAAATTCTAACTAAGGGAGCTTCACCCAGGAGTTGCTTCCCCCTAACTAGCTACCATGACTCGTTGGATTAAATGGAGTCGTGTGGCATAGGTGGTTGTGAACCACGGGGGTGAGCAACTAGTGGTCAATTTGTCACGGAATCAGTTCACTAGCGATCGATTTGTCACGGGATCGATCCACTCACCAAGTCTAGGGGAACCACTAGAATGAGCAACTAGTGATCCATTTGTCACGGGATGGATTCACTAGAGATCGATTTGTCACGGGATCGATCCACTCACTAAGTCTCTAGTGGTTGCCTAGGTCTCTCCCTCAAATGGAGTTTGAGCGGCTTAATCACAACCAACCTAGATGCAAACTTGAGTCAAGGAGGATGCTCATCTCTAACCTAGATAGTAGGCACAAAGTACCCAAGAAAACCAAGCTTGTCAAGCCTACCTAAAAAGGTGCGGTTTTCCTCTAATCTAGGTTGGGCAAGCACACAAGATTTGGAAAGCACAACTAAGCACAATCACCCTGAAAACACCTCTAATACTCAAATTGTTGCAAACTCATACGAAATCATTCAATCTAAACAAGTAATTACAAAGTATTAGTTATGGATCTACAACATCCAAGAGAAAAGAGTGAGTCTCTAGAGAGAGTAAGAAGGATTACAAATTTGAGCTCAAGATCTTCTTCTTCTTCTAGGCTTGAATCCTTGTCTTCAAGTTCCACCCAAGCCTCCAATGATGCTCCAAGATCACTCTAGCACTCTCTCTCTCTCTCTCTCTCTCTCTCTCTCTCTCACTAGAACTCCCCTTTGGTGTTTTTGGGAAAACCCTAGAGAGGGAATTGAATATCTATCCAAAAACCACCTCCCCTTTCTCTCTCCCCGTTGTTGTCTTCATATTTGCACGAAAGTGATCAGTTTGCGGACGCATTGGTCAGTTCACGGCCGTGAACACCTAAACGCGTCTGGGAACTCAGTGTCGTCCAAAACGCGCCGCTTCACTCTCCTGGGTTCACGGTCAATGGCCCCAGTTCACGGTCTTAGAGACCATGAACTCCTTTTGCGTCAATAACCTCTGAAACCTCGTTGCACCGCTCGATGTTCAAGGTTTGTGGCTCCAGTTCACGGTCTTAGAAGACCGTGAACTGCCTTGTCCGACCGTGAATTGGGGCTGTTTCCTGGACGTCTGCACTTCACTATTACGGCTTCGGACTTTTCTTCGGTTTTTGCGCTTTTAGACCTCCAATTATCCCAAAATTCGACCTCGACCCTTCCACACGTGCTAGAACCAAAATGTATCAAAACAAGCACAACCTAGCGTGAAATATTTTGAGGAACGATGAAATACTAAACTAAATGAATAAGAAATGAGGGGTAAAATGTGTAACATTTGGGCCCGAATCAGTCACACTTTCATGCGAAGGTCTCTAAATCCTTGAAGAGAGATGGCCAGTAGGAGCCTAACTATAGTACCTTCTGTGTTGTGCGGTTACCACCATGATGTCCGCTAGTTGGACCTCGTGGCAATGAGTAAGGATGTCATGCATCTCCGCCTCCATCACACATCGGCCGATAACAACTTATGCTCCCATCCAAACTACGTACAGATTGTCCTAGAAGTAATGTTGTAGATCAGCAAAGAACTTTTGTTTCTCTTGATTTGGCATCCCCTTGGGCAGCTGCTTACCCACCAGATAATTAGCAAAATCGAAATACCAGGGGTGACCCTCTCTACCAAACATGCCATCAGAAGTCTCTCAACGGGGAAGGAGTCATAGATCTCCTCCTCAGAGTTGTCCACATAAGATCCATCAAGTAGATACAACTGTTGAGATGGAGAAGGACCTACTGCATCTTGTTGTTGACAAGGTTGTTAGTGTAAGTTATGACTTATAAGGCTGGTTGGGCTGCCTTTGATGCTGAAAGGGAGGTCACTGCCGGTACCCCCACAGCTAGTGCCTAAAATTCGGGTGGTCGAGAATTTGTGGGGTGATGACCTCACAAAGTTGGGATGATTGCGCCACCTTGGATTATAAGTATTGTTATAAGGTTTGTTTCCTCCATGAGCATTAGGGATGAAGTATAGCTATTCATATGGAGTAGTAGCCTCCAACATTGCTTGACAGTCGTCTAGTGCATGGTTGGTGCTAGAACACCAATCGCATAGCATAGCTTGAGATGTAGACCGGTTCCCAAATGGACGCGAGGTCCTCGCCACCATCTTAATAATATTATCAAGCTTACAGACAAGGGCTTGGTCTAGTGGTAATACCACTAGCCTAGAACCTGGAGGTCCCAAGTTCAAATATGAGTAGTACCTTAATCACACACAAAAAAAAATCACCCTTATCAAAAAAAAAAATATTATCAAGCTTTGCCTCTATGTAGAGGTGGCAAATGGATTGGATTCATGGGTTGGTGGATTGGATTGGTGGATCCATGGATCAAATGGGTTGGTGGATTGATCTAGAATCCAAATGACATCCAAAGTTTGGACCAAAATATAAATTTTTAAAAGTTTTGGTACTAAAATGTCATAATAAAAAATTTTAGGTACCAAAATATAATTTTCCATTGATATTTTTCATATAATAAATAAAGTTACCAAATCGTAATTTGTCATTTGGATTCATAGATTGATCCGTTAATCCACCAATCCAATTGGATTTGAATCAAATGAATTGGATTTAAATGGATTGGATTAGGTGGATAATTTGGTGGATGGATTGGATTGGATTCATGGATTTAGATTCTAATTGCCACCTCTATAGAGAT
The DNA here is from genome assembly GCA_946122785.1 of Linum tenue. NCBI lineage: Eukaryota > Viridiplantae > Streptophyta > Magnoliopsida > Malpighiales > Linaceae > Linum > Linum tenue. The sequence goes on along the minus strand of CAMGYJ010000003.1, from coordinate 20,704,476 downwards.
GGGCGAGAATCAATGGCGTAGACACCTCTCGATCTCTTGAGAACTCTTGGCTCTCCATGAGGTAGCCTAGTCATAACCCCGAGCAACCATTTTCTCAAACACTTGAGTCATCTAGGGTGGGATCTTGTTCAACATACTTTCTTGGTAGTAGGAATCAATAATGAGTTGGCGATCTTCCTGAAAGATCGTGTTGTAGACAGTCCCCACCTTGAAGTGATCATCAAAGCCATAATGAGAGCAGTTTAGAAACATACTAGAATGCGTCTCTCTGGCATCCATTAGAGTATCATCTTCCTCCTAGCAAAGTGAGTGATATGCCTTTGCAACTCAGTAGTCTTGTGTGGAGCAAAATATTGAGCCATGAATTTTTTCAACGATATTTGTCCATGGTGATAGAGAGTGGCGGTTGATTGTCTATCCACCTCCTATCTCTGTCATTCATTGAGAAGGGGAACAGCCGCAATCTAATAGCATCTTGTGGTACGCACTACACCATTTCCATAAGTCAGCTCCAAGAACCAGTTGAGATGTTCCTCTGACTTGAGGCTATGTTTGCCAAACACTGCCCGTGTCTTCATCCATAACATCGGGTTCTGCTTTATACGTACTAGGTGTCGTTGGGCTTTTCTGGAAAGAGAGCTCACTTGATAACCCTCTCCTTCTTCAAGTTCCGAAGAGTTCTCTTGATGTTGTTATCATGTTACCGAGATTAATTATATGTTAATAAAAGATAATGAGCGTCTAGCAATGCACGTCGAGGATTCGGTAAGATCTATCTAGGATCGCCACAATTACGAAATTAAAGGATTGAATTTGGGAAAATGACTTATGAAATTTGTAAATTGGTAGTAGTGGGATATTAACTAGTTATCATTTTAAGGATCCGAAATGAAACAATAGCATATAACCAATGAAATTATAAAAATTGGATAAGTCATTTTAATAATATACAAATACAAATGAAACAATGTTTATGAGAGGGTACTAGGCTGATTACGTACATAATAGGAAATTTAAGACAATAAATAAATGAATATTTGTGCATCAGGGAAGGGAAGGGAAGAGGTAATCAGTTGGCAAGCGAATCTGTTGCACCAAAAAGCGGATGGTTGTGATTGTGGCCTCCATCAACTATCAAATTCAATCCGCTCACGTATTTTGCATCGTCACTGGCCAAGTATAAGGCAGCCCGAGCAACATCCTCGGGTTCGAGGATAGCCCCTCTCAAGTTTCCAGCGGCGGACATGAATTCCTCAGCAGCCTTCTTGTCCATTTGCATGCCGCTTGTGACCATGGGAGTGGCCACTCCATAGGGAGAAATGGTGTTGACCCTGATGCCGTACTTGCCCAGCTCCACGGTCAAGTTGTTGTTGAGCCCCAAAATAGCATGCTTGGAAGCCTTGTATGCGTAAGACAAGTCGCCACTTATAGAAGCGGCAACGCTGCCGGTGAACAAGATGCAACCTTTCCTTGCGGGAATCATAACCCTGGCGGCGTGTTTGGCTCCGAGGAAGGATCCGAAGAGGTTGATTTCAAGCACCTTCTTGAAGTCGGCGTTGTCCGAGTTTAAGATGGTGGTGTCGAGGTTACCTCCGATTCCAGCGTTGTTGTACATGATGTCTAGCTGGCCGTACCTTGACACCGCTGTATCAACGGCATTCTCAAGGTCAGAATCACTTGTAACGTTGCAGTGGACAAAGGAGACGATCTCCGGCGGGCCGAGATCCATGGCGAGGGACTGTCCGAGTTTGTCTTGAACGTCGGCGATGAGGACCTTGGCTCCGTGGTGGACGAACAGCCTGGCGGTGCTCTCGCCTATGCCGCTAGCTCCGCCGGTGATGATTGCCACTTTGCCCTCCAGCTTTCTAGGAGAGGCGGTTGAGATATCTGAGCTCACCATGTTTTGTTTTCTTTTGTTTTGTGGGGGAAATGAGTCGAGAGAGAGAATCAGTTTGCTTGCTGATGAATCTTTGTTTTTAAATTTGCCTTCGGTAAGAAGATGTTTGCTTGTGGTTGTTGGTTGAATGAGGGCTGAGCGCTCTTTATATATAGTTCTAGTTCTACATGCAGGCAAACCAATTTAGCGTGTCCTTTGACAATAAATTAATTAATTAATTAATGGTGTACGTATTATAACATTCCATCGTAGAATAGAATGGGGAGAGGAGATGAATATATAATTAGTTTCAAGGGTCAAGCCAATGACCTGAATCACAAGGTCAAGGTGAAAATGCGTACGTAGAAAAACAGTCCCGACGCGCAAGGCGCATAGACGTACGTAAGCCAATACCTGAATTATTTGGCTGCCTTCTTTGTTCTCGAAGCCGTCACAACTGGGTGTTCAAAAATTCAACCAATATCCATCAAAAAAAAATCCAACCCATACACACGCTTCATAATAATTATATTAAAAAAAAACCTTGCGTTAGAGACCTTCTACTTGTATAAGAAAATTACGCGATATACGTGGTTTTCTCGACCATCAACCCGTTCAGACTTGTCTACGCTCGTTATAAAGTCTTCTTAACCTGTTGTTTGCCTACCTTTCATTACCATGCACAATGGAGGAATAGTTCTCCATATTTTTCAGAGTTCCGTACATCATCGGGTCGGCTGTACCTCCCATGCGTTTACAAGGCCGACTACAACCCTAGCTCAACTTGTGGACTATATCCTAGTAACCTTGTCTACGTGATGTATAACTCAAAGCTTATCTGGAGGGCAATGTAGAAAGATTTTGAACGTATATTTAAAGATATCGAATCTGATGACGAATGAATTGCTGAAGATTAGGAAGCCAATAAAACTGAGGATGATCAAGTGCTCAATGAAGAAGGGAATGCACCAATCAATTATTTACCTTTGAGAGATATGATTGTGAACATGGAAATATGATTGGTGTTAAATGTACTTCGAGTGAACCTGAGAATATTGATATCAGTGCCTAAGCAAATAGACAAGGATTCTATGAGAATGAGAGAGACGGTAAGGGTGATAATGTGACATGTAAAGGACTTATATGTTAATATTTGATCCTAATTGATATGATCCCAAATTGCTTAACCTTTGAGCTTTCATGGATTGATCAAGAAGTTAGTTTCACAAGGCAGAAAGAATCTGAATTTTGGTTAAGTCTTTTATGTGTTTCATGTTACCAACTTTGGAGGCTTGGTTCGATCAAGTCATTCAATGAAAATTTGAGTTTGATGGCTTGTTTTTGAAGATGGAGTAAACCTGTGCAAGATGGAAGGCTTATAAGTTCCAATTGAAGTATGGAAGACCATGATTGAAGCTCTCCAAGTTGCCAAATTAAAACCGAGAATCTGCCATTTTTGGCTAAGGCAAATAGCGAGATCAAGGTGCCAACTTTGGAACTTAATAGCTGGAGTTTGGGACACAAGCAGAGACTAATTCGAGTTGCCATGGAAAGAAGAGTACTTACTAAACCAAGGGCAGAAATTGGATGAAGACGAATGGCCTGGGAAGATAATTTTCGAGGCACTCAAAGATGTTGTCTCGAGCTGCCAGAAATCCGCATGACATTAGGATTCCGAGTTGGATTCGGATTACTTGTATAATTTAGTTTCCTTGCTGAATTAGTTTAGTTTCCATTAGTGTTTAGGTTTGTTTTAGCTTGTTTATGCCTTTAAAAGCCCTCATTCATGTATTGTGAAGTTCAGACAGAGTTGATTTATGAAGATAACCCCAAAATTCCCAACGTTTTGAGTTGTGAAGTTGTCTTGTTTTGGTTGCGATCAAATTAAGCTTGCTGAATATTGGCCTATTAATCAAGCAAACCCCCTCGATTACATCGAAGGCGACCTCATAACGATCGAGCACTCTTCCTGGTGTAAGAGTTCCCTTTCGTTTCCATCGAAACCCCATTCAAACAAGCTTACCACTACAAAAAAGACTGTCAGCAATGACCAGAGGATTTCGTCAGTAAAGCTCAGATTCCGTCGCAAATGCCCTTTTGCGACGCCATGCAGCCGTCGCGTTCCGTTCCAAATACGAGCGTCACAAATAGTTTTTGTGTGACAAGCCGTCAGAAAAGACTATTTGTGACGGTACGAGGTCGTTACTAAAAATAATGGGCTGTCAGAGAAGGTTTTTCTATATTTACTAATTTGACGACCATATTGCATTTGTGACAAAATTTTGTTATATTCATGACAACATTGGCCCGTCGCTGATAACGTTAGACAAATGCTTATTGTTATGGATCATTTTTTATGATTAATTTGATATTCATGAAACCAAATAAAACATATGAAATAATACGTATTTTATTCTCAATTATGAAGTTAATCATAACTCACACTTTTTTCTTTTCTTTGGGGAGCTTCACTTACTATACTCTGATCATACATTCTTAACAACATACACTTTGAATTAAAAATATATACATTGAGCTATAAAAGATGTATACAAATTGAGAAAGTTAAAAAAAGACTAAACAGTAGTCAATAATGATTAAAGAAAATCATGAATCACTGCTTTAGACTTTTCGTCACCTCCACCAAATGCATCAGTTCTTGTCGCCGGTGACCATTTGTAAACTGCAAGCCCAAGTCAAGAGGGAAAAAAATGAGTTAGAAATCGAAAAAAACCATAGATCTAACACTTAACAACATGTCACCCACAATACATAAATCTTGCAAATATATATACATATAGTATGGAGAAACCCTTCAAAATAGGGAACGGACAAGATCTGCTACCGCCGCTTCGTAAAGAACACATCTCATACCGTGGGGGAGTATGCAAGCAACAAAAGCGCAATTGCATCTTCATTGAGAAAATTGAAACGAGAGTGATCAGAAAAGAAGAACAATGATGTATCGAGAAGGAAGAGGACCGACAATCGAATCTATACGGGCTTGATCTTCATCCATTATCACTGTCTCCATGACTGCAAAAGAGAAAAAGAAGAAGGTTGAAGGAGGTGAGTTGGACTAATTTCATAGAAAAAGAAATTAAAATGAAGAGAAGAAGAGAGGATTTCCGCAAGGGAAAAATAGAAAGATGTAGGGGAACGGCAGCGGCCAGCGGGGAAGATGTGGAGAAGCTAGGGTTTTTGTTATGAAAAACTTAAACCAGCGGTCAGGATCTAATTCCAAAATGTGATGGCTGAGATTGAACTAGATTATTAACCACTATTAATAAAATAAAATAAGAAACTGTGTTATATATTTTTACCCATTACCGGCGACAAGGTAGGATTATGAGAATGAAAAGAAACCACGGACAAAATCTTTTTTTGTTCCTGCCTTCCCACATTTTCTTTTAAATTATTGTCTCTACAACATATTTCCAGCGTACACAAGTATACATTTCCATTGCTTCCCCTTTTAGCTATTATTTATAGTTAATATGTTATTATAATATAGTTTTTTATTATAATATAATTGAGAAGCTCTTTTATTGCAAACCTAATTCTGTTTATTTTTTATCAAAATTTATCCTACAATTTACATTCCTTATATTTGTTGACTTTCACTGAGTTTGAGCTTTTCAAAACTACAACTTATCATTTTTCAAATGAAGGACAATGAAGCAGCTTGTATTTAACGAGGTAAGTAGGATAATCTCAAACAAACAAGTATTGAACTAAATATGACTGTCAACATAATTTCAGTCATCATAAATAAATAATGATAACGCCAATTTTTCCTACAAAAGATAGGTTTGGTGACATATTTGTTGTCTTTATCGATGTGGTATAAATTCGGTCACAAATACACAACTACTTGTTGAAACATTATCGACAACATTCTGACCAAAAAACAAGCATTACCGACAACAATATTTTATTCGTCATAAAAAGTGATGGCGCCAAAATTTCCCTCCAGATAATGAGTTTAATGACGAGAATTTTCGTATTTACCGACGAGGTTAGCCTTTGTCACAAATACACAACCAGTTGACGAAATATTACTGACAACAATATAATTTTGTCAGTAAAAGTCATCATCAGCGACGAGTTTCATTTGTCGTCGCTAATTTTCGTCACTAATGACAGTCTTTTTAGTAGTGTACCCAAGCTCTTTGGAATACCTTGTTCTTGTGTTCTCGAACAAGGAATTTTATTCCTTTGATTGAGCTATGCAATTATGATCCAAGAAGGCATCATTGTGAGGCGACTAGTGAAGGAAGAACCAGAGACAAAGAGATTCCTAAAGGATTTGTTAGGGTTTGGTAAGAAAGATATGGAAAGCAATAATTAAATGTACAATAATCACATGTGGAAATCTCATGTCTGTTTGATAATCAGAATCGGTCTTAATCGTTTCTATGAAATCATTTACCAATTGGTCCAGATATCACCACTTCACTAAACAATATGTATTGATTCAAGCAATAAATCATATATTCGAACATTAATGTCATGCATCCACTAACCATAATGTTTTATCAATCAAAATATGAAGTTGTAAGTGCTTATCCCCTCCTATGGACTCAGAATTCGATACTATTGACAATGTGACGCTTCTTGCTTCAAACTCTCCGCAACAGCACAACGTATTTGATGTAAGGATGAAGTTGGAAAGGAGTGTTCCCCTGAATGCATCATTGTTATTCAGAACCCGAGATTAACTTCTCTAGGAACAAATAATGATAAACTACGTCGGGAAGCAGCGGTTCATGTGCAAACCCCCCCCCCCCCACCCCCTATACAACAGTTTGTATGGATATTTTATTTCAATCCAATCTTATGTCGAAACATGAAACAAACATAACTTTGTGCTCGCGTACCCGATCGTAGCGAGTTTTTTATTCCGCTTAAGTTTCCGAGATCTTGCATGGCGAAACTTCTGCAGGCGGTTTGGTTCCGCTTTTGTCCTAGAAAAACGCCGTTTGTTTCCCCGAATGAGCTTTTTTCCGATCGATTTCGCCAAACTTTGGACGACTATAACTTTAGGCTCCGCACTTCGAACGTCATGAATTTTTTTTTAATTTCGCGTAACTTTAGAAGGAATACAACTTTTACATGGAAGGAATTTTCAAAACAGGAATTATTTCTGGATATACGGGATTTTGGGAATAGCTTTACCTTCACTTTTCACAAATCCAAGTACATTCAGAAATTATGAATATGATAAAAATTGTAATCCTTGAAAAGTTAGACGAAATCAAAATAGAAATCATGACATTCGGATTGCGGAGAACAAAGTTATAGTCGTCCAAAGTTTGGCGAAATCGGATAAAAGCTCGTTCGGGGTAGCTAACATCGTTTTATCGTGACGAAGGCAAGACCAGACCGTCTGTGGCAGTTTGCGGCTTGCAAGATCTGGAAAAGTTATGTTGGAATAAAAAAAATCGCTACGATCGGATACCTGAGCACAAAGTTACATTTGTTTAATATTTCGACTTAATAGGGCCTCCAATCGCGGAATTGAATATCATTTCATCCAAATAATGAACTCCTCATTATCCAGCCACCTTCCTTCCACAAGTTTACTGACTTCAATATGGATAACAGAGCACAATCCATCAAATGGAAACATGAAGAATCACAAGGAACGACCAATTGAGAGCCAAGCAACTCTCCACCTCTAATACACGAAATAGAAGATACTTGTCAATTGTCATGAATTAGGTCAAATCGAATGGACGAAATTGTTCTACCATCGCCTCTACACCCCAATCAGAAAAGGCGGATATCGAGATCGTACTCTCGAAAGAAGGGAAACAACCATGAACTTTGAGGATATTAATCTGGGCTAATCGATGCTACTAACCTTCTTGGATTGCTCGAATCCTACGAGATCGATTAATGCTAGAGATTTGGGGATTTATAGGATTAGTTTGGAGCAATGGATCTAGGGATTTTGGATCTTTTATAGAGAAAGCGAGAGTGAAGAAAGGTAGATGAGATCTGATTAGAGCGCTAGCTTTGGGGAACTGCTGGCTGTCTTCCTCACACCATCGACCCCAACACTGCTCGGTGACTCAAAGTATTGGATCTTCCTGGGAGAAGGATAACGCCATTTTTCTTTCTTCTGGAGTTGGATTGCGTTTTTTTCTACGAGAGAGCGATTAGATGAGAGAGAGACAGAGGGGAGGGGTCATCACTAATGTTCTAATAGAATAAATATCTTTTTCAAAAAATAAAATTTTATGTCACTACTTACATTGTCACCAAAACGACATTTAACATATGTAAAGATAAACTGCGCCACATAAAACAATGAACTAAAGGTGACGTTGGACTGCATCACAGGAAAGATTTATTTCGTCACGAATAGTTTTTTGCTAGGTCTGACAAAAATTTTAAGCTTTTTGTGACAAGCAGTAAATTTCGTCACACAAAATGTACATTATGTGACGAAATTTGACCCATCACAGAATATTTTTTCACAGAAGAGTAACTTTGTTGTACTGTCGGAAATAAGCTCATTTGGGGTAGCAAACGACATTTTTTCCAGAAGAAAGCGAGATCAAACCGCCTACGGCAGTTTGCGGCTTGCAAGATCTCGAAAAGTTATGCGGAATCAAAAAATATCTCGCTACGATCGGATACCGGAGCACAAAGTTACGTTTGTTTGAAGATTCGACTAAAGTCGGATGAAAAAAAATATATATACATACAAAGAGCTGCTTCTCGGCGTAGTTTATTAGACCGCCATGCCCCAATGCGGTTTTCAGTGAAAAAGGCACCCTCCCCAAGCGGTTTTCGGGAAATGTGGTGTTTTTGGAATTTTTCGGAAATTGGTGGTATTTTTGAATTTTTTTATTAAGTGGTGTTTCTGAAAAAGTTCCCCGTACTAGGGAAAACAATCAGAATTTAAGAAAGAAAAAAAACTCTAGAATAAAAATAACCGTAATACAGTCCATTCTATACCTTTAATGTCATAATTAACCCTTGATCCTATTTGCACAGGAATACCTCTTTAAATTGATAATCAAGATACCACAATAAAAGCGCTCAACTGGATAAGGATCGTTATCTCTACAATCAAATGAGGGTGGTAGATTTTGCATCCAATCAGTCCCAGTTCAGTGGAGATTTATAATAAGCAAGAATTTCTAGTAGGGCGATGTAGCTAGTGTTAGGTACGGAATGATTCAAACACATCATTTTGCTCGCATTTTCGAAGAATTTTTCTTGTGACCCGTAGGGTTTTGTTGATTACCGAGATTAATTATATGTTAATAAAAGATAATGAGCGTCTAGCAATGCACGTCGAGGATTCGGTAAGATCTATCTAGGATCGCCACAATTACGAAATTAAAGGATTGAATTTGGGAAAATGACTTATGAAATTTGTAAATTGGTAGTAGTGGGATATTAAGTAGTTATCATTTTAAGGATCCGAAATGAAACAATAGCATATAACCAATGAAATTATAAAAATTGGATAAGTCATTTTAATAATATACAAATACAAATGAAACAATGTTTATGAGAGGGTACTAGGCTGATTACGTACATAATAGGAAATTTAAGACAATAAATAAATGAATATTTGTGCATCAGGGAAGGGAAGAGGTAGTCAGTTGGCAAGCGAATCTGTTGCACCAAAAAGCGGATGGTTGTGATTGTGGCCTCCATCAACTATCAAATTCAATCCGCTCACGTATTTTGCATCGTCACTGGCCAAGTATAAGGCAGCCCGAGCAACATCCTCGGGTTCGAGGATAGCCCCTCTCAAGTTTCCAGCGGCGGACATGAATTCCTCAGCAGCCTTCTTGTCCATTTGCATGCCGCTTGTGACCATGGGAGTGGCCACTCCATAGGGAGAAATGGTGTTGACCCTGATGCCGTACTTGCCCAGCTCCACGGTCAAGTTGTTGTTGAGCCCCAAAATAGCATGCTTGGAAGCCTTGTATGCGTAAGACAAGTCGCCACTTATAGAAGCGGCAACGCTGCCGGTGAACAAGATGCAACCTTTCCTTGCGGGAATCATAACCCTGGCGGCGTGTTTGGCTCCGAGGAAGGATCCGAAGAGGTTGATTTCAAGCACCTTCTTGAAGTCGGCGTTGTCCGAGTTTAAGATGGTGGTGTCGAGGTTACCTCCGATTCCAGCGTTGTTGTACATGATGTCTAGCTGGCCGTACCTTGACACCGCTGTATCAACGGCATTCTCAAGGTCAGAATCACTTGTAACGTTGCAGTGGACAAAGGAGACGATCTCCGGCGGGCCGAGATCCATGGCGAGGGACTGTCCGAGTTTGTCTTGAACGTCGGCGATGAGGACCTTGGCTCCGTGGTGGACGAACAGCCTGGCGGTGCTCTCGCCTATGCCGCTAGCTCCGCCGGTGATGATTGCCACTTTGCCCTCCAGCTTTCTAGGAGAGGCGGTTGAGATATCTGAGCTCACCATGTTTTGTTTTCTTTTGTTTTGTGGGGGAAATGAGTCGAGAGAGAGAGAATCAGTTTGCTTGCTGATGAATCTTTGTTTTTAAATTTGCCTTCGGTAAGAAGATGTTTGCTTGTGGTTGTTGGTTGAATGAGGGCTGAGCGCTCTTTATATATAGTTCAAGTTCTACATGCAGGCAAACCAATTTAGCGTGTCCTTTGACAATTAATTAATTAATTAATTAATGGTGTACGTATTATAACATTCCATCGTAGAATAGAATGGGGAGAGGAGATGAATATATAATTAGTTTCAAGGGTCAAGCCAATGACCTGAATCACAAGGTCAAGGTGAAAATGCGTACGTAGAAAAACAGTCCCGACGCGCAAGGCGCATAGACGTACGTAAGCCAATACCTGAATTATTTGGCTGCCTTCTTTGTTCACGAAGCCGTCACAACTGGGTGTTCAAAAATTCAACCAATATCCATAAAAAAAAATCCAACCCATACACACGCTTCATAATAATTATATTAAAAAAAAACCTTGCGTTAGAGACCTTCTACTTGTATAAGAAAATTACGCGATATACGTGGTTTTCTCGACCATCAACCCGTTCAGACTTGTCTACGCTCGTTATAAAGTCTTCTTAACCTGTTGTTTGCCTACCTTTCATTACCATGCACAATGGAGGAATAGTTCTCCATATTTTTCAGAGTTCCGTACATCATCGGGTCGGCTGTACCTCCCATGCGTTTACAAGGCCGACTACAACCCTAGCTCAACTTGTGGACTATATCCTAGTAACCTTGTCTACGTGATGTATAACTCAAAGCTTATCTGGAGGGCAATGTAGAAAGATTTTGAACGTATATTTAAAGATATCGAATCTGATGACGAATGAATTGCTGAAGATTAGGAAGCCAATAAAACTGAGGATGATCAAGTGCTCAATGAAGAAGGGAATGCACCAATCAATTATTTACCTTTGAGAGATATGATTGTGAACATGGAAATATGATTGGTGTTAAATGTACTTCGAGTGAACCTGAGAATATTGATATCAGTGCCTAAGCAAATAGACAAGGATTCTATGAGAATGAGAGAGACGGTAAGGGTGATAATGTGACATGTAAAGGACTTATATGTTAATATTTGATCCTAATTGATATGATCCCAAATTGCTTAACCTTTGAGCTTTCATGGATTGATCAAGAAGTTAGTTTCACAAGGCAGAAAGAATCTGAATTTTGGTTAAGTCTTTTATGTGTTTCATGTTACCAACTTTGGAGGCTTGGTTCGATCAAGTCATTCAATGAAAATTTGAGTTTGATGGCTTGTTTTTGAAGATGGAGTAAACCTGTGCAAGATGGAAGGCTTATAAGTTCCAATTGAAGTATGGAAGACCATGATTGAAGCTCTCCAAGTTGCCAAATTAAAACCGAGAATCTGCCATTTTTGGCTAAGGCAAATAGCGAGATCAAGGTGCCAACTTTGGAACTTAATAGCTGGAGTTTGGGACACAAGCAGAGACTAATTCGAGTTGCCATGGAAAGAAGAGTACTTACTAAACCAAGGGCAGAAATTGGATGAAGACGAATGGCCTGGGAAGATAATTTTCGAGGCACTCAAAGATGTTGTCTCGAGCTGCCAGAAATCCGCATGACATTAGGATTCCGAGTTGGATTCGGATTACTTGTATAATTTAGTTTCCTTGCTGAATTAGTTTAGTTTCCATTAGTGTTTAGGTTTGTTTTAGCTTGTTTATGCCTTTAAAAGCCCTCATTCATGTATTGTGAAGTTCAGACAGAGTTGATTTATGAAGATAACCCCAAAATTCCCAACGTTTTGAGTTGTGAAGTTGTCTTGTTTTGGTTGCGATCAAATTAAGCTTGCTGAATATTGGCCTATTAATCAAGCAAACCCCCTCGATTACATCGAAGGCGACCTCATAACGATCGAGCACTCTTCCTGGTGTAAGAGTTCCCTTTCGTTTCCATCGAAACCCCATTCAAACAAGCTTACCACTACAAAAAAGACTGTCAGCAATGACCAGAGGATTTCGTCAGTAAAGCTCAGATTCCGTCGCAAATGCCCTTTTGCGACGCCATGCAGCCGTCGCGTTCCGTTCCAAATACGAGCGTCACAAATAGTTTTTGTGTGACAAGCCGTCAGAAAAGACTATTTGTGACGGTACGAGGTCGTTACTAAAAATAATGGGCTGTCAGAGAAGGTTTTTCTATATTTACTAATTTGACGACCATATTGCATTTGTGACAAAATTTTGTTATATTCATGACAACATTGGCCCGTCGCTGATAACGTTAGACAAATGCTTATTGTTATGGATCATTTTTTATGATTAATTTGATATTCATGAAACCAAATAAAACATATGAAATAATACGTATTTTATTCTCAATTATGAAGTTAATCATAACTCACACTTTTTCTTTTCTTTGGGGAGCTTCACTTACTATACTCTGATCATACATTCTTAACAACATACACTTTGAATTAAAAATATATACATTGAGCTATAAAAGATGTATACAAATTGAGAAAGTTAAAAAAAGACTAAACAGTAGTCAATAATGATTAAAGAAAATCATGAATCACTGCTTTAGACTTTTCGTCACCTCCACCAAATGCATCAGTTCTTGTCGCCGGTGACCATTTGTAAACTGCAAGCCCAAGTCAAGAGGGAAAAAAATGAGTTAGAAATCGAAAAAACCATAGATCTAACACTTAACAACATGTCACCCACAATACATAAATCTTGCAAATATATATACATATAGTATGGAGAAACCCTTCAAAATAGGGAACGGACAAGATCTGCTACCGCCGCTTCGTAAAGAACACATCTCATACCGTGGGGGAGTATGCAAGCAACAAAAGCGCAATTGCATCTTCATTGAGAAAATTGAAACGAGAGTGATCAGAAAAGAAGAACAATGATGTATCGAGAAGGAAGAGGACCGACAATCGAATCTATACGGGCTTGATCTTCATCCATTATCACTGTCTCCATGACTGCAAAAGAGAAAAAGAAGAAGGTTGAAGGAGGTGAGTTGGACTAATTTCATAGAAAAAGAAATTAAAATGAAGAGAAGAAGAGAGGATTTCCGCAAGGGAAAAATAGAAAGATGTAGGGGAACGGCAGCGGCCAGCGGGGAAGATGTGGAGAAGCTAGGGTTTTTGTTATGAAAAACTTAAACCAGCGGTCAGGATCTAATTCCAAAATGTGATGGCTGAGATTGAACTAGATTATTAACCACTATTAATAAAATAAAATAAGAAACTGTGTTATATATTTTTACCCATTACCGGCGACAAGGTAGGATTATGAGAATGAAAAGAAACCACGGACAAAATCTTTTTTTGTTCCTGCCTTCCCACATTTTCTTTTAAATTATTGTCTCTACAACATATTTCCAGCGTACACAAGTATACATTTCCATTGCTTCCCCTTTTAGCTATTATTTATAGTTAATATGTTATTATAATATAGTTTTTTATTATAATATAATTGAGAAGCTCTTTTATTGCAAACCTAATTCTGTTTATTTTTTATCAAAATTTATCCTACAATTTACATTCCTTATATTTGTTGACTTTCACTGAGTTTGAGCTTTTCAAAACTACAACTTATCATTTTTCAAATGAAGGACAATGAAGCAGCTTGTATTTAACGAGGTAAGTAGGATAATCTCAAACAAACAAGTATTGAACTAAATATGACTGTCAACATAATTTCAGTCATCATAAATAAATAATGATAACGCCAATTTTTCCTACAAAAGATAGGTTTGGTGACATATTTGTTGTCTTTATCGATGTGGTATAAATTCGGTCACAAATACACAACTACTTGTTGAAACATTATCGACAACATTCTGACCAAAAAACAAGCATTACCGACAACAATATTTTATTCGTCATAAAAAGTGATGGCGCCAAAATTTCCCTCCAGATAATGAGTTTAATGACGAGAATTTTCGTATTTACCGACGAGGTTAGCCTTTGTCACAAATACACAACCAGTTGACGAAATATTACTGACAACAATATAATTTTGTCAGTAAAAGTCATCATCAGCGACGAGTTTCATTTGTCGTCGCTAATTTTCGTCACTAATGACAGTCTTTTTTGTAGTGTACCCAAGCTCTTTGGAATACCTTGTTCTTGTGTTCTCGAACAAGGAATTTTATTCCTTTGATTGAGCTATGCAATTATGATCCAAGAAGGCATCATTGTGAGGCGACTAGTGAAGGAAGAACCAGAGACAAAGAGATTCCTAAAGGATTTGTTAGGGTTTGGTAAGAAAGATATGGAAAGCAATAATTAAATGTACAATAATCACATGTGGAAATCTCATGTCTGTTTGATAATCAGAATCGGTCTTAATCGTTTCTATGAAATCATTTACCAATTGGTCCAGATATCACCACTTCACTAAACAATATGTATTGATTCAAGCAATAAATCATATATTCGAACATTAATGTCATGCATCCACTAACCATAATGTTTTATCAATCAAAATATGAAGTTGTAAGTGCTTATCCCCTCCTATGGACTCAGAATTCGATACTATTGACAATGTGACGCTTCTTGCTTCAAACTCTCCGCAACAGCACAACGTATTTGATGTAAGGATGAAGTTGGAAAGGAGTGTTCCCCTGAATGCATCATTGTTATTCAGAACCCGAGATTAACTTCTCTAGGAACAAATAATGATAAACTACGTCGGGAAGCAGCGGTTCATGTGCAAACCCCCCCCCCCCCCCACCCCCTATACAACAGTTTGTATGGATATTTTATTTCAATCCAATCTTATGTCGAAACATGAAACAAACATAACTTTGTGCTCGCGTACCCGATCGTAGCGAGTTTTTTATTCCGCTTAAGTTTCCGAGATCTTGCATGGCGAAACTTCTGCAGGCGGTTTGGTTCCGCTTTTGTCCTAGAAAAACGCCGTTTGTTTCCCCGAATGAGCTTTTTTCCGATCGATTTCGCCAAACTTTGGACGACTATAACTTTAGGCTCCGCACTTCGAACGTCATGAATTTTTTTTTAATTTCGCGTAACTTTAGAAGGAATACAACTTTTACATGGAAGGAATTTTCAAAACAGGAATTATTTCTGGATATACGGGATTTTGGGAATAGCTTTACCTTCACTTTTCACAAATCCAAGTACATTCAGAAATTATGAATATGATAAAAATTGTAATCCTTGAAAAGTTAGACGAAATCAAAATAGAAATCATGACATTCGGATTGCGGAGAACAAAGTTATAGTCGTCCAAAGTTTGGCGAAATCGGATAAAAGCTCGTTCGGGGTAGCTAACATCGTTTTATCGGGACGAAGGCAAGACCAGACCGTCTGTGGCAGTTTGCGGCTTGCAAGATCTGGAAAAGTTATGTTGGAATAAAAAAAATCGCTACGATCGGATACCTGAGCACAAAGTTACATTTGTTTAATATTTCGACATAATAGGGCCTCCAATCGCGGAATTGAATATCATTTCATCCAAATAATGAACTCCTCATTATCCAGCCACCTTCCTTCCACAAGTTTACTGACTTCAATATGGATAACAGAGCACAATCCATCAAATGGAAACATGAAGAATCACAAGGAACGACCAATTGAGAGCCAAGCAACTCTCCACCTCTAATACACGAAATAGAAGATACTTGTCAATTGTCATGAATTAGGTCAAATCGAATGGACGAAATTGTTCTACCATCGCCTCTACACCCCAATCAGAAAAGGCGGATATCGAGATCGTACTCTCGAAAGAAGGGAAACAACCATGAACTTTGAGGATATTAATCTGGGCTAATCGATGCTACTAACCTTCTTGGATTGCTCGAATCCTACGAGATCGATTAATGCTAGAGATTTGGGGATTTATAGGATTAGTTTGGAGCAATGGATCTAGGGATTTTGGATCTTTTATAGAGAAAGCGAGAGTGAAGAAAGGTAGATGAGATCTGATTAGAGCGCTAGCTTTGGGGAACTGCTGGCTGTCTTCCTCACACCATCGACCCCAACACTGCTCGGTGACTCAAAGTATTGGATCTTCCTGGGAGAAGGATAACGCCATTTTTCTTTCTTCTGGAGTTGGATTGCGTTTTTTTCTACGCGAGAGCGATTAGATGAGAGAGAGACAGAGGGGAGGGGTCATCACTAATGTTCTAATAGAATAAATATCTTTTTCAAAAAATAAAATTTTATGTCACTACTTACATTGTCACCAAAACGACATTTAACATATGTAAAGATAAACTGCGCCACATAAAACAATGAACTAAAGGTGACGTTGGACTGCATCACAGGAAAGATTTATTTCGTCACGAATAGTTTTTTGCTAGGTCTGACAAAAATTTTAAGCTTTTTGTGACAAGCAGTAAATTTCGTCACACAAAATGTACATTATGTGACGAAATTTGACCCATCACAGAATATTTTTTCACAGAAGAGTAACTTTGTTGTACTGTCGGAAATAAGCTCATTTGGGGTAGCAAACGACATTTTTTCCAGAAGAAAGCGAGATCAAACCGCCTACGGCAGTTTGCGGCTTGCAAGATCTCGAAAAGTTATGCGGAATCAAAAAATATCTCGCTACGATCGGATACCGGAGCACAAAGTTACGTTTGTTTGAAGATTCGACTAAAGTCGGATGAAAAAAAATATATATACATACAAAGAGCTGCTTCTCGGCGTAGTTTATTAGA
Source organism: Linum tenue (assembly GCA_946122785.1). NCBI lineage: Eukaryota > Viridiplantae > Streptophyta > Magnoliopsida > Malpighiales > Linaceae > Linum > Linum tenue. Next base: position 20,687,424 of record CAMGYJ010000003.1, on the reverse strand, counting down.
CCGCCATGCCCCAATGCGGTTTTCAGTGAAAAAGGCACCCTCCCCAAGCGGTTTTCGGGAAATGTGGTGTTTTTGGAATTTTTCGGAAATTGGTGGTATTTTTGAATTTTTTTATTAAGTGGTGTTTCTGAAAAAGTTCCCCGTACTAGGGAAAACAATCAGAATTTAAGAAAGAAAAAAAACTCTAGAATAAAAATAACCGTAATACAGTCCATTCTATACCTTTAATGTCATAATTAACCCTTGATCCTATTTGCACAGGAATACCTCTTTAAATTGATAATCAAGATACCACAATAAAAGCGCTCAACTGGATAAGGATCGTTATCTCTACAATCAAATGAGGGTGGTAGATTTTGCATCCAATCAGTCCCAGTTCAGTGGAGATTTATAATAAGCAAGAATTTCTAGTAGGGCGATGTAGCTAGTGTTAGGTACGGAATGATTCAAACACATCATTTTGCTCGCATTTTCGAAGAATTTTTCTTGTGACCCGTAGGGTTTTGTTGATTACCGAGATTAATAATATGTTAATAAAAGATAATGAGCGTCTAGCAATGCACGTCGAGGATTCGGTAAGATCTATCTAGGATCGCCACAATTACGAAATTAAAGGATTGAATTTGGGAAAATGACTTATGAAATTTGTAAATTGGTAGTAGTGGGATATTAACTAGTTATCATTTTAAGGATCCGAAATGAAACAATAGCATATAACCAATGAAATTATAAAAATTGGATAAGTTATTTTAATAATATACAAATACAAATGAAACAATGTTTATGAGAGGGTACTAGGCTGATTACGTACATAATAGGAAATTTAAGACAATAAATAAATGAATATTTGTGCATCAGGGAAGGGAAGGGAAGAGGTAATCAGTTGGCAAGCGAATCTGTTGCACCAAAAAGCGGATGGTTGTGATTGTGGCCTCCATCAACTATCAAATTCAATCCGCTCACGTATTTTGCATCGTCACTGGCCAAGTATAAGGCAGCCCGAGCAACATCCTCGGGTTCGAGGATAGCCCCTCTCAAGTTTCCAGCGGCGGACATGAATTCCTCAGCAGCCTTCTTGTCCATTTGCATGCCGCTTGTGACCATGGGAGATTGGGAGTGGCCACTCCATAGGGAGAAATGGTGTTGACCCTGATGCCGTACTTGCCCAGCTCCACGGTCAAGTTGTTGTTGAGCCCCAAAATAGCATGCTTGGAAGCCTTGTATGCGTAAGACAAGTCGCCACTTATAGAAGCGGCAACGCTGCCGGTGAACAAGATGCAACCTTTCCTTGCGGGAATCATAACCCTGGCGGCGTGTTTGGCTCCGAGGAAGGATCCGAAGAGGTTGATTTCAAGCACCTTCTTGAAGTCGGCGTTGTCCGAGTTTAAGATGGTGGTGTCGAGGTTACCTCCGATTCCAGCGTTGTTGTACATGATGTCTAGCTGGCCGTACCTTGACACCGCTGTATCAACGGCATTCTCAAGGTCAGAATCACTTGTAACGTTGCAGTGGACAAAGGAGACGATCTCCGGCGGGCCGAGATCCATGGCGAGGGACTGTCCGAGTTTGTCTTGAACGTCGGCGATGAGGACCTTGGCTCCGTGGTGGACGAACAGCCTGGCGGTGCTCTCGCCTATGCCGCTAGCTCCGCCGGTGATGATTGCCACTTTGCCCTCCAGCTTTCTAGGAGAGGCGGTTGAGATATCTGAGCTCACCATGTTTCGTGTAACGAGCTAGGAAACAGAATATATGAATTGGCTAGGATACGGGAGAGAGGGAGAGTCGATATATGAATTTGTTGATGAATCTTTGGCTTTGGTAAGAAGATGTTTGTTTGTTGGCTATTGGCCGAATGAGGGCTGAGCGGTTTTTATAGCCTTAGACGCTGACCATTTGAACGTGTTCTTTGACAAGTGAATAAAACCATACAATGAGAAGATGGATAATCCATTATATTACAAGGAAGGGTGGTCAAGCCAACGATCTGATTCAAATGCGGACTTGACTAACATTCAAATGCGGACTTTTTCCAATAATGATCCAAAGTATGCATTTGCGGTAACGCGCAAGGTGGACGTAAGCAAAGAGCAATATATATTGCTATAGCTAATATATATCCTACGCAATCTGGATGCATGCCTCCACCTTCTCCACCTTGAGCAACTTATATTTGCGACACATAATATATTTGCTTCTAGAAATAAATAATATACGACTGATAATTAATCTGCCTCTATAAATATTATTATTTGCCTCTAAAATTCTATATATGCAACTAATATATGATGAGCCTCTACATATTATTATTATCTTCCTCTAAAACCTTTATTGTTTTAAAGTATATTTTAATTAAATTTTTTGGATATTATTTTTGCAATACATATTTTGTAACTGCCGTCATTTTCTAGCCTTAGTATTTTATATAAAAATAAATTTAATTCTTTATAAATTTATTATAAGTTATAGATGGAGATAAAAAATTTCACGACTAAATTAATTATTGTAGAATCGACTAAATTCAAATTAATAAATTCTGATATCTTTATTTTGTATTTCTTTAAATTAAAGTATATCCTTCTATCATGTCTTTCCCCTAAAATAAATTATTAATGTGTTAAATAATATGAAACAACAAAAAAAATTGCCAAAAAAAGAGCTTAGAGGGTTTCGTGACCTCTTCATTGATTTTTTTTTATTTTTTGTTTACGTGTCTCTAATTTTTTTATTTTTCTTCTTTATATCAAGTACTAATATATCCAATAGTTTTTGTTTCTCTTTCTAAAATATAAGAATAAGAATCTTCATCCTAGAATTAGTGCCGCATGAACTCCATTCGTCCTCTCCTTCTCCGTCACTACAAGATTTTCTTCTTCAACAAGTCGTCGCCGTCTACCCTTTCCCACAGTAGTTTCCTGTGGTCATCTTAGTTATAATGATATCCGTTGTAGGTCACTTTTTCCCGGTCTCTATCATTATCGCCAAGCAACTTCAAATGATATCACTGTTACAAACTCAAAGGTAGATAGATAGAATAGTTTGATTCTAAGATCGTTCATTTTGCTTCTTCTAGATTTTTGTTCTATTGATTCTCTACTAATATTGAATGCTTCATCGATTTTTGGAAGCAATAAGTGGAGAGATTAACATAAACGTACAAACAATGTAGTCAAAGTCTCGATTTTAATTTTAAAAGCTTAAGGTTTATGAATAAATCTATTCATCCTGATTTTACTACTAAATCTTTGAGCTATAAAATCTCATAAAATCCTAATAAAATCTTTAAAATCTACAATTTTAAAGAATTTCAAAGTTCATTTCAACTTGATCAAAATCTGGAAGGTCGAGTTGGATTTTGTCCATGAGTCGGGCCAAGTTCACTTCCCCGACTCAAATTCATGGGCAACTAATAAATCCTAACCGGACAGAAGACCCTCAATTGTCCTCCTCTCATCTTCTTCTGCACGCTCATACCAACCAAAAACTCACCTCCTGTTGTTTGTTCCCTATCGATGACTTCCTCAATCAACCTCCCAATTAGTTTTTTGCTTGTTCCAACGCCACCCTTGCAATTAGCCCAATCCTCATCTCAATTAGCTCATTGTCTTCCAAACCTTCAGTGCCACCATCCCCAACCTTGTCATCGCGTTTGTCCTTTGCTACTGCTATCGTTCGCTAGTGGCATTGTCAACGTGATGTATAACTCAAAGCTTATCTGGAGGCAATGTAGAAAGATTTTCAACATATATTTGAAGATATCGAATTTGATGTTGAATGAACTGCTAAAGATTAGGAAGCCAATGAAACTGGGGATGCTCAAGTGTTCAATGAAGAAGGGAATGCACCAATCAATTATTTGCCTTTGAGAGATGATTGCGATCAAGGAAACATGATTGGTGTTGAATGTACTTCGAGTGAACCTGAGAATAATGATATCATTGCGTAAGCAAATAGACAAGGATTCTATGAGAATGAGAGAGACGGTGAGGGTGATAATGTGAGATGTAAAGGACTTATAGGTTAATATTTGATCTTAATTATCTTATGTATTGGTACTACTATCTGGTGTTTTAAGTATCAGTGTTAATATAAACATTAAAATCTTACAATTTTTCGATTTTAATTTACGATTCTGATTTTACTTTTATATAAAATAGCGAATTTGACTATTTTGGTACAATGGCATCAAGATCAAGAAACTTAAGGGCTCACAAGGTCTTATGCTCTATCTCAACCGGCAAATGGCAAGTCGTGCCATTGACAAGCCTATATGGTGAAGTACCTACAGGCGTCTTATAAGCCGAGAGATAGATCCACAGAGCATTATCGAGCTTGGAGGATCAGTCCTGCAAGGACTGATCCACCGTCTTTTCTAGAATACGCTTCAACACCCAATTTGTCAACTCGACTTAACCACATACTTGAGGGTGGTAAGCATGAAACCTTATGAGTACACCATAGCGAGGGAAGAGCTTATCAAATTGACCCTATAAGTGGGTGCTTCTATAGCTAATGATGGATGTAGGGGTCCCAAACCAGGAGAAGAGCTGCTCAGAAATGCACAAACACTCTTAGCATCATTGGTGGGCAAAGCTTGTGTTTCAGCCCACTTCGAGACATAATCAACAGCAACGAGGAAATATTTGTGACCAAAAGAAGGAAGGAAGGGACACATGAAATCGCTGCTCTGAACATCAAAAATTTCAAAAATAATAAATGTGTTTTGGAGCATCTCATTCCGGGTACAAATGTTTAACCCCTAACTGGCATTAGTCACTGACTCACACTAAACTACACCACAAATTAATCCCGACTAGAGCCCAAATTTTTAAACTCTAGTCAGGTGCAGTATCGAGCAAGTATTTAAAATGTCAACCCGGGCCGGTCCATGTACCCCTACTTCAATCGCTTAAGTTGTTATCTAGCAAAACGGTTTTGGGGTTTTGTAAACTAAGAAAACTTCTAACTAAACAAGCAAAGAAAAGTAAATAAAGGAAAATTCTAACTAAGGGAGCTTCACCCAGGAGTTGCTTCCCCCTAACTAGCTACCATGACTCGTTGGATTAAATGGAGTCGTGTGGCATAGGTGGTTGTGAACCACGGGGGTGAGCAACTAGTGGTCAATTTGTCACGGAATCAGTTCACTAGCGATCGATTTGTCACGGGATCGATCCACTCACCAAGTCTAGGGGAACCACTAGAATGAGCAACTAGTGATCCATTTGTCACGGGATGGATTCACTAGAGATCGATTTGTCACGGGATCGATCCACTCACTAAGTCTCTAGTGGTTGCCTAGGTCTCTCCCTCAAATGGAGTTTGAGCGGCTTAATCACAACCAACCTAGATGCAAACTTGAGTCAAGGAGGATGCTCATCTCTAACCTAGATAGTAGGCACAAAGTACCCAAGAAAACCAAGCTTGTCAAGCCTACCTAAAAAGGTGCGGTTTTCCTCTAATCTAGGTTGGGCAAGCACACAAGATTTGGAAAGCACAACTAAGCACAATCACCCTGAAAACACCTCTAATACTCAAATTGTTGCAAACTCATACGAAATCATTCAATCTAAACAAGTAATTACAAAGTATTAGTTATGGATCTACAACATCCAAGAGAAAAGAGTGAGTCTCTAGAGAGAGTAAGAAGGATTACAAATTTGAGCTCAAGATCTTCTTCTTCTTCTAGGCTTGAATCCTTGTCTTCAAGTTCCACCCAAGCCTCCAATGATGCTCCAAGATCACTCTAGCACTCTCTCTCTCTCTCTCTCTCTCTCTCTCTCTCTCTCTCTCTCACTAGAACTGCATCTTGTTGTTGACAAGGTTGTTAGTGTAAGTTATGACTTATAAGGCTGGTTGGGCTGCCTTTGATGCTGAAAGGGAGGTCACTGCCGGTACCCCCACAGCTAGTGCCTAAAATTCGGGTGGTCGAGAATTTGTGGGGTGATGACCTCACAAAGTTGGGATGATTGCGCCACCTTGGATTATAAGTATTGTTATAAGGTTTGTTTCCTCCATGAGCATTAGGGATGAAGTATAGCTATTCATATGGAGTAGTAGCCTCCAACATTGCTTGACAGTCGTCTAGTGCATGGTTGGTGCTAGAACACCAATCGCATAGCATAGCTTGAGATGTAGACCGGTTCCCAAATGGACGCGAGGTCCTCGCCACCATCTTAATAATATTATCAAGCTTACAGACAAGGGCTTGGTCTAGTGGTAATACCACTAGCCTAGAACCTGGAGGTCCCAAGTTCAAATATGAGTAGTACCTTAATCACACACAAAAAAAATCACCCTTATCAAAAAAAATAATATTATCAAGCTTTGCCTCTATGTAGAGGTGGCAAATGGATTGGATTCATGGGTTGGTGGATTGGATTGGTGGATCCATGGATCAAATGGGTTGGTGGATTGATCTAGAATCCAAATGACATCCAAAGTTTGGACCAAAATATAAATTTTTAAAAGTTTTGGTACTAAAATGTCATAATAAAAAATTTTAGGTACCAAAATATAATTTTCCATTGATATTTTTCATATAATAAATAAAGTTACCAAATCGTAATTTGTCATTTGGATTCATAGATTGATCCGTTAATCCACCAATCCAATTGGATTTGAATCAAATGAATTGGATTTAAATGGATTGGATTAGGTGGATAATTTGGTGGATGGATTGGATTGGATTCATGGATTTAGATTCTAATTGCCACCTCTATAGAGATGGGCGAGAATCAATGGCGTAGACACCTCTCGATCTCTTGAGAACTCTTGGCTCTCCATGAGGTAGCCTAGTCATAACCCCGAGCAACCATTTTCTCAAACACTTGAGTCATCTAGGGTGGGATCTTGTTCAGCATACTTTCTTGGTAGTAGGAATCAATAATGAGTTGGCGATCTTCCTGAAAGATCGTGTTGTAGACAGTCCCCACCTTGAAGTGATCATCAAAGCCATAATGAGAGCAGTTTAGAAACATACTAGAATGCGTCTCTCTGGCATCCATTAGAGTATCATCTTCCTCCTAGCAAAGTGAGTGATATGCCTTTGCAACTCAGTAGTCTTGTGTGGAGCAAAATATTGAGCCATGAATTTTTTCAACGATATTTGTCCATGGTGATAGAGAGTGGCGGTTGATTGTCTATCCACCTCCTATCTCTGTCATTCATTGAGAAGGGGAACAGCCGCAATCTAATAGCATCTTGTGGTACGCACTACACCATTTCCATAAGTCAGCTCCAAGAACCAGTTGAGATGTTCCTCTGACTTGAGGCTATGTTTGCCAAACACTGCCCGTGTCTTCATCCATAACATCGGGTTCTGCTTTATACGTACTAGGTGTCGTTGGGCTTTTCTGGAAAGAGAGCTCACTTGATAACCCTCTCCTTCTTCAAGTTCCGAAGAGTTCTCTTGATGTTGTTATCCCCTGGCGGTAAACCTCATAATTGTCTCAGACATGGAACATGATTTTACCACTACGAAGGTTTCGGTATTGCAATGAGACTCGACCATTACAAAGGAAATTAACGGTCAACCGCTCAAATAAAACAGTCACCATGAACAAGCAATAGTTTATTGCTTAGCATCTTTACTTGAAAGTGGTGGACCTGAATGTGAAAGGTAGTCAACCGTTTTAACAAAAACATGTTGGTGCATGTAAACTAAGAGGTCGGCCTCTTCAACGAAATGATCGATGATTTAACCTCAATATGTCATATAATATAAAGCCAAGAGATTGTTGAGGTGGGTATTTTCCATTAAACTCGGTCGAATTATGGAAGCAAGTGATCGACCCTTGTTTTCCCTTATAAATTTTGAGTCTCGTTGCAATAAGGTAATTGTGTCATCTTGACAATTTCCTCCAAGTCATGGGGACTTGGAAGTCATCATAGGCGTACTCTAAAGTAAATGTACACCATATTGATTATACAATAAATATCATAGTATGAAAATGAGTAGGTACCCTTAGAGATTCTTTATCCATTTTTAGCGAAGGTTTGATAGAGGTTCGTTGAGAGTTTTGAGAGGATGATGGTTGTATAACCAAATGATGTGATGTTGTATAAGATCATAATTAACTCAGTAGATACAGAGGCTGTCAATATCGTATTCTCACAAAGTCTCTAAACAATATATTACTCAAAATCAACAATTTCATTTAGAACTGTGAATAACGATTAAACCTTGAAAGAAATGGTAAAGTACTCAAACTAATTCAAAATATGTGAAAACACAAGAACAAAAGAGTTGGCTAAGAAGAAATAAGTGCATAAATCAAAGGCATTTATCTATATTATGTTTCCCTTTGTGTATGATGGATAGCTATGTTATGCTAGTCCTAGATCAATCTTTTAGATGATTTCTCATCCTAACATTTGGTAGATCTAATAGGCAACAATATATCCTGTAGATTTTTCACTTGAGGAGCGGTGTAGTTCAATCCATTGCTGCTTGGTTGTGATAGGTGGTCGTGTCCGGTGTCACACACACAAAACATATTTCAAGCAATCAACACAAGGGAAGATAACAATGACATCAAGAGCAATCATATTGACATGAATTCATCGATAAAATCAATCAATCATCGAAAGAACAAGAACAATCCATCAACCTAGGGTTCTACATAATCTGAACAATCAAAAGATCTAGCTACCCATAAATAAAAGGGAAAAGAATAATACTAAAAATGGAGATGACACCATAGTGATTTCCTTCTTATCCTTATCTTCCATCTCCGTTTTGATGCTTTGACGTTTCTACAGAGAGTATTTTCGAAGCCAGACGCTGCTAACTACAAAAAAAAAAAAGGGAGCTATACTAAGGGTTATGTAGCAGGGGTTTGTTAAACCCCTGTTAATATTTTAGAAACTCATTATACTGGCGATTCCAAGGGTTTAGGAACCCCTGCTATAGTGCAACTCTCTTTCAATACCAACCCTCATTCTTTCATGATAGAAAAAATCCCCTAATATGTTTCTCAAAAAACAAAAAAACAAAACCAAAAAATCCTAGGATCTGCCCACCGCCGGTCTTCTTCTTTTGAGTCCGACTCCCAGCTCGGCATTGTCGTCGGGGTCTGCCCGCCGCCACTTTACTCCGTTTTCTACTTTCTTCTCTCCGATTCGAGTTCATCATAATCCGAATCAGCCCACTTCAGCTCCACTTCACTTTATGTATTGGGTCCTTCTCATTCTTCATGTTCTCCGACAATTGGGTCCAAGTGAAGTTCGATTCCGATTTCGAATCCACCTTCATGTGTGCTGGGCGAAGTCCCGTGGAAGTTCAAATTAAGTAGTTGAAACAGGGGAAACAAGCTGGAGTGGAGAAATTCGTCATTCAATTGGTGGGTAAGAAATTCGCCATTCAATTGGAGTAATTAAGAAGAAAAACCAGAAGCATTCCATTCATATAATAAGAGAGGATTCCCACTCTGCCTTACTTTTTTGTGTTTACCAGGTTTCGAGAGCAATGGAGCAGCTTCCTACTACCAGCAGACGACGATGATCCGTGAGCTGCTCATGTGCTTGGCTAGGGACAGAATTAATAAATAGGTAATGGGATGCAGAACTGCTCTTTCTCGATCCAAATAGGCTGGGGACAGAAATACATTATCAAATCGGCTCTCGTACTTTGTCTTGTATAGAAAACACCTTGTTTTTCACTTATACGAACTTACATTGCAATCATCAAGGGGAATCCAAAAGAAATACATGAGCAGTAATATGCATCAACCCAGAACTTCAATCAAAAGTCACAAATTTCTTTCTAATTAACTGCAGCTCTAAGTACAACACTGAAGGGGAAAGGTACCAACCTCTTCCATTAAAGATTGACTATGTTTCCTTAATCACTTACGGGTTATGTTCAACTCTTTCCCTAAGCGGTAGGAGTAGTATGTATGCATAGTTGCCATCATCACCTATTTATATAACATGTCAATGAAATTCCAAGTTGCTTTTCCACTAATAACAATGGTTCAGTTTCCATTTTTGCAGCTGTTAGTTCTTTTTTCATAATGGACAAGAGTTGGATGAAAAAGCATAGAACAAGTGTTGAATAGAAAAATGGAGTGCAACTTTTTCTGGATTATGCATTTCGAAATGTTTCACATGTAGCAAAGGTGTTGTGTCCCTGTGTCAAGTGTGCAAATGTTTATGCACAAATATATGATGATATTCGGGTACATCTCATTTGTGATGGTATTCTAGGAGGGAATAGAACTTGGGTTTTTCATGGAGAAACTTTCCAAACTAGTGATGTTGCCACTTCTTCTTCCTTAAGGACAAATGTTTCAACTATGGGTATGGAGAGAGTATCTATTCCTATTCAATCAAACCCACTAATGAGAGCATATTTGATGGGGTTGCTTCGTGATGTCTTTCGCCGTGAAGATCTTGTGAACGATGAAGTACCTTGTGAGGAGGATGAAAACATTTTGGAGGATAGTGAGGGAGAAAATGATGATCGTGATGAAGTGACAGATGATCCATTACAGAATACTCGTGAAATATAGAATTTCATAAAATGTGCAGATGAAGAGCTTTATCCAAGGTGCAAAACATTTTCAAAGCTATCATTTCTAGTGCATTTATATCACATGAAGGTTCATAATGGATGGACTGCAAAATCTTTCACTATGTTACTTCAGTTGTTACTGTAAGCATTTTCGGAAGGTGTTTCCTTACCCAAAACTCATTATGCAACTAAGAATGTTGTTCAGAAGCTGGGCTTGGATTATGTTAAAATCGAAGCATGTCCGAATGATTGCAGTTTGTATTGGAATTTGACAAAAGATGATGATTCTTGTTATGTCTACGAAGAACCTAGATATAAATTTGGAGATATAGATGGCCTCAAGGTGAAAGCAACAAAAGTTTTGAGTTATTATCCATTAATCCCAAGGTTACAAAGACTATTTGCTTCTTAAAAGACAACAAAACACATGAGGTGGCATGATGAATGTTAGAAGAAAGATGGTATGTTGCGACATCGGCCCGATTCAGAAGCTTGGAAGGCATTTGATGCTAGACACCCCAGTTTTGCCTCTGATTCACGCAATATCATATTGGCTCTCAGTAGTGATGAGTTTAGTCCGGATCAAACAATGAGAACAAGCCACAGTACATGGCCTGTGGTGTTGATACCTTATAATATGCCTCCATGGATGTACTTGAAGCAATCTGCTTTCATATTGTCAATGGTGATTCCTGGACCCAAAGGTCCAGGAAATGATATTGATGTATACTTAGAGCCAATAATTGAAGATTTTATTCGACTTTGGGAGGGGGTGACTACTTATGATGCTTCTACAAAGCAGAATTTTACTATGGGTGCTTCTTTAATGTAGACTGTAAATGACTTTCCTGCTTTTGGTTACTTATCTGGACGGAGCACACAAGGCAGATTTGCTTGTCATGTTTGTTGTGAATCCACATGTTCGAAATGGTTAGACAAGAGTGGAAAGTTTTGTTATATGGGACATCATCATTGGTTAGATGAAAGTCATCCTTTTCGAATTCAGAGTTCCCATTTTGATGGAACAGAAGAGTTTAGGATAGTACCAGAGCGGAACACTGGAAGTGAGGTATTGAGGTATCTAGAAAGTAGAGATTTTGTGTATGGGAAGGACAATAAGAAAGAGGGGTCGTCGTCGCATTACAACTACAGTCGATGAAGTTCCAGAGTGGGCAAAGTGTTGGAAAAAAAAGAGTATCATCTTTAGGCTGCCTTATTGGGAGCATAATCTATTGCGTCACAACCTTGATGTGATTCATATAGAGAAGAATGTGTGTGATAATCTCATTGGTATTTTGTTAAATCTAGATGGTAAATCCAAGGATAACTTGAATGCTCGTCGTGACTTGGTTGATATGGATATTAGAAGTGAGCTGCATCCTGAACTTTTGGCAAATGGAAGAAATAGACTACCTCCAGCTTTGTTCACAATGAGTAAAGATGAGAAACATGCTCTTTGTGAAGCATTAAAGAAGATGAAAACACCTGATTGTTATGCCTCGAACATATCAAGATGTGTAAACGCAGATGAATGCAAATCAATGGGCTGAAGAGTCATGATTGTCACATTTTGATCGAGGATATTCTTCTGATCGTGCTGAGAACTTGTAGTCCATCTATGCGCTGGACTTTGTCTAGAATTAGATATCAATTATCATCGCTGCTCCTCAAAAACTATACTTTGAAAACATTTCTCAAAATGGAAACTTATTCTGAAGGCAAAAGAGGAAGCTCATCAATTTATCACGGGTGCTGGCATTTTATTAAGATGGTCAGGCCAGCCTATGACCAGATACTCAGTTAAGAAAGTCTGGCTATCTATTCGTTCTCCATCAGCCTTAGTTCCTTGGTCTGAGCTTGTTTGGGGACAATTTTATATTCCTAAACATAGTCTGATCCTGTGGCTAATCATGTTGGATAGAATATACATCCGTGATAAGCTTACAGCTTGGGGGAAAACAATAGAGGTAGCTTGTGTGCTCTGCACAGGTGGATTAGAAACGCGTTATCGTCTTTTTTGCACCTGCTCCTATACTGTCTTTGTTTTGCATCAATGTTTAACGGACTTCCCTCAGGCCCCTGCTCTATCCACTTGCCAGTCTACTGTTAATTGGGCAACTCGCACTTGGAGTGGTTCCAGCATACGTTTGAAGTTAGGCAAATTGATTTAGAGTATAGTTATGAGTCATGTCTGGAAAGAAAGATGTCACAGGTGCTATGAAAGTGGTTTGCAGCACCCTCCTCAACTAGTGGCCAGAATCCGATCCGAAGCAAAGTTTTTGATTCAAAGTAGAGTGGATACGTGTGTTGTTTTACCTAGTTTTGTTTAAAAGTAGCGATAGTTTGCATTATAGTGCAGCAAAAGTGCCCTTTTGATGGTTATTTTAATGGTTCAAAACTGTACACTTGAGAGAGCTTAATGCAATTTTAATTAACCATTAAAAAATGGCGTTTAGGCCACCATTTTTTGTTTGACATACTATTTTCGTCGCCAGTTTGGGTTGGACTAGACAGCTCCATTTCTAATTTCCATCTGATCGGTCTTGATATCTTCAGCTCGACAAAGTAATCTACTAGGGTGTCATGACCTGAAAATACCAAAATGCTACTCAAAAGGACATCAAATGTATATAAACATATCTAGAGCAACTAAATACATCTTTGAGCAAAAAAACAAGCAATTACAAGTGAAAGTGGCTATTCTCATATTTTCTAGTATGGGAGACAATTTATATTTTACGCATCATCACCAACTACGGGAATCTTTTTAGTGTGAGAAATCGGGTTTTACCTGCAACCGCAGAATATACTCATATTTTCTTTCAGAGGGAGAGGGAGAAGAATGAAATGGTGTGAGTAAAGAAAGAAATGAGATGATATTTATAGGATTAGGGAGAAGCGAGTGAGTCATTAATCTGTACACAAATTCATGTCCCTCTTAAGTGATCCGCGTCGCCAGGAAAGAACCAATCAGATTACTAATTCACAGAACGACTGTAAGTTCTGCGATCAAACGCCATATGTCATCCATCACACTTCTCTCCAGACCAGCCGGAAACTCCGCGAGCCAATGCACCGCACTCGCCAGAAAGCCGCCATCAAATGAGACAATTGCCCGTTGAATCTCAAAAATGACTCCAAGATCAGCCTTGTTCATCATCCAAATTCCTATGGTAATGGAAGTGCACCGTCATTGCTCGAAGGTAACTTCCAGCATCGGCCAATTGCACATTAATGTATGGCATAGTTGCGGTTGCAATCTATCATGTTCAAAGATTATTTGCGTACAACGGTAAAGCAGATCAATAATACTTAAATGGCGGGATTTGGGGGGTCAATTTGCTCACTGTTAGATTTGGTAGCAAGAGATTGGATGATAAAACATATTGGAGAAACTGGAGATTCCGTTGTTTACAAAAAAAAAAAATTGCTCATAGTTCTGTATTCATGCTACTTCAACAACACAGCTAAACAAGCAAAAAATGAAAGGCCAAGAACACAAGCACTACCGCAGCAGATCAGCAACCTCTCCATCAGATTCAGAGTCTACTTGATCTTCTTCTTAGGCCTCAACTGTGCAAAGAGGACAGTTCAACCAGTAAGCTATGCTGGTGAAAAAACATCAGTAAACAAACTACAATAACTGGATATATAAAAGAAACCAACCTGATTGCTGTGCCCACACTTCTTCTTACGGCAGTTTACAGCTCTGGGATGGAGGCGGGCGTAGCACCTACAAAACTCAAAGTCAGCAAGGCATATACAATCAGCATCCATTCAACATCCATACTAAATGTAGATAAATATGAGATCAATCAGCAACTGAGACATCTATCAAGTCAAATGAGACAGTCTGGAGCAATTAAACAGGTAACAGAATTTTCCGACCCATGAAAATCAACTGTAATGCAAAGTAAGCCAGTTGACAAAGTCTAAAAAATGAGGTTATTATGGGGGCAAAATCATCCACGTATGAGTGAATGCACTTGCAAGCATAAGAGATTTCAACTGACAATCACAAAACACAGTCTTGCTGATGGCAAGACTAGAAACCAAATGTTCTATAAGAAGAGGCAAATTAACTACCAAATTCATTCAATGGACAAAGCTACTCAATTCAGATTGCCACACCGCCATTCAGAGAGACTCTTCTGAAGAGGTTCAAGAAGATGACATTAGAGCATATAAAGGGTAAGAAATGTTGGTCCAGATAGCAATGTCCCAGTCGAGAAAATCAGCCAAGTATGAGTGATCCAAAGCTGACAAAGTAGAAGAATGGAAGATTCAATATTGGGTACTCGTATGACTTCTTGAGCATTAAAATTGGCTAAAGAAGTTAAGTGAAGCCCCGTAGATAGATATTTTTTCACAAAAGATTTAAGCTTCCAAAGTTCATGATAAGTCTTATTCACGCATCTAACCCATTCATAAATATAAATCAATCATCTATGGACTAGGTTGAAGACCCATTTCTAAATATAAATCAAACTTCCATGGACGAGGATGAAGCAGAGTCTTACTTGCGGCAAATCATCTTCTCCTGATTGTACTTGCGAGCCAAAGCCATTAGAGAGGGCTCGATGATTCCTCCCCTGAGCCTCAGTACCAGATGAAGAGTAGACTCTGAGCACCAAATAAAGCAAAACCGATTAAAAAACACAAGACATAATAATAATCATATTCAAGCGATGAGGTTACAGAATAAGAAGGGAACCTTTCTGGATGTTGTAATCAGCGAGGGTTCGGCCGTCTTCAAGCTGCTTTCCTGCAAAGATCAATCGCTGCTGATCCGGAGGAATCCCTGCATATAAACCGCGGCGAATTAATAATGGAACCAAACATTGGGAGGAGGAGGAATGGATTAAGAACATTGAGCTGCCAGTACCTTCCTTATCTTGGATCTTAGCCTTGACATTGTCAATGGTATCACTGCTCTCGACCTCGAGAGTGATGGTTTTCCCGGTTAGGGTTTTCACGAATATCTGCATCTTCGCGCTTCGTGCCGATGAACACAGGCCCCTTGGGGATATATGAAATGTAGTTACTAACGGCGTTCGCTAGGGTGGGTTTATATCGTGCTAGGGTTTTCGGAGGTACCGCGGAGAAGATGAAAACCTCTATTCAACATTGATCTGGGCTTTAGGCTTGGGCTGGGATTGGGCTTCATTTCTTATTGGGTTGTTCAAATGACTGACACGACCACAATGGCGTATTGTAGGAGTCAAAACAAAAAAAAATAAGGACATAATGTCCTCCCACTCCCATCGGAGAACATGATATTTATATAATGATAATATAGTATACGATTTACAGGAATATATATTCGTTCAACAAGAAAAATGTATTATTATAATAAATACTAGTATGAAATCAAACCTTCAAGAATATGATAGTTATATTATGAGAATATGATATTTTTAAAGGCTTGATGATATTTATGGTATGAGAATATGATATTCTTGAAGGTTTGATTTCATATTACTATCTATTATAAGAATACATTTTTCTTGTTGGACGAATATGTATTCTAATAAATCGTATACTATATTATCATTACACAAATATCATATTCTCCGCTGTGAGAACATCCTCCTAACAGTAGTTAGAAAGACCATATACAATCCGGAGTTAAAATGGATGCAGCGAGACCAAAAATTCGTTGGGAAATTGTGCAAGTGTCTCCTTAGTAAAATTGATATTGATATATCATCAAAAGAATAGTAGATGGCGGAGTCTTTAGAATTTTTAGCATACAAAATCCTTCCCCTTAATTTTTTATAGGGTTGTTTTAGTCCATTTTTATCTCGTCATTCCCGTCCAAATATTAAACTGTGTTAACTGCTTCCGCAAGTTGTAATTAAACATTATGTATTTGGGCCCAACTTAAGAGCCCATTTATCTTTTTTGTTTTCAATTTATTCGTATTTTTTTTTTTTTATAGGTAACCTGCTTTGTATAAAATTATGCAGCACTGTCAGTTACATTATCCAGACTGAGCTGGTCGATTAAGAACACAGGTGGGCGATCAAGCCACACTTCTCTACTATCCCATCGGGTACCACTGTGTGCCATTATGTGAGCTGCCTCATTAGCTTCCCGCCGAGTGTGACGTACTAACTCAGCACCCAAAAACGCTCGGCCAAAGTAATGCTTGACACTGCTGCAAATGATTCCAACTTCATTAGCTATAGGAGTCTCGTCTCGAAGGTAGTTAACCACATTTAGACAGTCCATTTCCAGCACAATGCGCTTGATCCCCAGCTGCCTAGCCAGCTGAACTCCAAATTCTGCAGCGAGAACCTCCGCCATATCCACACTGTGTATGCCACGTACTCTTTTGGCCGCCGCTGCTATGAACCGACCTTGATAGTCGCGGATAACAGCCCCGAGACCAGCTCCCTCTCCTTTAGGCAGTAGGCCAGCATCAGTATTTATTTTAGTCCACCCTACTGGCGGTCGATCCCACCTGGCAGGTTGGCTGTCTTCTATGATTTCTTCCTTCTGGTTCCGTTGGTATTCATGGAGGAAAGCCAAAGCTCGCATCACCACTTCATCTTCTGGCCACTTATGTCCATTGAAGCACTGAGCATTTCGTTCATTCCACAAGGCCCACAGCAAAGTTGCCCATTCCTCAAAAACTTCCTTCGGCTGCTCCTTAGCTACCTTCGACATCCATGTCAAACAATCCATCGTTTCCGGTACTTCAAACACTGCCGCTAGAGGTGATCCTCGCCAGATTCTAGAGCTCCAACTACATTCGCGGAACCGGTGGATCTGGGTTTCTGCCTCGTTACAGTAGGGGCAAATGTCACTCCGCCGCTCATTATGCGCACTGATTTTCTGACCTGTAGGTAAAACTTCTCTGGCGAATCTCCATAAGAATTGCCTCACCTTTGGTGGAGTGTTCAACGCCCAGAGCTGCTTCCATATTTCTTTGCTTCCCCTGGCTTGGATACCTTCCTCGGCCATATAACCTTCTAACCACTGTCGATAGCCGTCCTTCACAGTATACATGCCGCGGTCATTATGATGCCAAATGAGCTGGTCCTGTACCTCTCGCCCACGCAGGGGAATGTTGAGTATCATGCGGACTGTTTCCTGGGGGAAACATCTCGTCAGCAGAGCCGCATCCCACTGCTCAGTCTCTGGCTCTATAAGATCTCGAACGTATTCATCAACAGGAAGCTCCCTTGGGGCCGAAGTGACAAAAGTGCTCGGCCCTTCCGGCAGCCAACGGTCGCCCCAGATTCTCACTTGCTCTCCGTTTCCAATCCGCCATCGGAGCCCCTTGCACAAGAACTCTTGTGCCCCCATCAAACTCCTCCAGATATAGCTCGGGTTGTACCCAATATTCGCGTCTAGTATCAAGCAGTGCTTATGGTACTTAGCCTTGAGAATTCTTGCTATCAACGATGATGGTCTTTGGCTAAGGGACCAGAGCTGTTTTGCTAGGAGCGCCATATTAAAGCCCTTCATATCCCTGAACCCCATCCCCCCATCCTCCTTCAGCATCACCAGTTCTTCCCTGCGCAGCCAGTGTGCTCGCCGCTCACTCCCCTTTTGACCCCACCAAAAATTGATGATTAATCGATGCACCTCATCTAGGATCCCATCCGGAAGCTTAAAGATAGACATAGCGTATGTGAGCTGGGCTTGTGCTACTGATTTAATCAACACTTCACGTGCTGCCGTCGACATCACTCTCTCCTTCCAGCCCTTCATTTTCTGCTTCACCCTCTCTTTGAGACCCTCAAACAGTGCTTTTTTGGATCTGCCCACTTCTGTCACCAGGCCGAGATACTTGTCCTGCTTCTCCACGATTTTCATCTCGAGAGTACCACCCACAACAAGTCTGCTATGTGGTTTAACGTTAGCTCCAAACGAAACTTCTGACTTCTGAAAATTGACAAGTCGCCCTGATTCTCGTGCATATGCCTGTAGGATACTTTTTAATTCCAGGCTCTCCTGCTGTGTTGCCATGGCAAAAAAGATACTATCGTCAGCAAAAAAGAGATGGGTAATCACCGGGGCTCCCCTCACCACCTCCAGCCCATGCAACCGGCCTTCTGTCATTGCCCGGGTTGTATAGGCCGATAATCCCTCCGCACACAGCAGGAAGAGATAAGGTGAGAGAGGGTCACCCTGCCGAATGCCCCTACTCGGGGTAAAAGTAGGAGAGCGATGGCCGTTGACCAGCACAGAATATGAAACTGAAGTCACACCCATCATAATAAGGTTAATCCACTGTTCATCAAAACCCAGGCGACGCATAACTCCCTCCAGAAAATTCCACTCCACCCGGTCATAGGCCTTAGCCATATCAATCTTCGCTGCAAAGAAACCATGCTTCCATTTTTTGCTTTTCTTCATCGTATGGAAACACTCAAATGCGGCCATGATGTTGTCCGTGATCAATCTCCCAGGCACAAAAGCACTCTGCTGTGGAGAGATTATCTTATTCAGCAGTGACTTCATTCTGTTCGCCAGGACCTTCGACACAATCTTGTACAAGACATTGCATAAGCTTATGGGCCGGTACTCCTTTGGAGAGGTCGGTTGCTTCGTCTTCGGGATTAGGGCGATGAGAGTATGGTTTAGACCCTCTGGTAGAACTCCTGTAGTAAGAATTTGCAGGACTGCAGCTGTCACTTCCTCCCCTATAATGTCCCAATATTTTCGAAAAAAGAACACTGATAGGCCATCAGCTACTGGAGCCTTTCGTTTCCCCATCTGCTTTAGGGCCCCAAAAATTTCTTCTCGAGTAAACGGCTGCATAAGGGCTTCATTATCCTCACTGGTAACTCGAGGCGAGATCGAGTCAAGCACCGGCCATGTCGTGGGAGCTTCCCCTGCCGTAAACAGTTTTTCAAAGTATTGCACCATACAAGAGGTAACTCCATCCTGCCCTACATACCACCTCCCTGCTTCATCTTTAATTCTTCTTATTGAGTTCCTCTTCCGCCTGGCCGATGCTTTTCTATGGAAAAAATTAGTGTTCTTGTCCCCACCCTTTAGCCATCCTACTCTTGATCGCTGATGCCAGTACTGCTCTTCGTTGTCCAAACAGTCCTCCATTTCCCTTTCCAAAGCTCGGCATTGTTCTAAGACTCCCTCTGTTTTTGGCATTCGCTCGAGCGCCCTCAATGCCCGGTTAATCCGATCCTTCTGTTTAGTGAACTGGGGAAAAGTACTTTGGCTCCACTCCTCCAATTTCTGACCGCAAGCTGACATTCTTTGTAGAATGTTCGATCCATCCAAGTTCCAGGCCTGCTCCACGATGCTTGCACAAGCCCTGTGCTTCGACCAGTAAGGCTCAAACCGAAAGGAGCGCCCCCATCGAATTTCCACATCTTCGGATCCTCGAGTGTCACATGTAATTGGACGGTGGTCGGAGCTTGCCCTATCACAGTGTTGTACCCGGTTTTGAGTAAAAATTTGTCGCCATCCATCATTTGCCACAAAGCGATCAAGCCGCTCCTCTATGTAACCTCCACGGGTCCGCCTATTCTCCCATGTAAAAGGGTAACCATGGAAGCCCAAGTCTTGGAGCCTTGCCTCTCGGAGACAGTAGTCAAAATTGCTCATCTCTTGTTCATGTACTCCTCTACCGCCACTCTTTTCTTCAGCTGAACAAACCTGATTGAAATCTCCCCCACAGAGCCATGGACCATTCCATTGTTGGCTCAATGAAGTTAATAGCTCCCAGGTTTTCCATTTATCATTACCATTTGGCCATCCATAGATGCCCGTAAACCGCCACGTACCTATGCCTTCCTCCTCGACTGCAACATCCACATGGTTGAAAGAAATATCCATCATCGTGATAGACAGCTCCTCCCCCCACCAGATACTTAATCCGCCCGCTCTATTCCTTATAGAAATATTTGCTGGCCAGCTCTCACCATATTTGAATCCACACAAGTCTCGTAAAGTCGTATTCTCTGTCACTGTCTGTTTAGTTTCCGTTAGAAAAACCACATGGGCGGAAGTACGTCGCAAAAGTGTACGTAATGAATTCACTGCTCGCTTATTCCCCAATCCGCGGCAGTTGTAGCTTAAGATTCTCATCTGGTCCGTGGAGGGGATAGGTTCCCCGCACCATTTTTGCTCATTCCATTCTTCGACCCGCCATTAATGGCTCTATCCTTCCCGCCCGGCTTTCCATCCTGCTGCTTTAGACTAGCTGAAGTTTCCTTCTGCGGGGCCTTCTGCTTACGGTTTCCTTATGAGTTATGAAAAGTCTGAGAACTCCGGGGGCAAGTCCGTACCCAAACTTATAGGCCTATGCCCACTCGTCGAACGCTCAATTGCTGCTGCCTGGGAATCTTCCCCAACATGTTTGTGCTGTTGAGGTACACTCTGGTGCCCCTCGCTGCTCAAATCGTTACTTCTCTGGTTCCCACCCCCGCCAGCTGAGTTATCCGAGAGAGGCTGCTGGACTATGTTGGTGGGGTTGGTATTTTCTTTTGTCAGTGCTTCCTCTTCCGTCATTTCGGCATCCTGTGAGTTATGGTCATCTTCGAGTCGCATTTCTGCATCCTTGGCCCCTTCCACATTCTGCAAATCTTTCTCTAGTACCGCAAAGCGTGACCCTGTGGCCTCTTTGGCAGCTAGTGATGAGGTATTGCCACCTAGGGACGCATTAGTGTTACCTTCAGGAGTGGTTGACTTCGTCTTCCAATTTTTACCCTTCGGTTTCGCTACCATCCACTCCCCATACGGAGTTTCATCAGCCTTGTCTTTCTCCTCCTGTGTCAGTTTCGGCTGCAAGGGCTCATCTATGGGTCTTAATAGCGGGCATGAAACTCTGGCATGTCCATATTTCCCACACTCAGTGCATATACGATGCAATCCTTCATACTCGATGTAATAGGTGAGCCCTTCTATTTTGTACTGGGAGAGAAGCGGTCGAGTAAGATCCACTTCCACACTGACTCTTCCATAACGTCCACGGTCCCCCGTTTCCGTTGCACGATCCACTCTGACCGGCCTACCAATACGTGACGCTATACGCTCTATGGCTTCCTTGTTGATAAACTCCCGGGGGAGGCCTGGCAGCCTAGCCCAGATCATTGTCGAGGCAACCTCTGCATGTTGCGGATTAAAGTTCCGCCGCCATGGTCGAACGGTAATGTAGTAGTCACTGATCATCCAAGGCCCGCCCACCGCTGCGCGTTCATAATCAATCTGGTTTGTAAACCGAACAACATAAAAACCATAAGCGAGACTTGCTACTTGAATATTGCCTGTCTTAGCCCACAGCGTCTCAAGTCTGCGTGAAATGACCGGGAAGGGAAATGAACGCCCAAGGACTTTGACGATGAGTGCTGACCGCCACTCTCGTCGCCATCTTTGTTTTTCCATCGCCGTAAAAGCTATCGTCGGGCATCTTGGGTCATCATCTTCTGGAACTTCATCGTCTAGGTCATCTTCCTTCATGGCAGCTGCGACATCTTCAGAGTCCGATTCGGCCACGTACCACTCATCATCCACATGCATATTCCTGAATAGCTTACGTGCTCCATCGTTTATCCATGCAGTATCTTGCCTCTGTCGAGTAGTCTCGCCCCCATCCCCTGCCCTCGGCGAGGGAGTGTCATCAGCCATAGCATCAGATCCAAAGAGAGGGTTTTCAACCATAGGTTTCGCACGCTTCTTCAGTTGTTGGGTTTCTCGTTCTCCCTTTGCATTAGGGGAAGATGTTGCCGACGGGGGCCGGCAGGTGCCAACACTGGAATCAGCCTGACCGGCGCTCGGAGGAGTGCCCCCCGGCGCAGGTTCGGCCATGGAAGGTCGGCGCGCCGAAAGGGTTTTTTGCGTAGGGTTTTCTCGCCGTTCCGAAAGTCTCGGAGCAGCCCTTCACCAAGCCTCGTTTTCACTCTATTTATTCGTAATTGATTAGTTAACATGTTGGTTAATCATATTCTGAAACACAGAGAAAAAAAAATTATTAGCTTATCAAATTATCTATGGGGGCGTGAAAAAGATTCAATAAAAGGCAGAAACAAACACACGATCTGTTTCACGTCAAGCAATACGTGGAGTAACTCCCGATATAACAATAAAAGCAAGCTGTGTAAGCGGATCGACTCATCAAGTTCCGTTTGAAGTTTGATCCACATAAGGAAAAGCACTTGCTATTCGTTGGTTATTAGGGGGCTCTCGAAAACGTTCGGGCCGAAATGTGGCTTTCAAATTAAGTTTCGAATTCGTGGATGTTGCCAAAGGAAATTACTATGCCATACACAAAAATAAGAGGCTCATAGGTTGGCAGAGGCAAATAGAGATTTGGCACATTTTCGTTAATCCATGAACATGATCTATATAAACGCATAGACTCATGGAGCCATACATCTCGATCGGAAAAGAATCGATAGAAGAAGAAAGAAAGAATCGGAATTAATCGCTATGTTTCTCAAAACAAATGAAAAGGAAATGAAAGATGAAATATAAATCCTAGATCATTTACGTCCTCTCGGGGACTTGCTTAAAAATAAGAAAGATGTAAATACCATGAAATAAGGGTTGACCCTACTTATCGGTTATGGCGATTCCATTAATATTCCAAATCCAACTTTTTCGTAAAGACATTATAACATAAAAACATTTTACCAGAGACTATGCGACGTCTTTTCCCCTTCTCTATTAACTCTGGTGATGGCAATGAGGCAGATATCTCGGTATCCATTCTTCGCTTAGCGCTTTTACAGGTCAGGGCGGGTAATACTGGGTACGGACGGGGATTGTCGACCCGCTCTTACGAGTTATTTGAAAAACAATACATGTAAAATTTTACCTCTTACGATAAAACGAAGGGGAAATACTTTATGAATAATAATAATAATAATAATAGAATAAGTCATTTAGTCTACCTAGTTGAAAGATCCAGTCTATCTAGTTGAAGAAAAATCAAAATAGGAAAAATATGAATCTATAAGAAATTGAGATAAAATGGGTCAAGAACGGAATGGGCGAAAGTAAATACTCATGTCCCGCCCCACACTATTGCGGGTCGGATAATACTCGTCTCATCGTGTATTAGATCGTGTAATACCTAGCGGTCGGCTTCAAATTGTCATCCCTACTTCACTCACCAAATCTCAACGGAAGAGGACAATTCTATTATGCTTTTCCTCTCTGATTCCTTCAAGAACAATCCTTAAAGAGGACACAATGCCAAAGTTGAGAGCCTCCGAAAATGGAATGTAAGAGTTGGAAAATAATTCTATATATATTGGGGTAGATGATTTCTTGTTGTCGTTTATCAAGAAGAAAGGTAAGACACCAGCAAAGACTTGAAAGTCGTTAGCTAAAATATTGAGTCGAACGAATCACGTGAAGGAATGCATACTGGGGGAGAAGACAGTGGTGGACCCAGAAATTTTACATAGGGGTGTCCTTTTTTAAAAAATAAATTAAATACAATAATTCTAAAATAATTAATAAATAATATTTAAATTAGAAATACCTTGCTCATCCAACTTGAAAAAATTCACGATGTGTTTTCATATTCGAAAATGATTGTAGAACACACTTGAGGTCTACATTGTTCAAAAAAATTGTCTCTGTATATCATATTAGACAATCATTCACGAACTGATCACATATTCGATTTCTAAACTTGTTCTTGATGTAATCCAAAGCTGAAAACACTCTTTCAACACTTGTCGTACAACCATAAAATCAATACAAATTAAGGGTAGCTTGAAATTTGTTTAATTGTTAGATTTTGAAAATAATTAGAGATAGAGAATGACATTTTAATATTACACAGTTTTTAAAATCGAATAACATATGAGTTGTAGCCTAATGGAAATTATGTTTATTAATAATAAAAGTGTCCTAGGTTTGAATTATCCAAACTACCACTTATATTCACATACTCAAAGTAAAATATGAGAGTAGGATAATCACTTTTTTTAAATTTCAGGGGTGTCCACCACTATCAATTATATTTTTTTTGTCAATACGTAAATTACCACCGGGGGTTGGATAATCGTTTTGTGTGTGTAATTATTTTCCGACATCAAATTATTGCCATGTAGGTTGACAGAAGTGGGGCTGCATGGTAGATGAAAACTGCATCCTCCCCATGCGGTTTTCATTGATGATTTTGCCTATAAACACAGCCCGGGAAACAACCTCTTCTCTTCACACCTCTCCTTCCTGCTTTTCAATTTTCTGTTGTAGCTCCCTAGTCCCTACTTCTTTAGTGTTTTTGCGGTTAACGTTAACTCGCAAGTCTATTTTGTATTACTTTTTATTGTGATTTTTTATTTTTATGATATTAACTGAACTACGGTTTTTTGCAGATGGCATTCCAAAAGTTCACGCTTGGGTATGGTTACACGAAAGAGACCGGAAAGGGGATCACCTACGTCAGTGGCAATTTTCAGAAAATAAAGGTCGCTACCTGACCGATGCTTGAAGATCTCTATCAAATGTGCACTAACATTACTTGCATGGATGGCACGAGAAGAGTTGATCGTATGGTGTACCGATATCCAAACAGAGAAGGCGGGTCGTTGTGGCACGAGGAATATGTCATAACCACTCAGGATGAAGTAGATGCCATGCTCGAATTCTTGAGGTCCAACAATCTTTCCAAAGTCGAGATGTTCGTTTACACCGAGGCGGTCGTAGACGTTGGAGGTCATTCTGGAGACGGTCAAACATCTGGTATCCATGGTGGAGGTGAATTATATGGAGATCATCCCTACCAAAGTTACCATGATCCTCATTCCTATTTTCAGTACCAAGAGCAAGGTGAAGGTCATCATCAATCTTTCCCGTCATATGAAGAAGAAGTTCAACCAGACCATGTCAACCAACCCCAGTACAACTTCCAATCAGGCAGCGGTAGTTTTCACAACTACCATTATGGAGCTGATCTAAGTGCCTTTCATGAGCTGGATCAGATGGAAGATGCCCTGCCAGTACCAGTTAGTGACCCCTCCGATGAAGAAGGAGAGAACAATGTCAGTCCAGACAGCTCCGACCCTCTTGAAGGTTCTGATGATTCAGGACCAGAGTCAGACTCAGATAATGATGATGAGGTGGCTCATGACCGTGTACCAGTCCCCTACTACAATCACATTCCAGATGATAATTGGATGGTCGACATCGACATGGAACCCCCAGAGGTTCCAGTATGGGGTCCACTCACCGGGTTTATGAAGGGCCAACAATTTGGCTCGAAGAAGGAGGTGCGGCACGCCATTGATACTGAAGCAATGACTCAGCATTTTGAATGACACACAACTCATTCCAACACGAAAAGGCTCATAGTCAGATGTCGTAATCATAACGAGGGATGCAATGTTAGGATTCGAGCCATCAACAGCAAGAGACACGGTCATTGGGTCATATCTCGTGCGGTGAACACACACACATGTGTGTCATCCATAACATCCCAAGGCCATCGACAGTTAAAATTCAGGGTGGTTGTTGCAGCTATCAAGCATCTAATTGAGCAAGATCCTGACCTGAAGGTGAAAGTCATAATCGCTGACATTGCAAGTCGTTATGGTTATATGATTAACTATAAGAAGGCGTGGCATGGAAAGCAGAAAGCTCTGACCGCCGTAGTTGGTGATTGGGAAGAATCATATGCATTCCTTCCCAGGTTGATTTTGGCATTGGAGGCGTCTAATCCTGGCACTGTTTTCTCCCCTCGATACCAAGATAAAGAGATACAACCGCCAGAGCCAGGTAACAAACGCCATTTCAGATGAATTTTTTGGGCATTCAGCCATCTATTGATGGTTTTGGCTTCTGTGTCCCTGTGATCCAAGTGGATGGTACTTTGCTTACCGGCAAGTACAAGGGCACTCTAGCCATCGCCATTGTTTAGGGAGAGAATACTGATAGCTATGTATGATTTTTCAGGCAAATTCAGCTCCACGTCACTAGGAGGACGAACCTGAAAATCAACTCTGATCGGCACGCCGACATTAGAGCTGCCATCTTAGGTTTGGATCCAGCATGGAAGTGGCCCCAAAGGTGGTGCATACGACACTTCAAGAGCAACTGGAACCATCATTTCAAGCGAAAGAAGCTTGCTGATAACTTGTGGTGGATTGGTAAGCTCTCGATTGTTTGTTTAATTTTGTCAAATAACAATATATTATATCAATGAACGATGCTACATTTGTTAGACTCTTTCTAAAGAGATTCATGCCTAAGGAAATAAGGTTTTAAGCGATTATCATGGTCCTCCCATTTCCTGGGAAAATCGGGTTTTAAGCGATCCTCAGATCCTCCCTTTTTCTGTCAACCAGGTTGTGTTTCTAAAGATATGTATACCTCTCCTAAGAGTCTAACGAAAGTACCTGCTCCTTGTTCGAATTGTACTAAATTGCCGAATTATGACTAACGTAATACTTTTGTGTGTGTTCCTCAGCTGTTGCATACCAAGAGAAAAAATTCCATGAGAAATTGCAGAAGATGCGCGAGTTATGCCCTGAAGGGGCACAGTGGCTGGATGGACACGACCTATCCATGTGGACATTTCATAAAAACGGAGGTACAAGATGGGGTATTGCCACAACAAATTCAAGTGAGAGTATCAACTCTGCCTACAAGGGTGTTCGTTCACTACCAATCTCTGCCATTGTGGAGATGACTTTCTGGAAAACGAATGCATGGTTCGTCAATCGACTCCACTGGGCAAGGACGAGCGAGGCACAGGGAAAGGTCCATGCCTATAAAGTGGCCGAAGTAATGGAGAATGACAATCGCAAGAGCAGTCAACACAGTGTAACCGTTATGAATTGGGCAAATGGCGAGTTTAGCGTAACGACCGGACATCGGGAGGATTGTTGACGCGGGGGCCATCGCCATGAAGTTTTGGTCAATTTCAGGACAAAACTTGATTTGTTCTCATGCCAGAAGTATCGGGGGAGAGGGTGGCCATGTTCTCATGCAATGACCGTAATTAAAAACAGGAGCAAAGACCCCCGTCACTTCGTCAGTCCGTTCTTCAATACCGAATCACTCAAAAATTGCTATGGACGGAGTTTTGTGCATTTCCTGATGAAGCTTATTGGCCGGTGTACGAAGGAAAGTTGATCATCCCGCCGTTCGGAAAAAGGCGTGAATCGGGTCAGCCGAGGAAAAAGAGAATTCAGAACGAAATGGATCAAAGTGGAAGACCACCACGAGGCCCAAGACAATGTTTAGTATGCAGAGTTCCAGGGCATGATAAACGTAGTTGTCCAGGTCCGATTGGTCCGCAAAATCCGGGTCCTCATGTGGGGGACTCAGCTAATGCGACATAGTTTGCGGTTTTCATTTGTTGGTACTTGTTATGTATGTTTTAACTTATTGTTGGAGTTAGAGCTATGATGCTTGGATCTTTCGTGTTTGGCAAATAACCCTCAATTAACACTCAAGCCTTAAGTTAACACGAAAAAAATAGAGAAAGTCAAGTACATAGAACTAAAATAAAAACTAAAACAACACTCAATTAAATAAACTAAAATAGGAGGAAGGGTTTCAAGTACATATAATTAAAACATAACTAAAACAACACTTATAATGATAAAACTAAAAATACATCCCAAGGAAGTCCCTGGGACTCATGGGGCTGCAAGGTTTTCTTGCTCCTTGTACGACGGCCGACGGGAGTAACCATCGGTGGTTGCGGTGGCAAGCTTCGATGGGCCATGTTAGGGCGCTCGTCGGTGCTGTGTCGGCGTCGATCCTTGGTAGGCAACGCTTCCGGGGTCGAGCGGGGGACTTCCACGCTCATACGGTGAGGCGTAGGAGGCCACGGCTGATGAGGGTGAGGATCTTGATGTGAGCTCGGACCGCCACCGTGTGCCACAACCAAGGGTGTCGGCACTCTCCACGCCTCCAACGGCCTTATCTCGGGCACATGAGGTCTTTCCCGAACCTTCTTGCTTTTCTTTCTCTCGTATGGTGGTGGGGGTGGGGGACATCAACTTGTATCGGAGGTGGCACCAGTGCGGGCATGGGCGGGTATCTACGATGATCACGGCCCTGTGCTCTGATACAACCAGGCAGACTGTTTGTCATCCTCCTGATGAAGCTCACATCTTCACTGCCCATTTCATGTTTCCCATGGGTCAAATCTTTGATTCGCTCGATCCCATAAGCCTAAATCACATAAAAAGGTTAGCAAGATAAGACTAATGATGTGTCAAAATGAAACAAGCAATAAATTTAATCTTATTAGACAAAATATACTTACCAATGCACCATCGGTCGCACCCTCCGGAGTCACGTACCGAACCGATGTTTGCCGATATCTATCCATGTATGGGTCATGATACCCCATTCGACCCACATTTGTTGGATTGACAATGTCCTGAAGTTGTCGGTTCTCCCATATTGCGATCATTTCCGCCAACTTCATGGGCCAATCGTGAGTACCTTGTCGACCATCTCGGTGGTGAAACGCCCTTTGACTCTCGGGGACCTCCAACGGAATGCACTGCTCCCGACCAAACTGACGAAGGCATCGATCCGGCAGGGCTACTCCACGATCCCTAAACAAATGAGAGGGACCCTCGTGCACCATTGCCCGATATTCTCGAGGAATTGCTGTAAATGCCAATGAACTATGTTCGCCGGGTATGGATCGAATTTGATCTTAAAAAAAAATTAGTAACTTAAGTTAAACAAAATTGGAAAAATACATGTACTCCATGAAAAAAAGTTATAGCACTTAGAAGTATTCTAGTTACCTCTCCTTCCCAAAGTCGCTCTAGCCTCCTCCGATACTCTACCAACTTGTGTTGGGCAAGGTTGTCGCATGTTGAGGCTCCAACCCACCTTATTAATAAGACAATAATAAAAATACAATCAGCTTTAAATAAGCTAAAACATAAGAAAATTGTGTTATTAAAATCATGATGAGGTATGAGAAATTTACCTACAACCATAAGCTTCGAGTCTTAGGGGATGATCGGGACCCCAATTCCTGTCAGGACATTGGAGCGGTGCAATCCATGGCAGATGCTCCCAAGCCCAAAATTGGACGATGAACATTGCGCCGCCGACCTCCCTCACAGCTTTGATAGATGCATTGCACAAATGGTGGTATATATTAGCTAGGCAAGCGGATGCCCAGCTCAACTCCCCCATCTCATCCCAACTACCAAGGAGGATCCTAAGCCATCCACAGCTAATTAAATTGCTCGATTTTTTGGAGAAGAACACTCCTCCTATCATGCCTATGAGATAGACACGAGCATATCTTTCCTTCTCTAGCTCCGGACTCTCCTCGGTTAGGGGCACCCCATCTTTGGCAGGATCGTGATGGTCCCTAAAATACTTCGTCAACCAAGTGATCGATACTTGGTGTTTCCTCAATGGTGGCAAGCGATCCGTCGCATCAACGCTCCCCTTGATTGGTACTTTCACCCCCAAAACACTGTGGATGAAATGCTGCCAACCGGTCATACTGTCACGATCCTCGGGGGGATGATCACTCACACACACCGCTTTGCCGTCGATGGGCAGATGGGTTAGGATGGCCACATCCTTTAGCGTGATGGTGCACTCTCCTTCGCGAAAGTTGAAACAATGTGTTTCCTTTCTCCATCTCTCCACCAATGCGGTGATGAGTTGGCGATCAACTTTTATGCCTACAAAATGCCTAATCGATTCCAACCGTGCCCTTTTGAGAAAGGGCAAGATGACTGGGTTCCATGGGAGCACATTGGCCGTACCCCTGTAGCGGAGTATTTGTTGTGCCTCCTAGCAAAAATTTTAACGTTATTTATGATATATATATATATTAGTAACAGTTTAGTCTTATAACTAAATTAATTAAAAGTAATGATTTAATTTTGACCATAATTCTATTAAAATTATATTATTAACAATTAAATCTAAGTAATTGATGGTTTTTGCCAAGATATATACATATTATCATAAAACAAACATACTCAATTAATTGACATAAATAACATTATAAATGAATAATAATTTAAAGAGATACATACATATTCAAACATTTGAAATAAATAAAATTCATTTAAGTACACATAAACATAAATCGTATTGGTTGTTTTCAATAATTTAATCATATTGGTTGATACGGTGGATGGGTTGTTCTCGGTGAAGTCTGCTTACCATCTAGCTGTTAAGTTAGATATGCGAAGCACTGGCTGGAAAGCCACGGTTAGTTGGATGGATAAAGCAAGTTGGATCCGGCTGTGGGATGCGGATATCCCCCCTAAATTGAAAGTCTTTGTCTGGCAGATTCTTAATCGAATCTTACCAACTACTGAGGCCCTGATCAGCAGGCGAGTGCCGGTGCTCCCTCAGTGTCCGGTTTGCTGGGATAGCCCGGAAACGATGGAACATTTGTTCCTTGATTGCCCTGTGGCGCGTGCTTTGTGGGATTACTCAGGGCTGGAGTATGTAGGGGAGGGCTTGGCCCGTCACACTTTCCCTCTGTTCCTTAAGAAGGTGATGGGCTTGATTAACCAACCCCAGTTGTTCATGGCAGTGGTTGCCATTCTGTGGCGGATTTGGCGTTCACGGAACTGTGTCGTCTTTGAAGGCAAACAGTTTGGGATCCCTGCTTTGATGCGACAGTTTCATCAGCAATATGAGGAATGGGTGCGACTGCCGAGGGACAAGGTTCTCCAGACCTCAGTCCAGGTGGGGGAGGACAGAGAGCTAGGTGCGAATGGGGCAGTCATTTGCATGTGGGATGGGGCGATTCGGCCAGGGTCACATTCGGCTGGGGGAATTGTACTGTTATCCCCGAGCCGAGAGGTCCTTATGGTCAAGGCCGTCCACTTCCCGCTGTTGGATGACCCGATGACGGTGGAGCTTCTGGTCCTTAGGGAGGCAGTCTCATGGTGTCTGGCAAATGGCTTCACTAATGTCTTATTTGAAGGGGATGCGAAGGTGATCATCGACAAAATCAACCAAGGGGAGGCTAGAGACAATCGGGTGGGTGCTGTGTTGGAGGAGGTCTTACATTACTTCCGTACTCACTCTGGCTTGAGAGTTCGATTTGTAGGTCGGCGTAGTAATAGGGTAGCCCATTTGGTGGCTCGGAAAGCCCTTTCTTTGTACCCGATCATGAATCGTGCCTTTAATTATCAGGCCTGGCTGTGTTCCAGGATGTAACTATTTTTTTATATCAATATAAGATTATCTTTTGTAAAAAAAAAAGGTTGTTTGGTAAATAATTTAATCATATTGGTTGTTTTAAATAATTTAATCGAATACAATGCAACACTCGTTAGACTCTTGGAAGAGGTATACATCTTCTTAGAAACGCAGCCTTTTTGACAGAAAAGGGGGATCCGATGATCTCTTAACACCCGATTTTCTCAGGAAATGGGAGAATCATGATAATCGCTTAAAACCTCATTTCCTTAGACGTGCATCTCTTTATAAAGAGTCGAAGTAAGTGGCGCTATTTATTCGATTAAATTATTGAAAACAACCAATACAATTAAATTATTTCAAATTTATTTTATATTCCACTAAATACATTAGCAAAATAAAAGAAAGACAAATGATGAAGAATTGTATGTGCCTGGTGATCATTCCAAACATCCCTTGAACGATGGTTGGGTTGGTCGTACAAGTCGGTTGGATCAATAGGTCCTTGATCCTAATAATAGCGTTGGTTGTATATATCCACGTCGTCCCCAACCTATGAGAGAATAACAACAAGGTTAGCACATAGATTAATTAAAAAGCTTATAACAAAAACAAAAATTGACCAGAATAATGAGTACGTACCGCTTGACATTCATCATAATAAACTCCCTCTCCTTGGAACCACTTGCCCATTTTTTCGCGAAAGTCGGACAGAAATTCGGCGGATTTTTAGGGAAAAACCAAAGAAATGATTTCTGATAGCAGATCGAACTTAGCCGCAACCAACAGACCACTATTTCCTAGACTTTTGGGAGGGGAGGGGTTAGAGAGATAATTTTAGAGAGAGAGTGAAGAATGGGTTGTGGTGTGAAGAAATGAGAAGGGGGAGGGGGTATTTATACTATTCAGACTGCACCCTCCAGGGGCGGTCTGGTAATTTTGCCCTGCCAGAAACCGCACCCTCCCGATGCGTTCTGCGAGGATAGAGGCGCTGACCGCACCTGCCAGCTGCGGTCTTCGATCCATGGCGCGGATCGCTGAGGTGGCAAGCGGTCCGCCGTTGGATCGCCGCCTGATCCTGCGTTCTCCAAGCCCGCTCCCGAGGAAACACAGACCGCACCTCCAAGGTGCGGTTCACTGGCTGACGTGGCATGGAACACACCTCTAAGGTGCGGTTTATTTATAAAACGCACCTTGGAGGTGCGGTTTACAAATAATGGTGCTATTTTTGTAATTTCTTTGGAATGGGTGCTGTTTTTGTAAATTTTTTTAATATGTGCTATTATTGAAAAAATCACCAATCTGTATACGGAACAGGATGTAGATGTTACTTTGTGTTGGGTTTGTTTTGTATGGATATAAAGATGAAATTGAACCAACCCAACCCGCAACAAACCGATAGGGTTTTAAAATCAGTCGGTGGGTTTAGATTAGAAATTATCCAACCCGAGGTCTATAAGTCGGGTGATTTAAATTGTTCAAACCCGAACTACCCGACCCATGTACATCCCTAATCGAAGGAAACACTGCAACATACAACAACTAGAAGGAAGAATTGTCGAGTGAAGATTATTGGTACATTGATAGGGGTGTCAATTCAGATCGGGTTCAATTACCCAAATTGAAACCCGAAAAAATCCAAAAACCCGAAACCGAAATAACTTAAAACCGAACCCAAACCCGATAAGGACTTCCGGAATAATAACACACTGGCAACTGTGAGGGCCTCGAGTGCTGAAGTCACTAGAAGCAAGATAGCAGTGGAGGAAGAGCAAGCTCCAGAGGAGCATATGGATGAGGTGAATGTGGCGACTGACATGCTTTTATAGAATATCCTTCGATGCTGTATTGGTAGTTTTTAGGCCAGTGTTCGGTTTCTGGTTATCCGAAACTCGAAAATTCCTTATCGGGTTCGGGTTCAATTAAAGCAAAACCGAAACCCAAATGCCTAAGAATACGAGATGAGTTCTATTCCTTGGAGGTTTTCAGACAGAACCCAAAAACCCGATAAGCAAAACCAAACCTGAAAAACCCAAAACGGAAAACAAAACCAAACCAGAAAATGTATCTAATCGAATCACTTTCGAATAAACCCAAAAAATCGAACACGAATGTACACCCCTATATATGGAGAACTCGTTTGCGGTGGTGGAAATGAGAGGAGAAGACTGCTTGATTGAATACCGCAAATTTTGCAGGAGGCCTACATCCAAGACGGAGAAATGACAACATTGCTGGTATCTCAACCTCGTGCAATGAACTACAGGAATTACAAGATCTTTGACTCGGTTGTTACCGCTGTCGACCTAAAAAGTCGAATTCCCTATGTAGCTGTTTCCAATTTTCAACGCCTGCGCAATTCTAATGTTTTCTCAATCATGGATAATTCAACACTGGAGAAGCATCTGCACGACTCTACAATTGTAACACAGCACCAGTATATAATGATACGAAAGCAAAGATCTAGGTGCAATTCCAGCATTAGACCAGTCTCTGCTTAAGCATAGATATCGTTCTGCAAAATTCGACAATGACTAAGAACAAAAATGGATAATGAAAAGTCTGCTGAACTACTGCTACGAAACATTTGTTGCCCCAAAGTAAAGATCCAACACCAAAACAGTACTACCACACATACAGAGGCGAAAAGCGCAAGCGACGATTCACAGCCTCCTTCCCCTCCTGCCTCCCTTTCTACGAGTGCTGTCTGTAGGGATTGGAGTAACATCCTCTGCACAAAGAGGTAAAAAAACGAATAAAAAATGAATTCTTAGGGAAAACTTCAGTAATCAAGAAAATCTTCAAGTAACAGTAGATACAATCTCATACCAATACGCCCAATTTTCATGCCAGAACGAGCAAGAGCCCTAAGTGCTGACTGAGCACCAGGGCCAGGAGTCTTGGTCTTGTTTCCTCCTGTAGCTCTAAGCTTTATGTGCAGAGAATTAATGCCGAGTTCCTGTTTAGCAAAGAAAATCAGATGAACGGAAACGCATAACTACAGCTAAATACACAACCCTCAACCATTTGCTCATGTATAAATAGAATAGCACCAGCCTTAACAGACCTTGCATCTTTGAGCAACATCCTGTGCTGCAAGCATAGCAGCATAGGGGGAGGACTCGTCCCTATCAGCTTTCACCTTCATACCACCTGAACTCGAACACCATGATCAAATTATTACATGGTTGACACAAGGAAGCACTTCGTAAGTGATGATGCAAACTGTAACTGCTCTAGATTGAACACAAGAAGCATACCAGTAATACGAACCAACGTTTCTCTTCCAGAAAGATCAGTAACATGCTACAATAGACAGTTCCATGATTAGACGCAACATTAGAAAAATCAAAGTTCAACTAGAGGACAGCATGAAGAACTCAAAGCTTACAATGAAGGTGTCATTGAATGATGCAAAAATGTGAGCAGTGCCAAAAACGGTCTGTCCAGGCTGCACAGCAGGTCCAAGGCTGGTAGGCTCCTCCTTGACCTCTCTAACCTTTCGCTTAGACTGCAGACAGATGAAAATGACCGACATTAAGGATTCAGAAAGCAATCAAGCATGCACATTATACAAGCACCTTTCTCTAATTGGAGGAAATACAGGACCAAAACAAACAAAAGAAAAACCTCCAATTTCTGTAATGATAATTCAAAGCAGATAAGCGACAGAGTCGAGGATCCACAGAAAACTTGACACTACAATTCACAGATATATATTACCACAACCAGGTTCCCAAACTAAGCTAGCTAAAGCATAATCGAAAAGTCAAGCGCCTAGAGAATTGAAACGTCGAATCGAATTTGTCAACTTAACTTTGCCCTAATCTCACTGCAGGAACACCATAGGAACAAAAATTGAAACTCGTAAATCAAACATAAATTGCAATCTCCATTCCCGTTGCGACAGATGATTCGAACAAAGAGTAAACAATATACGGAATCGCGTCAATGTAGAAGGCATTTTCATGGCATCCAAATTAAACGAGAACTCATCGGAAAAGAGAGAAAACTAGAGACACTAAGAAGCATCTCACCATGGCTGCGAGGAGATACGGAAGTGAGAATGCTAAGGTACTGTGGAGCAATTTTCCGCTTTCAGTCAGAGGGGAAATTGGATAGCAAGAGACGATGGGCAGGGAGGATGATTCAATTTATATCTAGGGTTTAGGAAAGATGACAGTGGCGTGTTGGGGTTAAGGGCAGACAGGATTTGGGCCTTTATAACCTCATTAAGTTGGGCTGGGATTGGATTTGCACGTGGGTCGAACCGAGCTTACTATATGGACAAGGTATGAGAATTCATGGCCCAACGACTAATCATAGTATTTCTTGTTTTCTAGGTGAGAAGATATTTTTTTTTCTGAATCGCTAAATGTCGCCCTAAAAATTGCTATACATCGCCCTAACTTAAATATAAAATTACTTATATACCCTTAAATAAAAACTCAAATTTCGCTCTAAACAAACAACCCCTTACATTTCAAATTCATTCCCCTCCCCACTCACCCGCCCTTTGAAGAGGAAAAGAAAAAGAAAAAAAAAACCTATGTCGCCCTCTCACCCGCGACAGCCGCCGACAGCTCTCCCTCTCACCTGCGACAGCCAATCGCCGCCGCCGCCAGTCCCACCCGCCAGTCGCCGCCGCCGCCAGTCCCGCCCGTCAGTCGTCGCCTCCGCGCGTCGTCCAGCCGCCGCCCGATCTCGCCCGCCAGTCCCGCCCGTCGCGTCGCCGCCGTCTCCTGCCAGTCGCCTCCGCCCGTCACGTCGTCCCCGGAGAAGACCGTCGCCTCCCGCCAGTCGCCACTCGTCACTGGAGAAGACCGCCGGAAAAGGTACCGCGATGCCCTCCGGTTAGACCGCCGGTTGATCGCGGTCAACGCGCGGTTGGACCGCATGCTGACCGCGGTCAACGCGCGGTTTGGCCATCGGTCCAACCCCGCGTTGACCGCGGTTAGCCTGCGGTCCAACCGCGCGTTGACCTCGGTCAACTTTATTTTTTTTTTAATTTTCTGTCATTTATTATTCAATAAATATTAATAGAAAAAAAATGATTAAAAAATATACTTAATAAAAATAATTTAGTTATATATTTTGTCAATAATGATATAAAAACGTATTCGATAAATGTTAATTAATGATAAAAAATTTAAAGAACATTATAAAAAATTTAAAAATGTATTTTTATCATTTTAATAATCAAAATTTCAAAGTAATTCGTTTATCTACTTAATTATTAATAATTTTACCTTGATTAATTATTTACTTTTATGTAAATAACTAGAAACAAAACCCGGCCCATTGGCCGGATACATTTGATCATGATATAAACAATAAGTAGTAATTATCTTAACTATTTACAACATAACTATATTTATTATCGATTCTACCATCTTCACTCTCAAATGTCTCGAGTATTATTAGCTTCTTCTTAACAATATCGTTTCTTAACAACATAACTATATTCATTATTGATTCTGCATATAGATGTCTTCTTCTTAACAACGTCGTTATAAGTATCAGTGACTCCACTGCCTTTACCATCAAAAGAGTGTGTAATTCTCCTCATTTAATTGCTAACAAATTTGAAGGCAAAACTTATGCAAATATCAAACATCATTATCATGCAAAATAAATTTACCTCATCCAAGTCATTTGCAATAATTGTTTGAGATGTGTTCTTTCTCATCTTTGATTATCTTTCAAACTATGAATTCACTTATGAGAATTGTAATTTCCATTGTCGTTCATATGATTTTCGCTAACCTCAATTTTCAGAAGAGAAGGAGGATGTCCTCTTTTACCAGTATTTTGAAATAGTTTCTCAGCATCCTGCAAATCTAATAAAAAAATCTTAGTTCTTTGTCGTTCAAAATTAAAATGTCCGGTTCAACCTTTTTCTTCAAAACATGAAGTTAGATTGAGATTCACTATTTAATTCAACAGTATAATTACATATGCTCAAAACCCTCTCACCCTTCCAACATTACTTGCCCCCCACTTTATAATTGTAATACGTTTTTTTGTTCTCTCATGTATAAATAACTCCATTATTTTGCTACCATATAATCTTTATAATTAAAGAAGTTACATAAGTTTCATGTAAAAGATGGTATTTTATGCAATGTGTATGAAAAATTCTTACATAAGCCATTACAAACATCTCAGGAAACATAATGACAATTTTGACTTAACCCATATTATTCGATCTATTTAACCTTTTTTAAAGTGGGCAATACCTACCTCTTACAGCGGGCAGGTATGAGTACTCTTCTCGACCTCACACATCCTGACATTCTCCATCCTCGACTCGAGAATCTAGTTTAACTACAATTTATCATGTTATACCTTTTTATTTTCTAATAAAAATAAATATTTCTAATCTTTTCGATTTAAATTACATACTCATATGGATTGACCTATCTCGATATGAACGGGTATGGATATCACAATTGCCATTCCTAATGCGAGAGGGATCGCAGGAATAAACAACTAAAGTTAAGTACTGGAGCTTGATTAAGAAAATAGAGTAATGACTATTTATCAGCTAAACCTTTTTCAGATTCTTTTTTATTAGTCAAGTTTATTAAAATGCTATTAATTAGCTAAATGTTAACTCTTCGTTGACTTTTCCGTTTGATGATGGTGAGTTTTCAGACGCGGCGCTGAGTTGGAAAGAATATTTTTATGTGGCAGTAAAAAAATGTCACATTAGCAGGTCAACCATTGACCACTTCAATATTTTATTATAAAACGGTTAACACTATTTATTAGCCAAATCTTTTTAGCATTCTTTTTTAGCCAGACCTATTTAATTACTAATAATTATTCAATTAGCCAAATGTTAACTTTCAGTTAACAATTTTGTTAGTAATATTGACTTGAAAACATGATACTGACTTGGAAGAGACAAATGAAGGTCAACATTCCAAAATTTTAGTATTATAACTAAGAATATAGTAACAAAATTATCAACGATAATGTAAAAATGACAAATATTTTAATGCATTACAAAATATTTGGCCAGTTATTAGTAATTCAATAGGTTTGATTAATAAAGAAAATGCGAGAAATGTTTGGCTAATAGTTAGTGTTTACTCATTTATTCATTGATGAGGTGGCAACTGAGTTGGACGTTGAGTTGGAGCACCGTTAAGAAATAGTTAACGGTAACAGAATAATGGCTATTACTTTGACGTGTTACAAAATGTTTGACAAATTTTTAGTATTTCAATAAGTTTGTTAATAAAATAGAACAAAAAAATTGGCTAATAAATCATTAAAAAGAATGCTGAATTTTAATAAGCTATTTATTAGTACATCAAATTAATTGGTCTATTAAACCAAACCATCGATTAGCAGGGAAACATCCAAATATATAAAAGGACTAAGTAATCCTTCCGAAATGTGCGCCGAGAGCCGGAAAAATTGAATTGGAGAGTTCTCAAGGAGAAACTCAAATTAATTGGTCTATTAAACCAAACCATCGATTAGCAGGGAAACATCCAAATATATAAAAGGACTAAGTAATCCTTCCGAACTGTGCGCCGAGAGCCGGAAAAATTGAATTGGAGAGTTCTCAAGGAGAAACTCCATATATGATTTGTAGGAAGGATGATTACATAGAACGTAACATAAATGTTGAAACTATTAAATTTATAATTTTAATTATGAAAATCTTAAATTAATTACTTTATGTACTCTATTATTAATAATCCATTATTAATAATTCAAACTTTTTTTTGAAGATGTCTGGACATGGAATGGGTAAACCGGATATGATTAAGGCGAGAAATAAGGAGAGAATGGAAGGTCGTGCTTGTAGACTTACGGCGACTGGTAGGAAAGAAAATGAAGAAAAAATCCACCTAAGGTTAGAAGGAAGAAGAAGAAGAAGGCGGACGTAGTGCGTCCTGACGGCCACCCTACTGTGGGGCAGTTGCTCTTAGTCGAGGTACTACCAGTACTCCTACACCAGAGAGTGCACCGGTATGACAGGCTAATTGGAGTGATTCCATTAACGAGGATGATGATGATGACGGTGATGCTGAGGTTGGGAATGCTCCAGATGCTGGTGATGCTGCTGGTGATGATGCTGGTGATCGTGCTGGTGATGCTGAGGCTAGGGATGCCCCACCTCAAGCTGATTTAGGCGTGGGGAAGACGGCGCGGGTCGGGATATCTTCTACTGCCTCCTCCCACTTCCGTGGGCCCGATGGACGCTATGCGACCAGACCTAGTAGCGAGGATGGCGGAGATGGAAATAGGAAGAGGAAGACCACGAGGAAAGATATGTCATGGTTTCTTACAGCCGAGTCTCCCATGTGTTCAGGTGGACCAGTGATTCCCGATGTGATCCCTAGCTTTGGAGGTCACATTGGCTTGGTACTGTGGAATTCCCCTAAGCAGGACCGTGGAGTGTTGGACGGCTTCCATAGGTCGAGAGCTGTAGAGACTTTGAGGCGATATAAGTGGAGTGCAGAGGGTTCCAAGGAGATGGTTGAAGCCACAGGATTGTCTCACTTGACTGGGTGCATGATGCAGCATTTAGACATGGCTCTAGTGTCGGCAAATGTGGAGAGGTGGCAGCCGGACACAAACACCTTCCACATGCCGTTTGGAGAGATTTCGATCCTTCTACACGATGTGCATCACATTCTTCGGATACCGGTTGACGGAGAGCTGATGGGAGATGAGGCGTCGCAGGATACTCTTAAGTCATACATGGGTGGTCTAGTTCGACTTTCGGTGGATGCTCAGGTTGGTGGTAAGTGGAAGTCTAAGTGGTACGATAATGGTGATATGCATACAGAGGGATTGTTGGTGCGTGGGGGAGAGCTGAAGATTAAGGAGATGGAGGTGCAGTGTTACCTATTTGTGTTGCTGGGATCCACGCTTTTTGTGGATAAGAGTCGTGATCGCCTTCGTCCTGCGATCAACTTGTTTCTGAAGGATCATTGACGATTGACTGATTACGCTTGGGGAGCTGGTGCACTAGCCTATCTCTACAGACAGTTGGGAGTGGCCACACGAGCGGGTAGTAAGGTTCTTTGTGGTTGTTTGACCCTGCTTCAGGCTTGGATATATGAGTACTTTCCTCTTTTCCGTCCGAGCCAGCTGCCACAGTCTCCGGATGCACCTCGTGCTTCCTCGGTGATTTCTCCCCGTTTGCCAGGTGGGGATGAGGCTAGACAGAGGTTAGCACGTTATCGATAGTTGTTGGATGAGCTTTCAGCTGATGATGTGACCTGGACTCCGTACGGACGAGATGGCCACACAGATATACCCCGCTCCTTGTATACTGGCCCCATTCGCTTTTCTGACATTGCTGAGGGATACGATCCTGCACGTTGTCTGCGCCAGTTTGGATACCGACAGATTATCCCCCGTGCTATGACGGTACCACATGACCAGTACCGTCCGGCTTCCGGCAACAGTTACATAGTCTTTTGGGATCCGTGGGTGAATCAGTTGTGGGATAACGTGGCAGCCCGTCGTCTAGATTTGGATTTTGCTTCTCGGCCGTGCGAGCAGCCATCGGAGATCGTGGAGGAGTACGTTGACTGGTTTCTGACTAGATCGCACCCACGGATCACCCACCCCACTGATGGGGAGCCTCAGCCTCGACCACTACTAGTTCATCAGGTTAGTTATGACTTTCTTTTGCTTTTCCAAATATAAAGGACATTTGTTATTTATTCTAACATTGTTTTCTATTTACAGTTGAGAGAGCAGATTGTGGATCGTTTAGGTCCCGTGTTGCTGACGAGGGACCGGAGTAAGTGGGAGGAGGATGGTGGTAAGTTCTATGATATGGTAGCTGGGGTTTTCGAGTTGTACGACCAGTTGGTAGGGCAGCCGCCTCAGTAGACGATTGTGTTTTTTATTTGTCATCGTTTGTAGTTGAACTGAGACTATTGTGTTTTTTATTTGTCATCGTATGTAGTTGAACTGAGACTATTGTGTGTTTTATTTGTCATCGTTTGTAGTTGAACTGAGACTATTGTGTGTTTTATTTGTCATCGTTTGTAGTTGAATTGAGACGGTTGTGTGTTTTTTTACTTTAGTTACATTCAATGCATTGCTAAAATAGTTAATCAACATGGTAGATTACTAAATGTTTCAACAATAGAGAGTTATACAATTCGTAAATATACTTCCAATCTTCATCTCCGTGGGTTCAATCTATCATAAAGCGCACGCTCATGTAAGAAGAATTGATCCCACCCATTGAC
The DNA here is from genome assembly GCA_946122785.1 of Linum tenue. Classification (NCBI taxonomy): domain Eukaryota; kingdom Viridiplantae; phylum Streptophyta; class Magnoliopsida; order Malpighiales; family Linaceae; genus Linum; species Linum tenue. The sequence continues at coordinate 20,645,583 of CAMGYJ010000003.1, read as the reverse complement.
ACTAGGGTCATGAAAAATAGGCCAAAGGCCATTAATTGGAGGCATGGGCACTTGACCATGTCGAAAGTCAAGTCGCACCCAATGATCCCCCGTAAAATGTAGTGATAAGATCCCACGTGGTCTTGTTACTCCTGGTGGGGCCGTCACAGGTAGCACGGTATAACGACCGCCTTGACTGTATACAACGATGACCCATGAATGCAAGGTGGCGAAGACGAAGAGTTCCGCATTATCCATCCAGTTGGGAGGTCCACAGCCACTTGTTGATGCCCACCTGCAACGTTGAATGCCATTTTCTATTCCATTTGCTATTCCATCATAGTAGTCTCTATAAAGCTCAGGACGGGATTCAAGCTCCTCTAGAACAGCGAGTCTCATTTGTGGCCAATTCCTTTGGTCCCCAGTAACTGCTTGTGATATAGCTCGAAATCCACATGTCCATCTGGAATAGGGTTGAACCAACCACGAACTAGTCGTTGCACGTAGGATTCCAAACAATGTAGCCATGGGTAATTCTTCCAACTAGTATTGGGGATCCGAGCAACCCTCCACGGGGCACCATCTAGCAAAAGAGCATAACACAATAAATTAATACAAAGAGTTATACAATATGTTTACCCGAAATTATGAATATAATTTCTAACCTGTATCATTATGGATAACTGGCTCCGTCTCATCCTCGAAGTTGGTTTGTGCATTCACATTCGGGGCACCACCTATCTCATTTAAAAAAATAGATTAGTTGTACACTATATTGAGGAAAATTGAACACAACTAAAAGAAAAAGTTAATCTACCTGTATTTCCATCATTGTCCGGAGTTGCAGTCGGAAGTCTTCAACTTCTCCTCCCTCGTCTCCTCTCCACATGCTCGAAGTGAGATAGGTTTCGAGTGGTGGACGTCCTTGGGCGACCGGGGCGGGGCTGTCCCCCATGCGGTTCATCAATGCCATCATTTTCAGGATGAAGATGGCTCCGGAGTAGACCGATTGCACCTCGAATGGTCTCGTCACCTCTATCAAGAACCTCCTGTACTAGACCTTGGAACACACCACGGTGGTAATCACTATGGTCATCCCACTCCGACCGAGTAGGAGGTTCACGATAGTTGATAACGGTCCAGAATGGCAACACCTCATACAAGGCGAAATCCCGATTTTCACGTCGTGCTAACTGAATGGAACATCTACATGGGAGACCATAGGTAGGAAAAAACGTACATGTACAAGGTTCCCCTTCCACTGCTACCTCGAACAACATCAACCTCAGAGCTTCTAGAGTGACTTTCGTATTCAACTCTCGAAATGGTTTTCCATCCGCTCGGAGCAGCTTCTTTTGTCGGGAATCATCTAGCAGCTTCCTGATTTGAAGGTGTTGAGCCTCAATGTAATCATCGTTCTTCTTGTATACCTAAAGACAATGAAGAACAATTAGGAGACTACTAAAACTTATGTGTGTATCAATGAAGATTTATTAGATTACTAACCGTGTCGACTGCGCCAGTAGATGATTGAAGCCACTTCTTGAAGGAGGAATGGGCAGCTTCAACCCTATTAGAGCTTGTGTTACCCAAATGCCGCAGTTGATTGGTATAACATTTAGCCCACATGTGTCTAACTGGTAACCACTCAGCTGTCATATACCCCCAAAGACGTCGGTATTGTACTCCCCATCTATGTCTGAAATTCTCTAAGGCAATATCCATGTCTTCCACTGTCAATGCATATACAGCACGTTGCCAAGACGCCATGATATGATCCACTGTCGGTTTGGCTGCATCTATACCACAATGAGTCGTCCTTCGCACCTCTGTTAGACACTTTGCTCTCACATTCCTATCCATATGCCAAAGACATAATATATGAGTCGATGATGGAAACATTACCCCCACGGTCTCAACCAATCCTCCTGCCTTGTCACTGACAAACACATCTGGAACAATGGGGCCAAGAAGATGTTGCAAATGCGTCAAAAGCCACTGGTACGACTCCTTCGTCTCGTCGTACACTATTGCAGATGCAATGACAAAGTTCAATCCCACTGGTGTCATGCCGACAATCTCAACCCAAGGCATATCATACTTATTGGTCTTGTATGTTGCATCTATCACGATCACATGGTGCCAAGCTCGCAACATCAATATTGACTCGGGGTGGGCTAGGAACAAGTGTGTAAGCACGTTACGATCGTCCATATACTGCACATAGTAACCCTTCTCCTGCGCCATGCGGAAAGTATACTGTAAGGCTGTCATCTGACCAAGCTCTTCTTTCCTTATCTTGTGACACACGTTATAAATATGCTTTCTGTTGTGTGTTCCATTTGCACCTTTTCTGTCATTCACTGCCTTGTGGATATTCCTTGGTGGGACACCGGCTGATCTCAACTCTCTGATGTATTGCTTATCCTCTGTAGTCAAAACATTCCTTCCCTTTGATCCCTCCGGAAATAGCTCCAACTGATGATTGTGGAAACCCAAATTAGCACCAGGATTCTTTGTATTTGCCACCCCTAGGATCAACCAATATCCATCACCTGACCGCTCAAGCTTAATCTGAAACTCGCACCACAACTTTTCAGTAGATGTAAGAGGCCTCGTTTCCTTACTCGGATCAGGTTCCTTCGACTTCTTCTTCCTACCATGAGTGCAATGTAAGTAATGTCGCCAAGTACCTTCATTCTTATTTTTTTTGTTCGATGCCCTCACCCAATAAAACCCAAAACCCTTTGCAATCTCAGTGGCTGCTTCATATGCTTGCAACTCCGTAGTGTATTTCACGCCATCAATGAAATCCGAGGTGTAATCATGGTCATCCGGATTGTAACTTCCAATATCCTGCAATGTTATGAGTATTAAATTTAATAATCATCATAACTTCATATGCGAATCTATTATTTATGCAATAAATTTAATCTTAATTTGTAATGCAAAATCTAATCTTAATTTTCTAGATTAACACCAAATTAAATCTAATCTTAATTTAAGGCCAAATCTAATCTTAATTTCTAATGCTAAATTCTTCAATTCCAAAAATAATTATGCAAATAAATCTAGAAAATTATATAAATCAAAACTCAACAAATTATTTCATGGAACAAATTATAAATCATATAAAAAATAGAAAATTATTCAACGAAAAAAAACCCAAAAAATGCCCAACCGCAAGTGACCTGCGGTTGGACCATGGCCGGACCGCAAATCACCCGCGGTTCCCATTTTCTGTGTTTTTTTTTTCAGTTCATGTTTTTACCTCGTCGGAATAGCTACTCATGATTCAGACGTCCTACCGACGATATCGGCTTCAAAATGACGATGCGAGATTTTTCTCTCCTTAGATAGTGTTTTCTTAGTCCAAGTGATGTTTGTTGGAGGAAGGGAAGGTAAAGAAGCTATGGGGGTTAAAAGTGTAACTTTTATTCTTTTTAGGGTGACCTTTAGCAACTCCCTTTTTTATCATGGGAAAGACCTGTATTATTTCATTAATTCAGGAATTAGCAATTATATGTGGAACCAAACAACAGAAGGCCTGGAGGCCCAAAATTTTGTCTCTTCCCAGCCACACTGAGTATGGGCAATGAGATGTGCGGCGTGGTTACTAAGCCGCCACTTGAAGCCCACTGGTATCGAGTCCAACTCAGAGAGACGATTTTGTAGCTCTTCACACTTCACCCCCACTTCTGTCATCGTCATTTCCTCTTTGCGCAAATAGTGAACAAACGTCAAACTATCCGTTTCTACTTCGTAGCTGCCGAAACCATTTTCCACCGCCACCTCCAAACCCCATCGTATCGCCAAACACTCAGCCATCTCCGATGACCATTGAATCTGACTTCTTATACGGCCGCGAAGCAGAAATCTTGCCCTTATCTCGAATCACCATCCCGAAACCAGAACCCTGACCTTCGAAACATGCAACATCCACAGTAACCTTGAAATCAGACAATTGAGGGGCTCCCAGTGATATTCTCGCTTTCCTCTCTCTCTCTCTCCCGCAGGCGATTGTTGATATTCAAGGTACTCTGTGAGCCATCTTTCTTCCTTTTCCATTATTTCGTATTTCTCCGATTTGTTTTTGTTCCAAAGCTGACTGTTCCTCTCATCCCAGATAAACCAGAGGGCCACCAAAAATTGACCAAGTAGATCTTCTGAAGTCGACTCCCGCAGTTGCGCCATCCACTGCTCACAGGTGAGATCTTGACCATTTTCGAATAGATAATTTAGTGAACTAGGTCGTCAAACCCTATGCACCCATCCACACTCCTGAAAAAGATGCGATTGGGTTTCTCTTAACCCATAGAATGGGCATTCCTCACAGCCTTTTCAAAATCTGTCCCAAATATTAGCTCTCGTAGGTAGGATGTTCTTGATCCATCGCCAAGCAAAAATCTTCATCTTGGGCGGAATTGAAAGCCTCCACAACTAGTCCCAGTTGATTGGGCTATAAATCTCCCCTGCGCCCTCTTATGATTCCTTCTTATCCATCCAAAATCGATAAGCTGATCTCACCGAGTAAGTGCCCGACTTCTCGTGACGCCATATCCTTGTATCTACTGTTAGTTGCCTGGGGATTGGAATTTTCAGAATGTATTGTCGATCTGTGGGGTTGAAGTATGTCTGTAGTAGTGAGTACTTCCAGGTCCTGTTTTCCAAATCCAATAATTCATAGACCAAGGTTGTAGGGGCAAACTGAGAGACAGGAGATTCAGCTTTATAGAACCCTTCACCAAAAACCCTAGTCTCTATTTTCTTCTCAATGAAGACCGATGGCGGGGAGCTGGAAGCCATTGAAGGAGCAGATTGTAACGACGAACGACGTTGGGAATGGTTCCGTCTCGAAAGGCATTGGTACCAGCGGCAGATCCAGGATTGGGTAGAGCACTGGGCCACATTGGAAAAAAGCAGAGAAGGCTGGGCCGTAACACGACGAACACTGAATCGAACACCAAAACGAACACCAAAAACCGAAAATTTACAAGTGCTATACTAGCTCCGGATCGAGGGAGGGCTGGGCCGTGGCCCGAGGACGGCCCCCTAGATCCGCCGCTGATTGGTACTGGTTTTGTAGTAATGGTTTTTATCTTTCTCCCAAATGCTTTGGTATTGTTTTGTCTAACAGTAATGGTTTTTTGTTTGGTACTGGTCTTTCTTTTCCTTTTACTAGCTGTACTTGTATTGGCACTGATTTTGTTTTTTGTGGTACTAATTTCATATAGTGGTGGTGATTTTTGTGTTTTGATATTTGTTCTTCTTTAGTGATACTGGTTTTCATTTAGTGATACGATTTTTCATAAAGTGATACTTTCTTGTGCTGAAACCAAGCTCACTTGGTTGATAAAAAAAATCAACAAGTCTCAATCGTGTATATGGCTACTTCAATCAGTAGCACCAAGAGACTTAACAACAATACAGTAGGTGAAGTACTCCTATGAAATTTTATATGCATGGACAAGATCTATGGGAGATCGTGGGTGAGAGTCACGGTCCAAGATAGGGTCAGTAACCACATGCGAGTCGTAGATCTAGGGATGGAGCAATCGTGTGGCTGGGCTGGATGCGGAGTGGGGAGGGGCATTTTTGTCCATTTTTGTATTTTTAATTTTTTTATTTATTTCGCATTTCAATGGTTGGCTTTTCAATGAAAGAAAGAGAATGGTCATTTCTCTGCAACTCAACTTTCTTCCTTCCCTCTTCCTTTTTTTCAATATCTTTCTAGATCCTTTCTCTTTCTCTATTTCTTCTCTCTTACTTTTTCTCTCACAATCTCTTTTTCAAATCTAGATCTGCTCTCTTCCTTCTTCATTTTTTTTCTCTAGCATAAAAATTGTAGTCACTCTCTTTTATTGCATTTCTTCTATTCATCAACTCGTTGGACTCAATTCCGATTTTTCTCTTTTTTTTTTTTTTTTTTTGCATTTTGGTGTTCTTGATTGAGGAAGAGGAAATGAGAGGCATCAGAAGACGATTTTTTTCTCTCCCTCCTTCTGTTTTTTTCCTTTTAGATAATATATATTGATATTATGACTCTATACCATATGGTATTGGGTGGTAACGAAATATATATTGATATTACCACACTATACCCTATGATAATTTATGATATTGCGTGGTAACGAAATATATATTGATATTACCACTCTATACCATATGGTATTGGGTGTATTACCACACTATACCATATGATATTGTGTGGTAACGAAATATATATTGATATTACCGCACTATACCATATGGTATTGGATGGTAACGAAATATATATTAATATTACCACATTATACCATATGGTATTGGGTGGTAACGAAATATATATTGATATTACCACACTATACCCTATGGTAATGTATGGTATTGCATGGTAACGAAATATATATTGATATTACCACTCTATACAATATGGTATTGTGTGAATTGTGTGATATTACCACACTATACCATATGGTATTGGGTGCTAACGAAATATATATTGATGTGGCAAATATTACCATACCATGTGGTATGGTCTTATTTAATACCAGTCAATACCATATGGTATAGACTGTTAATAACTGGAAAAAAAATTTTATGTCCAAAAAATATCATAGTGGATAGCATTTTGAAGAGCACAATTAATCTGATCTAACTGTGCAAAAAAAATTAAATTCCGACTTAAAACGAGTGAGAAATCGTCCGTTAAAGATTAAGAGAAGAAAAATTAAAGGTTTTTGGAGGAGAGAGGAGGCGCTGAAGTGGTCCGGTCAAAAGTCAGCGTCAGCAATAAATAGGGGTAAGTGTAATTTTACCTCACTGCCCTTTCGCATTTAATTTAAATAAAAAAAGGGACTAACACGTGGAGATCAGAAAATGAGTTACTGATGGGTGGTCACCAGTTACTGACATGATCTGCTCCCGAGAGTCACACCGCACCACTTACCAAAGTTGAGAGCCTCCATAAATGGAATGTCAGAGTTGGAAACTCATTCTATACATTATCGTAGATGATTCCTTGTTGTCGTGTATCAAGAAAGGTAAGACACCATCAGAGGCTTGAAAGTCGTTAGCTATAGGGGTGTTCAAACGGTGTGGTTACGATGGTAACAGTTTTAACCAGTACTATTTGGATAATTTGGTTTGGTTAATTTGGATAATTGGTTTGGTTTGGTTAAAGTTCTTAGCTTGTTTGATTTAGGTGGTTTGGCTTGGTTTCAGACACTCCTAACCAGCCAAACCAAATTAACCAGATAAATAATTAGCCATATATCTAATATATACACATACTTAATACTTTGAATAACCACTCAAGAGTTAAACGTTCATCCCTTTTAGACTCATAAAATATAAAGCTTGATATTGTTCCTATAATGTATATTTGTATATGTAGAGTGTAGACCACAACATATGAACGCCTAGTTTAGATAAATCTCATACACTATGTTAATGAAAACTTGAAAGCAAGGTCCTTTTCAGCCTATGAAAATTGCTAAAAGATAAGTCAATTCAAACAAACACAACAATTCATTAACCCATACCATTGTGATAAATTTTTGTTAGGTGAATACTTCTATACTAACCGTAAGATAATTGTCTTAGTTGCATGTATTTATGTTAAGGGTCAACTATAACTATGTGTTGATTGTTATGTTTTATTCATTATATAAATTGTGAATTGATAAATTAACCGAAAACTTTCTCACTTAATGATAATGAAATTTTATATTGGTTAATCTGGCTAATCAATTACCAAACCGATTAAACTTTAATTTGGTTAATTTGGTTGTTGTATTAGTTTGGACGGTTTGGTTATGATATTGTATTCCATGGTTAATGAAATTTAACCTTATTTGGTTTGGTAATAACCATGGTAACCATTTGAACACCCCTAGTTAGCTAAAGTGTTTGCTCACACGAATCACACGAAGGAAGGCTATACCTGGGAAAAAGATCACATAGAGTAGGCCAAAGGTGAAGCACAAAAACATAGGAGATGAGAAGTCACAAAGGTGAAGCAACGAATGTTTCAATTGTATCAAGATAGGTCACTTTGCTTGCAACTATTTCCATAGGATGATAATGGAAGGAAACACTGCAACATCCAGCAACTAGAACGAATAATTGTCAAGTGAAGATTATTGAAATATGGAGAACTCGTTTTGCGATGGTCAAATGACTGGAGAAGAGTGCTTGATTGCGCAACCGCAAATTTTGGATGAGGCCTACATCCAAGATGGAGAAATGACAACATTGGTGGTATCTCAACCTCCTGCAATGAACTACTAGAAAGTAGAAACATTGGGATCTTTGACTAAGAATGCTCCAACTATATAGCGGGAGATAAAAAGAAAACAATGGAGAGTGCCAAGGATAAACGATGACAGTCATAAGCTGCCCGCTCATGGAAGGAGTGTGTGATCCATGTTGACTCATTAAGCTCACTTATTGAGTGAACTTGTTGAGCTCGTTTATGAACCCAAACTCGAGCTATATCTGCAAGAACAAGCTGATTAACAATATAAAGCCCAGCTCCAACTCAAGCCAAACTTCAGCTTAGGTATTCTAAGCTCGGCAAGAGTCATTTAGCGTCCCTAGATCTGACCAAGGGATTCAGGATTCATGCCTTATACAAACGTCAGGCGCTTGGTGCTCCACCAGGGATAAGCCAAACAGTCTAAACTAAGAAGGGAAAACACTAGTATAAAAGCAAATTTAAATAGCACAAACTGATCTGAGCAGTTGTTACCGCGGTCGACCGAAAAAGTCGAATTCCCTGAGCTCCTGCTTATTATTTTAAACGACAGCACAGTGCAATTCTAATGTTTTCTCAAATCATGGATCATTCACCACAGGAGAAGCATCTGCACAACTCTGCAATTGTAACGCAGCTTCATATATATGATACGAAAGCAAAGATCTAGATGCAAAACCTGCAATATGCCAGTCTGCTTAAGCATAGATATCTGTCTGTAAAATTTGACAAGGACTAACAACAAAATTGGATAATGAAACGTCTGCTGAACTACTGCTACGAAACATTTGGAACCCCAAAGAAAATATCCAACACCAATACACTACTACCACACCTATAGAGACGAAATGAGCAAGCGAAGATTCACAGCCTCCTCCCCCTCCTGCCTCCCTTTCTACGAGTGCTGTCCGTAGGGATTGGAGTAACATCCTCTGCACAAAGAGGTAAAAACCGAATAAAAAATGAATTCGTAAGGACAACTTCAGTAGTCGAGAAAATCTTTGAGTAACAGTGGATAAATCTCTTACCAATACGCCCAATTTTCATGCCAGAACGTGCAAGAGCCCTAAGTGCTGACTGAGCACCAGGACCAGGAGTCTTGGTCTTGTTTCCTCCTGTAGCTCTAAGCTTTATGTGAAGAGAATTAATGCCTAGTTCCTGTTTTGCAAAGAAAATCAGATGCACAGAAATACATAAACTACAGCTAAATAAACAACCCTTCAATCATTTGCTCGGGTATAATAAAATAGCACCAGTCTTAACAGACCTTGCATCTTTGAGCAACATCCTGTGCTGCAAGCATAGCAGCGTAGGGGGAGGACTCATCCCTATCAGCTTTCACCTTCATACCACCTGAACTCGAACACCATGACCAAATTATTACATGGATGACATGAGGAATCACTTCATAAGTGATGATGCAAACTGTTATTGCGCTAGATTGAACGCAAGAAGCATACCAGTAATACGAACCAACGTTTCTCTTCCAGAAAGATCGGTCACATGCTACAATAGACAGTTCGACAATTAAACGCAACAGCAGAAAAATCAAAGTCTAACTAGAGGACAGTCTGAAGAACTCAAAGCTTACAATGAAGGTGTCATTGAATGATGCAAAAATGTGAGCGGTGCCAAAAACGGTCACTCCAGGCTGCACAGCAGGTCCAAGGCTGGTAGGCTCCTCCTTGACCTCTCTAACCTTCCGCTTAGACTGCAGACAGGCGAAGATGACTGACATTAAGGATTCAGAAAGCAATCAAGCATGCATATTATACAAGCACCTTTCTCTCGTTGAAGGAAGTACAGGACCAAAACAAACAAACAAAAAAAGTCCCTCTTTCCGTCCATTTCTGTAATGATAATTCAATGCAGATAAGCGACAGAGTAGATGATCCACAGAAAACTTGACATTACAATTCACAGATATATATTACCACAACCAGGTTCCCTAACTAAGCTAGCTGAAGCAAAATCGAAAGGTCAAGCACCTAGAGAATTGAAACGTCGAATCGAAACTGTAGCCTTAGCTTTGTCCTAATCTCACTGCAGGATCACCATAGGGCCAAAAGTTGAAAATCTGAATTCAAACGCAAATTGCAATCTCCATTCCGGTTGCGATAGATAAGTCGAACAAAAAGTACACAATAGAAGGAATCGCGTCAATCTAGAAGGCATTTTCACAGTATCCAAAATAAACGAGATCTCGGTGGAAAAGAGATAACCAGAGACAAACACTAAGAAGCTTCTCACCATGGCTGCGAAGAGATACGGAAATGAGAATGCTAAGCGCTAAGGAGCGATTCTCCGCTTGCAGTCAGAGGGAAAATTTGATAGCGAGAGACGATGCGCAGGGAAGATGATCCAATTTATATCTAGGGTTTAGGAAAGACGAAGGTTGCGCTTTGGGGTAAACAGTAAACCGGACAGGATTTGGGCCTTTATAACCCAACTAAGTTGGGCTGATATTGGATTTGTTCGTGGGTCGAACCGAGCTTACTCTATGGACCAGGACCAGGTCCAGGTATGAGATTTCACCGCCCAACGCCCAATCGTAAACTCGTAACGCGAGAAAATATTAAATAGGGTTAATATATTTGTATGATCTGGATTTTGCACATAATAAATATACGCCTTAATTACAAGTTTGGTCACTCGAATTGCTATCAAATTTCACGTTTGCCACTCAAATTAATTTATTCCATTTATAGTCACTCGAATTAATTGAACAGTTCAAGTTCGGTCACTCTCCGTTAACCTCCGTTAACTTTGACTGACGTGGCGGTCAACTCTGACAGTTGACCGTTAAATGTGTGACGTGGCAAATAAAAAATAATTAAAAAATTAAAATTAAATTTTTAGAAATTACACATCATTATCACAAAAAATTATAATTATAAGAAATGAAAAAATGAATCCTTCCCAGCCATAATTGCTCCATCTCCCACATTATAGAAGCCATTAATCGTTATATTTCCCCACTCTCTTTAGATTAGCTGTTAATCTGTTACGTACCATGAATCTTTGTTTACAAGAGCATTAGGAACAGCACGGCGAGAAGGAAGTTGGGATACTTGTCTTGTACCACGGGCAATCCCATCGACGACTGCTGGCGATGCGACCCCAACTGGCAATCCCACCGTAAGCGCCTGGCCAACTGCGCCATCGGCTTCAGCCGCAACGCCATCGGTGGTCGAGACGGCCGCTACTACGTGACAACGCCGAGGTTTGAACGGCGGATCTCGTGGCGAGGAAAGAAAGGATGTGATGGATGATGGGTTCTGGAAGACGGCTCAACAACCTGTCACGGCGCCTTTCTTTCCCAGCCTTCCTTTTCTTCTTGTTCATCGGCTTCGTTTCGCTGCCGGTGAAAGCAAACTACAGGAGAATTGAGAGCAAGAAATCCAACTCACATGTGTTGCGAGGATTGCTACACGGATAACGGAAGTGATTATCGCCACCGCGCAAGATGATTAGAAAACTACTTTATTTTTTATAATTATAATTTTTTTGTGTTAATGATGTGTAATTTTTAAAAATTTAATTTTAATTTTTTAAATATTTTTTATTTGCCACGTCACACATTTAACGGTCAACTGTCAGAGTTGACCGCTACGTCAGTCAAAGTTAACGGAGGTTAACGGAGAGTGACCGAACTTGAACTGTTCAACTAATTCGAGTGACTATAAATGGAATAAATTAATTTGAGTGGCAAACGTGAAATTTTATAACAATTTGAGTGACCAAACTTGCAATTAAGCCATAAATATACTGACAAATTTTTTCGATCTATAACATCTAGGCCCAAACTATATATCAAAGTAACGAAATTGGTCAAACTCGATGTTTGACCGTTATCTTCGATGGTCAAACGTGTTGACTAACGGTCAACGCGCCACGTCACTGCCAAGTCAGCAACTTTCACTTAATTTTTTTTTTATATTTTCCACCTATTACTATTTGTATTTTTCATTGTGAACCAAAAGAAGAAAAAAATTAAGTGAAAGTTGTTGACTTGGAAGTGACATGGCACGTTGACTGTCCAAGATAAACGATCAAACATCGGGTTTGGCCAATTTTATTAGTTTGATGTATAGTTTGGGCTAGGATATTTATTATGTGCAAAGTTCAAACCATGCAAATATATTAACCCTATTAAATAGTAGTGTTATAAGAACTCCCCACTTATGGATATTCTCGGATTTCCTCCAGCACTAGTAGTGGATGTCTATCTTTGGGTAGCAGGAGGTAAAAGATCTGAAGTGGACAGATGCACCTGGGATTAAAGACGCAAGAGATATATGATGAGCTCGAGATTCTCGAGCCAGCACAGGTGTCCCTCATCCTCTACTCAACTTTCCTCTAGATACAAATAGGAGGAGAAAATTGGAGCAATGGAAAAACGTTCCTATAGAACCCAAGGAAAGATAGATTGTGATTATTTCTGCTAGTACCAGAGATGGGGTGCAGAGCTTAGGCAGAGACTTGATTATGTCGGGCTTCTGGCACTCTTCAGTAGTTATGGAAATGGATGTGCGTGTATCTCAATATTCATATCACCTTGCACCAAGAGCGGGTCGGAACGGGTTTACCTATTCTTACATGTTATTTGAAAAAAGTACACACAAAAATTTAGTATTTACAATAAAAAGGGAAAACATGTTATGAATAAATCAGATGGTTTTTACCCGGCGGGCCAAGTTGGATATTACCCGGCGGGCTAGATTCAAATTGCCATCCCTACTCTTTAGCATCTAAGGAGAAATTTTTCGATGTTTTGACTAGAGAGTTCCTCGCCAAACTCTCAGTATCACCAGCAGAAATCTCTAGTCAGACATGCATCACCTATTAGTTGGTGGGGAAGAGCTTCAGTGACAGTTATGATAGCTTCGCATTGAAGCTAGGGATTCCCATACCATACGAGATGAGCTCTGTTGGGGGTATTACGAAGCCAGTTAGGAAGCTGGGCTCCCAGACAAAGGAATTGGGGGGCAAGGCCCAAAAAAGGGTCCTGGGAAATGCCCCAAGGCCCAAATAAGAGGAAGAGCGCATGAAGACAAAACGCTAAAGGCCAAAGGAATCCAGGCTGGCTGGTGGTCCATACCTGGGGGCGCCTGTCATGTGTCAGAAGCCTGACAAGGTGGTTGGGGCGTCTGACAAGGAGAGTACAAAGCATTAAATGAGCACAATGACGTGGAGGAGATCAACCTCGAGTTCGGTGAGTATAAATAGGGGCAGTTGGTAGCATTTACGCAGGTTGGACTCTCTCTCTCACCATAATACTATTTGAGAACACTTCTCTCTCTAAGAAACTGACTTGGGCGTCGGAGGATTAACGGGCCGGGGCGCCCTCCTCTTTGTGTGTGTAGGTAGACGCCAGGCGAAGGGAGACGCCCGAATATCGAGGGGGTGTCGTGGCTCAAACAATTGGCGCGCCAGATAGGGGAATATAACCAGAGATTATGAGTGAGGAAATGGAGGTGAGTGATGGAAGGGAAAGGGAGGAAGTCACGGAGGACCAATCGGAACGGTTAAGGGGGCTGGCGCCCGAGATGGATGAGAGGGAGGAAAGTGATGACATGTTTCGAGGGTCGGAGGGCGCCTCGATGACGAAGAGAGAACTGTTCAGAATCATTGAGGACCAAGACGGAGCAATCGAGGCGCTCCGAAAGGAGGTCGACTCCCTAAAGAGAGGTGGAGGAATGACGCCCAGTCCAACGAAGAAAAGAGAAAGGGTGGCGGAGACGGAAAGTGAGTCTGGGTATCAGAGGCGCCCCAGTTTGTGGCGCCCGCGCGAGTACGACGGGCCAGAGACAGCAGGATGGAACGAAGGAATTTTGGGACGCCTGTCTCGTCACGGACCCGTGAGACAGCCGCTGGCGCATAACATACTAACGGAGCCCGCAGGGACCAACATCCCCCCGCTCCCCACCTATGATGGGACCACTGATCCGGAGGACCACCTCAACGGTTATTTCACCAAGATGCAGCTTTACAACAGTACAGACGCCACTCTGTGCAAGGTGTTCCCGTCAACTTTCGCGGGCGTGGTGCTCGATTGGTATTATCAGATCGAAGAAGGGCGCATTGAGTGCTTTGAGCAGTTCGCGGAGATGTTTCTTGCGAAGTTCGCCAGCAGAAAACGGCGCACCCTGACCATAGGCGCCCTGTTCAAGATCAAACAAAGAGAGGGAGAGGCGTTGATGGAGTTTTATGAGAGGTGGTTATCTGTGGCCCTGGCAGTGAAGGATGTGCAGCCATCAGTGTTGGGGGTGTGCCTGAACGAATGCACCACCAGCGAGGAATTGTGCAGATCGCTAGCAAAGAGAGACGTGGTGTGCACTGAAGATCTGGATCACCGGGTGCAGAAGGTAATCATGCTCGAGGAAACGTTGGCGGCTAGGAGGGCCGACAGACGAAAGGCGAATGGAGAGGAGGCGGAGACGGCGAGGAGGCCGCACTTTGCAAGCGGTTCGGGGTATGCGCCCGCAAACCCCCCATCTCCCAGGAGAACGGACGCCGGGTGTCCGGCACCCAGGGGACCCTTTGCCGAGTATACAGACACGCTGAAAAACATACTCCAGCATGTCAAGGAGAAGGGGTATCATATCAGGTGGTCGGGTCCCATGAGAGGACAGCCCAATGAGCGGAACCTGGATCGATATTGTGACTTCCACCGAGAGGTGGGACACCACACGGCCGACTGCTATCAATTGAAGACCGAGTTGCAAGGCTTGGCTGACAGGGGGATGCTCAATGACTTCGTCAAGAAGCCTGAAGAAAGAGTGCACCGAGCCTGCGTGGCCGGGGTGGAAAAAGCGATGGAAGAGCTACCACCATCGCCGTACGACCTCGACCAAGAAAACGCGCCC
Source organism: Linum tenue (assembly GCA_946122785.1). NCBI lineage: Eukaryota > Viridiplantae > Streptophyta > Magnoliopsida > Malpighiales > Linaceae > Linum > Linum tenue. Next base: position 20,630,499 of record CAMGYJ010000003.1, on the reverse strand, counting down.
GAACGGGTGCGCCTGACTATAGAGGCTATTTCGGGGACGGTGGACTTGAGAGAGAAGATAGAGGCGAATCACCGCCTAAGGGCAGCATCGGCAGAAGTGCAAGAGGCGATAGACATCAGCTTCAATAGGGCGCCCGAGGAAGCGTGCATGCTCCCATCCATGGACGCCCTAGAAATACAAGGAGTGGTGGCAGGGTGCCAGGTCAGGAGGATGCTCGTTGACACGGGGAGTTTGATGGACGTATTATTCAAGGACACAGTGGTCCGCATGCAACTATCGCCAGAACTCATCAGACCCTCCGAATCGATGTTGGTTGGCTTTTCGGGGGCGCCCGCCAGAGTAATAGGGCGAGTGCGTCTACCGGTTACCTTGGGCGATGGGGAACAAAGGGTGACGCGTGCCATCGATTTTGGGATAGTGGACTGCCCGTCTCCATACAACGCGATTTTGGGGAGACCCCTCCTGGCCTTGTTTAATGGCGTGGCCTCCACTTGCCATCAGACGTTGAAGTTCATTGCGCCACAAGGGGTAGGTGTAGCCCGAGGGCGGGGCGCCCCGCGTTACGCGAAAGAAACGGGACGGAAACGGAAGTGTGCTGAAGCAGTCAGCGTGATGGAAATCGCGGCGGAAGAGGCGCCCCGAGCCGAAGCGGCCGACAAAGAACTTATGGTAGCACTAGACGAGGAACGCCCGGAAAGACAAGTGAGAATATCGGCGGAGGCGCCCGATGAAATGAAAGAGCGCATCGTCGCCCTTCTAAGGGAGTTCGCGGAACTCTTCGCTTGGAGTGCATTGGAGATGCCTGGAGTCACCCCCGAAACGGTCGTGCATCGACTGGCGGTCGAAGAAGGTAACGCCCCGTACAGCAGAAACGGAGAAACTTATCGGCGGAAAAGGAGGCGGCACTCAGGGTCGAAGTGGATAAGCTCATGGGCGCCAACTTGGTCGAAGAAACATCCTATGTCACTTGGCTGTCGAACGTGGTTTTTGTGCCGAAACCGTCAGGGGATTGGAGAATGTGCGTGGATTACACAAACCTCAACAGAGCGTGCCCAACGGACGCCTATCCAATGCCCCGAATAGACCAACTGGTGGACCCCACGGCATATCATGAGATGTTGAGCTTTGTGGACATGTTCTCGGGGTACCACCAGATCTCGATGGCGGAGGAAGACCGGCCCAAGACAGCTTTCATGACACCCTTCGGAAACTTTTGCTATCGAGTCATGGCGTTTGGGCTTAAAAATGCGGGCGCCACTTACCAGAGGATGGTCAACAATGTCTTCCGCCAGCAGATTGGTCGAAATGTGGAAGCCTATGTAGACGACTTGATTGTCAAAAGTCGGAAGCGCGAGGACCACATTGATGACTTGCGGGAAACATTCCAGGCCATGCGGGCGCACAGGCTCCACCTCAACCCACTCAAGTGTGTATTTGGCGCCGAGGCAGGCAAGTTCCTGGGATTCATGATCACTAAGCGGGGCATCGAGGCCAACCGGAAACAAGTAGGCGCTGTCCTTCAACTGGCCCCACCAAAGGCGCCCAAAGAAGTGCAAGGACTGGCAGGAAGGTTAGCGGCCTTGGGACGCTTCATTCCCCGATCTGCGGACAAAGCCGCCCCTTTCTTCAGGACGCTCAAAAAGGCAGTACGTTTCCAGTGGACTGCCGAGTGTGATGCAGCGTTTGAAGAGCTGAAGCAACTCCTAGCTGCCCCAACGGTGATGACGGCGCCCAAGGTGGGAGAAACATTGTATCTCTATATCGCTGTGTCAGAAGTTTCGGTGAGTGCGGTGCTCGTTTCGCGGGAAGCTCACTCGGGAGAGGAAAGGCCGGTGTACTATGTCAGTCGCACCATGGTTGCCCATGAAAGGCGATATGCGCCCATAGAGAAAGCTGCCCTGGCAGTCGTGATGGCGGCGACCAAGCTAAGACCATACTTTCAGGCGCACACCATCGTGGTGCTCACCAATTTGCCGTTGAAATCTACTTTGGGATCAATGGACGTGGTCGGGCGCCTAGTCAAGTGGGCGGTCCAGTTGAGCGAGTTTGACATCAGGTATGCGCCCCGACCGGCGATAAAAGCGCAAGTCTTGGCCGATTTCATTGCTGAGGGGGTCGCAGAATCGGAGAGGGGCACGAATGATTGCTGGCAAGTACAGGTGGATGGGGCTGCCAGTCGTACGGGCGCAGGTGCGGGCATCGTGATGATAAGCCCAGGCGGTGCGATGCATGAAGTGGCGTTGCGATTCGCGAAGCTGAAAACAAACAATGCCGCCGAGTATGAAGCGGTTATCGCCGGAATGAGCATGGTCAAGGAGTTGGGCGCCCACAGGGTCCAGATCAGATCCGATTCGGCCCTCGTGGTCAATCAACTTAATGGCGTCTTTGAAGTTAAGGAAGAGGCACCGGAGGGGTACGTGCGAAGAGTGCGAGAACTGGGGGCGTGGTTCGGAGAAATCTCCTTCATACACGTCCCACGAGAAGAGAATGCCCACGCTGACGCTTTGTCCAAGCTTGCAACTGCAGTAGATTTCGAGAAGGAACGAAAGGTCATAGTCACCTCTAAGGCACCTCGTGAACACTTGGTCGCTACCTTATCCGGTGGGGACGCCGGGTCCGGATGGATGGCGCCCATTATCCTCTTCCTAACCCAAGGCGTGGTGCCTGACGATCAGAAGGAAGCTTGGCGCCTCCGCCGCAAGGCGGCCAGATGCTCCATAATCGAGGGGCAACTGTACAAACGATCTCATACATGGGCTTATTTAAGGTGCCTAAGCGAGGAGGAGAGCAGGGGGCAATCGAGGAGGTACATGGGGGGACCTGTGGCATGCACGCGGGCGCCCGAAGTCTGGAAAAAACATTGCTACGCCAGGGGTTTTACTGGCCGACGATGAGGCGAGATGCGAGGGCACACGTGGGCGCCTGTCACCAGTGCCAAATCCATGCAAATGACATCCACATTCCGGCAGCGCCCATGCAAGGCAATGTAGGAGCCTGGCCGTTCGCCCAGTGGGGCATGGACCTTTTGGGCCCTTTTCCCAAGGCGACAGGTCAAATGAAATACTTGATAGTGGCGGTCGACTACTTCTCCAAATGGATAGAGGCGGAACCCTTGGCCACAGTCACAGAAGCCCAGGTGCGCAAGTTCACCAGGAAGAACATATTCACCCGGTTTGGTCTGCCTGAATCCATCATCACAGATCATGGAAAAAAATTCGACTGCAAAAAATTCATAGAGTTTTGTGATAACAATGAGGTCGTGTTGCGTTTCTCATCGGTGACATACCCGCAAGCAAATGGGCAAGCAGAGGCCGCCAACAAGAGCATTCTTCATGGCTTACACACTCGACTGACAGGCGCCAAAGGGAGATGGGTGGAAGAACTGCCAAGTGTGCTGTGGGCGCATCGAACTACCTACAAAACTGCCACAGGAGAAACACCCTTCGCCCTCACCTACGGGAGCGAGGCAGTCATTCCGGTGGAACTCAACACCCCGAGTTACCGCGTTGCCCAGTACGATCCAAATGCCAATGGCGAGGCCCGGTCGAATGACTTAGACATGGTGGACGAGGTGAGGGAAGTAGCGGCGATCCGCCTGGAAAAAATGAAGCGGCAGGTGGCCCGGTACTACAACAAGAAGATGCGTGCCCATGGAATCACCGAAGGCGCCCTGGTCCTTAAACGTGACTTTCGCCCCGACGCCCGCTAAGGGAAGTTGGCACCAAAATGGAAAGGCCCATATCGAGTTCGGGAAATGGTAGGGCCCAGCACGTTCAAGTTAGAGCATACTGATGGCCGAGTGGTGAAAAGGACATGGAATGCGCAAAACCTGCGACCTTACTTGGCGGGCGCCATATCTGGAGAAGACGCCTCGATTTGACAGACGCGAAAGAGGATAGAGTTCTGAAAGTGTTTGTTTTGTGTTAAGACAAATATGTAGGTGTGTTTGTATTGTGACTAAAGCGCCCGAAAAGTAGTGCCGTATTGTGATTAAAGCGCCCATTCTATAGCGCCCCAATAGTGAGTTTGTGTTCGGTTTAACTGTTAATTAAAGCGCCCCAACATCGCGCCCGGCAATACCGAGTTAATTAAAGCGCCCCATCTCGCGCCCATCTTTCGCAAAAGCGCCCTAACATTGCGCCCTCATGTGAAACACAAACGCGCCCAACTATGCGCCCGAAACCGCACAAGGGTTTCATGTCATCCGCCCATAAAAACAGTCTAAGTCAAAAAGGACAAGAATGATGCAGGAGTCTTTATATAGATAAAGTAATAAACGAAAGTTTGAAGGGAGGGTACAACAATTAGAGAGAAAAATAAAAACAAGGCGCCTAAACCCTACTCTGCCCCAGAGTTGGCGTCTTTGGCACCGGACGCCTTAGGGGAAGGAGATGCTAGCACGGATGTCTCGGGCGCCCCTCCCATACCGCGGGGGGTCTCCAGGCCTCCAATCACATACTCGGCCATCTCAGTGAGATCCCAAGTATGGTCGGGATGATCCTGCTGCAGCTTCACCTTCAGGATTTCAAGGCCGGTTAAGATGGCATTGGCGCACATTCCCTTACCAGCTTCAGACTCCTCAAAGTTGTCCAAGGAATGCCCCAAGTTGGAAATTTCTTCCCGTGCGGCTTTCAAGGACTTCTTGGTCTCCTTGTGAGCGTCCTTCAACATTTTCTTCTCCTCTTTGAGGATGTCGATCTCGCTGGCTTGTGCGCCTGCCTCCTGTGCCAGCGCCTCCTTTTCAGCTTGCAGGTCGGCCACCTTCCTGCGCTCCTCGTCCAAGGCGCCCTGAAGCCGCGACACTTCCATGGCCGCAGTCACCTGGGCGTCCTCACACTCTTTCGCAAACTGCTCGCGGCGTGCAATTGCGTTGTCCAGGTCCAGCTTCAGTTGAGAGGCAGAAGAGGAGGCCTCGAGCGCCTCCCGTTTTGACTCATTGAGGCGTCGAGCGCCTCTTTCGGCAAAGAGGAGGATCTGCATGAGTTAGAAAGAAGTCAGCAAATTGTGCAAATACCAGAATATTCCCTTAACTTCAAGAAAACACAAGTAGGAGAGCACGTACCTTGGCGCCCACTTGGGCTAGCTCAGCAAAGAGGTGATCACCGTTCACCTCGGACGGCACCTGCCATGACTTGGCGGCCGCAATCGCCAAGCCCATGGCGCACCCTCGGTCGACGGCGACCAAAGGGGAGCAGTTCATGTTGATGCGCCCAACATCGGCGCGGCGTGGCCGGAAGATGGGAGGACGCCCGTCGGGGCCAACATAGTGCCCCTCTTCGTTGAGGTGTAAGTGGGCGTCCTCCCCCGCCTCTTCCTCCACCTCCACCTCCACCTCCTCGCCGGCGTCAGCATCGGCACCCACTTTCTTCTTTCCTCTGTCAGCCCTTTTGCTGGCAGAGGCTAAGGGGGAACCAGCCCTCTTCCCCCTCCGGAGCAGAGGCTCCTCCTCTTCTTCTTCAGCGGAGTTGACTTCTTGCTCCGCGGGGTCGAAGTTAGGTGCCCCGTCGCCTTCCTCTGGTGCAGAAGACGCCACGCTGGCAGTCTTCGCACGGGCGGTGCCTCCCTTCACTTCCTTCTTCTTCTTTTTCCTGGGGGGAGCAGTAGGCGCCTTCGATTGGTCGGCGGCCGGTTCGGGCGCCCTTTGTTGAACCGGTGGCTGCGAACCCGCAGCCAACGCAACAAGCCGACATTTCATCAGCTTGGCGATACTGGAGTAGTCCGCCCCTGAACAATGGCAAACACGGTTAGTCAAAACACAAGGGAAACAGAACACCAAGAGCAAGTAAATCCTAGGCGCCTACAGACCATCATTGTAATACGCCTGAATAATGGGAGGACGATTCTCCGCAGGACGTAAGTCCACGCTTTCCCCCGCACAGATCAAGCGGGCGCCATCTTTCTCCGCCCGAGACAGTACCGCGGGCGAGTTGAATTCCTCAACATGGCCCAACTCCCACTGCCTAAGAAAGGGGCCCCCACTCTCATAAAACGAATCCTGATACGCCTTCATAAAAAAGAAACCGTCGAACCATTTGCGGTTGAGCTTGGGGCATCGCGCCACGAAATGGTTTGGGCGCTTCTTTCGCTTCTGAAGCGATAAGCAGTTGTCGAGGGGCGCCATCTTAAAAAAAATACCTAAACAGGTTAAAAGTGGGTTCCACGTTGTTCTCCCGACACCGCAGCTTGAAGAGAATCACGACGGTGATGACAGAGGGGGATAGGCGCCCCAACGAACAGCCGCACATAGTCAGAATCCCCTCCATAATGTGGTCGAGGGGGAAGTGCAGCCCAAATCGGAAGTACTCCTGGTACACCCCGATCCATTTGGGCCCGCAGACGCCCACTCGCGAGATAGGAGAAGGAGGCGCATACCACCAATCGTGCGGCAGCTGCAGGCTCGTAACGAGTTCATGGACGCGCGCCAGAGTGACCGTCGACTGATGCTTCGGCCCGGCCACATCGAAGGGCAAATGGGCCGTTTCCGTCGGTAGATGGTCTGGGGGGAAGCACTTCTCCCATGTTGTTATCTTATAAGATCCGTCCGCCGGCAGAAATCCGGGCTCCGAGGAGGTGGATGGTCCGGCCGATGTCGAAGCAGGCGCCCCCTCTAAACCAACAAATGATCCAGGCGCAACGAGGACGCAGGGTAAGTGACGCCCTACCCTAAGTAACTAGAATTAACTAAACAAAACTAAAGACAGGCAAAGGACTCCTTACCGCCTTGAGCCGGACGCCTTTCTTCGCCACCAACGCCGGAGGCGCCTGCGCCTGAAGCACTTGCACCAGATGCGCCTGCGCCCTTGGCGCCTTGTCCGGAAGTTCTGTCTTGTTGTGAGGTCGACATGTTGGACGGACACGAGGGAAGAAGGTGACGCAAGCAAAGTCTGACAGGAGAGAGGGCAGAGCAAAGTTTAGAGAGATGTCAGAGCGAAGTCTTGGAGAGAGAAGTCAAATGGAAGAAAGTGACAGGAATGGAGGAAGGAGGGGGTATTTATAGGAGGCGAAAGTCCATGTCAAGAGTCACGCTGTCATGCCACGTGTCAGTATCACGGGCCGACTTTTGAGCTCCCCCCACTTTTCTTTCTCCGGAACTTTCGAAATTTCCCATTTCGAAATTTCCCGCCACGCGAAATAGCAAGGAGCATCATCAAGGGGGGCATAAGGGCTAGGGACGCCCGAACGGAGAATGCCATGAAGAGGCGCCCACGAAGCACAAAAAAGAAACGTATTTTGCAAGACATATATTGCAAGGAGAATGCCACGAAGAGACGTCCACGAAGCACAAAGAAGAAACACATATAGCAAGGAGCATCATCAAGAACGGGACGCCCGCCAGCAGAAGGAACGAGTAAAAGCGCCTCCGAACCACGAAAAAAGTAGAAATTCAACATAGGGCGCCCAGGAGTGGGCGTCCCATAACAGGGAAACACCAAACCACAACAAGAGAATCAGTCAGGCGCTCAAAGATGAAGCCATGAGCACCTAACTGGGGGGGCAATTGTTGGGGGTATTACGAAGCCAGTTAGGAAGTTGGGCTCCCAGACAAAGGAATTGGGGGGCAAGACCCAAAAAAGGGTCCTGGGAAATGCCCCAAGGCCCAAATAAGAGGAAGGGCGCATGAAGACAAAACGCTAAAGGCCAAAGGAATCCAGGCTGGCTGGTGGTCCATCACCTTGGGGCGCCTGTCATGTGTCAGAAGCCTGACAAGGTGGTTGGGGCGCCTGACAAGGAGTGTACAAAGCATTAAATGAGCACAATGACGTGGAGGAGATCAACCTCGAGTTCGGTGAGTATAAATAGGGGCAGTTGGTAGCATTTACGCAGGTTGGACTCTCTCTCTCACCATAATACTATTTGAGAACACTTCTCTCTCTAAGAAACTGACTTGGGCGTCGGAGGATTAACGGGCCGGAGCGCCCTCCTCTTTGTGTGTGTAGGTAGACGCCAGGCGAAGGGAGACGCCCGAATATCGAGGGGGTGTCGTGGCTCAAACAAGCTCCTTTGATTCTAGCCTGTGAGGCTATTGGGATTCATATCAAAGCAAGGGATCTTCAAATTTTCATGGAGGAAGATTACAAAGAATTCAAGGGAAGAGTTTACTTCTGGTTATGCTGGACCTACAACTATATGTCTATCATTTATGATGTTCGTGCACTACTTTGACCGAACCAGTTTACACTAGGGGTGTACATGGATCGAGTGGTTAGGGTTTGATCATTTTAATCACCCGACCCATATATTATGGTTTTGAAAATATTATATCCATACCCACCAAAAAAATTAAAACCCTACGGTTTGGGTGGGGTCGGAGATACTTTTAATTAAACAACCAAGCCAACACAAAAAAGACAACTATTCTATACTACAAAATTTTATATAACTAATAAAAATTTTATACAAATAAATCAAGGCGAAAGGTATCAATATGCTTAAAAGTTGTTTGGATTTGAATGAAATGCACATTAGTTCAACATATGTTTAGTTTTTTCATAAATATTTGTCTAAAATTGTTCTTTCATAAATATTTTTCATAAATTGGTTGTAAGCTAACACATTTATAATATATTATTCTTCTAAACTTGTACACTAGAAAAAAGTAGGACTGATAAACAGTTATCCCGTTAACGATGTAACCAATAACTGAAACAGAACCGGTGCTTAACAGTTACACTGATAACCGATTAAATAGTAAACGGTCATTTCTCGGTAGCTAAATTTAGCTAATAACTAACCAACGGTTAAACGGTTAGCCGACTAACCGATTATGACCATCCTCGTAGTTAGGGACGCAAATAATAGCATCCATGAGCCGCAAACATAGACAAAAAATAATGGGGTGCTTGAAGGCTTACAAGGCCCCTTGCCTATCCTAATTGTAATAGTGATTTAGACTCAAATGAGAATAATTTAAAGCAAGAGTTTTAGAAGTAGAAAGTCAGACTTGCGCATAGTTGCTAGACAACAATCAGTAACATTAAGCTTCCATGTAATTTGGTTTGGGTTTACGAGTTGAGTAATTGTTGTTGGATCTCTTATCGTTGTATGCTTCTTTAATAAAGTTTGACAGTGGAATGGTATTATTGTGTACTTGTGTTGGATTGAGTTGATTATGTATTGACGGATTAAGTTGATTATGTATTGATATATATCTATGTTAAATTATTTTGTATTAAATGATAACAACTTAAGAAAAGAACATATGTGTATGTATGAAAAATTATAGAAAGTTTCACCATTGAAAAAGAAGGTCTTTTGTTGGTAAGGTTATCGATCGGTTATTTTGATATAACCTAACTAAATCACTTGGTTAACGGTTATCCGGTTAACCGACAAAATAACCAAAAACTGACTATACGGTTACGGTTAACTGACTAATTTAAACGGTGCAGTTAACGGCAAGCACAATATGCTTAACGGTTATAATCGGAACCAACTAAATGGTTCCGATTATAACCGAACCGAACCGATTATCGGTCCTAGAAAAAAAGATTATGTGAATCATAATTTATATTAAATCTAGTCTAAATATTAAGTTGAATAATATATTAGGCTAGGGGTGGTTATACGGTCCAGTCCGGTTAAATTGGTCCAAATTCCGGTCTTTTTGAAAATATAAGGACCAAAGATTGGATTGGATACAGTCCGGTCTTGATCCGGTCCGTTCCCAATTCAGTCTTGATTTTATATTGAGCTTGTGGGGATTTGAGTGACCTAAGGCCTGAAAGGGTGAGGAGTTGGTTAAGTTTTGTACTAAGTGCAAAGGTTTGTGACCGTTTATGCAAATTACCCTTAAGTTTTGAGTGTTGAGCTCTCTTATCCGGTCTTTATCCAATTTTTGATATGGTCCTGAACGTTTTTTTACCTCAAATCTAAGCCCAAAGATTGGATTGGATTATTTACTATCCAGCCTCGGTCTGGGTACGGTCCGGTTTCGGGTAAAACCAAAAAACCCGGACCAAATAGTCAGCCCTATATTAGGCTAGGGAAACCACAAGAGAAAAATATGACAAGTTAGCTTAATTTTCTCACAAATATGTTGTGGATGCGAACACTTATGACAATAGTTCAACAAGGATTGGGTCGGGTTCTCACAAGGATTGGGTTGCGTTACTCATAATCCGCACCCAACTCAATAGAGGCGGTTTGTACGAAAGAAAACTCGCATCCAACTTTAAACTTTAATTTTGACGATAAATACGGGTGAGTTGGGTCGGGTTGGACGGATGGGTCGGTTTGTAGGTTGTTTTGTTCACCCCTGGTTTTCATATTTGGCAAAGAGGCGATGCAGGTCAGGTCGCATCTAGTGACATCATACTTTATCATGCACTTGTGCATGATTGGTGGCTTCATCCAGATTGATAGTGGTGAACTCGCTCAGTGGGTCCACTTCCATATCTTTTCATTGAGTACTTCCAGGAGGAGGCTACATTCAAACTATTGCCTATTACATCGATGACCACATGGATGAGTTTGGATTTGCTCTCTGGGATACTATGGTGACGCATGGACAAATATTTAAACAACCAGCTTTCATCTTCGAAATAGAGAGACTGATTGGAGTTGGAGCAGATCTCGTCAAGGATTATTTTCCTACCCATGCTGTTTGGTTAGAAGAAGGGAAGCCAACTATGCACCTTTAGAGGATTCATGAGCGACGGAGATATGAAGGTGAACCATCTTCCTCAGCATCGCCACTACTGTATCATGACTTTGGAGATGAGATAACATTCTTGAAAAAAGTTGTGAAGAGACAAGATAATTTTCTCATGTACTAGTCTAACAATGAGGAGGATTGGGATGCCTTCGAGCAGGATCATAAAGAGGAGCTAGAGGAAATTCAAGCTTGGAGATGACAAACATAGGCACACCACTAGTGTTGCCAGATTGGATGCAAGGGTTTGATTATAAGTTTGATATCTTCTTCTCAATGCAAGGACCAAAAGGTGGTAGCCATCTGTAGGAGTTTTTTTTGGGTCTATTTGTGGACTATATCTATATTTATATTTATTTTATTTTGAATTTGGATACTGATGCAAGATCAGGTTATAAATTCCTAGATATTCCTAGGGTCATATCATGCATCACTTATTCATCTAATGTAATGCCTTATCCCTTCCTCTGGCCACTCTCTACCCATGAGTGCTCTTCTTGCGATAGAGATTAAACTAGCTAACGTGTGCTTTTGCTTCATGTCACTACCTAATCAATGAAGAACAAAGAAGTTAGGATAGCATATAGTTAATTATGAACTTCTACGAACCATAACTATAGTCTATAGCGTCGATGATCTAACAATCAAGCATTGATACTACTCGAAGCACATATGGGTGAACAATACTCTCATACTCGTGTAGCATCAATGGGGTATCCCTAGAAGATAATTTCTTTACAATCTAGACAATACTAAACACAATGCATATAGTAGCATACAATAGAATCATAAGAACCGGTGGTAATTAAAAGCATTCATACTATAGAAACATCAACGACCATCACAAGCATCGAAAAAAATAAAGCATCAATGATCATCATAGACATCGTTTTCTTTATAGACAAATAGAAGCATGAGATGAAATCATGGTATTCATTCACATAACAATAAACAAGATCACATCCTAATACAATCAATGTTGAATAGCTACATAGAGGAGAATGAAGGTACCATCATTGATGATGACAACATATCCTTTGTAGCAGACCCCCCTCTACTTCAACTTGACTATGCTCTCGTGTAGAGTGTTACAGAGATTTGTGTGTTTGTGCACCCTTACTCATATAAAGGATTCATGCCTCTATTTATAGGAGAGATCTCGGCGTAAAACAACCTAAATAGACTAGAAAAGAGTCTCCTAAACCTAGTAGAGTTAGAAAACTTCATCAACAAGGAAAAAAGGGAGGTAGCGGTGGTGCTTCGGTTGGACCTGCCGCTCTGTTTCTTTGTGAGTTGGGCTTTTTGATCCATGGACTTCAATTTCAGACAATTTGGGTTGCAACTTTACGTAGCAGCGATTGGAGTCGTTGCTTGGACCACAACTCTTTCTTGCTTCAGAGTGGGCCGGTTCGTCCTCCTATGGGCTTGTCTTGGCATGATCTTATAACTTCTAGTTGATTTCTCCATCATTGGACCACTCATTCTTTGTAAACACTCCTTAAACTTCTCTTGCTAGCTCATTTGGTCCTCCGAAGTTCTTCAATGCTTGATTCAATCTTTCTAAGGTTGCTTAGTACCTTCAAAACCATCAAAAGTATACCAAGAAGGCATCAAATAGTACAAGAATATTGCCTAGGTCTATTAAAACCTCATTGATCAAATAGTTGTGATTTAGATAAGAAATATAATTGAATGACTAAAGATGCTTCAATAGAAGGGGGAAAATGTATCAAATACGGGAGTGATATACACTATAAAGTATAAATAGAGTGTCGTCATATACTATAATCTGGATCATAATATCTAGCTTTTATCCATAATCTAGAATTCCTATGTCGAGTCTTCCTATGCAATCGAGGAGTTAAACTAGTTGTTCTCCATAATTCACTCAACTTTAGTACGACAAAGGAGGTAACCAATTCCAACCTTTTTCTTTGCTAGCGATTATTTAGCCAATTGAGGACAATGTCCATTATAATGTGTCGGGTGGAATTGTGTGTTAGTTCTACTTCATTATGCTTTAAATTGCTATATATTTTGTCGTACAATTACGAAATCTATATCCAAGTTTAGTAGTTAGATGTTCTACGTGAAATCTTTTTAAAATGATTAAAGATGTTCTCCATCTATTGACTTGTTTAGTCATCACCTACAAGCATTTTCACTACTCATCAAACTTTGAATCATTGAGTAGAGAATATCACTTGATCTAGGGAGGAGAGTGTCGTGACTATGAAAGATGTGATAGTCAATGAGATATAATGACCATTTGATATGTCTGAATGTTATGTTATTTGATTCAGTTGTGAATTTCTAATTACGGAAATGAGTGATTCGTGTCGAGATGATCCATATATTTTGTACTCATGCTTGTTATGCTTTAATCGTGTCGTGCCATACAATACCCTGTGCATAAATAACCGATACTACAGTGGGTACGGGGTATTAAACAAGTTTTACCAAAGAGCAGTATGAAGCAGAATGTGGATTTAATTAATGCCACCAGTTACAAATTGATAATTCACGCTAAATGTTTTCTCATTCGATTTTTCTTCAGCCTAGTTTGGTCATGCCATCATTCCTCAGTGCACTGTATCTTCCGACATTCTGTTATCCATCCTTTCTCATCAACTGCCGCAACCTCTCCACAGTTGTAACTTGGTAACAGAGAACGAAGGGGGTACATGAATGAAAGAAGGGAAAACTTTGGTTCCCAGGACAGGATAGACAAACAAAGAAATCAACAACTAGATGGATACATTTTGGAAGCAGGCAGTCCATAGATGGAGAGAGCTCAGTCGAATGGATCGATTCGCGGATCGTGTTCGCTTGCCATCACCATTCCAGTGCACAGACATGTGGGGCACATCACCTGAAATCAGAAATGGAACGTTTCAGATGACCAAATAGCTAATTGAACAACGATGAGGAGCTAGCTTAGCTGAATGGGATGATCCATTTACATACCTTTCCTGCACCAGAGCAGTTGGGACATCTTTCAGATGATGGCACACGCAATGGCTTATCTGAAGCACTGGATAACGAAATCGGGTCAACACTCAAGCACACACCACCACCAGCGCAACGAGCACACGCCAAGTATCCTGATTTCAACGAAGAACACCAAAGCCAGGGTTAGGAGAACACAAAAACTAAAGTTGTGAGGCATCAGCTGCATCATGGAATTAGGACGAGCGAGAAGACTGTTGGATAATGAAGCTCGGATGGGGAGTTCTGTACTCACCAGTTCCATTGCAGTATCTACATCTTTTCTTCTCTTGCTGCTCTACATTGTTAGCTTCAATCAACATCAAAGCAGAAATGACGCCGACTGCCCCTCCTGAAAAGGATGCTACAATCGGATCGACCTGGCTGCATCCCCCGAGAAACCAAAGCTAGTTACTAACTAAGATTTCAATCCAAGGATAAAAAACACTGAGGAAAGAGAAACACTTCATGGAAGATCAAACACCAAGTACCTCAGCTGCATTGGCAAATGCAAGCTCCTTATGAAATCCTCATAAGAGGTTCCCCCTAGACCGAGCTTCACTTCCAGCTGCCACAGGACAAGTATCACCGCATAAAATTCTTGCCCATTCTAGCTATGTTCGTGCTAATACAGCTAATAATAGCATCCAGAAGTGAATTGATAAGTGGATGAACTTACAATTGGAGCAATAAGACCCCCAAAAATTATGATCCCTGATGCGAATGAAAAGCTTGTAAAGTAGAGCTGCTTCAGTGTCTTTGGCGTCTGATTAACATCAGTACATCACAAAACAAACAAGGGCACTGATTAATTTCTGTGTTCAGGAAATTCAGTAAATGCAGATGGAGGAGGCAACAGGTAACTGATCTCTCACCACATGAGGAAGAAAAGGGATTGTTGATGGGATTTCAGGCATCTCGTTGGTTAACTCGTCTTCTTCGGCAGCTGCTCCATTGATACTTCTTCTCCCGCCCCTTATCCTCTGCTGTATACGCAATCTCCGCAACTGCCCAAAAATGGAGTTAAGAAAAAACTGTAGTTGGAGGCGAAATTCCACAATTGAAATAGTGATAGAGAGAGGCTTACCTCCTCCATGAGAAGAAAAATCTTGTTGCGCCTGCTCTTGATGTTCTCCTCAACGTCCTGTGCCTGCATCTGAACGAAATCCTGAACCGTCTCCGGTCCTTCTATAATGCAGAAGTTACTGCGGGGAAGAAAGAAAAAAGACAACAACTAGCCGGGCTCAGTAATAACGAGAGAGGGAGAAAGAGAGACTAAATGGAGTAACGTAGAGACCTCCAATTGCTATCTCCGGCGGGGGCGGAGTCGGCGGAGGAGTCCGCCGGCGAAGAGCATCGTCGGACG
Organism: Linum tenue; assembly: GCA_946122785.1. NCBI lineage: Eukaryota > Viridiplantae > Streptophyta > Magnoliopsida > Malpighiales > Linaceae > Linum > Linum tenue. The sequence goes on along the minus strand of CAMGYJ010000003.1, from coordinate 20,615,494 downwards.
ATCGGAGAGCGGAGGGAGTGGCGGTTGGTTGAGAAAGAGAAGCGTTGTTTGGGGAGGGCGATAAGGAAGGAGGCGGAATTCTTGTGCGGAGGAGGAGGGGGAGAGTTGTGAGGCAGAAGAGGGGGAGGGGAGCCGAGAGAGGAAGTCGCCATGGTTTCTTCTTCCCCGCTTCCACGGCAGAGTGGGCAGAGGAGGAAGGGCGGAAATTAAAGAGAGGAAAGGATTTTTGCAAGGGCGGCCATTTTAACTTTATCACGGAGACGAGGTAGCGCATCTCTTTGCCGGCATCTACTGTATGAAGACGACAAGTGCCACGTCCCAGTCTGGAATGCTCCCCGCTGTGTCGTTTACCTCCCTAAACTTCGGTTGAAGAGAATCTGAATATCATAGCAGGAAGGTATAATTTAATTGTATCTAATTTATTGAGATTTCTAATTGTTTAACGTTTTCACTTAAAAAATTAATTATAATAATGATCACTAGTTAAAAAAATATTATGTATATATTAATATGGAATGGATGATCATTAAATTAGATCAGGGACGGAGCCAGAATTTTCGATTAGGGGGCCGACGATTTTTTCGCCAACACACATATGGTGATGGAAAATAAAAAAAAATATAACATAAAAAAAATTACAATTCTTTTATATAAAATCATTCAAAATATTATCAAAATTACGGTAGTCACTAATCATGATACATCTTAAAAAAGAAGCCTAGATTTTACCATTTAAAATAATATGTGTTTACCACTAAAAAATCACTCAATACCATATTGATTATTTTCAAGGAGTGGTAGTGATTTATAAGGCCAACTTAACCATATTAATTAAATTGGTTTAAGCTGGGCCTAAATGATGGTATTTTGGGCTTCATACCAGGTACCTCAACACACACTACTTGACCCACCAAACACCCATCCATCACGCAATAGGGGTCAAGTGTCAAGCGTGTTGACACCCTTCAACATCAACCACCCAAGTGGGAAACCCATCATACTTAGCCAAAATTTCGCCTCACCAGCCTCCTACCTACCTCGCGGGTAATTACCCCTAGACATGATGGGGCGAAGAAAGCCAAAATTTGGCTAAGTGTTGAGACCCACAACACAAGGGGGGTCATGCATGATATCGTCCAAGGGGGGTCAAGCATATGATGCCATGCAAAAGGGTCATCGCGCTACACCATGATGGGAAAGAAGGCGAAAATTGGCTAAGTGTTGAGACCCATAACACAAGGGAGTCATGCATGACATCGTCCAAGGGGGTCAAGCATGATACCATCCAAAGTGAGTCGAGTATGACGAGACGCAAGTTAGTTGTGGTGGCAAAGAGAGACAAAATTTGGCTAAGTGTTGAGACCCATAGCACCAGGGGGTCAAGCATGACATCATCCCAGGGGAGTCAAGCACTATGCCATCTACCTACCTTGCACCAGGGGGGTCATGCATGACATCGTCCAAGGGGGTCAAGCATAATACCATCCAAGGTGAGTCGAGTATGACGAGACGCAAGGGGGTCTAGCCGCCTACCGGGTATCAAGCATGTTGGCAAGGGAGTCCGTAGACCATGGTGGTGAAGAAAGCCAAAATTTGGCTAAGTATGGAGATCCAACCACAAGGGGGGTTAAACATGACACTGTCCAAGGGGGTCAAGCACTGATACCAAACACTAGGGTGTCAGCCATGTATATCATCACATGGTAGACCACCTTGTCAAGACCCTGCAAGCATGATGCCACCCCAAGGGGGTCAGTGTGCATCCATCAAACCCCCAATCACCCTGGTGTCGAGCATGACGTCATGTCAAGGTGGTTAGCACGAGTACCACCAAGCGTGAAGCCTTCACTCACCAAACAAGACACCTCCATGGCACAAGGGGTCATTAAGTGAAAAGCACGCAAGACAGTCAAGGCGTCAAGCAAGCTACATCAAGCACCTAGCAGTGGAGCAGCGGCTACCAAGAGGCGGTTGCACGACGGTTACAAAGGATGACTATAAATAGGAGAAACGAAAGCGAAGCAAGGGTTCAACAACCAACCATTTGACGCACAATGTCAAACTTTTATCCTTTCTCTGCAAATTAGCCAGAACTTTAGTTTTCGGAGCTCTCACTGAACCTCCATAGGAGTAGAAGTAATTAATGTAGCTTGTTCCCAAAAAACCATCAAAATCACCAAACACCCTCGTTCGAACATTGTTCGGAGAGGTGTGAACCGTGTTAGTTTCGTTGTTCAAGAAGTCGAAGGTGTATTCATTGTGTTCAAACACTAGTTTTTCCTCGCCGAAAAACAATATGCTACATAAGAATTTCAGCAAAGAGACCTGCCGAAGAAATTTAAAAAGTTGCGAAGAACCTACAAGAGTTCTGCCAAATAAATTTAGCAAAATTAAAAAAAAAACTATGAAAATGCTATGGGAAAAATGCCGAAATAAGTAAAGCAAAAGGTTGGAAAAACTGTGAAAAAGCAATTGGAAGAGTCTGCGAAAATGAATAATCAAAATGTATTTGAGATCTACCTGAAGCTGTGTTCGAACCAACAACATCAAGAGTCAAGACTAATTATAATATATGTTTAGCATCTGAACCACTACTGCCACCATTGAAGTTAGGTTTGCCTCTGTATGTTTGTTAGTATTTGTAAATTTTAGGGGGGCCATGGCCCCTCCAGAGCATGAGCTAGCTCCGTTCCTGCATTAGATGCATTATTGGGTATTACATGTAACCTCTCAACCCATTTTAATTCTCCATTTTTTTAGATGGGAATCTAAAATTTCATTAAGCTCAGGCAAAAGCCTCTCAAAGCTGTCAATTACAAAAAAGCTGTATAGCTTCTATAACTATAACTAAGTAAACTTCTAACTATCTACTGCATCAATGAAGACAAGAATTTTCTGGAATTCCGGATCTCCATTCACCCTACATGTAACCTCACCACGCACAACACTACATATCTCCAATGGTGATCGAGCATGCCTATCTCCATACAAACGTGAGCATCGTTCACGCCAACCCCAGCTGAGCACAACACACCAAAACAGTCGACACACTTTCGATTTAGCAGAGTTCCCTCCTCCCCAATTCTGCACACACCAGCCAACCATTTGATCCCACTGCAAAAAAGGAGGTGGAGCATACAATCTTAAACACTTATTAAGCACAAAGTCAGTGTACGAGCATTGCCTCAGTAAATGAATTCTACTCTCTATTCCACCTGGACATAATAAACAGAGTCCAGATACCGATTTCCCCCATCTCAATAGCTTGTCTTGAGTTGTCAACCGATCCTGCATAGCAAGCCACACTATAAAACCATGTCGAGGTATTATCTCTTTTCCCCAAATTAACTTTGTCCAATGCAACTCAGGGTCATGCTGCCTAATAGCCTGTCATACTCTAGAAGCTGAGTACCTCTCCATCTTTTCTCCCTGCCACAGAACATCAGGTGCCATTCCAGAAATAAACTGTGCAATCAAGGTTCTGCACTTCAAAATTCTTCTCCAGATCCACATCCCTGCAGAACTAGGAGCAACATTCCAAATGCTCTGCTGCTTCAAACGATACCGAGTTACCCAAGCAACCCAGAGAGAGCCCCCATTAGTTAGTATGTCCCAAATGTGTCTTATATATTGATTGTAAAAATGTAGAGGTTATGTGATGTGTGCCTATAAATAGAATATCTTCTTGTACTAAGGAACACATGAATAAGAAAGCTCTATTTCCGTTCTCTTCTTGTGTTTCTACTCTTACTCTTGTGTCTGTTTCTCTTCCTTATTATTTCATAACACATTATCAGCACAAAGTTCTATCTTTTGCAAGAGAAATTCATTGTTTAAGGTACAACAATCTTCTCTTTTTGTTCTTATTGAGATTATCTTATTACAATTCTTTCATTACAGTAAAATAGATGCAACTTATTTATCATAATAGATCATCCATGAATATTTTACCTAGTACCTGTATTGTGTTGCTTTTTGGGTTGTAATTGGATTTACACTATCATACAATCTTATAATATATGTTGATATCGTAATGCAAGAATTTTACCAACTATGAGTTATTTTTTTATGGATATATGTGTATGATTATATTCTTAGCAATTTTTACATTGACATGTAGAGAAATGACAGTTTCAGAATATTTCCCCCTGAAGTGGAAAATCAAAGGAAATAGCGGCGAGGGAAGAAGTAAACAGGGGAACAAGAATATTGGGAATGTATGTTATCATTGTAATGAAAATTTTCATTGGTTTCGTGACTGTTGTACGACAAGACTTTATTAACATTTTCCTAGAGTTATTGAAAGGAAAATGAACATCTATATGTGTTCCTACAGTAGTAATGTTATGCAAGAGATTTTAGAAATTATAAGGTGATTTCTTGCTCGTTAAAGGTGAAAGCATATTGAACTTGTGATAAGAAAATTATTTGGTTCAAAGGATGCTATTTCATTCCCGGAAGAAAATGAAACAAACCATTCTTAAAAGTGAATGGAATGAGACATGCCATTATATAAATATATATTTGGATAACAACACTCAGCAAATGTATCTTTTCACCAAAAGTGAAAGGTAAAAGAATTATATATCGTTCCCCTCGTACGCCAAAATATGTTATGAAACACATATATGTTATTATTATTATTTTATAATCAATGAATGAAATTAAATTCAGTCATTCGTTATGTGATAGTAATGTTTCAAATAAAAATTATTTATATTTCAAAATTAGAGTATTTTTATTTCAAAATTAATTCTTCAATTGTTTTATTATCTTTTAATATACATCGGTTTAAATTCATCTAGTTTAATCATGTCATTATTTCTTTATTTATTTAGAGTTATTTCATATATATTAATTATTTTTCTTTATTTTGTGAAGAATGAATCTTGTCATGCTTAGTCCCAAGATTAAAAAATCACGATCTGTGTCTTATCGATAGTGCATCGACACATACAATCTTGAAGGATAAGAAATATTTTTCTTACTTGAAATGCGAGAAGCAAATGTTAGTACTATATCTGGAAGTACTAATTTAATTGAAGGCTCCAGAAGAGCTAGTGTATTGTTACCAGGAGGAACCAAATTATATATTGATGAAGCCTTATACTCTACAAAGTCTCGAAGAAATTTATTGAGTTACAAAAATATTCACTGAAATGGATATCATATTGAGACAAATGACGAAGAGAAAAAAAAAGTATATTATGATAACAAAAATATGGTCTCTGGTAAGAAATACATATTGGAGAAATATACTGCCATTTCTTTTGGGTTGTACCACACATTTATTAGTATAATTGAAACACATGCAGTGGTAAACCAGAAGTTTACAACTCTCGATAACTTTATAGTTTGACATGACCGGTTAGGCCATCCCAGATTTATTATGATGCGAAAAATTATTGCAAATAAATGTGGACATCCATTGAAAGGTCATAAAATTTATCAGTTTAAAGATGTACAATGTGCTGCATGTTGTCGTGGCAAGTTAATTATACGACCATCACCTGTAAAAGTAAGGAGTGAATCTCTTACATTTTTAGAACGTATACGGGGTGATATATGCGTGCCAATTCACCCACCATGTGGACCATTTAGATATTTTATTGGTTTAGTTGATGCATCAACTATATGGTCACAAGTGTGTTTACTATCACTCGCAACTAGGCGTTTGCTAGATTACTTGCCCAACCGATTCGACTACGAGCACATTTTTCTGATTTTCCAATCAAGAAAATACGTCTAGATAATGTTGATGAATTTACTTCACAAACTTTCAATGACTATTGTATGTCCATTGGGATTGATGTTGAACATCTTCTAGCACATGTTCAAACACAAAATGGTCTTGCAAAATCATTTATTAATCATTTGCTACTAATTGCAAAACCATTGCTTATGAAAACACGTTTGCCAATTTCTTGTTGGGGACATGCTATATTGCATGCGGAAACATTCATTCGCATCAGGCCAACAAGTTATCATGAAATTTCCCTCTTGCAAATGGTTTTCAGTAAGAAACCTAATATTTCCCATCTGAAAATATTTGGGGTGTGTCGTCTACATCCCTGTTGCTCCACCACAACGTGTTAAGATTGGTCCTCAAAGGAGGTTGAGAATTTATGTTGGATATGATTCACCGTCAATCATAAAATACTTAGAACCCTTGATGAGAGATTTATTCACTGCTCATTTTGCTAATTGTCATATTGACGAATAAGTTTTTCCAACATTAAGGGTTGAGAAGAAACAGCTGGGAAAAAGGTATTTGTTGGCATGAATTATCATTATCTCACCTTGATCCTCATACTAGAAAATGTGAACTGCAAGTTCAAAAGATAATTCATTTACAAAGTGTAGCAAACCAACTGTTAGATTCTTTTACTGGCCAGAAGAGAGTGACAAAGTCACACATACCACCTGTAAATGCTCCAATAAAACTTGAAGTCCCTGTTGGACAATCTGGAATTGCAAATGAATCTAAACCATGAATGAAGCATGGTAGACCAGTAGGTTCCAACGATAATCCTCGAAAAAGAAAAGGACAAAACATATTCCACCCAAGTTCTTTTTCACTCATGATCTTCAAAAGAGTGGTAAAATAATTGTTCAAATGGTCCGTTCAAGTGAGAATCTAGCAAATTTATTCACCAAGTCACTCCCAATGACAATCTTTGTAAAGCTTGTTCATGAAATTGGAGTTCGACGACTCAAAGGCCTAAGCTGATGTGGTCATGAGGGGGAGCATATACGCACTGCACTCTTTTTTCTTTAACCATGATTTTTTCCCATTGGTTTTTTCTAGTAAGGGTTTTAATGAGGCATCATAAGATAGCGTAATGCGATCTAGTGGTCATCCAAGGGGGAGTATTATGTAAATATTAATATGGATGACCATTACATTCGATGCACTATTGGGTGTTACATGTAACCCCTCAACCCATTTCAGTTCTCCATTCATTCTCACATTCATGTATACCGATTGTAAGAATGTAGAGGTTATGTGATGTGTGCCTATAAATAGAAGATCTTCTTGTACGAAGGAACACATGAATAAGAAAGCTCTATTCCCCCTCTCTTCTTGTGTCTCTACTCTTACTCTTGTATATGTTTCTCTTCCTTGTTATTTCATTAAAAAAATCTAATTTTGGCCACTAGGGGGTCGTTTGGTTTTGGTGATTGTTTGATTGGGATAGTTACAATGCATGTACTGTTCACAATGCATTGTTTTTTTGAATTTTCTGATTGTTTGCTTGATGTGATGGAAACTATCACTCAAAATGAGTGATAGTACTATCTCTACTAAAACTTGATATTGTTGAGATTGTTTTGAGGAGATTGTTTGGTTCCCTTTTTGTTCCAAGTATACCCCTAGTTATATATATGGTCTCATAAAAGCAAGGGCAAAAGTGATATTTCACACAAAAAGTAATATAAAATGTTGAATACTAAAAGAACTATCACCAAAACCAAACAATGTAAAGTACATTACATCATTTTCCTAAATTGCATGTATATTACAATGCATGCATTGACCACAATACATTGATTTAAGTATCACCAAAACCAAACGACCCTAAATAACCTAATTTTAACACGGAAAATTTAAACTCGATCCGCCAAGTCCGAAAATCCAATTACCGAACTCAACTCTGTCTCCTTGAACCACCCGACCAAACAAAAGATTCACTCAAAAGTAGGGGAGCAAATGAGCTTGGCTCGAGAAAAATTCTTCCGGTACTTGCCTTGTTGCTTAGTGAGTTGGCTCGTTTGTTTAGTAATGAGTCAAACCTGAGCTTGTTGTTCAGCTCATTAAAGTAGCGAGCTAACTTGATTCAATGACTCGTTGAGCTTGGCTCGTGAGCTAACTCGATTGAAGCTCACGAGCCAGCTTGATAATATGACTAGCAAGTTATCTCAATTGAAGCTCACAAACCACTCAATAGTATAGCTCCCGAGGCAATTCATTTAACTTGTGGGCTAATTATTAATGAATATTGAGATAGATTCAGTGGCAAAGTGCCCGGTTAGGGGGAGCTCCCCAACCCGCGGTGTATGTCTTTTTTTTTTGACAAAAGATAATCATATATTGATCGGAAAGAAGATAGTTACACCCTGGAAATCAACCAGGCCTAGGGGTGGGCGTTCGGTCGGTTCGGTTCAAACCGAACCGAACCAGTATATGCCGATTTTGCGAGATTACAAATACCCCAACCGAATTCGAACCGAACTATATTTCGGTTCGGTTTGCCCGAACCGAAATATAGCTCGGTTCGGTTCGGATTTTTCTGTCAAAACCGAATTTATGCAGCGTGAAGACTTCCCCTCTTTGCCTTCACCCATTACCTCGCTCTCTCTCCTCTTTTTGCTCTTCTCCGCTTTTTCTCCCTCTCTCTAGCTATCTAACTCTGCCTCTTTCCCAATTCCCATAAGCAGAGCAACAAAGCCAACCCTCCCTGCCTCTTCGTCGTTCCCAGCTCCCACAAAGCCCAACCCTCCCTGACTCTTCGTTCTCCCCCAAATCAATTCGTCTCATCTCCCTCTATCCCCGACCATCGTCTCCGCTCCCCGAATCCCCCAACCCCAACCATGCATCTCATCCTCCACCTTCGACATAGATTCAAAAATCTCCCCCAATCACCCCCAATCTCATTGATTCTCTCTCATCGACTCACTGGACACTGGCAGAGGCTACCAGTGACACATGCACCGCCGGGGTCAGCAGAGGCCACCGATGACACATGCGCCGCCGCGGGAAGCAAGAACAGATCCAGACTCTCCTTCGATTCAACATTTGTTTTTGTTTTTGTTTGATTCTGTTTTGTTCTAGGTTTGCTAATCTGAGGTTTTGTCTTTTTTGATTTGGTTGGTTTTGATTATAAATGGCCGGCGATGAGAAGAGAATGGGGAGAGGGAAAGGATAGGACTCCAATGGCCGGCCAGAGGAAGTTGGCGGCGGTACATCCACGGCAGGGGATGGCGACGGCAAAGAGGCAGGATGCTGGTTCTGGAAGAAGAAGAAGAAGAAGATATGATTTTGGAATGGGCTAGGGTTTTAGTGGCAGAGAGTGGGCTTGGGGTTGTGGGCTGTATGTGTGTGAGGGTGGGCTTGGGTTGTGGGATGTGTGAGAGTGGGCTTGTAAATGTGGGTTGTGTGTGAGAGGGAGATGAATTTCGGTTTGTTCGGTCGGAATTCGGAATTTCGGGTTCGGTTGGGCACACCCTGGTTTCCGAAGTAATGAGTTTTGCCTTCCGAATTCCGAACCGAATAACAAAAGTTCGGTTTCGGTTCGGTTTATTTCGGTTTCGGTTCGGGTTTACCGAACCGGTTGCCCACCCCTAACCAGGCCTGGAAATCAAAGACACGACTCATGGTCGGGTACAAAGAGAGGGCCTTAAACACATTTGTTTTTGTGTTTTATAATTCATTTAAAACTTGTCTTGTAACACTTAACTATTATAATTCCTATAACATGCTTTAGATAAAAAGTAGATGCCGCATTTATGGATTGAGATTACACCCTTCAAAATAAACTAAACATATTTTCCCTCTTTTTTATTTTAATTTATTTTATAATATTGGGGTTGGAATCAAATTAATAAAGAAAGAGGAGAAGGGACTAGGGTTTCGAGTCTGATTTGTTAAGCTTCTATACAAAAGAAAACAAAGAGACAATGTCGCCGCACACAACTCTTCCTTCCTCCTTCATTCGATGAAATAGTCTTTGTTCTAAAGCTTTTTCATAAGATTGCAACCCGATTCTCAGTCCTTCCTTACTATTCACGGTTTGGATCTCTTTTATCAGCAAACAACCAAATTCATTAACTTGTGTTTCAGCCAAACCAGAAAACTCGAGTTTCCTCTTCAATCGCCAAACGCAGGTCACCATTGTTCTCTATAGGATTGACTGCTTTTGTATCTAGTGTAACTTAATGGATTAGATTTTCATCATAAATTTTGACAAGTATTGGGGGAGTCTAATTTGATAATTTCTATGGCCGATGTTTTGGATCGTAGCAACAAGTTTAGGACAATTGAGGAATTCTTTTTTTATTTGTACAATGGGGCTGACTCTAGCATTGAGATATCAAAGTAATTCATGATAAACTTTATGTACTTTTCAATGAATATATTGAGGACTATAAAGGTAAGAACATTGGGAACTCAACTTAGTGACTTTGTTTCTCTTACTACTGTTTCTACTACTTCAAGTGTGGTTGGAAGAAGAACAAACTGGGCAAATTTTGAATCTATGATCTGAAATGAAGATTTTGTTACAACAGCAACATCATAATTGGATGTTTATCTTGCTGATGAGATTCATATTGTGTTGACATATTGTAGTTTTGATGTTATTGACTGGTGGGATTAACAGAGAATGAGGTATAAGGTATTGTCAAGGATGGCTTGTAATATTTTAGCGGTTCCTATAACTTCAGTTGCCTCCGAATTTGCCTTTAGTGTCGAAGGAAGAGTAATTGATTCAAGTCGTGCATCATTAAGAAAAACAATCAAGCGCTTATTTGATCTCAAGATTGGTTAAGAAATCATTATGGTTTGAAAATGAGTGTGAAGGTAATTCTAAACTTGCTTTTCTTGCTTCAATTTCATATAATTACTTTTGTTATAAGTCTTATAACCCTATTCTCTTTTCTGTTTCTCCTTACATGCCTTGACCAAGAAGGAAGATATTGTTGAAATAGACTTTACTTAATGCATTACGGTAGTTTTTATTGATTTTTCTCTTTTAGACGCTTGCTATTTTACTTTTAATACCGATATAGTCTACTAGATAACTTGTGTTGGGATTGTGAATCTAATGAGCTGATTTTCTTTTTACATCTCGATTTTTTGCTCCATCTTTTGGAACCCAAGTCAGATTATGTAAGTACCTACCCATCATCACTAATATGGGTATATGTGTGCAAGTTTCAATTAACAAATTGGAAGCCTATGTATTTTTATTGTCCCATTGTAGGAGCCAACATGTTCTTTTTGTTTAGAAGGATATGCAACCTGGGGATGAGAGCTTTTGAAGACATCTAGGATAACTGATGTAGTTTAGCTTTACTCATATTTCCATGATTGTAAATTGATTTAGATAGAAACTTGTATTTTAAAGACACAAGAGAGATGTTAAGGTTGAAATTCCAAGTCTTTGCCCATCTCAATTTGAGTAGAGCTTGAGCTTTGTTTGATCAAGCTCGAGCTTTGTTCACAAGTTCAGCTCATTTATATTGTTCACGAGCTATTTTCGAGCTCGAGCTCAGAGATTTTATGTTGAGCCGAGCTCGATCTACTGTTCTTGTAACTCATCTCAAGCTTCAACCGAGCTTGACCTCAAGTTTTGACGATCGAGCTCGAGCTGAGTTTAGCCAAAACTTGATTCGACTCATTTGTAGCCCTCCTGCTCGCATTTCTCCTTTCTTTTCCCAGTCTATTCATCTTCCTCGTGATCAAACTTATTGCAGTCGTATCATCCTATTTGAATTCTCCCAAGAAAGAACCAGCAGCTTCACCGGCAAAGAATTCTTCGACGTTCAAAGCTATCTTGTAACATCCTCGAGATTCGTCAATCCGGTAGCCGAAACTGTTGGGCCGCATAGTTGAGCGTGATTGGGCCTCTGGCCCAAGAAAGGTACGTTAGCAGTTAAGGCCCAATAAGGAGACAAACCCGATCAGAAGACCCGGTCAACAGGCGATCCTTGACCGGCTGCAGACCCGAAGAACAGATAAGGGCGCCTGACATAAAGCGACTGAACAACACAGAGGAGCGGAGAGCCGTTGAGGATACGTATCCGGTGTCAGACAAGACTGAGCATTTATTGCCAGCCACAGGCGACCTGCAGAAAGGCTAAAAGCCTGCTTGGGACGCCTGACACAGTCTAAGGCGCCTGATATAGCATTTAATGCCCCAACTACCCTCAAACCAGGTATAAATACAGAGTAAGCTCATTTATGGTAAACTCAACTACTACCCATCTCTCTACATCAATACATTCATTCTCCCCTTTCTCTCTCTAACTTAGGCATTGGAGGGTGTCCCGGGCGACCGCCCCGGACCCTTGTTTTGCAGAGTATCTGGAGTGCCTCCCTCTGTCCAAGATCAGACGCATCGCTCCAGCTTCACAAACCGCCTAGTATTTACTAGGCACAAACAATTTGGCGCCCACCGTGGGGCTGAAGTGAAGCGCTGAAGAAAGGATGGATGGGAACTTTAGAACTCCTGTGAAGGATGTGATTGGCGGAGAAAGCATCAGAGGTTTGGAGATGCCGACTGTCGAGGAAGAAAAGGATATGGAAGAGCGTGTGAGGGACCAAGGGCAGCAAATCACCAGTATGCAGGAGAGCCTGAGCCAAATCCTCACCATGCTCAAAACCCGCGAAGAACCAGAAAGTTTGAAGCGACGCGAGGACAAAGGAAGGGTGTAGAAGAAGGAACTCCCCCTAGCCCTGCTCAGACGGAGGGGGGGGGGGGGGGAGTCCGAAGGAGAAGAGCATGCCGAAGGCGCCCACCTCGAAGAACATCTTCGACCTTGCTACGGAAAACCCAAGGGGTACAACGTGTTGCACAACCCCCTGGCAAAAAGTCTGTTCAAGACTCAGGTGCCACCAAACTTTTCGTCGCTTGGGTTACCCGCTTACACGGGGAACTCAGACCCGTCGGATCATTTGAGCGCGTTCATGCTCAAAATGCAGCTGATAAACGCCTCAGACGCAGATCTATGCAAGGCGTTCCCCGTCACATTCGGGGGGCAATGTAGGAGCTGGTACGCGTCGCTACCAGCAGGGATAATAGAAAGCTTTGAGCAGTTCGCCACTCTCTTCTCGCTAAAGTTCGCGTCCCAGCGGAGGAGGCAACTCACGGTCTCGGCGCTCATCAACTGCAAGCAAGGAGAGGAGGAGACGCTGGCAGACTTCTATGACCGGTGGAACACGATAGCGTGCGAGGTTCAAGACGTCTCGACCAGCGTGGCCACGGGAAACCTGAGAATGTCGACACACAGTCGAGAACTGAAGAGGGCCCTCATAAAAAAAGAGCACAGCATTAAGTCATGGCATGACTTGGACCGCGTGGTGCGGAAAGCCATTTTCTTGGAAGAGGCCCTGAACGCTGAAGAGGTATCAAAAGGGGCGCAGACTCCATCGAACAAAGTCGAGAAAGGAAGGAACGGGTCACCCAGACGAAGAGGGCGCACGCCCGAAAGACGCGGCTACAAGCCCAGGTTCAACAACAGGGATGGAAGGCGCGAGGTGTTCACCTCGGAGAAGGATGAAGAAGGACGCCGAGAAGGGGGCAAAACCAGAGAACACGCCCCTGCCAAAGGAGGGAGGACGACCAAAAATGGTGCGACTGGCACCAGCTGCCGACTCACGATACCACGGAGTGTCGTGAGTTCAAGGCTAGTCTCAAATATCTGGCCCCGGGAGACCTGAAAAACTGCCTGGACACACGGGCGCATCCCAGAGAGAGGGCAGGAGAAAGAGACAGGTCGCCGAGCCCGAGAAGGAGATCGCGCACGCCCAGACGTCGCAGATCCAGATCGCCAAGGAGAGAGCGAACGCCCCATCGGGAGCGTTTGCCGCCACCCCCAAGGCATGCGCCTCCTCCACGTCATCACGCGCGGGAGGAGGAAGATGGTGTTGAAGTCATTACCATCGCCGGGGGGCATAAGTGACACGCCAAAACACAACACCAAACTGCGACCAAGTGTAATCGCAGTTCGGGAATGCAGTAACAGGAAAGTTCTATTATCAACCCGGGGTCTAGATCTACTGCTTACTCCGTGATGATTTATTATCTAGCAAACTAATTCGAGTGATTGTTGTTTAAAGCAAAAGCAGTAAGAAAGCAAGAAATTATTCGGTTTTCTCAAGCAGGTAAGAGTCACTCGGGAATGAGTCCCCCTAGCCCCTTAGTTAGGTTCAATTGTAATTTCCCTGGGTTGATTTACTGTTGATTAGACTGCGGAAGATCCGACAGTAGCTTGGAATCTCTTAAGCTGACCAAGCCCTCTCAGTCTAACTACCCGGCAGACGACTAGTCTTCACCGGGATAGAAAGCTGAGGCTATGAACACAGAACTCCACTACTGGAATTGAATTCCAGTACAAAGCAGTAAACTGGCTAACTCTCGTATAACCAATCTCCTACTATCGAATGAAGAGGCTCTAACAACCTAATCAGATTCTATCTATCTCAGGTTGTAGCAGAAATCAAGAAAAGCTGATCAGACTTCAATCAATTCAATAAACATGCATCATTCGATTAAAATCAAACAGTATAATCATCCCAAGTCATTATAATCAAATCCCTAACACCAGGAACTAGGGTTCTTCATACCCAAGTGAGAGAAGGGTTCTACTCCATAGAGAGAGAGAAGAAAACAGTAATCGGATTAGTCATACTCATAATGATGAGGAAAAATCTGCTCCGGGATGATGATTTCCACTCCTATGACGATTTCCAAGCTCGATTTGACGAAACCCAGCTCCAAGATAGCTTCTAGGATGTGTTCTTCGTACTTTCTCTCTCTAGGGCTCTGTTTTTGCTCTGAAAATCCCATTCCCTCACTTTTGGCTCGAAATTGGCTGAAAACCAGAATTTCCCGACTCACACGAGCAGGCCACACGGCCGTGTGGCTCACCCAATTGCCCGTGTGAGTCAAAACGCGCCGTATCAATTAGGTCGATCTTCAGCCATCCCACACGGCCAGGGTCGCACGGCCGTGTGGGTTTCCTGGGATGCCCGTGTTTGCTCTCGGCAAAAATCACACGGCCACAAGTGCAACTTGCACGGCCGTGTGATATCCCGGGCTGCCCGTGCGGCTTCCTTGACACCTCGCCACGCGCCCGATCTTCGTCCAATCGACCCCAAACTCGCTCCCAAGCCTCCATTCACGTACTAGGACCTGAAATATCACAAACAAGCACAACCTAGCGTGAAATCGGCCTAAAACACGAGAATCAACACCTCAAACGGTGTAAGAACAGGGGTAAAAACATGTGTAATTAACGGTCTATCAAACTCCCCCACACTTAACCGTTTGCTTGTCCCCAAGCAAACCAAGTCAGACACCAGGTAAGCTTACATAATTCAATCAACCAACATTGGGGACAAGTCATAAAGGCACAGAACACGTGAATCGTACTGGTTTTCAAACATCAACACATGAACAACCTCAATAACAACCTGGACAACCACCACAAAGGACATTCGAGTGCAGCAAATCGAGTAAAGGAAGAGTCTCCCTTCTGTTCACCAACCAACCTAGACTTGACTCAACCACTCACTCAAAACAGTCAACTCATGCATCCAACTCAAGACATCAGAACAGAGACCGAGCAATCTAGGTCCTCACCGGGGTACAAGAGTATAAAGAATATGAAAATGAATCACTCACTCTCGACCAGTGGGGTCAGGACGATTTGATGCGAAAAATGCGCATGCTATTTCTCTCAATCCATATCATCTCTTCACCATGATGGCAGCCTCTAAATGCTAGAGTTCACCTATGGAGTGTCACCACTAACTAATCCAGAGGTCTTAGACACAGGTTCAAGTGACTGGCTAGGGTCTTGGACATGGGGAAAAGGCCTTTTAGGTGGTGGAAGTATTCATAACACAAGGTTCCACATTTCCAAACCAACACAATCACAGTCAAACAAACCGGTATTTCCTTTCTGCTATTCTGCAATACTCAATATCTCAAGAGCACAAGAGCGAAGGAGGTATAAACATCAGCACTTCCAAGCCAGACTGCTCAGAAACACTACTTACTGGGCATTATTCAGATTTTTGGTTGTGGCTCTCTTTTGCTTTCAATTTTTTTTCTTTGTATTTCTTTCATTTTCTTTCCATTTCTTAAGAGATCCACCACCTCTGCACATATTTCAAACACTTGCCCAACTTTTAAGCACTACCTCCAACACTCACATCAACTTTAGCAGAAACAGCAGAGAATATGTAAAAATCACTCTGTGGAACCTTCTAAAAGATGCAAAAGGGTGATTTTTTTTTTTCATTAGAGACCAAAAGAAAGGATAACACACGGCTCGAAGGGGCTGACTAGGGGATATGACACACCAGGACAGTCAATTTTGGTCGTGGGCTAATCCTATGCCTCCATCATCTTAGCTAGTGACAACGTGAATGCTACACATCATGGAAGAGGGATCTATCGCACAAGAAAGAAACGAGCAGGCTCAAATCTCACATGGCTACCTATATGCTCTATCTCACATTCTGATACCCTGAACTAGATGCATAAACGACTGTCAAGAACAAGTGATCAAATCAAGTCACAGTTGGTAAGCAAACAGTTGAAAAACTGAACCCCTACATAATTCTACTGCACATCTCAGTCCTCATCATAGGTTGTCCTAGTCACAAATCAAGCTGTCATGCATCAATCCGAAAACCATTCAATTCATCAATCAAAACACAGTGCCAATATGATCAAACTAGCAGTACTTGGAGCCCTCAAATCGTAAGATTCGGACACCGGACTAGGCTCCAAGCACACAAATATATATTCCAACCGATACAAAGCACCCCCCCCCACACTTAAGCACGACATTGCCCTCAATGGAGTAGAGGGAGAGATAAGGGGAACGATGTTACCGGATTGAAACACTGCTGGGGGACTGGAAGTGGACCAGTCAGCGAGAAACAGACGGGAAGATGGACAGTTCTGCACACTAGCACACTGTGCATTAGGGATAAGTGTTAGCCCAGACGGCTACAACATAAACAAACCACAAAAGAAAACCAAAAACAAAAACAACCGACATTAAGTTCAAGCTCCTCACACATGGAGCAAACACACAAAAGTCTAAAACGAAAAATAAAACACACTGAGACGGGCAACGAGTACAGCCTACTCGTCGCCAAGATCATCCAAGTCGATGTTGATGTCGGCCATGAAGGCGTCATCACAAACAGCGCCATCAGCACCATCATCACCGCCAGCTGGGGCATGAGGAAGTGGGGAGTCCTCCCAGGGACTCCTCCAGACGGGCTGCTCACCCGGGAGCAGCTGAAGCAGGTGCTGCTGGACCTCCTGCATGCGCCGTGAATGGCGCTTCTCCCGCTCGATGTGTGCGCGAGCCACCCACTGCTGGGTCTGGAGTATGTCCAGGCGCTCATCATAAGCAGCCATCCTGTTCTGGTACTCGGCCTGGTGTTCCGCGTACTGCTGCTGGAACTGCAGCTGCTGGTCGAGGATCTACTGGTTCTGGATCCGTAGCTGCTCGAACTGGTAGGAGAAGTAATCCTGGCCCGGGAAAGTGGAGCTGCTACCTCCTGCATGGAAGTCAGTCTGTGGTGGATCAGCAGCAGCTTCCACATCATCTGGGTCAACATCCTCCCCTGCCTCCTCCTCCTGGCCCTCTAGCTGATCCGCCGGCTGGTCCTCCGGGTGGGCCTCCGCGGGGATCGGAGGTTCCGGAAACCCATCGATCCATAGAACACCGTGCCTCTCTCGCAGCAGCTGCATCTTACCGATCGTCTTCCTGCCAAAGATGAGGGTGTCCCCCTGCTGGGTGCACCCCTGCAGTGAAAGCCCGAAGTAGGTGGCCAGGCGAGTGATGAGGGGGGCGCAGTGGAGGCTCTTCAGCTCTGTAGCAGTCTTCTCGAAGGTCCTGGCCACCACTGAACCCAGGTGGAGAGGGTGGTTGTACTGGCGGATCGAGGCGATGAAGTACATGGCCCTCTTCGTGATGGCGCTGGCACTGTCTGACGTTGGGGTGTAAGACTTCGCCAGCAGGTGGTGGAGAATGCGGTTGTCGAGCAGCAGGGTAGATGCCTTCGTCCTCCCAGCCGAGAAAGGATGCGTCTGGCCTGGCCGAGCCAGGCGGGTGTACAGCCTCCGGAAGTCCACCTCCAGCCTCGGCCAGCTCGTGGTAGCTCATGAACCGGGGGGCGCCGCCGAGCCTGAATTGGACTGCGGTACCGTCTCTCCAATCGTCCGTGGAATTGTGCCTGAAGGTCGTGTAGAACTCTAGTACGGGCTCGTAGTAGACCTTCTCGCAGATGAAGAGCAGACGGCGCCATGTGGGGTTGGCGACGGCGGCGGAGAGTTGCTCGTAGCAGTTCAATCTCCGAAACTCCCGTTTGGACCAGCAATGGTGCTGCCCAAACGGGCATGCCAGGACCTGCTTGAAGCGATCCTCGTGGGGGCCCCTCTTCAGATCCCGGATGAACGGGTTCTTTAGGTCAGGTTTTGACATTGTCCTGCAAAAGAACAACCCAAAGTCGAACCAAAAGAGCCAAAGAAAAGGTCAATCACACCCCCACACTTAAGAACAGAAAACAGCCTAACCATGGTTTCATCCATAGTTCGGGGGTCAAAAACTCGATAAATCAAGCATAATCCGAGTGGGGGTGCACATTCACGAGAAAGTAGGCAACTTAAGGTTCACATCCATAGCAAATACACCCTCAAAGCACATCAATAAGGGCCCCAACCGACTCCCACAAAATAGTACGAAAACAGGCATTTTATCGAACACCTTGTGTGCACTATTAAGTTAAGCATGAAATTGGCAAAATTCTTGCACACAAGGGCTCAAACAATCAAGGGAGACATTGCCCAACACAATTCAAACACACACCATGCATTCCCCTCAATCAATTGCACAAAAAGCACAAGATTCAATAAGGTTCTCTAAACATACACCCTACACACCCAATTCTCCTCAATTAACATAGTTAAGGGCAGAATCAAACCTGGAGACTCAAGTAGAGGTGTAGGGGATGATGAGGGGAAGGCGATGGAGGCGACGACACGCCGAAAAAATGGCCGGAAGTGCTCGTCGGAGCCTCGTCGGAGTCTCGCCGAAAATCGCCTCCGGCGACAAAAACGTCGGCCAAATCTCCTCAAAATGGAGGGATAGGCCGCGGTTGATGTGGGAAGAATGGGTTTATGGTTGGTTTGGTGAAAAAATGACAAAAAATGGCCGAAGAAATCAAAATAGGGCGAGTTGTCGCGGTTTTCCGGCCAGATTCAGAGGATTCCGGCGAGGGTGGGGTGAGATTCTGGCCACTCGGCCGTGCTGGCCGAATTTATAGGTCGTGCTTGGCCGCACGGGCAGGCCCGCACGGCCGTGCAAGCTGCATTTTTGCCCGTGTTGGCCGACACGGCCAGGCCGATGAATTCCACATGGCCGTGCGAATTGCACATTTGGCCATGTGGAATTTGCCGAGAGCTCGCACGGCCTGAGGAAAAAATCCACACGGCCGTGCGAGAAATGGTGTTGCCCGTGTCGGCCACACGGCCAGGCCAGGCCAAGCCACACGGCCGTGCAAATTTGCACTTTTGGCCGTGTGATTTTCGCCGAGAGCTTGCACGGCCAGGGGATAAAATCCACACGGCCGTGCAAGTTTATGACCTGGCCGTGCGAAGTGCTGGAGCCCCGAATTCAACCTGGTTTCACTCAAAAATGACATTTGACTCTGGATCAACATCTCAAGACTAAAAAACACAAAAAATCAAAGGAAAAAGAGTAAGAAAATGCAAACCTCGGTGGGGTTGCCTCCCCACAAGCGCTTCTTTACCATCTTTTAGCTGGACGCCAGTATGGATGCTCAAGGAAGTGTAGGATCAGGTGCCTTCAAGAGCGGATCCACATCGCTCTTGAGGTACAACTTCAACTGGTGGCCATGCACGCGACGAATGTGACCACCAGCATTCGCCAGCTCGACTTGGCCATCCGGCAAGAAGCAAGCGAGTGAATACTCGGATGGCCAAGGTGGGGGCGGGACTAGCTCGTAGTGGTCTCCGGCTCTCTTTCGAGCAGGCTTGGCTGCCTGCAATTTCGGCTGCCACTCCTCCTTGATCTGTACTTTTGGTGATGGAGTGGTCAGGAGTGGCGGCGAAGGTGTGGGCGGCGGGTCCTGCAAAATAGGCGACACAGAAGGATACACGACAGACTCATGCTCCTGGTGAGATACAGCATGCAGAGGTGACGAAGCAGGTAAAGTATTAGCAATTGAAAACGTGATTCGCTCCTCGCCATCCCTCAAAACTAAGGTCCCATCATGCACATCTATGAGAGCCTTGGCGGTGGCCAGGAAAGGCCTTCCCCGTATAAGGGGCACTTTTGTGTCCTCATTGATGTCCAGGACAACAAAATCCACAGGATAATTTAATTTGCCAACCTTAACCAGAAGGTCTTCCACTATGCCCCTAGGATGCACTACGGATCGGTCAGCTAATTGGAGGGTCATCCTAGTAGCACGGGGTTCACCTAGGCCTAGTTTCTTGAACAATTTGTACGGCATAACATTGATACTAGCACCTAAATCCGCCAAGGACCTCTCTACATGCAATTTGTCAATAGAGCACGGGATAGTAAAACTACCTGGGTCCTTCTTCTTCTGCGGAAGCTTGTTCTGCAGAATAGCCGAGCACTCTTCGCTGAGCTCCACAGTGGCCAGCTCACTCAGCTTCTGCTTCTTCGAAATAAGCTCCTTCAGAAACTTCGCATACTTAGGCATTTGTGATAGTGCCTCCAGGAAGGGCACTTGGACATTCAGCTTCTTAAGCATGGCCATGAAGTTTTCGAACTCTGCCTCCAGCCTGTCTCTGTGCAACCGAGTAGGGAAGGGAAATTTCGGGGTATACTCCTTCACTACCGGTTGCGGATTAGGTGCAGGCACCTCAACCTCCTTCTCTGCCTCATCTTCAACCGCTGGAGATGCTAAGACAGGGGTCTCTCTCTAGTTCCCGAGCAGGTGGATCAACAGTCACCTTGCCACTCATTTTCATGATGGCATTGCAGTGCTCATTCGGGGTCGGCGGATGAGGGATGGTCTGCCCGGGTAGAGTACCAGGAGCCCTTTAAGCCACTGCCTGAGCCACGCTCCCCAGCTAGGTGTGGATATCCTGCAAGACAGCCTGTGTGTTCCTCTGACCAGCTTCAAGAGCCAAGAATTTACCCGAGGCCTTCTCCATGAACTGCTCAATAGTGTTGAATTTCTGAGCACTAGAACTGGCGAGAGAACCCACCAAGTCCCGCAGTTCAGCCAACTGATCATTCTGCACTGGGGCAGCAGGGGCTGCACCTGGCTGCTGGAAAGGTCGCGGCTGTGATTGAGCAGCATGCCTCGGCATGGGCTGGTAGAGAGACTGTTGCTGCTGCTGGAATTGCCCCTGTATGGGCTGATATGGTGGCCTCTGGAAACCCGGTGGTCCCTGGGGGACTGGTGGTCTGGAATTTGCCCCACCCCAGGAGAAGTTAGGATGCTGGCGCCACCCCTCATTGTAAGTGTTACTGTAGGGGTCATTGCGCCTGACGTTGTTGATGAAGTTCACCTGCTCCTGGGGTGTGGTTGATTCCTTCATCGCCTGACAGTCCTCCACGGGGTGATGAGAGCTCTCACACCACTGGCAGTGCATCGCCTACGGCTGTCCTGTACCTGCAATCAAACCAGAACGATCGATAGCTGAAACCAGCTTCGATACCACCTGCACCAAATCAGATGACTGGGTGCCTACAGCATGCACACCCCATCCTGGCGCTCGTCTCGATCTTCTGGCGGTGCCCCAATCGTACCCGTTCTCCGCCATCTCATCAAAGAGTAGATTCAGCTGTGGCGGGGTTTTGGTCAGCATGTTCCCGCCACAAACTGAGTCAATCAGCTGCTTGTCCTCCGGGAAGCGGGCGTGATAGAAGGTGCCCACCTTGAAGGCATCATTGAAGCCATGATTTGGAAACCTCAGAAAGAGACGGTTGTACCTCTCCCATGCATCCCTGATGGTCTCATCCTCGTCCTGAGCAAAATGGGTAATTTGCTTCTGCAGGTCAGCTGTCTTGGATGGAGGATGGTAGCGGGTGAGGAACTTGTCCGCCAGGTTGGCGAACGTGGTGATAGAGCCCGGAGGTCGAGTGTCTAGCCACTCCTTGGCCTGCCCCTCCAGTGTGAATGGGAAGTACCTCAGCTGGATGGCGTCTGCTGGTACCTCATTGATCTTGATTCCATCGATGAGCTCGTGGAATCGCCTGAGATGTGATCGGGGGCACTCCTCCTCCTTACCATGGAACACCACTGACCCACGCAGCATGGTGATTACTGAGGTGCTCACCTCAAAATTGTTGGCTGGGACATGAGGGTGTTGAATGGGTGACCTCATATCCGCAGCTCTAGCGGTCCAGTAGGATCGCATGGTCTGCTCCTCTGGATTGATCACATCATGGTTCTGTGGATCAGCCATCTCTTCTTCTTCTTCTTTGATCTGCAGCTCTGACAGCGCCTCCTCCGCAGCCAGTCGCGCCTTTAGAGCCCGCTTGAAGTTCCTGCAGGTTCGTTCAAGTTCCTGGTCTAATGGCAGTAGATCTCCCGACTGGCTACGGGTCATGCACTACCTGCACACAATCAGCAGAAGCAACCCGTGAAGGCACACAGGTGGAAGAGAAAAATGCAATAAAGAAAAAGCTAGAGTAACAAATTCTCACGTTTCCCCAATAACCTAGAGGGTTCCCCGGCAACGGCGCCAAAAACTTGACACGCCAAAACACAACACCAAACTGCGACCAAGTGTAATCGCAGTCCGGGAATGCAGTAACAGGCAAGTTATATTATCAACCCGGGGTCTAGATCTACTGCTTACTTCGTGATGATTTATTATCTAGCAAACTAATTCGAGTGATTGTTGTTTAAAGCAAAAGGAGGAAATGGTTCGGTTTTCAAAAGCAGGAAAGAGTCACTCGGGAATGAGTCCCCCTAGCCCCTTAGTTAGGTTCAATTGTAATTCCCCTGGGTTGATTCACTGTTGATTAGACTGCGGAAGATCCGACAATAGCTTGGAATCTCTTAAGCTGACTAAGCCCTCTCAGTCTAACTACCCGGCAGACGACTAATCTTCACCGGGATAGAAAGCTGAAGCAATAAGCACAGAACTCCACTACTGGAATTGAATTCCAGTACAAAGCAATAAACTGGCTAACTCTCGTATAGCCAATCTCCTACTATCGAATGAAGAGGCTCTAACAACCTAATCAGATTCTATCTATCTCAGGTTGCAGCAGAAATCGAGAAAAGCTGATCAGACTTCAAACAATTCAATAAAGATGCATCATTCGATTAAAATCAAACAGTATAATCATCCCAAGTCATTACAATCAAATCCCTAACACCAGGAACTAGGGTTCTTCATACCCAAGTGAGAGAAGGGTTCTACTCCATAGAGAGAGAGAAGAAAGCAGTAATCGGATTAGTCATACTCATAATGATGAGGACAATCTGCTCCGGGATGATGATTTCCACTCCTATGACGATCTCCAAGCTCGATTTGACGAAACCCAGCTCCAAGATAGCTTCTAGGATGTGTTCTTCGTACTTTCTCTCTCTAGGGCTCTGTTTTTTCTCTCAAAATCCGATTCCATCACTTTTGGCTCAAAATTGGCTGAAAAACCAGAATTTCCCGACTCACACGGGCAGGCCACACGGCCTTGTGGCTCACCCATTTGGCCGTGTGAGTCAAAACGCAGCGTATCACTTAGGTCGATCTTCAGCCATCTCACACGGCCAGGGTTGCACGGCCGTGTGAATTTCCTGGGATGCCCGTGTTTGGCCTCGGCAAAAATCACACAGCCAGGGTTGCAAGTTGCACGGCCGTGTGATACCCAGGACTGCCCGTGCGGCTTCCTCAGAACCTCGCCATGCATCCGATCTTCGTCCAATCGACTCCAAACTCGCTCCCAAGCCTCCATTCACGTACTAGGACCTGAAAAATCACAAACAAGCACAACCTAGCGTGAAATCGGCCTAAAACACGAGAATCAACACCTCAAACGGTGTAAGAACAGGGGTAAAAACATGTGTAAATAACGGTCTATCATTGGCCCAGCCTCTTTGCCCTTCTGTGCTGGTATATTTGGAAATACAGGACTGAATTTGTTTTTAAAGGAACGAAGCTAGCCGGATCTTCCTTCATCAACTATGTTTTGGTTAAAGCTCGGAGCTGGCTACAGATGTGGGACAATGCTATGCAGCACTTGGACATCAGCAATAAACCCCAAAGAGAAGACATTTTAGTGAGCTGGGTTGCGCCTCAAAGAGGTCGGAGAAAGATGAATACGGATGGGGCAGCGCAAGGAAGCTCGGGAATGGCCACAGCGGGCGGAGTTCTACGCGACAGCGATGGTGATTGGGTTGGGGGTTTTTGTTGCAAAATTGGTACAGGTTCAGCAATCTTGGTCGAGTTGTGGGGGATCCATCAGGGTCTGATTTTGGCTTGGAGTCAAGGCACCCAATTTCTCATTCTTGAGACTGATTCCAAGCTAGCAATTGAGCTAATAAAAAAGCGAGAAGATCCGGTCCATCCTCATTCGACCATTTTGTCTGCTATCAGAAGATTAATGGCCCATAGTTGGGTAGTGCAATTAGTACATACGTACAGAGAAGGGAATAGAGCCGCAGACTGGCTCTCGAAGCACAGTCTCGTCTATCCCTTCGGTACGCATGAACTAATGAATCCCCCAAAGGCTCTTGCAAAGATTCTTCAGGAGGATATGCTAGGAGTTAGTTTTCCCAGGATGATGGTGAGAAGTTAAGGTGCCCAGTAACCTTTTGGGACGGTTTGGTTCCTTTCAAGTGATTCCTGCAGGATTTCATTTCTCCTGGCGAGGTGTGCTTGGTGTTAGTGTTCTGTTTGGCCTGTCATGCTTGTTTGTGACAGAGTTTGGCTGACCTCAGTTGTAATCCTGGTTTCTTCTTGGCCTCATGCCTCCCCTTTACCAAAAAAAAAAAAGCTCTCTATTAAGGTGGAGAATCCTAGGAGCATCTCTATGCTACTAGTCTTCCATACACGCCACATGTGCAGCCTCCATGTTGTCACCTTGTTGGAGCCATGTCATCTGCCACATGTGACATCCTCCCCCACCTATGCTCGCGACGCCCTCGTCGCGTCCTCTTGATGGAAAGTCTCGATCAAGTCCTTGTTCTTCCAAAGCGTGAGCTCCTTCTCCCAAGTTGCTTCACTCTCCGGAAGGTTGCGCCACTTGAATAAGTATTCCATTAAGCTTTGATGTACGCAACGACGAGGAATGACACGACGCGCCATGATTTTTTCGACTTCATGGTCGTGTGTCTTGGTGATGAGTTTTGGTGCGAGTTGCGACTCTCTTCACTGCTCGTCCTCCTTGTCTTCGTTGAAATCCTTGAGTTTGCTCACATGAAAGACCGGATAGATCTCTAAGTGCGATGGCACTTCCACCTTGTACGCCACCTTGCCAATCCTTTTCACGATGGGGAATGGCCCTTCATAGCGGCGAAGCAGTCCCTTGTGCACATTCTTGAGATGCTTGAAGCGATGAGGGTAGAAATTCACCATGACCATGTCTCCCTTTTCAAACTCCAAGTGTCGCCTCTTCTTGTCCGCCCATTTCTTCATCTTCTTACTAGCGCGGGCTAAGTAAGACTTGGCCATCTCCATCTTCTCATGCCAGCCTTTAGCGAACGTGTAGGCTGCCAGACTGTTGCCTCTATATCTCGTTGCCACCATCATAGGTGTCAAAGGTTGTTGTCCCGTCGCCAACTCAAATGGACTCGTGTTGGTCGACTCGCTGTGGTGCAAGTTTTAGGAGAACTGTGCCATATCCATCAACTTCACCCAATCTCGTTGGTTTGCACTCACGTAGTGCCGCAAGTATACCTCCAACAAGGCATTCACCCGCTCCGTCTGTCCGTCGCTTTGAGGATGAAATTTATCGAGAAGTTCAAGTCTGAGCCCATGATCTTGAACAACTCCCGCCAAAATCGGCCCGTGAAGCGCCCAGCTCTGTCGCTAGGAATGCCCCAATACTTGACCACGTTCTTGAAGAATAGACACGCTGCATCCTCTGCCGTCATATCTTTTAGCCCAGGAATGAACACTCCATACTTCGAGAACCTGTCCACCACAACCATGATGCAACCGCATCCGTCGACTTTGGGAAGTCCGATGATGAAGTCCATGCTTACACTCTCCCATGGTCGTTGAGTCATGGGCAAGGGCTCTAGCAAGCTTTTCGGGCTTCTCTGCTCCATCTTGTCTTGTGTGCCAGAAGTATACTTCTTCAATGAGCGCTTGCGTTCTCTCGATGCCGGATGGCCCGCCCACTTGGAATCATGGCACTCCTTCATGATCTCCTTCCTCAAGTTGGCCCATCTTGGCACGAACACAAGCTCCCCCTTGGTCATGATGAGCCCATCCTTCATCCAAAACCGTCGAGTCTTACCTTGCTCGATGTACTCCGCTACGGTTTTGGCGAAGGGGTCATGGCCAAGGCCTTAGACGATCCGCTCCTTCAAAGGAAACATGGGCTGGTTGATGCTTGCGGCTGCACTCTTGCGGCTAAGAGAATCTGCAACGGAGTTCGCCTTGCCTAGATTGTACTCCATGATGAAATCGAACTCGGCCAAAAAGTATTGCCATCTCGCTTGCTTAGGGGTGAGCTTCTTCTGCGTCAGAAAGTAGCTCGTTGCAACGTTGTCCGTCTTCACTACGAACTTCGACCCCAACAAGTAGTGCCTCCACGTGCGCAAGCAATGCACCACGACCGTCATATCCTTCTCTTGGATGGTGTATCGGCTCTCCGTCTCGCTGAGCTTCTGACTCTCGAAGGCAATGGGATGCCCATCTTGCATCAACACACCACCAATCGCGAAGTCGGATGCATCGGTCTGCACTTCGTAGGCCAACGTCGCATTGGGGAGCACGAGCACGGGCTCCTTCATCACCGCTGCCTTCAAGGCCTCGAATGCTTCTTGCCACCGATCCGACCACTCCCACGCCTTGTTCTTCTTCAAGAGATCCGTCAAGGGTGCTGCAATGTTGGAGTAGCCCTTGATAAACCTCCGATAGTAGTTGGCAAGGCCGAGGAATGACATCAATTCTGGCACCTTCGTCGGCGGCTCCCATTCTTGGATTGCCTCCACCTTCGCCCCATCCATCTTCCACTTGCCTCCACCAATGATGTACCCCAAGAATGGAACCTCTGTGGCGGGAAATATGCACTTCTCCCTCTTGACATACAACTCGTTGTCACGAAGGACTTGGAAGACTTGGCGTAGATGCTCGGCATGCTCATCGAGTGTTTTGCTATACACTACGATGTCATCCAAGTAGACCACAACAAAACGGTCCAAGAATGGCTCGAACACTTGATTCATCAAAGTGAAAATCGTGGTTGGTGCGTTGGTAAGACTGAATGGCATCACAAGAAACTCATAAGAGCAATACCTCTTCACACAAGTCGTCTTTGGCTCGTCGCCCTCAGCTATCCGCACTTGATAGTAGCTCGAGCAAAGATCAAGCTTGGTGAACCACATCGCATCTCCAAGATGGTCGAACAAGTCGGCAATGTTGGGAATCGGCCACTTGTTCTTCACCGTCAACTTGTTGATGGCTCTATAGTCGATGCACATCCGCAACGACCCTTCCTTCTTCTTTTGGAACAACACTGGTGATGCAAAAGGTGACTTCGATGGCCGCATATAGCCTGCGTCCACCAAGTCCTTGAGCTGCCTCCGCAACTCTTCTAACTCCGGTGGCGCCATGCGGTATGGTGCTTGCGAAGGGGGCTTCGCTCCTGGCTCCAACTCGATATTTTGATCCACCTCTCTTCTTGGTGGCATATTCTTGGGCAACTCCGATGGAATCACGTCATCGAACTCTTCGAGGACGCCTTCGATGATGGGAGTTGTGATTCCCGTTGAGCCTCCTTCTTCCTTCATTTTCAAGGACACAAGAAAGGTTGGTTCATTCTTCTTGAACCCCTTCAATACCTGCATAGCGGATAGAGCACTATGGGGGCCATCTTCTCTCAAGAGATGGACCGCATGGAACTCCCCTTCCTTCTCCAAGCACATCGTGTTGGAGTTGGGCTTCAAGAGCACTCCCTCCTTGTTGAGGAAGTTGATGCCGAGGATGACTGGGTGATCGTCCATGGCGACGACGGAAAAGTCGATGAGGCCTTCCAACTCGCCAAGCTTCACTGGCACGTTGTGAAAGACTCCATGGATCGGGATGGACTTCGAGTTGATCGTCTTTAGCCTCCCTTGCCCCTTCTCGTAGGCAATACCCAGCTGTTTTGCCTCCTCGATGCGAAGGAAATTGTCAGTGGCACCGGTATCCACCAAATCTTTTGACTCACCTTGCATGAATTGCGCCAGAAAGTAGCACCTCCCACACTTGCTCTCCTTGACGTCGGTCTTCACCGCGCCAAGCTTGTAGATTGAGCCAATCTTGGCCTCCGCCGCCTTAGGCTCTTCATCTTGAGCTTCCATGGCCGCCAACCTCGCCTTCCTTGAGCAGTCTCGCACTCGATGTGGTCCATCGCAAAGGAAGCAAGACACGGGCTTTGGTTCGTACTTACCCCCTATGTTTGAACCACCTTGGTGCTGTTGCGTGTGAGTCCCCTCCTTGAAAGGCTTCTGTTGTTCTCTACCCTTTTTAGGCTTTGAACCATTCTCTTTGCTACTGCTCTCTTGCCTTTTGTACTCAACAAAAGACTCCGTCGTGACCATGGCAGAAGCAAGGTCTTGCACTCCTCGATGTTGCATCTCCATCTTGGCCGATGGTTGCAGCCCATCACGAAAGTCGTGCATGGCCTCCTTGTCCGTGATGTCGGACATCTCTAGAAGTAGCTCCGAGAATTCTTTCACATATTCTCGAACTCCACCCCTCTGGGTGAGTCTTCTCAACTTTGAACGGGCTTCAAACTCCACGTTCTCCGGGTAGAACTGCTTCTTAATTTCTCTCTTGAAATCTTCCCAGGTTACCATCACACACGTACCTCTTTCGACGTCCGCTTCACGTCGCCTCCACCACACCATTGCAACATCGACCAAGTATAGTGGAGCGGTACAAAGTTTTAACCCATCCTCTTAGATGCCGGATGCCTTGAAGTACTGCTCAAGACTCCAAAGGAAGTTCTCTAACTCCCTCGCGTTCCTTGAACCTCCGAATTTCTTCGGTCTTGGAACATCAGCACGTGGGGACGGATTGCACCAGGGTTGTTCCGCTAGCCATGGCTCTCTTCACGAGAGTGACCTCACTCTTGAGGTCTACAATCTCCTCCTTCACGCCGACCAGCTCAGCCTGGACATGCTCTTTCACAACTTCAATGGTGTTGTTCATGGATTCAGAGATGGTGTTGGTGATGAGAGCCACAAGCTCTTCTCGTAGCCCATCATGGTTGATCTCCAAGCTTGTCAACCGACCAGCCATTCCTTGAACATCGATTTGGACTTGTGTGAAGTTAGCTCCCAAATCCTCGATGGCGGTGACATCTTCGGAAAGCTTCACCTCCATCCTCGAGACTCGCCTCTCTAGAGACTTGAGAGGATCACGAGTGCTTGACGTACCTTTTGCTCTCTAGCCCGGGGTGGGCTCTCTTCCACACTGCTTCTCAGCATCGTCATGGACTTCTAATCCTGACATTTTAGGTGAGGCTCTTCCTTTTCGTCTGGATATTGCTTCTACTTTGCTAGCACAAAGCCGAACGGGGCTCTGATACCACTTGTCACGACCTTACTATCGATCGTGTGACCCTAGCTCTCAATTCGGTTAGAGCGCTAGGCAGCCTTCTCTCAAACTCACAAGCAAGCAAAGAACAAGGAAGCAAAGACAAAGGAAATGGGAGAACTCTCTAGTGTGTATTACTCTAAAAAATGAGGGAATGAGTTACAAGTGAGGGAGATGGCTCTTTATATAGGTCTCTCCTCATACAAGGCATCAATGCCCCTCATAATGTCCCTCTACATCAATACACCCATTAAGTCCCCTCATTATGCACTCTATAAATGTCACCCATTATGTGACTCATAAGTGCACCATTAAGCTCTCTATTAAGGTGGAGAATCCTAGGAGCATCTCTATGCTACTAGTCTTCCATACACGCCACATGTGTAGCCGCCATGTTGTCACCTTGTTGGCGTCATGTCATCTGCCACTTGTGACAGCTCCCATGGGGCTCTTCTGAACTCGCCGATCCATGCCCAGACCCATTCGCAATCTTTGTCGATGCCTTACCTTCAAGGGCTTCAACAGCACACCAAACACGGCCCATCCATCGTACAATAGAACCAGTCCGCATAGTAGGGGCAGAACGGCTCTTCAACTCAAAATTGTGGCCATCAATTTCCATATAAGAATTGGAAACATACCCATTAGAAGCCGTCTTCTCAGAATCATCCTCCACTTGTACCGAGATATCCACCTGGACCTTCATTTAGTCCACCAGGGTATGTTGCCTTCGTAAATTGGAGCTTCTGCTTTATGTTATATAAAAGTATTAATCAGCTTTTTAATACCCTAACTTTTAGAGCTGTTTGGTCCTACTTCAACTTTTGAAGCAACAAAGTACTTATAAAAATCGGGCCAAACATAGGCATAGTATAAAAGGAAGGATAATTAGCATAAACGGTCACAAACTATGCACTTAGTGCAAAACCGTCACTTAAGTTTAATTTTGCACGTTTCAATAAAACATGTTTGTGCGAATAACAAAGAAGACATTTCATCCATCTCCATCTGAAAATTCGATAATTCAGTCCAACCAACACACCATAATAAAAATAAAAATAAAAACAATGAACAGAAACATTAATAAAGAATGAGCCTGCGATTCTGTTGCGTATAATTTGTTTGGATCAATGATTTTTTGTAAATTTTTACGTCAATTTTGCTTATATGTACTTTTTTATTTATAATGGTGAATTAAATTTTTATTAATTAAAATAGAAGTACAAAAGAAGAAGAAAAAAAGCAAATGTAGTGTTGCACAAAGAGGCAAATATCCTCAAAAAGGACCTAGAACAAGCGGGGAAAAACATAAAGAAGAAAGAGGACAAGCAGATCAAGCCCTTAAAGTTTCTGCTGGGTAGAAGAGAGACTTAGGGTATAGGAAAATCAGGTCATTCAAATCGTTCACATCCATAACTTCCTCCGAGAATCTTCACCCTAATGATATCCTTTCATGTGTTCTGTATTGCCTTTTGCCCTTTAAAGTTGTCCAGCTCCATTACTTTCTTCGGCTGCTCCACACAGGCATCTCTTTACACATGCCAACCAATCTACCGCAACCTGTCTTTCCACTTTGTTCGACAAAAGGAGCCATTTTGCTCTCATATTGCTAATCTTGTATGCCACTGCTTTTTCCAGTAGTGATGCACCTTCAAATCTTCTTTTGTTTCGTTCCCTCCAAATACACAAATAAGTTGCATGAAGTATTGATTTTGTACACCATTCTTTAGGATTACCTGGTTTCCTTCTCGGCCATGTTTGTATTGTCTCTGTGATGTCAGTCGGGATTGTCCCAAACTCCCAATACACACAAACGGTCGAAGCAAATTCCAGATTTTTTCCGCATAGGTGCAGGTGATGAAGATGTGTGTAGCATCTTCCTCGCTAGCAGCACACACGACGCACTTGCTCGGGAGGATCCATCCCCTCTTTTTCAAGGAATCATGTGTGAGTATTTTCTTCTGGTGGATGATCCAAAGGAAAGTACATATTTTCGTCGGTGTGTATCCCTGCCAAATCATCTTGAATGGAAAGTCTTCGCAATCAGGATACTTTTCTATCCCTAGGCATCTATACATTGATCGGACCGTCAAGTTGTTTGTTGTTGATGAAATCCATGTAACGGAATCTGTACCTGTAGAAAAGAGATCAGGGGTAAAATTATTCAGAAACTCAAACAACCTCTCCCTTTCCCTCTCAGCCATGCCTCTCAAGTTGAACTTGAGAGGTAAAACTTAGCTTAAACTCTCATTGTTCCTTTCAATGCACTCTAAGATCCTCGCATGTGGGAATTCAGCAGCAACTACAACTCTCGGATAAGTCTCTATCAGTGTCTTGTGATCGAACTAGTAGTCATGCCAGAAGGAAGTTTCATCCCCTTTGCCCAATCTGATTTTGGCAAACTTCCAGAATTCATTCCTCATCTTTAGAATCTGTTTCCAGGGACTGCACCCTATCACACCCTGGATTTCTCTGATGTTCCACATTGTTGCCTCGCAAGTAAATTTTGTTCTTATGAGTTTCCTCCACCACGAGCCTTCTTCTTTCGCATACTGCCAATGCCATTTACTTATAAGTGCTTTGTTCTGCAAATTGAGGTCATGTATACCCAATCCTCCCCACTTCTTTGGCGCTTTGCATTGATCCCATGCTACCAGATGCATTTTTTGTGCCCCGCAGTGCCCTTCCCATATGAAAGATCTCTGTATTCTTTCGATCTTTGAGATCACAATTTTAGGTGCTATAAATAGCGAGCACCTATACATTGGCATGCTGGCAAGGCAGGCGTTGCTCAACACAATTCTCCCTCCTAAACACAAGAGCCTACCTTTGCAGCCATCTAACTTCATTTGCAATTTGGTGATGATCGGATTCCAGATTTCTTGTGTTGTCGTGCAAGCTCCAAGAGGGAGGCCAAGAAATACTATCGGTAGGTACTCCCAGCCGCAGCCGAAAATTTCAGCAAGTCTTCCCGGGTCTTCAACTTCACTTACCGAGAAGAGCTTGCTCTTTTCCACATTGATTCTAAGTCGCGTTACACTTTAAAAGCAAACTAGTATGGCCAAAACGTTTGAAACTGCCTCTTCTAATGCCTCACGGAAAATAATTGAGTCATCAGCATATAGTAAATGTGTTATCTCTCCCCTTCTTCTCCATTCATCCATGTAGAAGCCCTTGTTGTATCCCGCTGCATTAGCTTCTTGAATCATGCACAATAGAACGTCCATAGTAAGATTGAATAAAAACGGCAACATAGGATCGCCTTGCTTCAGACCCTTTTTTGTTTTGAAGAACCGTGTCGCTTCACCTTTTACTAGAACAGACAACATGTTCCCTGATACCAACCCATTTATCCATCTTGGAAAATTAGTGTTGAAACCCGTAGACTTTACCATTCGGGAGAGGCAATCCAAGCTTACCGTGTCAAATTCCTTTTAAATGTCGAGTTTCAATACCACCCCCATTCTGCCACTACTTCTTCTACTGTCTATCAGCTCGTTTGCAATCAGACTTGCTTTATGTGCTTGTCTATTCTTGACCCTAGCAAATTGGTATCTTGATATGATTATGTCAATGTATGGTTTCAGTCGAGCCACTAATGCTTTTGAGATCACCTTATTGAAACTTCCAATTAGACTAATCGGCCTGAAGTCTCCTACCTCTTCAGCTGCTTCTTTCTTTGGAACTAAGCATAGGAAAGCATGAGTTACAGAATTAGGTAGCCAACCTGTGAGATGAAATTCATCAATTGCCTTCATGAGATCTTTCTTGATTATATTCCAGCCTTTTTTGTTAAATTCCATTGTATATCCATCTGGCCCTGGTGCTTTGTCTCCATCATAAGATGAAATCGCCTTCCATATTTCTTCTTCGGTGAAAGGCTTACTCAGTTCATTATTTTCTTCTAACCCGATTATCCCTGCCCTGTACCCTGTAGGAAAAGGTCGGTCACCTCCCTCCTCTTTACACCTCTCCTTGAAGTAGTTTGTAATAGCAGCTTTCATCTCCTCCTTCCCTTCCACTAGCCTCCCATTAATCTTTATGTTGTAAATTTTGTTTCTGCGCTGATTATGTCTTGCCATCTAATGGAAGTAAGAAGTATTTTGTCTCCTACCTTGAGCCATAGTTCTCATGATTTCTGTCTTCACGCGATCTCCTCCATCAATAAGAGTTTGTCTATCTCACATTTTAGAAGTCTTCGCTCCAGTTGCTGTGTTTCTGAAACTGTCCCCTTTCTTCAGTATTGTCAAACTCTTTTATCCTTTGTAGATGACCTATAATCTTGACCTCTTTCATGAATAATGAAGACCTAGATGTCGATCTTCCTGGTCTTTATACTATAGTAGATTTTACGTATTCGGTTGTTATTGAGTTCGCTATGGACATTCTTTTAAGGTCAAAATAATATATTAGCCACAACTATTAAGTTCCGGGGAATTATAGCCACAAGCCCACAACTATCAAAATACAAATGACTAGCCAAACGTTGACTCTCCGTTAGCAATTCCGTTACTAATGCTGACTAAACTTTACGATGTTGAATTAGTTCCGACGTGGCAGTCACCATATCATATTTGAATTTTAATTTTAAAAAATAATTATTAAATAAAAAAATTAAAAAAAATTAAAAAACTCTTCTTCTTCCTCCGCTCGCTCTCCCTCCCCTGCGCTTCCTCCTTCCGACGAGCTCTAAAGAGCTTCTTCCACCTACAAACCTAGACTTTCATTCCTCCTTTCCACCCAAAATCCCACCTCTCATCTTCACCCCATCCTCCTCTTCTTCCTCTTTTACCCTACGCCACCTTCAACTCTGCTCCACCACTATCCAACGCCAACACTCCCCACCATCGAAGATCTTCAGATCTCCTTCCGATCCAGATGCCCCCATCTCGTCTCTCTCTACATCAAGCCTCCCACTTATCTTCCTCAATCGTTCCCGAGTTCTAGCGACATCACCATCAAAACCGCTGAGTCGAACTCAAATGACCTAGCTTCAAAATTGTCGCGAAATTGACGATCCATCTTCTTCCCTGGAGATAACAAAATCTGACGCCGCCCTCGAATGGGAACCCGGCTTCCCCAGCTGCGACATCTGCTCCCGACCTCAAACGGGTCGGAAAACCCGGGAGCAGGGGCAGCCAGGCCGTAGGCCAGATTGGGGTTTGTGGCTAGGCCATTCTCTGGAGAGCCGCCTCCTGATTTACATAGCCGCCGCCATAGGACATATTGGGATCCCTCTGTTTGCGCCACTTCTTCCTCCTTCCCTTCGTCTCTGTCTCCAATCGCAGTTGGGGTTTTCAATTGATGGATTTGGGGTTGGAGGAGGAGGGAAGAAGCGGGATTGAGGCGGAGGGATTCAATTAGGAGGAGGAGGGAAGAAGCGGCGGCTAGGCGGAGGAGGAGGGAAGAAGGTCGAGAGGTGATGTTGCTGGGGAAGAAGAAGGGGAAAGTAGGGTTTTGACCCTTCATTTTTTTTATGATTGAAAATTAAAAATAAAAATTAATCTGATGTGGCTGTTGACGTGACCTTTTCTGTTACAAAGTTAATGACGGCAACAGATTGTTAGCCATTCATATACGCGCAACAATAGTTATGGCTAATAATTTGTATTTTCATAGTTGTAGCTATAATTCTATGTAACTTAAATAATTGTGATTAATATATTATTTTTACCCTTTTTTTAATTAATAAAGGTTAAACCAATTTACGAAGGCAAGATTCAGGCAGTCAGGCTCAGGCACCCATCATGTTAGTAAAGTAGATATTGTTTAGCTGATTGATATACGAATTAAGTTTTTTTTTTTTTTACCTTTTCGTTTAGTGGTTGCTTCCCCTGTATCTACATATTCTATTCATGGATTTTTCAATCCAATTTTTTTGAAAGTCAACAGGAGATTTAAGAATAACCTAATGGGTAGGAGCTTAATGGGGTGGGGGCATATTATTGAGGGACAAGCACAAGAGATTTGGCCGAGCTATTGGTCATAAGAAACCATTGGCACAATATATATGGTGGCGTATTCGGTGTACTTACTTTTTTTTGTGTATTCAATGGATTCGCCTTATAATCGTCATTTCGAGAATGCAATTAATGGCATAACGCTATCAATCGTTGTTTATGATATTATGAACAAGAAACACATGAATTTAAAAAAAAAACTCATTGAGTATTAGCTTTAATTTGAAGGATTTAGGGTTAGGGTTAGAGTTTATATTTTAAGGATACAATTTAGGACTTAGCGTTTTGAGGGTTAGGGTTCAAAATTGAAGATATAGGGAATAGGGCAATGCATTGGTTAGTTGTGACTTGTGCGAGTAGTATTAGTCGGTCGCTCAATGATGGAGCCACGTTGATGACAGGAGGACTATAGCCCCCTCAACTCTCAAAATCATGTAAAATTATATGTAAGTTTTGCAATAAATTTGGGAAATATAGTTGTTGGTAAGCCTCGGACCTTATCACCAGTTCAAATTCTCTGTGTAGATTTGCAGTTCCCCTCCTCTTTCAGTTTCCTCCCTCATCCGCTGACCGCGTCACGTATTATTTCTTTCAATTACTCATGCCAATGAATTAGTCATTGTTATCGACGATAAATGCGGTGATAATAATAATAAAAGAAATATCCATCCTCTGCTTCGATTTTAGTGTAAGATATATTGGTGGTGGTGGGGTTGGTTGAGAAACGTTGATGGGTGCAGTCTGGAGTGGAAGGTGGCGATGATGAGTGGGAGTGGTGGAGTGGATATATGGCACGCCCTCCTTCCTCTCCTCCACGATCTTTTGAAGCCTCCCAAAAAAAACAAGGATCACACATGATGATGGTCTCCACTGCACGCCTTTCTCTTTGTGTCTGCAAAGTGTGCAAAGATCTCTTTCTCCCTATCTATCTAAGTTCCTACAAAAACAACAGACACATTCCTCAAGCAAAGAATATTATTTTGAGGCCAGAAATTTTGGGTAATTGTCACCAGCACAGTCCATCCTCCAACACCCACCCTCCTCACCCCATCATCATCATCTTCTTCTTCTTTTATCCTTTTCTTTGACCCTTTTCTCATCTTCACCTTTTTTTACCTTCTCAAAGAAGATTTACTTCAAGTTATCATTAGGTGGGATTTAGACAATGTCAATAAGCACGTACACATAGATTAAGGTAAGGCAATTCTCTTGTATTGATACGTTTGCTTATGTGATCTTTGTTGTCTTCCAAGAGATTGTAGTAGCAATGATAATGCGTTTATTTAACTCTTAACTCTTCTAGAGGATGGCTTCTCGGTATCTTGGGTTGGAACATTGAGTCTGACATTACTTATGAGAGTTTCAACTTTTATTATTTTTTGGATCAGAAGTACTGCTTGAGGGTTGCTAGCTTATTAAAATTCAAATGGGGATTTCTCCTTATTGGATGGTTTAGGGAAGACTTGCCATTTATCAATCGAGTTAGAGAAGACAGATATCAACTCAATGAACTCGAGGAGTTCAGGCTTCATGTCTGTGAAAGTACAATTCTATACAAACAACGTACTAATTAACCATATTCACGATTCAAGACCTTCGTCAGTGTTTTCTAAGATTCATATCTTTGCTCTTTTCTTTGTAACATCATGGTCGTAAGTTTCAACTCTATCCATCACTTTCTCTACTTCAAACAAGCATACGTTGACCAGAGAATTAGAGATATGCTATGAATTTTTTTTTTTTTTTGTAGATCCATCTAACTAACTAAAACCAGTTTTCTAATCTAGATCATCTAAATAACTAAAACCCAATCCACTATCCAGTCTAGGGCTGGAGGTTCGGTTATCGGTTAATCGATAGGTTAGACCGATAACCGGCGGTTACCGGTTAACCGACTAACCGAAAAAGATGTACGCGGGCGGTGCTCGGTAGGGATATTGGAGGTGGCGGTTAACCGGCTAACTGACACGGCCAACCCCCCTTCAAAAAACGACGCCGCCCCCTCCCACTCTTCAGCGTTTCACCAAAACGACGGCTGCCTAACCCTAATTCGGCTTCGACTTCGTCTTCCTTCCCCAATTTTCCGAAGCGACTTCGTCCTTCCTTCCCTTCTCTGCATCGACGACGCCCACTCGCCGCCCAGCCACACAGTCCCCCGACGGCCGCTGTTGTTCCTCCGCCACCAGCACCAGTCCCCCGCCGCAAACCCTCCGCCGACTCCATCTCGTCCCTCGACCTCCAATCCATCTCATTCTCTCTTCTTCCCAGGCAACAGCAGTAAGTCAGTGACTTCAGACGACGCCGCGACCTGAGCGACGATGTCATCTCCCTCGCCGACCCGCGCCCCTGCTCGGCTACTCCGCCATCTCCTCCCCGACCAGCTTCCCGACTCTGCCGCCAGCGACAGTCCCCCGCCACATTTCCTCCGTCGAGCAGTCACCAGTCACCAGCCACCGTCCACTCCAATCCACGAACCGTCTGGGCTGTGCGGTTTCCTCTGTTAACCGACCAACTAACCGGTAACCGACCGGTCAGTTGTCGGATAACCAAGGAAGGTGGTCGGTCGGTTGGCGGTATAGTTTCCTTGCGTCGCGGTTAACCGGTAACCGACCGTTCGATTACCGGTTATAACCGAAATAACCAAACCTCCAGCCCTAATCCAGCCTGTAACGTTCAGTTCCCTAACTTATTAAAACCAATTTTGCGACCATCACTATTGAAAAAGTAACTTCTTCCATGGTTCGCTTGGAAAAATCTTTTTTGGAGAAATTTTACAATGCTATATAGTATTAGTGCTATAGGGTTTTGCCTTTATGGTACAACTTAAAATTGTACATTTACGTTATGGTACAACTTCAGATTGTACCTATACTTTTTGTACAAATTTTTTTATGGTACAACTTGAACTTGTACTTTTATGTGATGGTACAACTTCAAGTTGTAAAGTTGTACCATAACATAATGATACAAATTGCTTTATGGTACAACCTAAACTTATACATTTAATGTTATGGTACAACTTTAAATTGTACATTAAAGCACCAATACTATATAGCATAGTAGAAGTACTCTTTTTTTTTTTCTAAAAATATTCATGACGAACTAGTTCAAATACGTAAGGTTTTTAATTAATGAATTGTAAAAAACAACTAATTTTTTGTGTAAACCAAGTCATTGAAGTACAAAATAGAATAACACATCGCCATTCTACTCTCTATACTAAACCAGGAAGAAAAAAAAACGATAATTCCCAATAAGTTAGCTTGATGTCATAATAACTTGGAACTTGGAAGACATCTAATAATTCTTGGAATCGATCAGACCTTATGCGTGGCAAACATGATCAATGCATAATAATCAATGAGCCCATAAATTTACATACAGGTAGTTACTTTGCCCTGATTTTTTTTTATACAAAAATCGTACAAAATTTAAACACGTTATATATATTCACCTATACACCACATTTTATGACGGCGAAGCGAGACCAAACTTGAAGGGCACCTGCAACATTATATTAATCATGCTATATTAAAAACAAATAAAGTTTGATATCCCAAAAATCAAATGTTCTTTTATTTTATCAACTTTAAATACGCACTAGAGTCCACTGCACTTAATATAATAAAATAATGTGTATTTGATTTAACATAGCAAGTGTACTCGTACATATATATAGTGGGGTTAATCTGTGGGGCGATCACTAGTAAATGCATGCACCATTTATACCCATGGTGGTGAAATCCAGCGTGGTTTTATGTTGACATTTCTTGTTTTATTAATTTTATTATTATTATGGTAGGACATTATTAAAAAAAATTATTATGGTAGGAACTAGGATGAATGGAGCAGGCGACCAATGGACATATATAGTGCCCTTACCCCACGCGACCACATAACACGTCAACCTTTCCGAATTCCCCACTGTCCATTTCTCCCTGCTAGTGCTTATATATCGTTAGTAAATCCTTCGTTTAATACGTGTATATATGAATATATTCATTTTATGAATTAAATTGAAAAATTGAAAATAATTTATTTATTTATTTTTGTAAATTATTAGCAGCATAGATTTTATTACTATTGATACATTATTTAATGTACCATTAACTTAAGACAAAATAAAATGTCCTTACATATTTGATACATAATTTACTCGTTTCGTATTTTTTCAACTATGACGAAAATTCATGGGAAAAA
Source organism: Linum tenue (assembly GCA_946122785.1). NCBI lineage: Eukaryota > Viridiplantae > Streptophyta > Magnoliopsida > Malpighiales > Linaceae > Linum > Linum tenue. The sequence continues at coordinate 20,575,818 of CAMGYJ010000003.1, read as the reverse complement.
TTTGCTAGCTAGTAGCAAAGTGTTTATTGCATTCCTTTTTCATTGATCCCCCTTACAAAGTTGGGTTAATTGCATGGTTGGTCACTGAGATTACAAAAAACGTTCATGTTTGGTCACTCGAAATATTTAAATCCATTCGTGGTTACTAAAATTAGTAAAATCGTTCAAGTTAGGTCACTCTCCGTTAGTCTCCGTTAACCAAGACTGTTATGTGCAGAGGTGGCAGACGGAATCGTCTAGTCAGTCTAATTTAACCCAAAAACAATGAAATCCGGCATGCCATGTCACTATAACCTGCCATATCATTTTGTCCATCCCAATCCAACCCTTGAATCAAACTGACCCACCTACCCATGACTGTCCACTCAAACAAAATAAGGGTTTATCCTTTTTTTCCTTTCCAGATCTGAAAACCATCTTCTCTAGTTCTTCATGTTTCTTGCATTCCCTTCGAAAACCATGTCTGAATGGTGCTTGAATTGGTCGCCGCAACAATCGCACCCCCCCCCCAGCTTTTATCTCTCTCGCCTGCTCCTCCTCATCCGTCGCTCCGTTCCTTCTCCTCCCCTTATCTCATCAATTCGAATCCCCGCTGCACCTCCATGGTTCCCCTGCCCAAGCTTCTGTCGCCATGACTTCTGAATTCTCCCTCGCTGCTTCCTCCATGGTTCCCCATCACCGTCTGACTTTGACGATATCGATGATGAGAAAGAGGGATTCCAAGGTCTTTCCATTTCTTGGATTAAGCCGCTTTTGCTACTCTCCACCTCAGTCGCCGATCTAGATCTAGCGAATCCCCTGCTGACCACCAGGCCCAGATTTTCGATAATATTCCAATCCAACAAAGAGGCAGAGGGATTAAGAAGATCCCTTCCAACAAAGAGTAGAAGAAGAGGCAGGTGAGAGGCTTTAGCAGAGGGTTGGATGAAGGAGCCAGGAAGACTGGAAGAGGAAGCTTTAGCAGGGGGTAGAAAGAAAGAGATAATCTCTAGAGATGAAGGAAGGGGGAAGCTTGGAAGGTTTTGGTTCTTCTTTCTGTTTCGGTCTCTAAGGAGAAAGAAAGAGATAATTTAGGCCGTTGTGGTTAGGGAATGGAATTATGAAGAGACGGGGAAGAAAACAGAGAAGATCCAGAAGAAGCTTTATTGCACCAAAGAGGGGCTTTTTTTGCTCTCCATCAGAGAGGGGTTGAGAGAAGAAGACAGAAAGATGGGAATCTGTGTTGGTTTTTATATTTTTTTATTTTATTTTAAATGATTAATAATAATCTGACATGGCGGGTCGGGTTTTATGACGTGGCATGTTAAAATGGGGCGAATCAGCATATTTGTTAGCCACATCAACAAATAATTGACGGTGTTAATGGAGACTAATGAAGAGTGACTAAACTTGGACTGTTTTACTAATTTTAGTGACCACAAATGAATTTAAATATTTCGAGTGACCAACATGAACATTTTTTTTAATCTTAGTGACCAACCATGCAATTAACCCTTTAAAATCAAATCATGATGGCGACTTTTCTACTAGTTACCTCACAGCTTTTTGCCACCATCTTATATTCTTATTCCCTTTCTCCTCCACCTAGATAGCTAGCTTGTATGGTATATATATATATATATATATATTCGCCCAGCCACTACTCTCTCTTCATATGTCCACCATTTTTACCCTCCTTCACTTGTTTGTATCTTGGTGGTTTTGTTTTGCTTGGTTAAGGTTTTGCGGGTTCACAGAATCTTCTCAATAGCGTTGGAAACAAAAACAGTATGGGTGAGATATCTTGCTCCACTGAACCAATCAATGGAGTGCTGAGTCGCTCATCTTCATCCCCACCACCTAGTGGCTACAGGAAGAGCTGTTGGTACGAGGAAGAGATCGAGGAGAACTTGCGCTGGTGCTTCGCTCTCAACAGGTACAAGTATTACAAATCTTCTTGTAACAAACTCCAATCTCGTCTCGTTTGCTCTAATAATCATTTCGTTCATCCAGATTGCTCCTCGTCTGTTATGAATCAATAATCATGAAGTTTGGGTCTTTCTTCTTTTTGGTGCCTGGGTTTTAATTTTAGTGGGTCGGTCATCTTTCCTGGCTTTTGCAACCTTATTAATCCTGATCATACCGGTTAGTGAGAAACCAATGTCAACAAAGGGAGATTAATTAAGAGAACTAATTAATAAATAAAATAATGATCGTGATCGGTCCGAAAAAAGCCCGACAAATCACAAAAGTCCTTTAAAAAAGGAACAGTAAATTGTTTCAAGTCCAAAAGACAACACGAAACACCATTATCTCTTCTGTTCTGTCTCTCCGCCAACTAACTTATTAATAATTTATTTATTTTCATGTCTTTTTTGTGCAGTATTTTGCATACAGGGTCGACCCAGTACCAGGAGATTGCCCTGTTCGACACAAAACCCTTCGGCAAGGTCTGCCTCTTAAGCTCTTTTTGATTACCTTGACGAAATTAATTACCTGCAGATCAGTAATGAAGCCTTATTGTTTTAACTTTCAGGCGCTAGTAATTGATGGGAAGCTTCAGAGCGCAGAGGTGGATGAGTTTGTTTACCATGAATGCCTTGTCCACCCACCCCTCCTTAATCACCCTAAGTAAATAATTACCAGCAAGTGCTCTCTAATCATCATCATTACTGTCGATCTCACGCTTGGTTTTAATTAATCTCCGTCCTAATCCCGTGTGTTTAAGCAGTCCAAAGGCAGTGTTCATTATGGGAGGAGGTGAGGGCTCGACAGCAAGAGAGATCCTTAAACATACAACAGTGGACAAGGTTGTAATGTGCGACATTGACGAGGTACTTAACAATTAACATTAATTAGCAATTGGTATGTACTTATCCTACTTGTGTTAGTACTGATGTGATTTACAACTGGTAGGAAGTGGTAGAGTTCTGCAAGGAGTACTTGGTCGTGAACACTGAAGCTTTTAATGATCCCAGGCTTGATGTCATAATCAATGATGCCAGGTAACTAGTTAGTCAAGTTTTTTAGGGTAATTAGCATGCTGTTGGGCTTTTGTTGATGGGGAGTGGGCTTGTTGATGGGCCCAGGGCCGAGCTAGAGAAGAGAAAAGAAGAGAAGTTTGATGTGATAGTTGGGGATTTGGCCGACCCAATCGAAGGAGGCCCATGCTACAAACTCTACACCAAATACTTCTACGAGTCCACTGTGAAGCCCAGGCTGAGTCAGGGGGGCATTTTCGTCACTCAGGCTGGACCGGCTGGGATTTTCAGCCACGCTGAAGTTTATACCTGCATCTACAACACTCTGAGGCAGGTGTTCAAATGTAAGTAATTAAGCAACTAGATTATCTTAAACAAGGGTTTTAATGAATGAGATTTATAAGTTTTCACTCAAAAGTTAGTACATAATTTTAGTGATTATTGTTACTGTTGTTGTCAGTAAGTGAACGAGTTTTGGCATTTTTGGGTTGGCAGATGTTGTGCCTTATGCTGCTCATATTCCTTCCTATGCTGACACTTGGGGATGGGTCATGGTATTGTTACATTGTCTTCGAGTTTCCTACTTTTTTTTTTTTTTTTGGGTATGTCATTGCATTTCATCATTTCCTCCAATAATCACAGGCTTCAGATAGTCCATTGGAGATAAGTTGTGAAGAGATGGATCTGAGAATCAAGCAGAGAGTGGAAGGGGAGAATAAGTATCTAGATGGAACCACCTTCTCTTCTGTCTCTACTTTGAACAAAGTTGTTCGAAATTCGTAAGTAGTTAAATGAATTGTAAGGAACAAACTACATAGTTTTAAGTTCATTGTTGTTTGAATTTATAATTAATGTGGGTTGTTGTAGGTTGTTCAATGAGACACATGTTTACACGGAAGGAGCAGCAAGATTTATTTACGGTCATGGCAAAAACGAGCTATAAGTTCGACAAGAAGAAGAAGCACAGAAGGAAGAACCCAAAGAGAAGTTGTGAAGATTAAGGGATGAAGAAAAAACAACCAAGTGAAATATATTATATGTGATGCCTTTATATATTAAGAAAATGTTTTAATTTTTCTTTATTTGGGATACATGGTTCTCTTGTTAAGTTGATCATGTAGCCTCTTTTTGTTATTCCTAAACATCATGATATGACATATTCTCGTTGTTTTGTGTTTCTTTGTGTGGGCACGATTACTTTTTGTGGTTGATTTATCTTTATGAAAAAAAACAAAAAAAAATAGAATGGTTGGTGAAACTTTATTCCTCTCCAATTAATACGGTGCAAAATCTTTTAATTTTGATATTTTAGTTTCCACTCATTTAGATTTCCGGTTATTCCACTTATGAGAATTATCTAGAGAAGCAATTTCAAGAAGCTTTCGGAGTTGGATTTATTATCCAATAGTGAATTATTTTCAGTAGTTGAGAATATTATTGATAAATTCAACAATAAAATTTACCTGATAAAAAATAAACACATAGTTTGATTTTTTACAATGGCATCATCAAATTAATGCTATTTTTTTCTATAGATATTCCCAAAAAAGAGAAAAGCAAATATAAAGTATAACAATATACTAGATTTTGCAGGCCAAATCAAAAATAAAGAAAAAAAATTTGCAAGTCTGACAATAATAGGACTTTTTCCCATGATATAGACAACCTATAATTAACGGTGGATCTTTTGGAGCTTTCGAGAGTGATTATTATTTGGGTCGGCTAAAGGTTGCAAGACAGATCGGGATCGACTATGTTTGATCCAACTGAGTTATGTTATGGGCGTATAGCGCAGCTATATAACCACAATTCATAGGCCAACACTACGGTGCCGCTGTAAAAAGTGCGACACCGGTGACGCAGATTACGATTGGACCACGTGGATCTGACGTGGCATGAGCTGGGTTTATTATGATCAAATCGGTCCAAACTAGTTGGCCCATTTAAAGTTGCCAAACCCAGCTACGGACAAACTAACGGGTGGATGTTTGATAGTTTTCTTCTTCCATTAGTCAATTTTAAATTTATTTAACATTTAACTGTGTTATTTTTTTCCTGGAAAACAAACTATCCAAAAGCAAACACCATAAACATCTTAACCGAACAAAAATTCTTCTTGTTCTTAAAGTTCTCCATTAGCCAAAGAAGCGAGGAAACACGGTTGATGGACAAAACTACAGATACCGCTCTTTAATAAGCAGTACATCCCGGAAAAAAGTTTCAATCTAGGAGGAAATCCCTTTCCTTCCCCCTTGTTCTTTCTGGAAACATAGAGGGAAAAAGAAGACAAAGGTGGCAGCGGGATGGAGGCGGAGGCAGCCGACGCCGGCGATGATTCGAAGACGGCAATTGAGATTTCACAGAAGTGAAGAACTACAAGACTGTGTCGTTTTACTTAGCTGTTGTCCCTTTTTATGTTAACCATTATCGTTTTCATTTACCACAATTAGCCGTTAGTTGAACAGTGTTTAGTGGATAATAGCTAATAGCACATCGACACGTGTGTTCCTTTCGTAATTGCTTTTGAACATTATATATAGCAGCTTATGAGCTCAGTAAGAGACTAAGTCTCATCTTCTCCAATTCAATAAAACTGGTATGGTATCAGAGCATAAGGTCTAGGGTTTCCCAGCCTTCACGAACACCACCATGGCTCAGTTCACACCTCCCGTCACTCCAGGTGGTGCTACTGGATCTGGAACCACAGCGGTGGATCTGCACTTTGGAAGCTTCAATCAGGAGAATCATCAAATAGAAACCATTGCCTTTGGTAATCTCTTTTATCTCAACCCAAATGCAAATATGTGCCAATCTTTAGTGTCTGAGCTATTTGATGGAACCAATTACACGATGTGGAGTAGATTGATTCAAGTAGTTTTGGAACCAAGAAAAAATTGGGTTTTATTGATGGTAGCATATTCACTCCCCCACGCGACTTTGTTTGCTTTCCGCTATGGGATGCTTGTAATACCCTAGTTCTATGTTGGATTCAGAATTCTATGAACAAAGATTTGCGTAGGGCAATGCTAACCCATACTAATGCCAAGGCATTGTGGGAAGAGCTAAAGAGGCGTTTTGGTAAACCAAACACACTCAGAATCATCAATCTTGTATATGAAATTACTGCTTGTAAGCAGGGTTATAAGTCGATTAATCAATACTTCATTGATCTTAAGGGTCTTTGGGAACAATATTTGGAGTATAATCATGTCATACCTTGCAATTGTGCTCCTTGAAACCCATTGCCTTGTCCTGCCTTTACCCAGAAGTAGGAAACAAACTATTCATAAGATTCTTAAGAGGAGTAAACTCTGACTATGATGTTGTGAAGACTCAGCTACTGATGCAGAAACCCTTGCCCACAATCTCTAAGGCTGTGGATGATCTTCTACAAAATGAGCAGAAATGAAAAGGTGATAGTCATTTAAGTGGTAAGAAGACACAATCTCTAGCACTTGCTATTGGTAATCAACAGAATAAAGATTTGGATGATTCAGACCCATGAAGGAAGTATTGTCGTTATTGCAAGAAAAAAATCACTATATTGAAGATTGTTGGAGACTTAAGAGGAAAGAGGAAGCAATCTGATCAGCAAGACAGGATAAGCAATTATGGTTCTAATTCCAACTCAAGCTCATGCTCAAATACACCCAAATTTGCTGGTTCAGTCTCTCAGAATTCAGTGACAGAGGTCCCAACAGAAGGAAGTGTACCTAGGGACAATAATGTGCCTCCTACTCCACTTACCTTTACACCTGATGAAATGAATCGCCTGAAGTACTTGTTGCAAGTATATGAGTTTTAGGAAGAATAACTTGTAACTTGTATCATTATGAAACCACAAAGGGGTTTATGTAGATTACAAGACTTGGAAGTACAATAAGTAAGAGAAACACAATAATTGTAATACTAGAAGGACACGGAAATACTAAGACTTATACTAGAAGGACAAGGAAATATAAGATTATTCCTAATCTATCTCTAACACGCCCCCGCAAGATGATGGTGCGAAGAACAACATCAATCTTGACCAACATACGCCAATCTTGAAGAACATGCCCCCACAATGTGATGGTGTAGAATGTGATGCAAACTAGTCAAACTCTCGTGCTTGTAGAGCAAAGCCAACTAACCGTCATCTTGGAGAATAAGAAATCATCAAACTTCCAATGCAGATGTTGCAATGAAACTCACTCGCCGTCAAAATTGAACCAGGATCGAGATGAATGAATTGGTTTTAACGATACCAATAAATGTAACTGGTGTAGGACACGAAGAATTCATCCGAATGACTGTGGTCGGAGAAACTTCCTTTGTTCCATACACACAAAGGAGAGATGGTTGGAGATTGAATGTGGACTCCATACCATAAAAGCTCTTGATCATGAAAGAGCTGAAATTAGACACACGATATACAAGCGGTAAAAGCCGGAGCTTCATCTCCCAAGTAAGGCGGCAATGGTCGATCTACATGGAACAAAAATTAGCAGAGTCGGCGGCAATGGAAAATAGCGATCATCAATCAATGAAAGATAGAATTGGGGAATGACAGCTAGACGCTATTGGGGACGTGGGATAGGGAAACAATTAGAGATAGTGCCTAGGGGTGTGGGACAAGGAACGATTAGCATAGGATCTTTTTAATGAAACAAAAACTATCAAACTAATAAATAAATAAGCAAACAAGGTAGTTTTTTGGAGAACCAGCGGGAGAACTAGATAGATCCGGGAGAATGTGGAGACATGCCGCCGGTGGAATGAAACAAGGAGAGTTAGGGTTTCTGGATCAAAGTTGTTAAGCTATAGGCTCTAATACCATATAGGAGTATTAGGAAGAGTAACTTGTAACTTGTATTATTATGAAACCACAAAGGTGTTTATATAGATTACAAGACTTGGACAATAAGTAAGAGAACCACAATAATTGTAATACTAGAAGGACACGGAAATACTAAGACTTATACTAGAAGGACAAGGAAATATAAGATTATTCCTAATTTATCTCTAACAACAAGTTGGTGCTAACCCATTTCCTTCACCACCACCTTCTCCAACCTTGAACCACCAAGCATATTCTATATCTCGTTATATGCCATCTTATCCAAATCACTCAGGTACTTTCACCTTTTTACATTGAAACCTAGTCCCGTTCATGTTCAAAACCTATGGGTACTAGATACAGGAGCTTCTGACCACATTGCTTGTAGCCTGTCTCTATTCAGTGAGCATAGATCCATTCCCAACTCATTTGTTCACCTTCCTAACAACACACAAGTATCTGTTACACATATAGGAACAATTATCTTACATTTAGAACTGTCACTCTATGATGTATTGTGCGTTCCAAGTTTTTCTTTCAACCTAGTTTCTGTAAGCAAACTTACACATGATCTACTAGTCTCCTTACTTTTTTAATATGATCATTGTTCTATTAAGGACCTTCTAAGTCAGAAGACGATTGGTTTAGCAAAAGAAACTAGAGGCCTCTATCACCTTTCCCTCTGTACCACAAAGCAACAACACACTTCATCACCTTCACAACCTCGAATAGCTTCCCTTTTCAACTTCAACCCACATCAATTAGAGCTTTGGCATTGGAGACTAGGCCATCCCAATCATGACAGGTAGACACTCCTTAGTCATAGTACACCCTCTGTAACTAGCTCTAGGACCAAACACTGTGATGTGTGTCATTTATCTAATCACAAAAGACTTTGTTTTCCTGTTAGCACCAATGTAGCACCAGATAGATTTCATTTACTTCACATGGATATTTGGGGGCCATTGTCTGTTACGTCTTATGATGGTTTCAATTATTTCCTTACTATTGCGGATGACTATTCTCGTGCTGTTTGGGTCTATTTACTAACACATAAGCATAGTTCATAAATACTCCGTTTAATACACGTATATGTACTCGTACATAATTTATCTGTTTAAAACTTCGTTATCCGTATTATTGTCAAGTCGTTTCATTTCTTTCCGTCATTTGATGGCTCTCGTACTAAACACGTACAAAACCCGTATAACACGTTTAATATCCGTATTTAACGAATTAAATGGTAACTTTACTATTATTTATATATTATATTAATATTAAAATAATTAATTTTATATATTTATGACTATTAACGTACTATTAAACATAACATTAGGTTAGAGATGAAGTAAGATACTCGTACGTATTTTACACGTAACTTTCTCGTACCGTATTTTACTAACTATGCATATAAGAGTGAATTAAGGAAGTTATTGAAAGGATTCTGCCAATTGGTAACGAATCAGTTTGGTACATAGTTAAGGTGATTCGAAGTGATCAGGGGAAGGAATTTGCCATGTGTGAATTCTTCTCACAGGAGGGTATTGAACATCAAATGAGTTGTGTTGAAACACTTGAGCATAATGCTCGTGTTGAAAGAAAACACCAGCATATCCTTAATGTTGCCAGGTCTTTAAGGTTCCAATCAGTAGTGCCTCCTACCTTTTGGAGTGATTGTATCCTCCATTCAATTCACTTGATAAACATAATTCCTATTCCCTTGTTAGCCAACAGATCTCCCTTTGAAGTTTTGTATGACAAGCAATCTTCTTTAAGCCACCTTAAGGTGTTTGGCTGCTTATGTTATGCAAGTACCTTATCTCATGGGAGAACTTAGTTTGCTCCACGAGCAAGGCAGTGCATTTTTCTAGGTATCCCTATTGGTATTAAGGGCTACAAGGTCCTAGACTTGCACAATCAACAAGACTTCTTTTCTAGGGATGTAGTGTTCTATGAAACAATTCTCCCTTACAAATTTCCAGATCCTTCCTCTTCCACTCCTTCTCCTACTCCTAGTTATAGAGATTTTTCCAGAAATAGCACTGTTTAAAAAAAAAATTCCAAAAATAGCACCCAACTCCGAAAAATTCCAAAAATAGCACCATTTTTTTAAACCGCAACCCGGAGGTGCGTTTTTCGATGAAAACGCCACCCGAGGGCGCGTTTTTCGATCCAAACCGCACTGGTAGGGAGCGGTTTTGCAAACCGCACCCCCAGGGTGCGATCTGCCTTTTTTTTTTTTTTTTTTTTTGCAAACCGCACCCCCAGGGTGCGATCTGTTTTTTTTTTTTTTTTTTTTTTTTGAAAAATCCTAACTTAGGTGGAAACTTCAAACAAACGTATCTTTATGTTCGGGTATCCGATCGCCGCGATTTTTTTTTTGACCGCATAACTTTTTGAGATCTTGCAAGCCGAAGACTGCCAAAGGTGGTTTGGTCTCGCCTTCGAACCAAAAAATGTCGTTTGCTACCCCGAACGAGCATTTTTTCGATTTCGTGAAACTTTGAACGACCATAACTTTGTGCTCCACAATCCGAAAATCATGATTTTTTTTTTTATTTTGCATAAATTTTTGAGGACTAAATTTTTTATCATAGACATAATTTCGGAATGTACTTGGATTCCTAAAAAGAAAGGTAAACTTATTCCCAAAACCCCGTATATCCAAAATAATTCATTTTTTGAAAATTCTCTCCTAGAAAAAATTGTAGTCCTCAAAAAGTTATGCAAAATCAAAAAAAATTTCATGATTTTCGGATTGTGGAGCACAAAGTTATGGTCGTTCAAAGTTTGACGAAATCGAAAAAAGGATCGTTCGGGGTAGCAAACGACGTTTTTTCGGGACGAAAGCGGGACCAAACCGCATTCGGCATTTTGCGGCTTGCAAGATCTCGAAAAATTATGCGGAATCAAAAAAAAAATCGCGACGATCGGATACCCGAACATAAAGATACGTTCGTTTGAAGTTTCCACCTAAGTTAGGATTTTTCAAAAAAAAAAAAAAAAAAAAAAAAAAACAGATCGCACCCTGGGGGTGCGGTTTGCAAAAAAAAAAAAAAAAAAAAAGGCAGATCGCACCCTGGGGGTGCGGTTTGCAAAACCGCTCCCTACCAGTGCGGTTTGCATCGAAAAACGCGCCCTCGGGTGGCGTTTTCATCGAAAAACGCACCTCCGGGTTGCGGTTTAAAAAAAATGGTGCTATTTTTGGAATTTTTCGGAGTTGGGTGCTATTTTTGGAATTTTTTTTTTAAACAGTGCTATTTCTGGAAAAATCTCCTAGTTATACACCACTTTCCTCTTCTGATCACCCTCCAATTTCCATACCTGCTTCTTCTCCTACCAATTCCATCTCACCTGACACTCCTTCTAGCAGTTCTCCATCATTGCCTCGCTCTGATTCATCCATGGATGAAGGAGGAAACATTGAGTCATTGCCTACTGCCATGGATCACTATGAGTATTTTAAAAGTGATACCCAAGAATTGTTGCCACAAGCTGATTTTGATAAAGATGAGCAGACTTGTAATGGAACTTTACCTACTAAAAGGCAGATTAAAATGCCAACTAAGTATCAAGATTATCAACTATACCCTTCTCTGAAGTTTGGAGTTTTTTGTCCAGTGAATGCTTGTAGGAGGTACCCTATTTGTGTGAGTATTGATAAACTAACTCCTGATGACATGCATTATGCACTCAGTGTGGTCAATATACAAGAGCCAAAGTCATATTATGAAGCTATTCAGGATGATATATGGAATTAGGCAGTTAAGTCAGAAATACATGCATTAGAGTAAAATCAGACATGGGATATTGTGGAACTGCCAACGGGTAAGAATGCCATAGGCAACAAATGGGTTGTTAAGATTAAGCTCAAACCATATGGATCCATGGAAAGATGCAAGTCAAGACTGGTAGTCAAGGGTTTTAATCAAGGTTATGGCATTGATTTCCTTGATACATTTTCACCAGTGGCAAAGATCAATACTGTTAAGGCACTCTTAGTAGTGGCAAGTGCCAAGAATTGGGTTTTGGAGCAGTTAGATGTGTCTAATGCATTTTTACATGGTGAATTAAATGGAGAAGTGTACATGAAGATACCACTGGGAGTTAAAGTTCCTAACCCAGCAGGGAAGAATCTGGTTTGCAGGCTTAAGAAGTCATTATATGGTTTAAAACAAGCCTCCACGCAGTAGTTTGCTAGGCTTGCAGGTTTCCTTCTCAACAATGGCTTTTCACAGTCAATTTCATATTATTTACTTTTCTTCAAATGAATGCACGGTAGAGTTGTGGTCTTGTTGGTATATGTTGATGATATAGTACTAGCTGGAGATGCACACAAAAACATTGATCAGGTAAAGTCAGCCTTGAGTAAGGAATTTAAAATCAAACTTCTGGGACCCTTAAAGTACTTCTTGGGTTTTGAAGTTGTGATGAATGAAAAGAGCATAGATGTATGTCAACTAAAGTATTGTGTTGAGTTGTTAAAGGAAACTGGTTATTTGGAATCCGAAGGGTGTAAATCACCAATGGATACAAAGGTTATATTGTCAGCACAAGGAGTGCTTCTAGAAGATGGATAAGCCTAAAGAAGGATAGTAGGGAGGTTACATTATCTGACTATCACCAGGCCAGGCATAGCTTTTGCGGTTCAACAGCTCTGCCATTACCAGAAAAGTCCATGCCAAGAACACATGCAAGCTGCCTTCAGGGTTTTGAGGTATTTGAAATTAGCCCCAGGGCAAGGAATACATTTCAGTAGCAGGAATGATCTGAAGCTCACTGGCTACTGTGATTCTGACTGGGCAAGTTGCCCTGACATAATAAGGTCATTTACAGGGTATTGTACCTTCATTGGTGATTTGTTGCTGACATGGAGGACAAAGAAGCAGACAACTATGTCAAGATCTTCTTCAAAGGCAGAGTACAGGGCATTGGCACACATTGTTTGTGATATTCAGTGGCTGAAACAATTGATGGGTGAGCTTACAGTTAAGGTACCTCTACCTATTTCTATCTTCTGTGCAATTTATATTGCTATAAATTAAGTGTTCCATGAAAGAACAAAGCACATAAAAATTAATATACATGTTACCAGAGATCGCATTAAAAGTGGTTTGATCAAGTTGAATCATATTGGTAATGCAAATCAATTAGCATACATGTTTACAAAGGGTTTGGATCGTTTTAAAATGCGTGATATGTTAATCAAGTTAGGAGTCACAAACATGTTGGAACCCCTAACTTGAGGGGGGATATCAGGAATAATAAGCTAATGCAGAAGGTTGTCAAGGACTGAATCCGAGAGCTATGTGGATTGCAGAATGGAGAAGACACAGAAGTGAAGAACTACAAGACTATGTCATTTTACTTAGATGTTGTCCCTTTTTTGTTAAACGTTATCGTTTTCATTTCCCTCAATTAGCCGTTAGGTGAACACTGTTTAGTGGATAATGGCTAATAGCACAGATAGGGGTGGGCATCCGGTTCAGTAAATCCGAACTGACCCCAATCGAAACCGAACTTGACCGAACCAAAACCGAATTAATGTTATTCGGTTCGGAATTCGGAAGACAGAACCCTATATTTTGGAAACCAGGGTTTGCTCAACCGAATCCGATATTCCGAATTCCGACCGAACAAACCGAAATTCCTCACCCTCTCACACATACAGCCCACAATTACAAGCCCACGACCAACAATTACAAGCCCATAGCCCAAGCCGACTTTCTCTAACACTAAAACCCTAGACAAGTCCAAAATCCTCTCCATATTTACATCTTCCTGCCTTGTTGATGTCGCCATCCCTAGTTATTGATATACCGACACCGACGGCGGCCTTTGGCCGGCCACCAGAGACCAACACATTTTTCTCTTTCCGTTCTCATCTCATCGCCGGCCATTGAAACTCAGAAAACCAACCAAAAATAAAATCACATATTAGTAAAAGCATACAAAAAATCTGAATTAAACAAAAACAGAATCATTTTACCAAGAGGGATCCAGATCCTAGATCTACGGCAGTATGCGACAGCGGAGGCACCCTATCCAGATCTGCGGTAGCATGCGACGACGATGACACCCTATCCAGATCTGCGGCGGGATGCACGTCTCGTCTCTCTTCAGTCTTCACAGCCTTGGGAGGGATCCTCAGCGGTGGGGGACTTTCCTCCTTTTCGATCGCGCCGCCGCCGAATACATGCAAGCAATGAAACCGCGAGTTTGGAATTTGGAGACGGAGGAGAGAGTAGAGAGAGAGAGAAGGGGGTGAGGAGTCTGGAGAAGGAGGAGAGGCTTAGAGAGTAGAGAGAGAGAGAAGGGGGTGAGGGATTAATCTAGGGATCAAAAATAGAGATAGGGTTTTACAATGATTGGGTTGCAATGTGAGATTTGGGAAGATTCAGACTCGGATGGGAGGCACCACGGATGAATAGGATGCGACGCCAGCGACCATGACTCTGCTCTCCCTCGGCACTCCCCGACTCTAAAGCCTCATCCGTAGTTCCCAACTTCACTTTCGCTAGAGGAGGTAGGTCTGCCTTGGGGCTTGGGGAGAAATCAAAGTGGAGAGGGAGGTGATAAGATGAAAGAAGCAAAGGGTGATGGATGAATCCGAAAGATGAATTGGAAATAGGGAATAGAGATTTCCGTATGAGAAGAGAGCAGTTGCGGAGATTGGGAAATGGCCAAATGGAAATTCATAATTGTGTGGGGAATTAGGTTTCGTGTGGTTTGTGAGTGCCGAGTGGGAGGTGAGGGTATTTTTATTTTTTTTTACTCAATTTTGTTTCAACCGGCAGCATTTTTAGGGATCGAATAAAATATCCATTTTATTTTGGTCATATGTGGCACGTTAATGAAGTAGGAGGGCCGATTATATAGTAGTTATGATTATTTAATATTTCAGTGGCCCTTATATTTCGGTTTTATTCCGGTATTACTTTGGTACGGTATCCTGATTTTGTCGGTATGGTATTTTGACGAAAAAAAATATTTTATTATTACAAAAACGGTATTTACCGATGTAGAATGGTTGAAACACGGCCGTATCATAAAATACCCTACCAAAAAGGAATCCAGTATGATATCCGGTACGGTTTCCTGAACCATGCTTTGACTCCCTATTCTTCCATCTACTTTGTTTTTTATTGATTCATAATTGATTACGACTTCGTTAATCGGAGTTCGATTGAGGCTTATGGCCTGTTTCAATTCATTTTGATGTAGTTGTTGAGTGTTGTGAAAGGCGTTATTCCGTTTGTTCGTTTAGCAGGACCTTGCGATTTCACCCGCTTTCAATCGGCCGACTAATTCGTATTTTCCACTTCAAGTTGAAGACCGGCGATTATCTCTAATAGTCAGACGTCAGAACCCCGACTCTGGACCACTTACTGCCTGCCGCCTGCTGCCCGCCAATGTGACTTCATCCTAATTTAAAACAGGATCAGTTCCTTTTTGCTGCGCTAACGGTGGAGATAAAGCATTATTATTATTTTAATTAACAATTCTGTCCATTTGCTCTGCTAGCGGGATGAGGCCTTTTGCTTTGGTGTTCTAAAAGTCATAACTTCTAATTTAGTAATTTAGGTCTGCTTGCTAAGCGTACTATTAGTTCAATGAAATAACATTATCTTTTTGCTTGTACTGATCCGAATGAGTTTCATTCTTTAATTGGTTCGTGGTACTTGAGCATCAGTGGGGGTGAATTAGCACTACCCTGTTTTTCTTTATTTTATTAGTTTCTTGCTTCGTCGAACCCTCTTGTCTTTTTGTGTAACACGCTAACCCGGCCGGGTACTAATTTTACTAAAATGCCCTTGACAAATAAAATATTCAAATCTTAAATTTCAGCGGAAAAAATTTTCATAAATAAAATACTGAAAACACACTTGTAGTTCAAAGCAAAGCCCTAACACGTGGGCAAATTAAACTCAAACTTTAAATCTCAATATGTTCTCCAGTTTATACTCATAATCATAAAATGTAATGTCTATTTTTTACCCAAACCTTTTTCAGATTCTTTTATTTTAACCAAACCTATTGAATTCCTAAAAATTATCCAAACGTTAACTCTCCTTCAACTTTTCTGTTAGTAATGCTGACTAAGTATGACCATAATGAGTTGACTTCCTACGTGGCGGTCAGAATACCATCATTTACTATTTTTAATAAAAAGATTATCAAAAAACAAAACAAAATCCCACCTCTCACGTGGACGAAATAAGTAACGGTAACAGAATGAATGCCCAGACTTTGATAAATTATAATACGTTTGGATAATAAATAGAATTTCTATAGGTTTGGTTAAAATAAAAGAATCTGAAAAAGGTTTGCGTAAAAAATAGACATTGCCCTAAAATGTAAATAATTAGGTAGTCTCTGTCGTTGCTGCTACTGAAAATCTTAACTAGGCATCCTCCGCGACGCTTGCACTGCCCTCCTCTAGCTGGTTGCTCTCAAACTTTTCCTCTCGAACTCGCTACTCTCTAACTGCTCCTCTAGCTAGCTACTACCGATCTGGTTCTCGCTCATTCCCTTACTAAGGCCTCGTGAGTGAGTTGGGGTCAGTCTACGCCCTTACGTTTTAATAATTCTAATACCTGAGTACTTTACTTAAACACTTAACTTTGACTAGTGGAAGTTGTTCTGTACTTCCATTCTCAACAATCTTAACTCATAAAATTCTTCGGGAGTTAAAGTTACTCTCCCTTCTTAAAGCTCAAAACTTGACTTAAATATTTTGACTGACACGGGATCCCTCACTAGCTAGTCCAGTTGCCCAACTCATACGTATGAGAAGCCATTCAGGCTTTCCTTAAACTTAAACTTAGTTAGGGAAGTCGTAACGATTCATCCCCCTAACATCTTAAACTTATCGTGGTGGCTCTTCACCACGATTCTCAAGGGCATAACTGTTGCCCATCTTAAAAGTCTCAAGAGCATAACTGCTGCTCTATCTCGAAATGTCTCAAAAGGCAACGGACTGGCGCTAGTGACTAAAAACACTTAAAACGACTTCACCTTCTTGAAGGTGAGTTACTTCTTAAAAAGAACTTGTTTCTTAACTTTAACAATAACTTATATATAAACGAAAAGCTTTAAATTAACTAAGACCTCATGCACATTCACATCAAGCATAGCTCAAACAATATCACATGTCATCAATCATAAGCACAATCAAACAATAGCAACTAATTCACAAAATACTTAAAACTCATAAGACAAATACTTTAAAATACGTAAGGCGTAGAATTTACCCCCTTTACACTCACCTTACTTCTGTCGGAACTGGCTCTGATTTTTGCTCCAATGATTTCATACTCGCTTCCAAAATAATTAGTACACTCCTACTTGCTTGACAATGGACCAGCTTGCTTGACCATCAGCTCTCGTTGTAGGAGGATGGCTGGACGAGCTTGCTTAAAGCTGCCGATCGCTATGCAGCCAATCCTCTGCCGATCGCTATGGCTTAGATCCTGCTCGGGCTTGATCTCGCACGAGCTTGCTTAAGCTAGCAGCTCTCGTGGTAGGGAGGGCTGCCTATCGCTTTGCGGCCACAGATCCCTCTCACCCCCGACGTTCAGTTCTGCCGCTTTCTCCCCGCCGCCCTCGTATCATGCCGAACAGGATAGCGGAGACGGTTTAGGGTTAATTAGATGGTGCTCTCGGGTTTGGTAGGGTTTAATTAAACTAAGGGGGTATTTTTGGTACTTGACGTTTGATTAGGAACCGGGTGAGTTTAATCCGAAACTCGATTAATGTCCGTAACTTTCTCATTTGATGTCGAAATTCGACACCGCTTGAACCGATAGTTCACATTTTTAGTCCTCCTCGACATTACGGTGAAATTTGACAAATTTGGACCAACGGCATAATCGTCATTTTGCCTTAGAAAAAGATTGGTATAACATTTTGTTCGTTTGTTTTGAAGGAAATGGCATGGATATAGTCCTAGCTGGTACATATCTTATAGATTTATTTGGCGGCTAGCTATGTTTTTTGTTTTCTTCCTTTTGTTGGTTTATTTTGCAGGGAATGGCTGCTCTGCTTTTGATATCAACAAAGATGATATATCCTCCGGCTTCTCAGGATTTGGCGGGTGTTGTGTATCCGCTTACATCATTTGTTGCATTTCTTAGGATACTAACAGAACTGCCCATTTAGTGGCTAAAAAGGCTCTTTTATCGGCGAATTGATTAGCTATCGACCGCCGCATTTGCTTATTTCATTTTCTATATATTTGTAAGCATACTGCATTGTACATCTATTGATGACATTATACACATATCTATGAAAAAAATTACCATACACATCTTCCTCTTATCTCTCGTCGTCTGATTCTGAAAAGAACTCCGGCGAACGCCACAATCACCGATCCAAACTCCACACCCTGCACTAAATCCATTAATGTATTCCTCTTACTCCATCGATTGTGTAAATCTAAGCACTAATCCCTTGTTCCGACCGACCTTCTGCCTTCGTCGAAGTACTCTGCCGATACCGACGATCCAAATCCATAGGAAGTGTGAATCGCCCTCCCTCTACGGCGTCCCCTTGCGCTGCATCCTTCTAGTTGGAAATGTCAAAGCGGAATGCGAAGTTCCTTGGTTTAAGAAACTAAAAAAATAAACTTGGTAGCTGAATTAGAAAGTGGTGGTCTAAAACTCTCTTATGAATGTCAAATTATATCTAAAGCTATTCTCGACTTCGTAGCATGTTATATGGCGTGGTTAGTATGATGTTGTATGTTCTTTTTAGCGACATTACAACTTTGGTTTAACTGAAAACGATTATGGGAAGCTGGTTTTGGAAGGAAACTCTTGAACTGTGTTTGTCGATATTCTCATAAGTCTAATGCCATATAGGCATAAACTGATTCCCTTGCTTGTTGAAATTTGGCAGCTTAATTGAAGCAACAATCATATCAGCCAGGTTCTACATGATGAGGTGGCAAGTGGGTAAAGGAGAAAGAAAATAATGATAACGATACCAAATTAGAGGATCACAGTCGCAACAGCAGCAACCTGCAAGCTTCTCATTCTTCATAGGTTGTACTTGTGCCTTGGCTGCAAACCTACAGAACTGAACAAGTGTAACAATGAATTTATTTTCATGAAATCTATATCTTGCTCTTGTATAATGTACATTTTGGCTTTAGAAAGCTTTAAGAACCATAAGGAAGCATGAAACCTCACTCTGCAATGTAAAGATTTAAGAGTGAGCACAACATAAGTATTTATTTAACTCTTGTTAAAATAGAGAAATTAAAAAGGGAATGCTTTGTTTTGTGCCCTTTTCATATCCTTAAAATAGAGCCTGGAAATTAGATCTTGTATACGTGGGGTATTTGTTGATACTTGCTACTACAATAGGGGGTTTTGATCTCAATACTGTCAGGGTAGTCATAGATGATATTTTCTTTTTCTTCGATTTGTTCTCTCATCTGACTAACATGTTTGGTTTCCAAAGGATAATCTATATAGAAAAAGCAACTGATACCATTTCAAACCAATTGTTGTGCTCTACAATCTGAATTAGTATCATGCCAAGGTTTTCAGTTTCGGCTTTTTTCTCAAACGGTATATAATTCAGGATGTTCTGAATAAATTCTATGATCTCTATTATTGGAAATGATACATGAGCTCCTTTTGTCTTCACGAAAAAAAGAGAAGAAAAGAAATTACATCAGACAATTGGTCTTTTTCATCTTTCTCGAACACATTAAATGGATACATCAATCATATTAAGGTTAGCCTTATCAGATTCGTTCTACAAAAGGAGCCGCCTCTCTTCTTAACGTCTTCTGAGACTACTGTTCCATAATAGATAAGAGGGTTCTCCAAGGGGCCTGAAATCATCCAAAGTAGAAGATTCTCGATCACTGCTAGTCAGAAAATAATGCAAGGTTATGCCTACTCATGTCCTAGCAACGCTCACAGCCAGCTATCTCTCGTAATCAATTTCCTAGTTCATTTTGATGGCCGAAAACAAAAATTAGATAAGAAGACTCGATGTTACGACTGCAAGTTTAGCAGCGCCTAAGTGTTTCTAAGAAGAAGTAAATCCTTGGCAATGCATAATTTCCACAAGAAATCTATGCAAATAACACTAGATACTGACATAAGACAAGCCATATATGCAATTCATACCAAGGAATGCACTATAACTGCCTACATAACAGTGACTGAGACTTGGTAGAAGTTCAACAGAGACCCAAAACATATGCAAGGATATAATGCTCTGGGAACTACAAATCAACATCAAAAATATTACCTGGGCTTCACAAGAGACACTACGATGAAACATACTGCCAAGAACAAGCATAACCCCCCAACTGTAAGGTACGAAATTGTGGGAAACACATTAATTTTCGTTTTTTTATTAATTCGGATTATTGTCGGTTTAAAGGTTTGGGGTATTATTTGGATATTTGGGGGAATAAGCAGGGAGTCGATTGATGCGTTTTATTATTTGGGTAGCAGATAGGACTTATGCAGACTATTTAATCTGTAATAGTGGTCTTATTTTTAATTAAGCAATTACAGATCAAAAAACCTAAAACCTAATCCCACACTCTCTCTCTCTCTCTCTCCTGTGCCAACTTCCTCTCCCTCTTCTCTCCAAGGCTACGGCAGCAGCTTCCCCTTCTTCTCCTCGTCTTGTTCTCAATTTCCAACTCATAATCCCTAGTTAGATCAATCCCTAATTGATCTAGCTAAAATTCCCAATCTCCACACACGTTAGAAACCTTGTTTCTAACATCTGGTATCAGAGCAAGGTTCGAGAGTGAGTTCTTTGAGCTCTTGAACTAGGGAAAACAACGATGGTGTCGACAAAATCGATGAAGGCAACAGAGAAAGCAGCGCGGGCAGTCGAGGAACCGAGGCGAGCAACATGGGGCTCGATGGAAGGGTGGAGGATGAGACTGAACTGGAGGAGATCAAGGAGGTGGTGCAAGAGCACTCTGATGCGTTAGCTCGACTCGAAGATGGCCTGGCAAGAGTGCAGGTGGAGGCGAAGGCAGATGCGGATGATCTCCGTCAAAGGCTGGAGGATCCGATTAGGGCGGTAGCCTCGCTGCGGGAGCAAAAGATCGGAGCTGGGGGAACGCCGAGCTCGGCCGAGCTAGCGGTCGGCGGAGGCAGCGCCCTTGGCGGCGCGATCGGCGACGCGGGGCCCACGGCGGGAGCCGCGGCTGGCGGGGGCGGCGCGGTCGACGGTGGGGAATCGGCGGCGCAGGGGGCGGCTATCGCCGGCCAGGGCGCGGCGAGGGTGGCGGAGGAGAAGGCACCGACGGCGCTAATTGCGGCCGAGTCCGGGCCGGAAACGGAAGGAGGCGGACCAGGGGCAGGCCCAGTGCAGGCAGGGCTAGGGGTGTGCCCGGGTCTGTTACCAACACCTACGGCCCAAGAGATTGCGGCCCGAAAGGGAAGGCTAAGATGCCCGGTTATGACACAGACGGGCCTCCCAGGAATAATGGGCCCAGGCTGTTGGGTCACTACACAAAGGTCCATAACGGGCTGGGGTGGTTGGAGCTGGAAGATGGGCCCGAGCATGACAAGCTGGGCCTGGCGGATCAACAGGCTAGGTGGGCTGAATCGGAGATGGATCAGAGAGGGCCTGGTGGGCCGAGGAGGGTCGCCGACCAGTTGGGGCAAGGGGGGTCGGTTCATGGGGGGCGGACCGAGGCGGACTGGGCCGAGGCGGGTCGGACCAATATCGGTCGGGCCAGGATTGGGCGGACCGATGCTGATCGAACCAAGTTGAGCCGAACTGGGCCGGGTCGCACCGGAATGGATCGACCTGAGGTGGGTCGAACCGGACATCGACCTAGCCCGACTGCTCCGCCGATCAGAAGGACGGACAGCAGGGGACCAGCCGCCTGGGAGGGTCCGTACGGGGCACCTCACGCTCCGGAGGGGTACACGAATCCACAAGGCAGCTACCCGAGTGACTATGCGCATGGGAACCCTAGCCGGATACAAGGTCCCTCCTTTGGGCAGCCGTGGAGGAGGCCAGGAAATGACAGGTATGGGTCCCATTATATGAACTATGAAGGAATGGATGGAGTAGTTTTTCGAGCTAAGCCTCCTACCATTGAGTTTCCAAAATTCAATGGGCAAGAGGATGCAGGCCTTTGGTTGTATGCAGTTGAGAGGTGGTTTAAAAACCACCCGATTCCGGAGGAAAGGAAACCTGGCATCATTCTATTTGGAGGGAGACGCGCTCCAGTGGTGGGAATGGATGGAGAGGTCCTACGCGGCTGCAGCCACCTTGATCACCTGGCCTATGTTTCAGGAAGAGCTCCGCTATCAATTTGGGAAGTCAGATGGGTGGGCTCCGGAGCAGTTGGCGAAGCTGAAGCAGACAGGCACGGTGGCTGAATACCGTGCAGAGTTCTTCAAGTTGGGGAACTAGTGTAAAGGAGTCTCGGAGGACACCTTGGTGGGGCTGTGCATGGCGGGTCTCAAGCCCGAGATAGCAGCGGCGGTCAGAGTGTTCGAGCCCGATTCCTTAAAAACTGCTTTCCATCTTGCAGGTCATAAGGAGGAAGAACTGGCTAGCTGGAGAAGCACCATTGGCCGCTTCTCGAAGTCAAGTGGAGGAGGAGGAAGCAGCCGGAGCGGTAGCGGCACAGGAGGGGCGCCAGGGGGAGGCTCGACTGGAGCTAACGTGAGCAGTGGAGGTCCGACTCTGATGGCCAGGATGGGACCGCGTGCCGTACCGAAAGGGTTCGTGCGACTTTCGCCAGCTGAGATTGAGCAGAAGAGGCAGGAAGGCAAGTGCTTCAACTGTGATGGCCGGTTCACCATCGGACATCAATGCCCGAAGCCGGATTTGATGATGTTAGTCGGGCGCTGGGAAGATGAAGCAGAAGATGAGGTCGAGGACGGCGGAATGGCGAGGAGGAGGCCTAGTGAGCTGGAGGAACAACCTTGGGGACAAGGTTGTTTTTCAAAGGAAGCGGGGATGTGGGAAACACATTAATTGTCGTTTTTTTATTAATTCGGATTATTGTCGGTTTAAAGGTTTTGGGTATTATTTGGGTATTTGGGGGAATAAGCAGGGAGTGGAATGATGCGTTTTATTATTTGTGTAGCAGATAGGACTTATGCAGACTATTTAATCTGTAATAGTGGTCTTATTTTTAATTAAGCAATTACAGATAAAAAAACCTAAAACCTAATCCCACTCTCTCTCTCTCTCTCTCTCCTGCGCCAACTTCCTCTCCCTCTTCTCTCCAAGGCTGCGGCAGCAGCTTCCCCTTCTTCTCCTCGTCTTGTTCTCAATTCCCAACTCATAATCCCTAGTTAGATCAATCCTTAATTGATCTAGCTAAAATTCCCAATCTCCACACACGTTAGAAACCTTGTTTCTAACAGAAATGCCGAGAAAGTCAATCTTCCCACCGAGCCAGCATGTTGTTGAAAGCACAAGTCTCTTCTTGCTTCTTGCCATCGAAACTGTAGGTGGTTAAGAATAATTAGTTCAAAAACACATCACCAACTGATTCTAAACCAAAGAGAAAAGGAAAGGAATGACTCGTATTTCCACACTCTCATCACAACCAGACACAAATGTCTTTTTAACCTCAGCTAAAAAGTCTTATAACCTTAATAATCTGTATGACACACTTCCAAGGAAATATGGCCAACTCACCACTCGGAACTCATCATACAGTCAAACCTACAAAACTTGTAAACCATATTAATAATCATAGAGTGTATGCTAATCAAGCATGCTTTCCTAATTTATTACCAAAGTTCCAACTACAGAGGCACGACTTTTACAGTCGCAGTCTTCCTCGCCAGACATACTCCAAGTTCTCTAACCCAACTACCAAGTACGCCCAGCGAAAAAACAAGCAACCTGACCAAGTATTACAAACCATTCAGTTCATAGAAGCAGATGAAACGAGTAATCAAAGACAAAATTTTACAAGAACATTACCTGCAACTGATAGTACTTCTTCTCCTGTAGTAACTGTAACATCCTGATTTCTGGGTAAGGTTCGACCGGTAGTCGAGTCGATTCTATTTAGGAGAATATTTAATTTAATTAATTTCTATTTTCGTAGCTAAGGATAAATAGGTTTTCATTAAATTAAATTAAATGAAAAGAAAAAGGAATTAATTCACATCCCACCCATTACTAGGGATGGCAATTTTGACCTGACCCATTTTACCCGACCTGTTTGACCTATTTTGGGGCGGGGCGGGCATGGGTACCCTCATTTGGTCTGATTTCACATCTCCTTTTATAGGTAGGCAAAGCAATTGGGTAGCTCATTTGGTGGCTAAGAAAGTCCTGTCATTGTGTCCTATTGTTATTTCGAGGCTTGATTTCCGCGCTTGGGCGATGTCGGTTATGTAACTCTTATTATCTTTCTTCTTGGTAATGCAAATGAGATATTGGCAAAAAAAGAATATTTCTTTGTTGGAAAAATTATTTTCACTAAAAAAATGTGTTACCGGAAGTTTAATTCACTAAAATATACTTTTTCAAAAAAGAGTAAAATTGACTTTTTCACAGAAATAATGGGCGACAAATAGTAATTTCATGGGCGGAAAATAACAACCCTCTATAGGACATGATAAATCGGTAGACTCTTTTCACTAATGACAAGTTATTACCGAATGTGTGATTTCCCTCTTCCCTGCTTAGATAGTATGCATGGCCAATGAAAATGCAAATGGAATCCTCGAAAGTGGGAAAACGAAATCAAATGAACAATATCGAAGTCAAACTATTTGGATTTTGTAACTAGAAATGAAATTAGGTTTTTTTACGTTTGCCGCAGAATCCAAGGGAAACGGTTACTTTATTGAATCATGGCTCATTGACTGATGTTGGAGATGAAACGGATCGAGAATTGACCTGTAACGCCATTTATACTATTTTTATACTTACCTTGTTCGGAGCCATAAAAGAGAAGGCAGTGAGCAGGAAATGGTGGAGAAGAAAGAAAGCTTGTTGTGTGAGTGCAAACGACACCACACCACTTCTCAGGACCAGTCGACCTGATGAACTGTTACCCACAATTCAAGGGTTTTGTTTGCAACTCACATGTGAGAGAAAGACGTTGGTTTCTATAAATCTTTGATTTATTTATTGGATATCGAACTAATGTCGAACTTACATATTTATATAAGAAATAAACCTTATACGTAAAACTAATACTACCCGAAATCCTATTCCTACTGGGCTACCCCTCTCCTTGCTACCAACGAAACCCAAACCCACAAGAAATCCAACACGACCCTCTACCTCTAAAGCCCAACTCGAAAATTTACTCATCACAAGAAAACCTAATATGTAGCCCTACATTACCCAGAATCCCTATCCTACTCGACTACTCTAACCTCCTAATACCCTAAACCTCTCGGCCACATAACTAATAAGACTCTAACTAAAATACTCAACCCAACAGCCCATGCACTATCCACGTAGCTTATACTAATCCCAACCCATAATTAATCAAACACCTAAACTACTAATCTAAAAAGATCCAAAAACAAAATAACATCATAAATCCTTCCCCCTCAAAGAACCTTGGTCCCCAAGGTTCAGTCCAATCCGAGAAGTGGTGGTCGACGACGATGACAATGATAGCTTTTGCGGTGTCTAGGCTTTCGTCGCTTTCGAAACTTCCAGGTTGTGCTCCATTCTCCAACCTTCTTCTTCCTGTTGGCTGGAACTCCCCGCTCGACCGCTAGAGCATCGACATGCACAAAAATCCCTATCGTAAAATTTCTAGCGCTTGGACCCAATAGAAAAAGGTTTGAGAGACTTCTTCCTCGTGGATCATCTTGGTCCCAAGGAAGCTTTAGCCTTGCATGGATATTGGGAGGGACCAATAGGGTTTGCCTCAAATCCCTCGATAGGGTATGGATTTCCAAACGTCCAACCTGCATCTGGCTCGTTGCCGGCAGCCTGCCTAGCGAGAGAAAGACGGTTGTGTCTAGAAACCTTTGATTTATGTTATAAACGCGCTGCTACGGATCGGGAAATCGCCGGAATCGACAAAGCAAGAATACGAAAGCGAGAATCGAAAACACGACACACAATTTACGTGGTTCACTAACACGATGTGTGTTAGCTACGTCCACGGGCGAGAGAGAGCCGATTTCACTATATCAAGGAGATTACAGATTACAGAGGAGTATGAGAAGTATTTATAGTACTTCTCCATGTGGGTCTAAACCTAATCCAATCTGCCAAAGGAAACGGTTACAGACCAGGTCCAGAACCCGAACCCAAATAACATTGACCCAATTCATATCATCCTTGTTAATGTGTTGAGCACATCACTAGCAGCTCGAGTTTGTAAAGTGAAACGCTCGTTCAAATCTTGACTTTTTTACTAACAAGTTGATTTTGAGATTAGCTTTGTTCAACTCGCGAGAATCGCAAACTTATTCTACTCAATGGCTTGTTGAACTCAACTCGTAAAATGTTTTGTATTGAACTCATAAAACACATAAGATGTCTCAATATTGTGGCTAGCAAACCAATTCGACTATCGGCCTATGAGCAAATTGATCTATATCTTATAAGTTGATTTGTTTATAACTTGTAAGTTTGTTAAATTGTATATCTCACCCAAACAAATTGATCTATATCTTATAAATTGATTTATTGATAACTTATAAGTTTGTTAAATTGTATATCTCACGAATACAAGTAGGCGAGCAAATATATATCATTTTCGGCTAAATTACACGTTTGGTAACTCAAATTATATAAATATTTCATGTTTGTCACCCAAATTACTTTTCTTTCGTATTCGCCACTAACTTTACGAATCGTTTCATCGTTAGTCACCGGCCGTTAGACTCCGTTATATTTGTCCTACGTGGCAGTCAACTATAAAGTTTGACCATTAACTAAATGACTTGAAAATTAAAAAAATAAAAATATTTTTCCACATCATTTCACTTACTTTGTCTATATAATTTATCATATTAATTATTTAATAAAAATATTAATTAAATTGTAAAAATTAATTACGTGTGGGTTAAGGGCGACTGAAAGCAGAGATGATCTCCCATATCTTGAGCTTAACCTTCACATTGACGTCCGTGGCAATGTTAAACAAGAAGAGCTTGACGTCTCCATAGATGGCCTTGGTAGGATAAACTCTGGACTCTAAACGAGATCACTCTCCTCCCTCCTTGCCCAAAGCTCTCCACAATCGAATGATCCACCAACACTCTCATATGCAACTTCTCGTCCCCATCCACCGGAATCGAGCTACCATACACGACCTTAAACACGCCTGGAACCAACGATTAATTGCAAACGAAGCAGGGGAACAGAGACACAGAGTCACAATCCATGGAAGCGTGGAAAATCTAACATGTCCCACTCCAACATCGATCGTTAATGTGGCTATAATGAATGAAATGTGAACAGAAGTAAGTTGTAATGGTTCGGCAGGGGTTTGCACTGGACGGGAAAAAACAGAGGTAAGCCCCGACAGCGACGCGTCGGCCAGAGCTAGAATCCCCAAAGGTAGGGATGGCAATTTACCCACCCATGGATAATTTTGCCCAAACCCAAGTAGACCCATTTATTATGGGTAGGGTTTGGGTGATGTGTGTATGGGTTTGGGGTTTGTATATGGGTTTGGGTTAGATATGGATATTATCTAAATGGGTATGGGTTGGATATGGATATCCATTTACTTGAGGGTGTTTTAACTACACATGCAAAAATTGGACTTATTTGTAAAACTTGAAAAAATTAGGTACCAAAATGTAAGACCAAAAAAATTTAGGTACCAAAACGTAATTTTCCATCGATATTTTGAAGACTTATATGCAAAAAAAAAAATTTAGGTACTAAATATGCATATCTATAAGTTTAGGTACCAAACTGTAATTTGTATTTGGGCATGGGTACAAACCCAAATCCATTTGTTATAAACCCAACCCAACCCAAAGTAAATGGGTGTGGGTAAAAACCCATCAAACTTTACCCATATCCATATATTTGGATTTCATACCCAATCCAATTGGGTTGGATAGTAAAATATCTATGGGTATGGGCAAAACTGCCATCCCTACCCAAAGGTCCCAAGCTGCTTCTCTCCGCTGCGCTGTCGTCACAACTGTTCTCCTCGCCTGTTTTCTTCCCCCGCCACTATATCCAGCTGCATTGGAATCAAATTCTTCAATTAAAGACCACAGTTCCGCTTCCATTAATTATTACAGTGTAGAAAATCAAACCTGTGTTGTGTTGAATGGTAATTTGCAATCAACCTATCACTAAACATCACACATGGTAGGTCTCTATGCTATCAATTTGGATTAATTATCAACTTCAAATCATAATAAATATGGAGTGTCAAATGCAACATGGAGTGTTCTCTATCTCTGCCGTATAAGCTCATCAAAGGAAGCCAAATAATGTTGAAGAGACAAAGAAGATTAAATGCATGGAAATAAGTTATATGGGCCAATGGTCAATTATTTCCCCCAACACAGCCACATGCATCGGATGGAGAAGAAGTGATAAGAGTGTTCTTTTTTAATTGAGTTCTATCCCTACAATTATTATGTGTTTCATTATTGATTCCCACTTGTATTTGATAGTCTTTCTTTATGCATATATATGTAACCTGCATGGGCATGAAAAATGGTCAGTGAGTGAGACAAAAAGAAAAGAAGTCTCTGCATGTATGTTTTGTAAAAGCAAGAGCCAAAAGTTAAGGTCTTGTTTGGTTAAGTGTATTTCTATACATTGAGTGAATCCTAAATTGAGTGATTAAACACCAATTGTTTCCTTTGTCTTGATCCTATTTTCTACCACAATTCCGCTAATCCCCAACAAATTTGGTACCAGAGCTAATACCCTTTTATCCTCTCAAAAATTCCTACTTTCTAGCCTACATAAATTTTCTCCAAAAGCCATGGCAACAAATTCATCACACACCATGTTTGCTACCTCATCAAATCAAACTCCCATTTTCGATGGAGAATTGTACGAGTACTGGAGTGCCCAAATGGAGCCTATTTTCATCTCTCAAGATCTTTGGGATATCGTCCAAGAAGGCTACGAAGATCCACAAGACGAGGATGAAGATTCCAAGAAACGAGCAGGCAAACAGACAAAGGAGTACAAGGAGAATGCCAAGCAAAATGGCCAATCGATTTACCCAAGAATCTATGGCATCAAAAAGGCCAAAGAAGCTTGGGATGTCTTGCGTGAACAATTTCAAGGTTCTGAAAAGGCAATCTCTATCAGGCGCCAAAGTTTATGGCGACAGTTCGACAACTTGATGATGAAGGAAACCGACACCATCAAAGACTTCCATTCACGTGTGGCAGAGACAGTCAACCAGATCAAAGCCACCGTTGACGTCATGGAAGAGAGGAAGGTCGTGGAGAGAATTCTCCGGAGTTTATCATCAAAGTTCGAGCATATTGTTGCTGTCATTGAAGAAACCAAAGATTTGGCAAATTTATCAATGAGCGAGTTGATGGGCTTCCTTGTAGCACATGAGCAAAGAATGAGCCGATTCACCAAACCGCCATTGGAGCAAGCTTTCTCGTCAAAAGTCAACATGACGGAAAGTAAATATGTCAAATCGGAGCAAGGCCAGAGAGGGGGAAACTCACAAGGAAGAGGAAGAGGAAGATCCAATTACAGAGGAAACAACAGACAAAATTATCAACAACAAAGATCGGGCTACACCGGCTCGAGTTGCATAATTTGCAAAAAGGCGGGTCATGCAACAAAAGACTGCAGATTCAAGTGCACCAAGTGCAGAATTCAAAACCATTCCCAGAGAGATTGCTGGTTCCAGAACAAGCAAGAAGAAGGCGAGTCAAGCGGCACAAAAAATGAAGAAAGCAATATGGTGGCCTTGTCATGCTTAATGGTGAGCAAAAATCACAGCTTCCCTGGATGGTGGATAGTGGTTGCAGTAACCACATGACTGGAGATCTGGAGTCCTTCACCGACATCGATGACCAATACCGCTCTCAAGTCAAATTGGGAGACGGGAAGAAGCTAAAAGTAGAAGGAAAAGGCACAGTTGTTGTATGCACAGAAGAAGGTAACAAAACTCTCCTCCGAGACGTTTTGTATGTTCCGGAGCTAACTCTCAATCTACTTAGCGTGGGACAACTGATGCTGAAAAACTACAAGCTATTGTTTGATAATGGCGTATGCGAGATTATCAACAAAGCAGACAATTTCATGGTGGCCAAAGTCCCGATGACTTCCAACAGAATTTTCTCTCTTGATATGTCACAAAATGGTGAAGTAGCATTCAAGAGTGAAAATCTAGATCAATCCTTCCTATGGCATCTCAGATATGGTCATCTCAACTTCAAAGGTCTCAAATTATTGAGGCAGAAAAATATGATGGTGGGACTTCCCCAGATCAACAGAGAAGACAAAATCTGTGAAGGATGCATATATGGCAAAATGCATCGTTTACCATTTCCAAAGACATCTTGGAGAGCAAAAGCGCCACTGGAGTTGGTACATGCAGACATATGCGGTCCAACTCGAACACAATCACTCAGCGGTAAAAGATACTTTCTACTATTTGTAGATGACTTCACCAGAATGATGTGGGTATTCTTTCTGGAGCAAAAGTCAGAAGCTTTTCCCAAGTTCCTTCAATTCCAAGCAATAGCTGAGAAGGAAAGCGGACATCAAATCAAAACTCTTCGTACAGATCGTGGAGGAAAATTTATTTATACTCCGTTCAAGGAGTATTGCCGCAACAACGGGATAAAAAGGCAGCTGACGGTCCGTTACACACCACAATAAAATGGCGTGGCAGAACGGAAAAATCGCACGATTGTGGAGATGGCGAGAAGTATGCTCAAAGCAAAGAAGCTACCCAACAACTTATGGGCAGAAGCGGTCAATACAACAATTTACATCCTCAATAGATCACCAACCAAAGCAGTTCGGAACAAGACACCGATACATGCGTGGCACCACAGGAGGCCACAGGTGGATCACCTCAAAGTCTTTGGGTGCATAGCTTATGCACATATTTCTACCCCAAACCAAGACAAGTTTGACCAAAAGGGTGAGAAGCTGATTTTCACCGGCTACAGTGATGAATCCAAAGGCTATCGTCTTTACAACCCAGTAAAGAACGAAGTGGTGGTTTCCCGAGATGTGATCTTTGATGAGATGAAAGAGTGGAATTGGGAAAATCCAATTTCTCAATCTCCACCAAGTTATGAAATTCTGGAGGACTCAGCAACTCCAGAAGACCCCAGCAACGACCCAGATCCAGTTGCTAGTCCAGAAAGAAATTCTGCACCTAGCCCAGAAGGAGACAACTTCAGAGACGTCGTAACAGACTCGGATTCACCTCCGTTGAGAACAAGGTCTTTGCGAGAAATTTATGAAACAAGTCATGTTGCATATTTTTCTTGTGAGCCTCAAGTCTTTGAAGAAGCAGCCAAAGATGAAGTTTGGAATGTGGCGATGGATGCAGAAATTTCCATGATCGAGAAAAACAAGACATGGGAGCTTGTTGATCAACCGGAGGGCAAGCCGGTTATAGGTCTCAAATGGATCTATAAAATCAAATTCAATGAAGATGGTACTATCCAGAAGTACAAAGCTCGACTGGTGGCAAAGGGCTATTCACAACAGCCCGGTATTGATTTTCACGAGACATATGCACCAGTAGCGAGGATGGAGACCATCAGAACAGTTCTCGCTCTAGCTGCTCAACTGGAGTTACCAGTATACCAGCTGGATGTCAAATCAGCATTTCTGAATGGAGAACTGGAAGAAGAAGTCTATGTGGAACAACCACGAGTCTATGAGAAAAAAGGAGAAGAAGACAAAGTCTATCGTCTCCGAAAGGCTTTATACGGGCTAAAGCAAGCACCGAGAGCGTGGAACGGCAGAACCGATCGATATTTTCAGCAGAATGGATTTCAAAGAAGTCCGAGTGAAGCATCTCTCTACATAAAAAAAGGGAGAAGGAAAAGATTTTCTAATGGTTTGTTTGTATGTTGATGACTTGATTTACACAGGTACAAATCAACATATGATCGAAGAATTCAAAAGTACCATGATAAAAGAATTCGAAATGACGGACTTGGGAGTCATGAAATATTTTCTTGGGATCCAAGTGACGCAGTCACCTGGAGAAATATTTATTTCACAGGAGAAGTACACCGAAGATATGTTGAAAAGATTTCACATGGCAACGTGCAAACCAATCTCAACACCGATGGCGTTAAACGAGAAATTACAACGCAATGATGGAGCTGAAAAAGTCGATGGAAAGCTGTACAGAAGTCTTGTCGGGTCACTCATTTACCTGACACATACCAGGCCGGATATATGTCATTCAGTAAGTCTTATATCAAGATTTATGAATGAACCTAGCAAACTTCAATTTGCAGCAGCCAAAAGAATTTTGCGGTATCTTCAAGGTACTAAAAAATTGGGCCTGACATACAAGAAAGAAGCAGAAAGCAAGCTGACTGGATATACCGATAGTGACTGGGCAGGATCACTGGATGATCGAAAAAGCACATCGGGGTACATATTCTGCCTGGGTTCAAAACCCATTTCCTGGAGTTCAAAGAAGCAGAAGACCGTGGCATTATCCTCAGCGGAAGCAGAATATATCGCAGCTACAGATGCAGCATGCGAAGCGGTATGGCTAAAAAGATTAATTTCTGATTTGCAGCAATGTGAAAATGGTCCAACCATTATTCACTGTGACAACATGTCAGCCATAGCCATGACAAAGAATCCAGTATTTCACGCAAGATCGAAGCATATCGAGTTGCGTCATCATTTCATCTGAGACCTCGTCAACGACGGGCAAATTGTGATGAAATTTATCAACACCGACGACCAGCCAGCAGATATCAGGACAAAGGCGGTAACCCGTGAGAAATTCGAGAAGTTCAAGGAGCTACTCCGAATTACAAATTAAGAGGGGGTGTTGAATGGTAATTTGCAATCAACCTATCACTAAACATCACACATGGTAGGTCTCTATGCTATCAATTTGGATTAATTATCAACTTCAAATCATAATAAATATGGAGTGTCAAATGCAACATGGAGTGTTCTCTATCTCTGCCGTATAAGCTCATCAAAGGAAGCCAAATAATATTGAAGAGACAAAGAAGATTAAATGCATGGAAATAAGTTATATGGGCCAATGGTCAATTATTTCCCCCAACACAGCCACATGCATCGGATGGAGAAGAAGTGATAAGAGTGTTCTTTTTTAATTGAGTTCTATCCCTACAATTATTATGTGTTTCATTATTGATTCCCACTTGTATTTGATTTAGTCTTTCTTTATGCATATATATGTAACCTGCATGGGCATGAAAAATGGTCAGTGAGTGAGACAAAAAGAAAAGAAGTCTCTGCATGTATGTTTTGTAAAAGCAAGAGCCAAAAGTTAAGGCCTTGTTTGGTTAAGTGTATTTCTATACATTGAGTGAATCCTAAATTGACTGATTAAACACCAATTGTTTCCTTTGTCTTGATCCTATTTTCTACTACAATTCCGCTAATCCCCAACATGTTGCACAGCCTATGTGTAGCGGAACGATCGAACCAGGATCAAACAAAGCATCCTCAAAACAATAATTCGTCAGACTCAAGCTCTCAATCTCCTCCACCGGCCACTGCAGCAAATCCGCTCCCGTCCTGCTATCCAACAGCACAGTCCTCGGAATCGTCTGCATTTCACCACATCCAATTCATGCACTGCTTCTAAGCCAACTTAACTCGGCCGATCCGAGAAGGGTAAATTACCTGGAGGGAAGCCCAGCCCTTTTTGAGGTCATCGAATTCATTATCAATCTCATTAATCCAACCCCACACTATTTTCCTCTGCTTCTCTTGACGACAAAACTTCTTGGAAGCATAATACCTTCAATAATCGTACTTCAACCCGATTCCCACGTCCTTCTTCAGGTCATCGTGCGTCCACAAATCCTTCACCGGGTCGTACCTCCCAACCGCGAAATGATCCAACTTGTAACTAGATGACGTGGCTGATGAGTTTTTGTAATTTAATTAATTTTAAAAAAAAATATATTAATTTCTTTTATTTTTTTAGTTTCCACGTCATCTAGTTAACGGTCAAACTTTATAGTTCACTGCCATGTAGGACAAATTTAACGGAGTCTAACGGTCGGTGACTAACGGTGAAATAATTCGTAAAGTTAGTGGCGAATATGAAAGAAAAGCAATTCGAATGGCAAACATGAAATATTTGTATAATTTGAGTTACCAAACGGCCGGCTGTCTACCAGGCCGAAGAAACCTAAAGTGGATTGGTGGACAATTATCTAGAATAAATATGTGATTCTCAGAAACAGAGTGATTGCTTGGTTGATAATAATGAACAGGATCACCACGAGGGATAAACTCAAGCAATGGGGGGAAACTGCTGACTCTTTGTGTGTTTTATGCAGGGCAGAAGATGAGACCCGAGATCACCTTTTCTGCAACTGTTCTTATGCTTTGGATTTCTTTGCAGCAGTCTTTGGCTCTCGTCGGTGGCCAAATGATTGGGATGGCCTTAAGAATTGGATACACAGGAGAAACAAGAAAGAAGGCAGCAAGGGGTTGATCTGGAGTGCGATCTGGTGCTGGTGTGTTAGTGTGGTATGGAAGGAGAGATGCGGTCGGATGTATAAGGGAGAGCAGCGACCAGTAGAAGAGATTATAAGGCGATGGATTGCTGACTTCAACCTTTTTGTCATAGGGAAGCCAGATGTTCGACTAGAAATTCAGAAAATTTCTATTGTATGCAGAATAGGGGTTTTGAGAGTTGTTCTGTTTATTTTTTGAGAACAGAACAGTAGAGCACAACTCTTCATTTGCTGAATCGCTATTCGTCGCCCTAAAATTTAAAAAATTTCGCCCTAAATCGCACTAAATTGACATTTATATCCCTATACCCCATTTCAATCACTAATCCCTAACTCGGATTTGCCGTACAGCCCACCAAAACCGTTCGACCACCGCTGCAATTCCCCAACCCGTCGTCACTTCCATTTCCCCACTCCGCCGACCTGTTGTCGACTGTCGAGAAAGAAAAAGAACCCCACGAGCCGGATTGGGCCGCCGTGGCCAATTCCCTAGCACGCCGACCCGCTGCGACTGTTATTGCTGATATAGGAGGAAGATGAAGCAGGAGGAAGAAGGTACGAGCTGCTGTCGTTCCCCAGCCACCCGCCGACCAGCTCTATCAATAAAGGAATTTAAAATATTGCTTTCCAAACTCTCTCCATTTAGCTGTTCAATTTCGTGTTCGAAGCTCTCTAAACTACCCAGAAGAAGACATTGAAAATCACTCTTCAATTACTGTAGTTTGCCCAATTGACGATTTGATGTGAAGTGTGGTGATAAAGTAGTCTTCTCCGTCCTCCTTCTCGGCAGATTCAGGCAAAGAGTCGTGAATTCATGTTTGGTATAGTTGTATGTGCTTATTTTAGTATTTATATGTTTTGAAAACAAAGACTAAATTAAGGATATTTAAGTCTTTTTAATGAAAGTTAGGGCGATAAATAAGGAGTTTTAGGGCGACAAATAGCAATCCCCTTGGTTTTTTAGGGTCCTGTTTTTCAGGCAGAGCTTAATAAAATTATCGATAATTACCGGGGGGAAAAACGTGTAATTTAAGTCTATCATTTCCCGTTTTTTGAAATAGAATGAACAGCCAAACGATTACACATTAAAGCGTTTCCATATTAACATCATCATCGATCCACAAAAATCACAAATCATAAGGCTGCTTCTCGGTGAACTTAACCTCAATGGGGCTAACGTTCTTTCCAATCGACCTAAAATTCTGCCCCACACCTTCCCTCCCAGGGTTCACCTTCTCCGGATAAACCCCATCCTTGGGATGGAAGTACTGAACCTCACCGTTGGGGAAAATCCTGTAGAACTGGTACTTGATCTTGTACTTGGACCTCAGCCTGGTCCCCAGCGCCAGGCACTGCTCTTTCCTCGCCAGCTTCAGCAGGTTGGAGCCTTCCCTCATGATCGCCGCGCCGCCGGTGGGCATCTCGAAGATCTGCTCCTTGGGGGACTCCCAGGTGATGACGTAGAACTCTTCCACCTGGGCTTTTCTCAGGAGCCCGCCGGTGGAGCCGCTGAAGACGGGGTGGTGGGGTCGAGCTCGGGCGGGGTGAACCCGACTGGGGCCTCCAATTTGGGAGGTGACTCCACGGGGGCGTTGCTGCCCTCGGCGGCGGCGGATCTGAAGAGTTTGAAGGAGGAGGGGGCGGCGGAGGTGGGGATGGAGATGAAGGAGGAGGATTTTGGGTTCCGTGTGGAGAGGGAGTTGGGTTTGAGCGGGGGAGTGAAGAGGGTGGATTGAGTTGCCATGGCTGCCATGGATGTGATTGTGGGATTTGGCTTTGGCTTTGGGGGAGAAGAGGGGAAATGTGATGGAAGGAAGAAGATGGTGGTCCTTTTTGCTGAAACACGGAATCAAGGATGTGGTGGTGGTGAGAGATTGGGGAGGGGCTAAGGGGGCATTTGGATTGGGCCAATTAGAATGGTGGATTTTGATACGCTAGCCTTACCCAAATGGCTCACCTAGTCACCTGTGTGAATTGTGATATCTATTTCTTGGTCAATTGCTGCAGTTGACATGCCACATGTGTAAATGATATTTATTTATTTATTTATTTATTTGTAAATGGGTGCTAAGAGCCACCTATCATTCAATCAACTTTGGTTTGGAAAGCCCATGAATGTCATAAATAGTGTCTTCGACTAGCCAAGTAATATGCATTAAATGATTGGCCCGCGCTTTGCAGCTGTATATTATATGATAAATCTAACCTTTTCTAAGAAGAATCATGTCTTAATTTAAAGTGAAAATTCACTGACGAGTGGAAAAAGTGAAAATAGGGGGATTAGGGTTTTCTAATTCCAAGAGAGAGCTACAATGGAGGTAGGAAAAAAATGACAATGCTAAATGAAATTTTGTATACAATTGCTAATGCTTCAAGCATTCTTGTGTTTCAGCTATAATGTGGCAATTTGAATCCAAATTCAATTGATTGGTTGATTAATAAATTGGACTATGGGAAAATTACCAAGTATTTTAACGTTTATAATTTATTCAAAAATTATTTTTTGCAACCTCAATTTTTGTATGATAACATTTTAGTACTTGACTCTTAAAAATTTTCATGTGGTCCATAAATCCGCTAATTTATAAATCTAATTCATCTCATTTTTATTTGACTCTAGATTGTGTTATTCCAAATTATAAAAACCATGTTTTGGACCCTTTCTTTTAAGTATTTTCCTCTAAAGTATAGGCAAATAAAATGTAATCATTCCCAATTCCAAATCAAACGCCCAATCATGTGAAAGTAAGAAATGATATGCTAAATCCTTTTGGTAGCCGTAAAATCCATGTCTCATTCATAGTTAAACATCATCCAAGTAGTAAATAATGATCTCTATGGCGTTAAACAAAATTAACTTGTTGACGGCTACTGGTTCACCTAGAATGATACCCAAACAAAACTTTCCACACAACAATCTAACATGCAACACCTAGTTAGCATGAACCACTTGGATTGAACGACCAAAAAAAATCAAGAAAGATTCAGCCGAGCACTGGTTTTTGAGAAATAAAGTGAATGGGTATATTGTAATGGAACCCGTAGGGTTCACAATGGCGCAAAGCCTGTATTTATATGCAGAAGAGGATCAACTCCTTCTTCACGAAGAGAAAGGGAAAGTTACCTTTCCAACAGATGTACAACGGTAACAAACAGAAAAACAAACTACCTACCAATCAGAAAGAGACACTTTGCTATATATAGTAAAAACGGAAAGGGGTTGCTGCACTAACATCTACGACACCATTTCTACTCAGCTCCTCCATTGCTTCTGAGGGAAACACGACGTCGTATATGGAGTTCTTCAGTGCTGCAACTATCTTCGACAAGTTCCTTCATTAGCACTGCAGGGTTCCTTCATCGTCACTCCATCATCATCAGTTGATCACCATTACCTTCAATACCCTCTCTCAAGCTGCTGCATACAAGTTCTATATGCTCAGCTTGGAAAGCAAATAATGGAGTCGAAACCTGCTGAGCCCCTTTGTAAACAGATCTGCAATCTGATTCTCAGTATCAAGGTGGCTCAATCCAATAAGCTTTGATTTAAGGAACTGTCTGACCACGTGACAGTCAATCTCTATGTGTTTCGTTCTTTCATGAAACACAGGAGTTTCTGCAATATAGATAGCAGATCGACTGTCACAGAAAAGATTAACAGGTTTAGGGTGATCCACACCAAGTTCTTGCAATAATCTTCTCACCCAAACCACTTCACAGGTAAGCTGAGCAAGAGCCCTGTACTCAGCTTCTGAAGATGATCTAGAAACAGTACTCTGTTTCTTAGATTTCCAAA
Organism: Linum tenue; assembly: GCA_946122785.1. Lineage (NCBI taxonomy): Eukaryota > Viridiplantae > Streptophyta > Magnoliopsida > Malpighiales > Linaceae > Linum > Linum tenue. The sequence goes on along the minus strand of CAMGYJ010000003.1, from coordinate 20,537,622 downwards.
CAATCAATGAAGGTCCAAGTGTGATGCAATATCCAGTAGTAGACCTTTTTGAATTTGGGCAAGATGCCCAATCAGAATCACTATATCCTTGTAAAGTTAGATCTGAGGATGAAGAGTAGAATAATCCCTAACCTGGTGCATTCTTAAGATACTTAAGAATCATATATGCCAATTGTAGATGAGTGGTGGTAGGAGCTGCCTGATATTGGCATAACTGTTGTACAACAAAAGTAATCTCAGGCCTTGTAATGGTTAAGTAATGAAGTCGACCCACAATCCTTCTATACAGACTAGGATCATCAAGAAGTGGACCATCATCAGCTGATAACCTAGTCTTCATATCGATTGGGGTCACAACAGGTTTTGAATCAGCAAAACCTGTATCTGTTAGTAGATCTGTGCAGTATTTCTTCTGACATATATGAAGTCCCTCCCTGGATCTGGCCATCTCCAAGCCAAGGAAGTAGTGAAGAGGGCCAAGATCCCTTAACTTAAACTGATTGCTGAGATGAACACGCAGAGCTTCCATGCTGGCAGAATCATCACCAGCAATTATGATGTCATCTACATACACCAAAAGTATAGAAGTCCCAGCAGCACTATGATGAAGAAACATAGAGTAATCACTATGGGATTGAGTGTATCCAAAAGCTAGAAGCACTGAAGTTAACTTGGCAAACCACTGTCGAGATGCTTGCTTAAGCCCATATAGAGACTTCCTAAGTTTGCAGACATAACCAGGTTGAGTGATTCCTGGTGGAAGTTCCATGTATACTTCCTCCTCAAGTTCTCCATTCAGAAAAGCATTGCTAACATCTAGCTGGAACATGTCCCAATTCTTTGTTGCTGCTACTGCTAACAAGGTTTTAACTGAATTGAGCTTAGCAACTGGTGAGTAAGTATCTAGGAAATCAATTCCATAGATTTGTGTAAACCATTTAGCTACCAGTCTAGCTTTATGTCTTTCTATAGAACCATCAAAAAGGAATTTGATGGCATAAACCCATCTGTTCCCAATCACCTTCTTGTTAACAGGTCTAGGGACAATGTCCCATGTTCTGTTTGCATCCTGAGCTTCTAATTCTGAATCCATTGCCTTCCTCCAGTATTCATACTTAACTGCCTCTTAAAAGAACTGGGAATAGCAGCAGAATCCACAACCATCACATATTTCCTGTACTTAGGACTCAACTGATCATAAGACAAACAAGCAACCATAGGATATATTGGTTTAGAATGTGTGGTCCCTAAATGCATGACATAATCATTATATTTGATGGGTTTAATGTGGTTTCTGGTAGATTTTCTGACTGCTATTAGAATTGAGGATGTATCTGGGGAAGGAGGAACAGAAATAGGTGATGGAGAATGAGAAGAAGTAGAAGTAGAAGGATTGGTAATTGGGCTGTAAGGGTCTGGTGTTGGTAATGGTGAACTTGGAGAAGGTAAGTTGGAGTCAGTTGTAGTAGGAAGTGGTGGATCAAGAATGTGAATAGGATTGTCTGGTATGGGAAAAGGGTCAGGAGAAGGAGGATGAACAGGAGGAATAAAAGGACTAGGAGGGTCAGAATGATTCTCCATAGTAGAAGTAGGTAGGCATGGCAGAATGTTTTCATGGAACACCACATCCCTAGAAATGAAAACTTTCTGCTCTTGTAAGTCTAACAACTTATACCCCTTTATACCATAAGGAAACCCAAGGAACACACATTGTCTAGCTCTAGGAAGAAATTTTGTTCTGTTATGTCCTGATGTACTAGCATAGCATAGACATCCAAACACTTTGAGATTGGATAAGTCAGGGGGAGTGCCATACAAGACTTCATAGGGAGTTTTGTTTGAAATGGCTACAGAAGGTAATCTGTTCATGAGATAGACAGCATGAAGAACAAAATCTGACCAGAATTTAAGAGGTAGGCCAGATTGGAATTTTAAAGCTCTGGCTACATTGAAAATGTTTTGGTGTTTTCTTTCAACTCGAGCATTTTGTTGGGGTGTTTCTACGTAGGACATCTGGTGAAATATACCATATTGTGAGTAGAACTCTAGTATATGAAATTCTGATCCTTGATCAGACCTAATTACTTTGACTTGTTTAGAAAATTGGGTCTGGATCATGATACAGAAGTCTTTCAAAAATTTTCTGGCCTCGCTTTTGAATTTCATAAGATATGTCCATGCACACCTTGATCTATCATCTACAATAGTAAGAAAGTAATGAAAACCATTGTAGCTAGAAGTGGCCAAAGGCCCCCAAATATTAACATGAAGAAGATCAAAAACTTCCTTTGCCACAGACTGGCTGGAAGGGAAAGAAAGACGTTTCTGTTTGGAGAAATGGCAAACATCACAATGATGAAGTGATTCTAAAGCTATACTAGGAATGGTCTTCTGTAATTCCTTAACTCTAGACTCTGATGGGTGTCCCAATCGCCAATGCCAAACATCAAAGGTCTTTGGTGTGAGATTTTGGGTCTTGAGTGTGTTAACATGAATGGAAGTGTCTTCTGTGGTAGGTATAAGTTGATATAGACCTCTAGTCTCTTGGGCAAAACCAATCATCTTCTTGGTTAGAAAGTCCTGGATAGAACAAATGGTGGATTTGAAAATGAGTGAGATAGGTAAGGATTGAGTCGGTTTACTTACTGAAACAAGGTTAAAGGAAAAAGTGGGAACAAACAGGACATTATGGATGACTAGGTTAGGTGCCAATCTAACACTGCCAGAATGGGTTGCCGGTGTTCTAGTTCCATTTGGTAAAGTGATGAAAACATTCACTATGGGCCGATGTTTAATGAAACTAGAAATAGAACAAGTAACATGATCTGTTGCCCCTGTATCTAGGAACCACACATTAACCAATTCTAATGGATGTTGTTGATAATATGAAGTCAATGTGAATTTACCTGCATAGTTTGGGCTAACAGATAAATGCATGCTCACAGAATTCACCAGTGGAGTTTGATTCTGCTGGCCACTTGCGTCAGGTGATGGAGGTCCATTAGATGACCCAAACTGAGATAGGATACTTTGAAGTCTGCTGACATCCTCATTTGACAACCTCAAATTGGTAAACCCATCTCCAGATTCAGTGGCAGCTCTTGTTTCTAGCTTAGGTAGAATTCCTCCCCCATTGCTATCAGTGATTTGAACTTGTCCTGCAAACCCAGAAGAGGTACCACTCTCCTTGTTTTTCCTTTTCAGTCGATAACAATCTGCAATGACATGGTTGTCCTTCTTGCAGTATCTGCAGAACAGAGGGCTCTGTCCTCCTTTAGCATTCTCTTTACCCTTAGGTTAGCCGCAAGAAGTGAAATTGTGTCAACCTATGATTCCTGACTGGGTTTGGTAACATGATTTTCATGCTGAATGGCATAGTGAAAAGCAGTCTCCATGGTAGGTAATGGACTCATCATCAACAGGTTAGCCATAACTCCTCCATAAGACTCATTCAGACCAGTAATAAATCGGGTAACAAATTCATTCTCCCTGTACTTTTGCACAGTTGATTCAGTAATACAGGGCACATTTCTATCCCTGTGATCTCCACCACACAGACAACTTGGAATAGGCAAGAATTGAACTAGTTCTTCCCAATGACCCTTCAATTCAGAATAAAATTGATTCACAGACTTGTTACCTTGTTTAAGAGTATAAACAGCAGTCTGAAGATCACTGATTCTGATATTATCATCTTGACCATAACGTTGTCTTAGATCATTCCATAATAGTTTGGCATTGTCTTGAGATGACACGCTGTTGACAAGAGAAGGGTCCAGAGATCCAAGAATGAGAAAATAGACAGCAGTGTTGCTCTGCTCCCAAGCTTGATAGCTCTCATGTTGTGGATCTGGAACAGGAATAGTCCCATTGATAAATCCAAGCTTGTTTTTGCTCTTCAGGGCAACACGGACTGTACGACTCGAGAGATTGTAGTTGGCTGTGCCGGTGAGCTTGATTGGGAAGCTGAGTGCCTCATTTGGATTAATGTAGTAAGGGTTGGTGACGGTAGACACCGACGTAGTGTTGGTAGCCACCATGGAGGCGGCATCAGTAGATGTGGCTGCAGTAGTCGCCATGTTGAAAGAGAAGAAGAGAAATCATAAATGTGTTTAGATGAAGAAGAAGAACTTGGTTATGGAATGGGCAAGGAAAACCCTAGAAGCCATAACCAGGCTCTGATACCATGTGAAATCAAGTGAATGGGTATATTGTAATGGGACCCGTAGGGTTCACAATGGCGCAAAGCCTGTATTTATATGCAGAAGAGGATCAACTCCTTCTTCGCGAAGGGAAAGGGAAAGTTACCTTTCCAACAGTTGTACAACGGTAACAAACTACCTACCAACCAGAAAAAGACACGTTGCAATATACAGTAAAAACGGAAAGGGGTTGCTGCACTAACATTTACGACACCGTTTCTACTCAGTGATAGACAGTTAATTGCACATGTTTTTACCCCTATTCTTACACCGTTTGAGACGTTGATTCTCGTGTTTTAGGCCGATTTCACGCTAGGTTGTTCTTGTTTGTGATATTTCAGGTCCTAGTACGTGAATGAAGGCTTGGGAGCGAGTTTGGGGTCGATTGGACGAAGATCGGACGCGTGGAGAGGCGCTGAGGAGGCCACACGGGCACTCCTAAAACCCACACGGGCGTGCAAGTCACCCACGTGGCCGTGTGGGATTTAGCGAGGCTAAACACGGGCATGCTGGAGACACCACACGGCCGTGCAAGCCACCAATGTGGCCGTGTGGTATTTACCGAGCACAAACACGGGCATGGTGGAATTTCCACACGGCCGTGTGACTCTAGCCGTGTGGGAAGCCTGAAGTTCGATTAATTGAGACGCAGCATTTTGGAAGCCACACGGGCAACTGGGTAAGCCACACGGCCGTGTGGCCTGCCCGTGTGAGTCGGGAAATCTTGGTTTTTACCCAATTCCGAGCCACAAGTGAGAGGATCGACTTTTTGGAGCAAAAACAGAGCCCTATAGAGAGAAAGTGCAAACAACTCATCCTAAGAGTGGTTTTGGAGCTGGGTTTCATCAAATCAAGCTTGGAGATCATCATCAGAGTGATAATCATCATCCCAGAGCAGATTCTTCCCATTGTTATCAGTATGACTGCTTTGTATCCTGTTTTCCTCTCTCTCTCTCTATGGAGTAGAACTTTCTCTCACTTGGGTATGATGAACCCTAGTTCCATGTGTTAGGGATTTTGATTGTAATGACTTGGGATTGTTATACTGCTTGATAATAATCGAATGATGCATGATTCATTGAATTGATTGAAGTCTGATCAACTTTTCTTGATTTCTGCAGCAACCTGAGATAGATAGAATCTGATTAGGTTGTTAGAGCTACATCATTCGGTAGTAGTGGATTGGCTACACGAGAGTTAGTCAATCGACTGCTTTGTACTGGAATCCAATTCCAGTAGTGGAGTTCTGTGCTCATAGCCTCAACTTTCTATCCCAGTGAAGACTAGTCGTCTGCCGGGTAGTTTGACTGAGAGGGCTTGGTCAGCTTAAGAGATTCCAAGCTACTGTCGGATCTTCCGCAGTTTAATCAACAGTAAATCAGCCCAGGGTAATTACAATTGAGACCTAACTAAGGATCTAGGGGGACTCATTCCCGAGTGACTCTTCCTTGACTTCAGAAAACCGAACCATTTCCTGCTTTCTTACTTCTTTTAGTTAAAACAACAATCAATCGACTTTATTGGCTAGATAATAGATATTCACGGAGTAGGCAGTAGATCTAGACCCTGGGTTGATAATAGAACTTGCCATTTTACTGCATTCCCGGACTGCGATTACACTTGGTCGCAGTTTGGTGTTGTGTTTTACCGTGTCACTCAGCTCCTCCATTGCTTCTGAGGGAAACACGACGTCGTATATGGAGTTCTTCAGTGCTGCAACTATCTTCAACCAGTTCCTTCATCAGCACTGCAGGGTTCCTTCATCGTCACTCCATCATCATCAGTTGATCACCATTACCTTCAATAGTTTTCAGTACCAAACATAAATAGGATAATACAATTATTGTCTTTGAATTGGAATATTGACAGCCAGCCTGCAGCAATGTCGAAGAAAGTAACACAAATTTAGCATTACTTACCGCTACTACTATAAGTCCTTTGGATTCATCAGAGTTGAAAACCTCTCTCGACTGGTTTTGAGTTTGTGAAACAGGCTACAACTCTCCTTTTGTTCCATGAAACCCCTAATGCGACAGGTGAGATCAAGAGAATGGGTGAACAGATGTTGATTCTAGTAGTATGAAGAAACCCTCTCTGGAAAATTGGAACGGGAAAGATCGGGAATCATGATCCGTAGAAAGGAACAAAGTCGGCGAGACTTGCGTAATTGCCAACCCGTTCACGAAGGGGAGATTGGAGGGGAACGGAGTAAAATTACGGCAGTACGACACAATGGAAGAGGTGTAGGGAGACCTACGGTGGACTTGCTCCCATCCCACCAAACCCCTAAAGTAAAGCTTGTCAATTAATATATCTAATAACTAATAATACTTGAGACACTCTAAAAAAATAGGCAAAATACACTTGTATAGCCATAACTTTCACGTTTGTGACAAATATAGCCATAATTATTCGAAAACCAAAAATAACCAATTCCGTCCATTTTGTTAACGGCGTCAGTTGACGGTATGACTGTACTAACAGAAGATGCTGATCTGGCGATTTATTGTCCCCACTAACTGACGTGGATTAACAAAAAAAATTGAAATAAACAAAACAAAAAAATATTTCCCCCTGAATTGGGATTTCTTCCACCGCCTCTTATTCCCTCCTAATTTGCCTCCGATTCTTCCAATCTCCTTCTCTTCCGCTGTCGCTTCCTCTCACTGGTCTCAGCCCCTCTTCCGCTCTCTCCGACCCCTAGCCGCCGTCGCCTACTTCCCTACCTTCAACGAAAAAGAAGAGAAGAATACAGAAGCAGGGATATGGCCCAACGACACCGACGCGGCAGCCATCGAACCCTTCTGAATGAATTTATATCTGCCATCGATTCCGAATCGGAAAAACTCAAGCCAACAGCCTCGGTGCATCTCAACCCTCGACTCTATCCCAGGCCTGAAACGAGAAGCTTTGTCGCTGGGCGACCAGCTTCTTCTCTGCTGTGTGGGGAGCTGGGGGTATAAAGGGTGGAGGATTGACGGTGGCTGAGATGGAGTTGGGGAGCTCTGGCCGTGACGGTGACGAAGCAAAGGGAGGAAGGGGAAGGGTCTCGCAGAGTTGGCACTGAATCGAGTAGATTCTTCAGTCAATCGATTCCGCTTCCCGTTTCCCAGATAGCCGTCAAGCTTGAATCGAGAAGAAGCAAGGGGGCAGAAGGTGCTGCCGCCATTATTGTGGTGGTTAGGGTTCTTTTGATTGGGGAAAGGGTTGTTGGGGGAAAATCAATTCTTCTTCTAATTTCGGATTCCTCTCTGAATGCAGATCTGATTGTGTACGCGAAACCCTATGTTGCGACGAACAGAGCCGAAGACGAGTTAGCATGCGTTGGTGAACGGCAAAGAAGGCGACGACGGCAGGTGTGGCGGCAGAGTTAATAGAAAATGATAGCTTCTGTTTCTTGAATCTGGGTTTCGATTGGGTTGGATTTGATGAGTTGGGTTTCTTGATTCTGGGGGAGAAGGGAGAAGAATGCTCAAAGTGGTGCCATCATTATCCCAAAAAATACAACATTTATTGCTATGAAGATGAAGATGATAAAGTATTTTGGCCTGATTATGCTAGGCTGATTGTTTTTATTTTGTTCCTTCTGCAGATTGTTAACCATCTTTAATGGCTTGTTAAGTAAAAAAAAAAGAGAATTAGTAGTGGGAGATGTGGGAAAATGGAATCGGCAGGGAAGGGGAATTTTTTTTTATTTTAAAATTAATTATTTTATTCATTCAAAATTACGTGGCAATGATATGCTGACTGGTTGCTGACGTAAGCGATGATTTGGCATCCTAGTCAGCCTAACGTTAACCTAACTGACGGAGTTTCTAACACCGTTAAAGTTTCTAACGGATTTGGCTAGATTTGTCACACTACCCTCAATTTTTTGGGCTATTTTTGGTTTTCGAATAGTTATGGCTATACAAGTGTATTTTGTCAAAAAAATATGGGAAACTATTAATTTTCAATCCAAATTAAGCAGTTACCGAAGCGATGGATGACTGTTGCATGTTGGTGGTCGCTGTCAGAGCCTTGGAGCAAATGCACTCCACATGGAGAGTCGAGCTCGACTCTGACTCGATGATGACCAACGTCCCAATCCAACTGAAATCATTTTGTAGCGTATCTCAACTCTTTTCGAGTGATTTTCTGCAAACACACAAGTTTACTGTGTGCGTTGATAGACGACACCCAAATAATATTTAATTTAGTCTCCATATTTATATCTACGAAGCAATCTGAGTTAACAGTAACACACTCGATGTCCATATATATCGAGTGATCTGTATACGTTAAATACTCGATTCTCACATGGCCATCACCCGTCTATTTTTGAACATTTTAACGTTTGGCTAAGAGGAGATCAAGAGTATTGGGTCATTGGTTGGCCTTTAAGAGGTTTAGGACCTTGATGAATTTTAACACTTAACCCAATATCCTAATTCCTAATCCTAACTCCTAACAATACTATATGGCGGTTCTTGGCCGGAACCCCATTAATATCTCTTTTTCTGGTTCTCTGATCAATTCACGGAAGGAGACTTTTGGTAAATATATTTGTGCAATTATTGACTGAACTGGGCTAGACCCATTCTTCTTTTCCTTTCAAATTTGGGACACGGGAAAATTTGAAGGGACATGGAGAGAATGAGCACTTCTACTATGCTATATAGCATTGGTGCTTTAATGTACAACTTGAAGTTGTACCATAACATTAAATGTATAAGTTTAGATTGTACCATACAGGAATTTGTATCATTATGCTATGGTACAACCTTACAACTTGAAGTTGTACCATCATATAAGGTACAAGTTTAAGTTGTACCATAAAAGAATTTGTACAAAAAGTATAGGTACAATCTGAAGTTGTACCATAACGTTAAAGGTACAATTTCAAGTTGTACCATAAAGGCAAAAACCTATAGCACCAATATGCTAAGTAACATTGTAAAATTCCTCCGAAAGAATTGAGTTAGAGAATTCTTTTGGAGGACAACAGCAGCACTTGCGCGGCACAGAGTAGAAGCTAATTATATAAGCACCAATAATTACATGGGGTTAATTCACCACTGCCAATCTGAATAATTATATGGGGTTAAAAAAATTTGGGCAACTATTTGGTAGTTTCAAAGCTGCATTCCAAAAATAAAATAAAATAAAAATCTCATTAAGCTAATTTTAAGGCAAGAACATCATTTTCATCCCCTAAACTTTCATGATTTAGTCATGACGGTACATGAACGATATTTAATCATATCATTACAAAAATTCATAATTTTTTGTCATCGCGGTACATAATGCAGTTAAAAGCGCGATTCTACCTAGAAGCGGAAAATGGGTAAAATCGTAAAACGTAGAATCAAAGCGTAAAAGCGTAAGTTTTTTATGCACCCTCTAAAATAGCTAAAATATGTTAAGTACAACATATAGTATGTAAAATGTGAGTGTGTAGATTTTAGATAAGTGAATAACTACATGAAATTCATAATTAAAATGTAATATCTAACACAAACTAATTTGTGCTGACTCAAAAGTAGAGAAAACTCATAACATCTTAATAATAAGCTCATAAACGTAGATCGTAACTCGTAAACGAGCTTGAGAATCCAAATTCTCATAAGCTGGTTTGATTTTACATAATTACATACGATCAATTACCCATAAACTTTTATCGTAACCCAGGTAAGAGCCACAGGTGAAAATTAAGGGAGAAGACTGGTAGAAGGTCAACGGCTGTTGAGAATACCATTAGGTGTCTTTTCAACCTAATGTGAAGCCCCTATATCGACACTAGTTGTAGAACGAGTGATGAATCATATTTTTCTTTTTTTATTTTTTGCTGATATGTCTCCAAAATTACATCATTTTGGGCCAATTAGCACATTTTTATGAGATGAACAAAATCGTATAAAAACGCTTCAGAATCGCGATTTTACTGATTTTACCAATGTTTTTACCAGTTTTTGTGACTAAGTGACTTTAGGTAGAAACTCAAACGTTTTGGTGGCCTGGATACTTAAAAACGTAAGTTTTTACGTTTTAATGCGCGATTTTGACTGCACCGTACATCAACTGATTCCAGCCTTAAAACTGGCATGAATACCAGCGATATGATCGACATGATAAATTTACGGTTTTTAAATAAAATGACGTTCTTTTAGCAAATGAAATTAACAAAATAATTTATTTATGATTTATTCCATGAATATGAGATTTAAATGTACCTTAAGGTATTTTTTTAATTCACATGGACTACACGGTAGAAAAGGGAGGATGGGTGGGGCTTACTTAGCTCAATATTTTTAATCCATATAGGCCATAGAGAACAAAAAATGGTTTAATTTATGTGGGTCCAACTTCTTCAAAGTATTGTGTTTGTTAATGCAATTTAAATTTATCCTATAACGTTAAAAATACAAGTTATTTTGTATTATAAAGTAATTTGTACAAAAATGTATAGATGTGAATTCCCCATAACGTTAAAAATTATATGTTCAGTTTGTATTATACATGAATTTTTACAGGAAGATATAGGTACAAATTAAATTTACACCATAACAATAAAGTACAAGTTCAGTTTGTACTATAAAGAAATTTGTGTGAAAATGTATAGACACAACTTGAAATTGACTATAACATTAAAGATGTAAGTTCAATTTGTACCATAATTTTTTTTTAAAAAAAATGAAACAACCAATGATATGGTGCACCATAAAATTCATCTATATATTTATTAAAATAATTATTAACAGCTCTATTTCATTGTATCATTTAGGCAATTTAGATTATTTTTAATTTATTAATAGATGAGATGTATAATTCAACGGGAATAATCACTCCCTTATTGATTTTTAATTATTAATATTTCATTTCACCTGATTTAAATTATAAACTTTTCACTAAAAAATCAAATAATTATACTACATAGAATAATATTCATTTTGGGTAGCTTCTACACTGCACTCATAAAAAGGAGTGCATACTATGCACCCAACTCTAAAAGTAGTTTAAAGGCTTCGGGTTTAAATTATAATTGGTACTATTTGTCTAATATGATGATATAACATAGTATTATAATCAATCAATGAATTACCTAAGCTCTAAACATTCAATTTTGTACCAGAAGCAAATAGTGTAGTCTGATTGAATCTTTAGGACTCAGTTTTCTTGCCTTGCTTGGCATGTTGAAAATTATACGAGTATGATATTTCCGATAATTAAATTATTTGAAATTTTTATGGTATCAAATAAAAACATGTCTTGCTTTCAACAATTACTATATTATTTATACTATTAACGAAATTCATCCGGCAAACGGGCGGACCCGATCCAGTTCATTCATCCATGGGGTTTCCGATGAATTTAGAGGGCCGAATGCTTTTTCTGTTGTCAATTACTTCCCAATCGCGATGAACCCTAACGTCCGTTTTGGCACCATCGCCTTGACCGACCGTTTCTGAGGGCCAACTGTAAATCCCTTTCTACGTTCAACAGCAGCAATCACTTCTGCCGCAACGACTGACGACCAAAATGCAAGATAGACATCACTCGCACCTCTGGCACTCGTCTTTTCAACTACGGCAGTCGCCGGTCGGTAACCCTAGGACTAAATTTTTTTTTTTTTTTTTATGGGCAATATCAAAAAATTTTATTAAGCTCTATGTGACCCCTTTTAGATCAAAGGGAAACACATCTGGATCTTTTACAGGCAGCAGCTATCTATCTCTACTGCTAATTTCCACTCTCTACCACACTACAATACAATAAACCAAGAACTATACTACTCACAAAGTTAACTAACTGAAAACTACACTACAATCAACATCCAGAGCTGCATTACCAAGTCTGGCCATTTCAATTGTCCTTCGAACCATCCTGATCAACTCTCCTGATTGTACAGCAGAACCACCATACAATCTACTACAGCGTTCCCTCCAAATCAAACTCACTGCCAGGTTCCAAACCAACCTTCCTATCATGGCTACAGCTTTCTTTCCCTTGAATGTTCTAACCGCCCACTGCAAGTAAGCTTCATACCCGCTTAACTGAGGGCAAGGTAAATGCAGCATGAGTAGACATCCCTTCAGCACCTGAGAAGTATATTGGCAGTTAAAAAAGAGATGGTCCCTGTCTTCTACATGAACCAAACAAAGTAAGCAATCTGCACTTGCCACCTTCCCCCAGCTATGCAACTGTCCTAGAGTAGTAATTCTATTTCGAGTTATAACCCAGCTCAAAAAACTATGTTTTGGAATAGAATATCTCCCCCAGATCAGTTGGTACCATTCCACATTAGGCCTCACCAGTTGCAAATCATTCCACACCTGCTTCACAGAGTAAGACAGCATCCTTTTGTCATTCCAATACACCTGTGTCCCCCAGCATCTGAAGAACCCTTCCACCTTGTCCCTAACCTTTAGGAGCCTCTTCCAAACCCAAGAGGCAGTACTACAGTTCCCCAATCCCTAGAATGTACGATCCTTAATCCTATAAAGATAGTTCCAGGCAACCCACCAGGACCCTTCTTTGGTTAAAAGAGCCCATATATGCCTTGTAGTACAGGCCACATTCCATGTCTTTAAACACCTAACACCAAGTCCCCCTTCTTTCTTAGGAATTGCCAGTAACCCCCAAGCCATAACAGCCTTCTTTCTCAAGGAATCTTCAGTTACACCCCAGAGAAATTTATTACAAAGCTGCTCAATCTCTTTTATAACAGCCAGAGGTAGAACAAACACATTCATCCAGTAAAAGGACAGGCTACTTAGCACTGAATTGATAAGCTGAAGCTTACCTGCATAGCTAAGTAGCTTAGGCCTCCAACCAGATATTCTCTTAGTGATTTTCTCCACCAAAGCTCGACAATCACTAGTAGATAGCTTCCCTGCTATTAGAGGAACTCCCAAGTAGCGGACAGACAGCTTTGCTTTTTGAAATCCAGCCAACTGAGCAAGTCGTTCATGATCAGTCTCCTCAATCCCTGCACAGAATAATTGACTTTTCTCTGGATTAAACCTTAATCCAGAAAGTCTATAGAACTTGTCAAGCAGCCCTTTTACACTCTCCACAGCTTTAGTTGAGCCATTAGAAAACAGCAGTAGGTCGTCAGCAAACACTAGATGGGTAATTCCCAGCCTCTTGCATCTAGGGTGATAAGGGAATTCTCCTGAGACTGCTCCTTTATTCAGTATGCAGGATAGAACCTCCATAGCAATAGTGAAAAGAAAAGGGGACAAGGGGTCCCCTTGACGCAGGCCTTTCTTAGAGGGGAAGTAACCACAAACCCCCCCATTTATCCCTACACTAAGCATCGGGGAAGAAACACAGACCTGGATCCAGGAGATAAACTGAGCAGGAAGCCCCATTGCAGTCATTACTTTGAACAAAAAATCCCAATCTACAGAGTCGAAGGCCTTCATGAGGTCAATCTTCATTGTGCATCTAGGGGAAATGTTGTTTCTATTGTAGCCTGCTACTAACTCAGAAGCCATCAGTATGTTATCACTAATGCTCCTCCCTTTCACAAATGCTGATTGACTTTTACTTATTAGCTTGGGAAGGACTGTTGATAATCTGTTTGCCAATATCTTAGCAATGCATGAACACGCTTCCAGATAAGTGGTCACTAACCCTAATACCCCAAGAGCAATGACTCTCTCACTAGAAAATCTCTCTCCTACTTTTCTCTCTGTTTTTTCAAACACTAGATCTGGATTTCCAGACGCATCCATCAATGGTGCCTTATCAACCTCCTTAGATTCTCTAATGGAGAAGAGATGTATATCTACCCAAATGAGTGATCCCATCAGAAGTAAAGACAACCAAGCGTTGGATGGAGGCTCAGCCATTATTACTTCGACAGTTAATGCTTTGCAAGGGCTCTCCTACACTGGTTTTCTTCTGAACAACCAAAAGCCACAAGCCTCTCAGCATTCAATGCTTTATTCCTCAAATGAGACAATCCTTCCTCAAAAGCCAGTTTTGAAGGCAGAGAGCAGAAACTCCAGCCTATTTCGTCCACCAAAACCCAAGCCAAGATCTTTTCCCTGTCAAAATCCTCTCGAGCCTCAAAAACCAGCAATAAAAGCCTTTCCCCTCTATCAAATCCCACCAAACGACCTCAAAGATTCAATGCAACCAAGTTTGATGACAAACCTGCTTCCGCTCCGTCTATTTAAGAATATCGACCACCCAATCTGCTTCATCACAACGAAACCACCAAACGAAATCCTTTTCCTCTACTTTCCCCTTTTCTTTGCAAGATCTATTGCGATGTCAGAAACTTTGGTTGATAACCAAGACAATCTGAATCTGGGATGGGAAGAAGAGGATCATGAAGCCATCTTTGCTGACGCCATACCAAATCAACAAGGAGGATCCTTGAGGCTTGTGGGCAGAATGTTTGGCGAAAGGGATGTCAGCAAGAGGGCTATGATAGGGATGATCAATGGGATATGGTCAAACTTCTGCGAGCCGACGGTCCAAGACATTCACAAGACGGCAAACACTTTTGTCTTCATCTTCAATCGAAAGGAAGAGTTGGATCGGGCCTGGGAGGGAAGACCATGGCAAGTCTCTGGCAACACCCTGCAGCTGAAGAAGTGGGATGATTCTGTCCGCCCCCAAAACATCAACTTCGACCTGGCGGACTACTGGGTCCAAGTGCACGGCATCCCGGATCATAAGAGAACTGCCTCCAACATTGAATCTGCCGTTGCAATGTTTCCAAATATCCATGGCATCGATATGAGGGGGCTCAACCCTGACAGATACATGGAATTCGTTCGTGTGTTTGTCCAAGTCGACCACACTCGACCTCTTCCTCCGGGGTCGTACTGCACCACTGATGGAGTTAGGGAATGGCTGGGTTTCAGATACGAGAAACTCTATCTTCTCTGCTACTATTGTGGTCGGCAAGGGCATGTGAAACAAGATTGCAGGAAGAGAAGGGAGGACTTTGAAGGGGGTATTGCGGCGGCACCGGAGGGTCGTTTCACTCCATGGATGAAAGCCGGAACAAGAGCTCAGCGTCCTCCTCCACCGCCGAGGGGCCGCATCATCCATCACTCCCCTGGCGATGCTGGTTCAAGCTCGGGATCCCCAGGATTTGTTCAGAACCAGATCTGGGTTGCAGGGAGGGCTTCTCCGATGACCGGCTCCGTCAACACAGGATCGCCGGCGTCTCCATCGGAAGGGATTTGGGGGCTCGGAGTCCGAGGCCCTCCAGGCTTCACTCCTCATCCGTTTCCAACGGACAGGCTGTCCCGCAGTCCGAGACCATCCTCGGGAGCCGACGCCCAACGGCTACAAACCCCTTCACCTGATCAAAATTTGGTAGTCTATGGGTCCATCCCAGGTATCTCCCCCCCCATTTTCTCCTACTCGGCAAACCCCCCTCCCCTGGCGAGAAACCTTGCGGCGGAGATGGAAGCTGCTGGGCTTTGGAACAAAGGCCCACTCCACCATTCCATATACCAAAGTGGGCCTCTTCAGGCCCATTTTGGGAATTCTGAAGCCCCAAGCAACAAGACCCATGCGCACCAGCCAGCCATTTTGGTCCAGCCCAACAACCAAAATGTCTCCCAGATAGTCCAGGATCTCAGCCAAAAGATGGACCTGAATCACAGGCCCAATGATTATAATTATTCTCATCATTCTGGCCAAGAAGAGGAAACCCAGGGAGAAGTGAAGAAAAGAAAGCATGGGCAGCCTCTCGACTTTGAGGGGCCGTATTTCTCTCTCGGGGAGGGACCGATCAAGCCTCGCAATGCAAGAATTAAAGTGAAGGGCAGAAAACAACAGCAGCTCAACCTGGAGAAAGAAGTGGATCATGGAAATGAAGGAAAGGGGAAGCTAGCGAACTCTGAAGCGCCGGTGGCCGGCTATAAGCCACCCGGGGAACCATGACTTGCATTAGTTGGAACTGTCAGGGGATCGGGCAGCCCCGGACAGATAGTCATCTCACGAGAATGGTGAGGAAATTTCGCCCTTCTTTGGTCTTCCTCATGGAAACAAAGAATTCTAGGTCTACTATGGAAGAAAAAAGAATCAGCAACAACTTCTACAAAGGAGAATATGTCGACCCTGAGGGGACAGCAGGGGGTCTAGCCATTTGGTGGACAGCAGGTTTCGATCTGCAAATTTTGGATCGTGGTCGGAATTATTTTGATGTTTTTATCAATTATGGTTGTGGGTTTTTCATGACCTTTGTTCACGCCCCTTCTGTAGCTAGTGAAAGAGGGGCGTTTTGGAATTTTCTTTCTAGCTTTAGAAGTAACCCCAATGTTCCTTGGGTTGTAATCGGAGATCTTAATGCATTACTTTTTGATTACGAAAAGAGAGAGGCCCAATTCGGCGAGAGTCTTCTCAACCCTTCAAGAACTTCATTTTCGAGAATAGCCTTATCGACATGGGGTTTAAAGGTCCTAGATTCACATGGACAAACAAACGAAGGGGAGACCGGCTCATCAAGAGTCGTCTTGACCGTGCCCTTTGCTCTCCGGCATGGCGGGAGATCTTTGAGGAGGGAACCATTTACCATGACAGTTGCATTGGATCTGACCATCGACCTCTTCGCCTGAACTTCCATTCCTCTGCACCGAGGAATCGTCCTCCTTTCCGCTTTGATGAAAGATGGATCGGGAAAGACGAATGTGATCAGGTGATCCTTCGTGCTTGGACGATGGGAGGTACTCATGATCAGCGTCTTAAACGGTGCGAGGATGACCTCAAAGTGTGGGCGAGAGGCATGATGGAAGCTCAACACCGCCGCGAAGGGGAGATTAAGAGCAGGCTTGAGACGCTCGAACAGGCTTTTAGGACGGATGAGGTCCTTGATGAGGAAACAAAACTTCTTGAGGAGCTTGACACCTTATGGAAAGACGAAGAGAAAGCTTGGAGGCAAAGATCTAGAATTCAATGGTTGGCCGAAGGAGACCGAAACACAAAATTTTTCCACTCCTCCACGGTTTTTCGGCGCCACTATAATCGTATCTTGGGATTGAAGGGTCAGAATGGTAACTGGATCAAACATCCTTCTCTCCTTGCAAAGCATATTCAGGACTTCTACAAAGACTTGTTTACTGCAAAAGAGACGGGATTTGATGCCGGCCTGCTAAATGACTTCCCACGCCTCGTTACAGATTCAATGAATGTCGACCTCAGCAAGCCGGTCACAGATGATGAGATTCGAAAAGCTGTCTTCTCCTTGGGTGCCCATAAATCCCCAGGACCAGATGGCTTTTCAGGTATCTTTTATCGAAAGTTTTGGAATACGGTTGGTGAGGACTTCTGCAGAGAGATTTCGACTTTCTTCGAGACTGAGAAGCTGCCTCAGGGATGGAATGACACCCACATTGCTCTCATCCCGAAGGTGCCTTCACCGGAATTGGTTAGCCAATTCCGACCTATCAGCTGCTGCAATTTCAAGTACAAGGTGGTCTCCAAGATTATGTCAAGCAGAATAAAAGAGTTCATGCCATCCCTTGTCTCGGAAATGCAAGCAGCTTTCACGGGAGGGAGAATGATTCAAGACAATATCATCATTGTTCATGAAGTGCTTCATCACTTCAAGAACCGCAGCAAGGGAAAGCAGTTTGACATGATGATGAAAATGGACATGAGGAAAGCTTTCGATCTTGTGGACTGGGACTGTTTGGATGCCCTCCTGGAGGCCTATGGTTTCAACCATAGGTGGTGCAGATGGGTAAAAGAATGCATCCGAACGGTTCGGTTCTCGATCTTGGTGAATGGTGGCCCCACTGAATGCTTCTCTCCCACGCGTGGCATTCGTCAGGGAGACCCTTTATCCCCTTTCCTCTTTATTTTAATGTCAAATGCTCTATCGTTTTTGTTGGATAAAGGGATTTCTGATGGGGTTGTCCAAGGTTTAAAAATCAAACCTAATTGCCCTCGTCTTTCTCACTGCTTGTTTGCAGATGATACTGTTGTCTTCGGGAAAGCCTCTATGGAGGAAGCTGAGGCGATTATCCATATCATTGACAAGTACAAATCGCTAACAGGACAGGAAGTGAACATGGAAAAATCTTCGGTGTTCTTCAGCAAGAATACTCCTTCGTCTTTGAGGCTTTCCATCACCTCTTTTCTTGGTTTTCCTTCTTCAATCTGTCATGATAAATACCTGGGTGTCCCCACCGAATGGGGAAGATCGAAGAAGGAAACTTTTTCATTCCTCCTCGAAAGAATGGAAAAAAGAGGTGATTCTTGGAAGAGCCTCACCCTCTCGCATGGGGGGAAGGAAACGTTGATCAAGGCTGTCCTTCAGGCGATCCCAACTTTCATTATGAGTGTTTTCCTTCTCCCGGCCACTCTTACCAAGAAAATGGACTCTCTTATTCACAGGTTTTTCTGGTCAGGATCGATGAAAAAGCGTTCGATCCCATGGAGGAAAGGAGATGTCCTGAATGACCCCAAAGGTGAGGGTGGGGTGGGATTTCGGAATTTTAACCTCTTTAATTTGTCTCTGCTTGCAAAACAGGGATGGAGGCTTCTTAATGACTCGGAGGCCCTCTGGGCTCGTTTGATGCGGGGACTCTATTTCCCTAATGGTCATTTCCTCTCGGCCAAGAAAGGAAATAGGTCGTCATGGATTTGGGCAAGCTTATGTGATTCAAGAAAAGCACTGGATTTGGGCACGATCCGTGTCATCGGTGCAGGAGAAGATTCTGCCTTCCTTGGAGACCCTTGGGTTCACACTCTTCAAAGCCACAAGATCTCGTCTCAGATGTATCCCCCCTCTCGAGTGTGTGACTGGAAGACTGAGGATGGCTCGAAGTGGAACATGGGCCTCATTCGACGTCACTGCTCACCGGAAGAAGCCGATGCTATCTCTCGTATCCAGATTGGCCCTGTTGGTTCCCCAGACAAGTGGGCATGGAAATTTAACTCTTCAGGGGACTTTTCAGTGCGAACTGCCTACCATGGGATTAGGAAGCACTTAAAAGAGCAGAATCAGCCGCCGGTCAATGACATAAACGTGCCTGCTGATGACGACAAATGGAAATGGCTTTGGTCCTTGAAGCTCCCTCCCAAGATCCGCTTCTTCATGTGGAGATGCTTACGCAACGCCCTCGCTACGAAGCTTAACCTTCACCGTCGTCATTGTGCTCCAAACCCTTCCTGTCATCTTTGCAGTGATCCTGAGGAGAATGCTCTTCATTGCCTCTTCTTGTGCCCACATGCTGCTGCTACCTGGCACAAGTTGTTCCCCTCCCTCAATGCTCCTCCTAACCTCTCTCAATGGATTTTCTCACTGAGGGAGGAGGACAACTTTGATTTGTGTCGTAAGAAGATTTTCTGCTTGTGGAATATTTGGAAAGCTCGCAACGAGTTCATCTTCAGAAGGGTCGTCCCAGTCCCAGCTTTGTCTGCAATTTACGCCTTCAGAGATGCAGCTGAACCTTGTTACAATCCTTCTCCCGTTCTTTCCTTCACTCAGCCTCGAAACATTCCACCACATTCTTGCCCACCGCCATTGTATCCTCAGAAAAGGATTTTCTGTGATGGTTCTTTTGATCATGTGTCACAGGAGGCGGCTTTTGGAGTAGTTATTACTAACCCCAATGGACAGATTTGTGATGGAAAGGCTGGAAGGATCTCTTGTTCTTCCCCAATTGAAGCAGAGGCACATGCAATTCTTGAAGCTTGCCTTTGTGCACTTGAAGACCCGACCCCTTCAGTCATCTTATCCGATTGCAAAGTTCTGGTGGACGCTCTCAACGGTCAGTCTGCTGATTGGCCTTGGCGATGTTATGCTACCCTGTCCTCCGTTTCCAGAATCTTGCAGCTATCGACAAGGATTCGTGTTTCTTTCACGAAACGTCAAAACAACAAATGCGCTGATTGGGTCGCACGAAATTGTAGACTTAATGGCCTTCATCCTGATTGGCTTCATGTTCTCAATGTTGTTTCTGCTTTGCTGTAACTTTGCTCTTTGGGGAATGAATGAATGAATCCACTTTTCAAAAAAAAAAAAGCATGAACACGCTTCCTTTCAATTAGCAAAAGCTACACAAGTGTTCAATTACATTCTTACAAACCACAACCGGAATTCAGCTACCTCAATCAACCTTCTGTACATCGGTAAGAATAATACATACGAAAAAGAATTGGGTTATGTTATTATTTCGTCACACCCAGTAAAAAAAGGAGCAATCTTTTCATCTCTTTCGCCTCTGTTTCTTCAGATGGAGATACTATTTGGAACCCCTTTCCCAGTAAGCCCACCTTCCCTCGAGTAATCCGATGTATTCGGGAACAACAACGTATAAGGAACCTTCACCGGCCCAACTCTGTTCTTCAATTTCGGATTACTATTCATTTCCGTAATCCGCCCCTCGATCCCCATTAACCTCTTCCCAAATCGCCTGAACGCTGCCAGCGGTTCTTCATCGCAGGTCCACTCGTCGCTCTCCCTCTGCCCAAGGTAAATCTCGTCCGTCGAATGCCTCGATAGAATCTCGATTAGCGATACCCCCAGCAAAGTCTGTAACTGTGCTGTAATCGTCTTCAAATAACCCAACTCCGGGTCTTGCTCCAGCTCGCGGTACTCCGGCGTCCCCGGCTCCGGCATGAACCGCCGGCTAATTGTGGGACGGTTGGGAAGGAAGCCTGCATAAGGGTACTGCCCGAAATTCACTGCTGCGTGGAGCGCTGAAGCTACCCATATGATGATTGTGCATGTTTGTTTGAGGTCGACTCTTGTCTGCATTTCGGGCCACCATGGCTCGTCTCTCTTGTCTCCATGGCCTTCGTTGCGTAGCTCTAACCACCACGATTGGAGTTCCTCGTCGCTTTGGACCAATTCGTCTGTTGGGTAGTAGAAGTCGCAGTATTCCTGTACCCATGTCTCGATTGCCGACCATATCTCCAGCCCATCGACTGCATATGGGTAGTCCTCTATCAGAAGCTTGAGGCCATGTGGCTTGGTTTTGTCTGGAACTGCTATTCCTCTGAAATTGGAGACAAGTTGTAAGATATGAGAATGAATGCAAGAACTCAAATTTGATGGGAGTGTGCTATTACCTCTTTATAAGATCGGCAGGGAGTGCCTGTTCAGTGAAGACCCAATTCTTGTACAAAACAGCAGACATTTCCATGGAGTATCTAGCTGGGAACACTGTGATCTCCAGCATGCCACCAGCATTGATCAGAATTTGTCTTGCCAAAGCATTTATATTCATCGTGTCACGGAAATGTGGCTGCAGAAGCTTGTGGATAGGGTGGAGAACGCTCAGCTGCCTATTCGTCGCAATTATGAAGGGCTCTATCACAGCATGAGTGTTCAGCCAGTGACTGATCAGCTGATGATATCCAGAATCATTCACTGCGGCATAAGCTTTGGCTAGCTGCCAAATTGAGCCCTCGACTGTTCCATCTTTTGCTGGAGTGAATACTCTGCTGACTGCACCACGATAGTCCCCCTGTGGATGTAGGAGGCTCAGTTCGATTGCTAATGGCTTCAATGTTCCATCGTCTTGAAGGAACAGAATCGTTCTGGTGGCGTAAGTCTTTGTGTTGGTCGAGTTTATCTTCCTCAAGTATATCATCAGTGCATCATGATGGTCCAATATGAACAGCCTGTTGCTTTCTATTGCCTGCAAGCAGCAGGGAAATTTTGAAACCATGCAATTAGGGGAAAATGAATAAATGATAATCTCTGATTTGACGTATCATGATTTGGTTTGGTGTACTTTACTTGGTCGACGGTGAGTCCATTCATGTTGACTTCGATGTCTTCCTTTTTGATTGTGCTATGCTGGTTTCCGTATTGTTTAGGGTCTAGCTGGCTAGCTGGTGGGAACTCCTGCAGAAAATTCGTATGTTATCTCTGTTGTGAGTCCAATGAGATTAAGTGCTTAACATATAAATGAGTTTATATATTTGGTTTAGCTAATTATATTGGTTCTTACTTGTAGGCGGCTGATGATGACTGGGTTGACTCCAGCAAGCATCTCTCGAGCAAATTCTTCATCAGTCCTCCATGCAGACTTGTCCTCTGCAATTCATCATGCCCCCATGGTAAGTAGCTTTACTTATGGTGTGTTTGGCTAAAACATAACTTGAAAAAGAGTTGAGACTTCATACCTTTGATTACTTCAGGAATGGGGAACTTTAGAAACCTCTCACCATCATTGCGAACAAGTTCCTTCAGTAATTCCCAAGGTATGCGATTTCTTACTTTGCTTACTGTGGCCTTACCTGGCAGCTTGATGCCGCCATTATAGAGGTCAAAAACATCCTCAAAACAATCGAACTCGTTGATCGTCTTGTCGCATATAGACGAAATCTCTGGGAGAAGTACTTGAGCAATAGATTTCAGAGCATATGCTAAGAAATCTGAGAACTTCACGTGTCCAAACCGTTCATCCCTAGGTACGTAGATGTCCAGGCTTAGAAGTGGCAATCTGCTCTCTGACTTGGGATCTGTCATGAACACATGCAAAACCAGGTTAAGGTGTCTAGTAGAACTTAGAAAAGTTTAGATGATTTGACACCATTTTCTAACCTTTTTTGGTTGGCTTTCGTCCTGTTCTTCCTCTTCTGGGATAGGGATACTCCTTGGATCCACCAAGAACAGGGCGCGCATAGGCTTCACCCTTATCTGGACTACCCAGATCATTGTAGTAAGCATAGTCATAAACTCTGTCCCATTCTTTCAGCTGTCCTTTCCCATTTCCTCTCAGGTTAACAAGTTCTTGTTCTCTCAATTGGCGCAATGGTTCTGGCGTTTGACATGGTAGGTATGTCTGAACCCAGACAGAATTTGACAAAAATGGTTGTTAGGAGATGGAGAATATTTTACTAAGCCATTAACTAGAGTTTGTTTATTCTGCAAGTTTAGGTTAATCTTAAAACTCCTACTATTCTAATCGTCATATTGGGAGACAATATTGTCATGCACAAACACTAAAGTTGAGTCCTTTAATGGCAAAAGCAAAAGTGGCTATGGAGTCGAATCATTGTGCACTTAATGGCACAATAACATTGGAAAAAGTTGCTGCCAGAGAGTTCCTAGGAACTTTCAAAGAGATCGATTGTATTACCTTGTTTGAGAAGAAAACGCGGTCGTATTTGTATCTTTGAGCAGGATAGACCCATGAATTGCAGATGAAATGAATTCGGCCATGGCCCGGGAAATCGTCTAAAGTTAAGGTCTTGAGGTAGAATTGACTGTGGTGATGGTTTCTGATGATGAAAGCTCCAGGTACGCCCATGGTGGAGTGATCCCAATTGAAGGTAATGGAAAAACTAGTCTCAGTAGCTGTTAAAGGTGTCGTCCTGTGAACCCATTTCTCCAAGGAGGCTTCTTTCCCAATCATGCCCCTCCATCCATTCTCTGGAGGAAATTGCCAGCAAACACCACCGTAGTTAGCTTTGTCTACGTTGATAAGCAAACAAGAAACAGGAGCGAGCTTTGAAATGGCTCGTAGAAAGTCTGTTGGATTGGGACTGGGGAATACCAGAAGAAGATACCAAAGTCTTTTCCTTTTTTGTTTTCATTCAAGAAACTTCAAACCATTGATGGGTGCATTCTATTCAATGCAGGGGGAGAGGAAAGGAGAAAAGGGGTGACCTGGATCCGGATGAACAGAGCTGATAAGGTGGATGGAGATGCCTTTGCCGAGAAGCTCATGAATTCGATCGAGGAACGAAGCTTTGACGTCGTGCAGGTCCAGAACGTTCTTCTTCATCAACACAACCGTCCCCATGATCTTATTGCTACTGCTGGTGCTGCCATTGCTGCTGCTGGTGCTGCCATTCTCGAGGATGGCAACATCTCTGGGCTGCACACAGCAAGTTTCCATGACTTTCTGCAACATTTTTTCCTGCTCGATCGGAGCTGTCGGTTTGGAAGGGAGGAAGGAGAAGAGAGGGAATGATGAAGGAAGGAAGATTCGAAGAGTAAGTGGAAGTTGGATTTGTGGGGAGGGAGGGTACAAAAGAGAATGGAGTGGAGGGTTTGGTTATGTACTTTATACAGGAAGACATAGTGGATTAATAAGGGATTGTTACTTGTTAATGTCCATAAATGAAATGAGAGTGCCTGGGGTCTGGGATGGGCATTGAATGAAAGGAACTTCATGGGGCCAAGTGGAGCAGAGTTTCATAAAATGATAAAAGAAAAAGGGTTAAAATAATGAATTTCTTACGTTGGACAATGGAACCAACAAAATGTTATGATTTGAACCATGGTCCATTCCATCAAAGATAAGAATTGTAACGTATTAGACTAGACACATTTGTTGTAATTTATTAATACAAAACATAGAGGAAGTTAAAATTATGAAAAACAAAGTACTTTTCTATCACGGTTAGCTAGCCCGCTAAGTCTCCTGTAAATATTTTGTGGAGTTTTATACTTCTATTTTCATATTTTAATAATTAATTTATAATTTTTTCTAACTTATAAATGAAGGATAATCTTAAAATCTCAACACAAATATCATTGGTTGGAATATTGTGCATTGAATTGAAGTGTTGAATGAAGTGTTCAATGACAATATAAGGACACTGGTACCATATATTTGAAGATAAATAAAAATGACAAACACTGATACCAATTATCTCGACAGTCTATGCTAAAATTCGAAATTGTTTAATCATTCAATTTGAATGATAGTTTAGTCAAATCAAGCAAATAATTCACGATTGTGTATGAACAAAAATAAAAACATATGTATTGTATTATGAAAAATGTATTTATTTTAACAATCTAAAAAAAATAATCAAAACTTCCATACGACCCCTTATTTCAATAATGTAATTAATGAAACAATTTTTATCAGCATGATGCAATGTTCAAGCTAAGGTCCAAGTATTAACACCAGTATATAGTATTCATCATAGTTAACTATTTCAATATCCACAGCTAACTATTAATGGTTACTTGCTTTCTCTTAGAGAGTTTAATGTAACACTCTCATGCCTAGCTATGCTCTAAGCATTTGTTTTCTTTTTCACAATATCATTTGCAGTTATTTATTAAATCAACTTTGTTTCTAGCTTTCAATTCCTAATTATTCAATTCTTCATACCAACTTATGAGAATGCTAAATATATTTTTCATGTCTAATATATTAAACATAAATGTTGCTTATCACTTAAATTCAATGGTATCCATGTTAGGTTTGATGTCACCAACATATTCTTCCAATTTCTCCTAAAAGCATAATATATTGCGCTTGATATCATAGTTTCGTTAGGTAAAGTTCAACAAACTCAATCAATATTCGAACTCTTCGTAATAGCTATCTACATGCGAATATGAAGTACTGAGTAGCTAAAACTCTACTTGAGTTAGTACAATCTTTTGCGCTATCGATTCAAAATTCAATACATGATTATCTTAGTACAATTTAGTCATACTAATTGTGCAGTAGGGGACATCTTATCAAAATCTTAAAGAAAGACTCTTTGATTGATCGTTTTATTGATGTAATCAATTATACCAAAATAGAAGTGATCAAATTTATAAGATGCACTCAAAGTTTGCTATAATTATTGAGGTTTAGCAGCACGTTAGGCATACGATGGTCATTAGGCATTTGTCTATCTCCTAGCTCGCCTAGACATGCTTAGACATTATAATAAAAATAGAAATTTTAATAATAATGAATAAAATAACGGTTCTGAAGCAATTTCATACTTTAGTTCAAATGATTTAACAACAAATGAAATAACTCTCAAGTTTATAATTTTTATTTTACCAAATGATATAATTAGTTCATTCATGAGCTGAAATAGCTAATTATAAACACTTCAAATTTAAGTTAAAACTCTATATGATGCAATTGTTTGACGAAATGGGTTTTTATAATAGAGTGGTTCTATCGAGAGAGGTCTCTAAGAAACGTGGCTTATTTTATTATTCCTTAGGTGGATATAATATCTATCTTCATCGTTACTTTTACATTGGATTCAATTTAGTATACTTTTTCATTTTGATAGATTTTTTTATGATTTTCTGGGATATAATATATCATTATATATATGATGGTGTAGGATATTAATTTCTCTCATTTTAGGTTCAAATTGATGCATTTTCCCCTAAATCGTTCCCTTTTATTGGTTAATAATTTTTATGATATTTTTCACTTTGAAATATCGTGAGCGGAATTTATACACAACAATTTGTGTTTTTTCGCTTCATCTTCTCTTGCTTAGATATTGTGTCCATATTGATTCCTATATTGATTATCGAATTACTACTTTTTTGTTCTTTTTACCGATGCAAGATATGATTTTATGTTTGATAATATAGATTTATTTTGCAAGCATGTGGATGCTTGAGAGTAGGTTGTCAACCCGCGGGGGTCGACCCACTTTGACCCTGACCCGGTGAGAAAAACGGGCTGCACGCACCCGCCGAGTCGACTGCTACAAGGTACCGGGTTAGAGGGCAAATTGTGTCATTTTTTTATTTGGTTTGTGAAATGCGCCTATTTTCCGATTTTCTTTTCCCCTAACTCAATCTTTGGAATCCTAAGTTGAACATTTGAATATTGTTGTTATATAATTGTGTGTGAATTTTCACTATATGTTGGATCTAAGTACGACATGTTATTTTAGTGTAATATTATATGTTATAACTCATATGTTAGATGAGATTTGATATAATTTATCAGGATAAGTGTAATATAATGACTCTTTCCATATTTTCGGGCTAAACCGGGTGATCCATTAACACTTGACCCACTAGCTTCACCGGGTCCGGGTCAACACGCGGGTTGACAACCTTGCTTGAGACTTTTCATTTGCCTCATAACTTACATTTTACAATGGCTCCAAACTTGGATGGGTTTCTATTCAGCACATAAATTTTTAATGATATAAATTTATAAAACTAAGATGCATATTAATAAACAATGTAAGGTCTCATCTTCCCTCTTAAGCACTACATATCATTGTTTACTTATCATTAAATCAAAGTCTTTCTAACTTGAGTAAGAGCTACAATGACTTTTATTAACTTTCACTATTCATATATCACAAGTGTTCAAATCATTATCAAGTGTTCATACAATGACTTTTATTGTTGTGGATTTCCCCCCAAAATGTTAGGTATGCTGCTTTTAGTTTTTGCCTTCTTTTCGCTTTGATTTAGCTTTTTATGTGTTGCTCTATTAGTTGAACTTGCAGCTGGAGATCTGCATGCTTTGTTTCATTATATAATTGAATACACTAAAGTCAATGGAACCATGACTGTGTGAGTTAGTTTGTTTCTTTTTAAGTACACTCTGAACATATAGTTTGTTTCATTATATCATTGAATACACGAAAGTCAATGGAAAAGGCAAAAAAATTAATCGTATAGTGAAGATTGATTATGTATGTGTGATGTAAAACAACTCTAATCATTGTTCTTCTTAGACATTTTTATATAGATATGACTTTGTTTGAAATATGAATTTATGTTAGTGTAGTTGAGCGTTGTTTGTCATTTTTTAAACTACATTAGTCAAATACATTAAATATTTTCCTATATTATTCATGGAGAACTTACCAAATTAAATAGTTACTTCAATCCTCAATATTTACTACACATATATATGAAAATCAAACTCTCCCGGCCAAGAGGCCGGGCCCTAATCTAGTTTTTTGGCAAAATACATTGTATAGCCAAAATTTTGGAGTTTGTGACAATATCAGTCACTTTTGGAGAAATACACAAAATAACAGTCACTTTCGGTTAGCATGCTAACCCCCTAAGGGGTTGGTTTTTTGACACCCCTTCCTTATTGGTCAATTTTTTTTATTAATCATTTGACAAGTATTAATGAAAGTAGATATAATAAATGCAACTTGTAGAATTTAATACTCTTATTAAATACAAATTAAGAATTAAATACACCACATTATTTAAACCTATACAAAATGCAATTCTCTCTCAAATCTCTAATCCTTCTCTCTCCTATCTTGGATCCTTCCTTTTCGAGCAACCTCCGACCGAGTCCTTCCCAAGCCCCTCTCCCGGTGAGTTTTCAATTTTCAGATCTGAATTTTCGGTTTCCAGATATGATTTTTGTATCACTACACTGATATTTGTACCACTGCACTTAAACTCAAAATATGGTATGTGTACCAGTGCACTGGTAGCACTACCAATGCACTGATAGCGATACCACTCCACCGGTAGCGATATCAGTGCACTGGTACAAATGTCAGATCTAAGTACCAGTGCAGTGGTACTACATATAAGCTGGCCGGAGAGATTCTGCCGGCGAGATTTCACCGGCAAAGTGTGGTGGTCGGAGGCTGCTGGAAAAGGAAAATTCAGAGATAGGAGAGAGAATTGTATTTTGTATAGGTTTAGATTTAAAAAAAAAAGTAAGTAATTAATGTGGTGTATTTAATTCTTACTTTGTATTTAATAACAGAACATTTATTATGTTTACTTTCATTAATACTTGCCAAAGATTAATGAAAAAATTGACCAATTAAGAAGAGGGTGTCAAAAAACCAACCCTTTGGGAGTTAGCATGCTAACCGACAGCTTGAAAAGTCTACGGTATTCTACTTTAGCATTAGCACTTATCAGTTAATGATAATTATGTATGCATTAATTAAAATGGGCGTGACAACCGACATCAAATTGTTTTCACCTAGTTGCCATGTTAACACCGTAGTGACCGTACGCATGTACGTACTTCTTGTAATTCGTACGAATCTTTTCTATTAATTCTTGCGTGTGATTAACAATAAATATATTTGAACCGTCAAAGTTAGATTAAGGTTAAAATTAATATAAGGAACATGTTGGGCCATGATCTGCATGTTGATTAATACATAAACTAATGTGCGACCGTAAGCTACTTTTCAGTTTTCACACTTGAGTTACATGTGCAACATCTCACATGTAATTTCCATCCATCTATATATATAAAAAAAATATAATAAGAGTTTTTCAATTTACGTACAACCTCACATATTCAAATTATCCATATGCTTTCGCTTCTTTTTGATAATGGTGATTAAGCTGCATTAAAAGAATTCAAAGGAAAAACAAACAAATAGTCTGGGGAGCGGAGGTTCGCAAGGTGCAGAACCAAAACGCCAAGAATAAAAGCAAAACAATAAAAGAACAAAGGGAAAAAGAAAAGGAAAGGAAAAAAGAAAGAATGGGAAGTGCCGAGAAGCCGAGAGATAGAAGGCATGGCCATCCTGCTAACTAAATGGACCAAACCATTCCTGCTAGCCCACAAACACCATCAAACTCCCAACCAAAGACAGTCGAGAAAACAATACAAACCCAGCAAAACAACAACAACAAATGCCAAAGTGACCACTCAAAAAGACCACCAGGAAATCAGGAGCAGCCGAAACTCAGGGCAAACTAAGCACACTGAAGCTTAGACTCAAGCCACCGCAGGCCTTGATCCTTGTCCACCTTGCCAAAAGCAATGGCCCAATCAACCGTGTCTCTTAACACTTTGTGAGTAATAGCTCTAGTATGCAGACGAATGCCCTGGAAGATTCTTCTATTTCTCTCTAGCCAAACCTGCCTGCACGCCGCATGGAACACCCCAAAAAGGAACCAGCTCTCCACACTACCAGCAGAGCAAGTAGGCCATCTTCTAATGGTAGCTAGAATGTCGCTAGTAGGGGTCTCGATTGATCCGCAAGCCCTCTTCAATCTTCTCCACACCTCCTTAGCGAACTGACACAAGGAGAAGATGTGGCTGATATCTTCTTCGTCCCGGCCGCAAAGCTCGCACCTGTTAGCAAGATACCAACCTCTTGCCTTAAGATTGTCCAAAGTGAGAATCCGTTTGTGCGCCACTAACCATACAAAGAAGCAAATTTTTGTAGGGATGGTGCGCCGCCAAACAGACTCAAACGGAAACTCGAAGATACCCATGTGCTCCTCATCAGTCAAGAATCTGTACATAGAGCGAACATAAAAGGAACTTTCCGGACAGGGAAGCCAAACCGGCCTAGGAGGCCCGTTAGTCACACGACTGGAGCCCAAAGAATTAAGGAGATCCATAAGAACAACCCTTTCCCTCTCACCCCTCCCCTCTAAGATTATTAAGCAAAGGAACATACCAACAGAAACTCTCACCTGCGAGGGATATGGCGTCGGAGACCCTAGCGTTTGGGAAGCAAGAGGCGGCAACAACCCTTGGGAAAGCATATGCGAGCACTATGCCTGGGATCCAGCAATCATGCCAAAGGGAGACCCAATCACCATTACCGGGTTCAATACTAGTCATTCTCCAAAAATTATCATACTCCTTAGAGATATTGTTGATGTGACTTGAATCGGACTATAAATACTTCTCATACTCCTCTGTAATCTGTAATCTCCTCGATATAGTGAAATTGGCTCTCTCTCGCCCGTGGACGTAGCTAACACACATCGTGTTAGTGAACCACGTAAATCGTGTGTCGTGTTTTCGATTCTCGCTTTCATATTCTTGCTTTGTCGATTCCAGCGATTTCCCGATCCGTAGCAGCGGGTTTATAACAAGTGGTATCAGAGCCGCGGCTGGAAATCAGGTTAGGGTTTTTGATTCAGAAGAATGACGTCGGTGAACATGAAGACCGAAAAGTTCAGGGGGAAGAACAGCTTCGCTATATGGCAGATCAAGATGCAGGCTGTATTAAAACAGCAAGGGCTGTGGGGGCCGCTGTCTGCGAAACAGAAGAAGGCAGCGGTCGATGAAGATGAGTGGAATACCCTGGAGGAGAAGGCCCACTCGGCCATCAAGCTATCGTTGTCTGATGACGTCATCATTGAAGTCGCTGCTGAGAAGACTGCCGCGGGCTTGTGGTTGAAACTGGAGAGTCTGTATATGACGAAGTCTCTAACCAAAAAGCTGCATCTCAAGCAATGGTTGTTCAGCTTGAGGATGCAAGAAGGTATGCCTTTGAGGGAACATCTCGAACAGCTTAACTCTATTTTGCTGGATCTGCGTAATATAGATGTTTAAGTTGGATGCTGCCCTAATCCTGCTGGTTTCTTTGCCGAGTTCATATGAGAATTTCGTTGATTCTTTTATTGCTGGTAAAGAAAGCGTGTCGTTGGAGGATGTCAGGTCTGCTCTTCATACGAGAGAGATCAGGCATAAGGCGTCCGGATCTGGTACAGGCGGTGAGGCATCGGGTTTGGCTGTTACAGGTGGAAAGGGAAAGAAGAAATCTGGTTAAGGGAATTCGAACAAGAATTCCAAGGGTCTCGGTCCATAGTCAGGTGATGCTTGTCACAACTGTAAGGAAGTAGGGCATTGGAAGTACAACTGTCCTAAGAGAAGAGGGCAACAGAAGAAACAAGGTTCAGTTGCCGTGACAGAAGTGTACAATAGTTCTAAAGACGATCACACCTTGGCTGTAGATGAGAAGGCACATCGTGGTGATGTGTGGTTTCTGGATACTGCAGCCTCATACCATATGTCTCCGAACAGGGATTGCTTCACAACCTACGAGCAGATAGATGGTGGTAACGTTGTTATGGCTAATGGAGTTGT
The DNA here is from genome assembly GCA_946122785.1 of Linum tenue. Classification (NCBI taxonomy): domain Eukaryota; kingdom Viridiplantae; phylum Streptophyta; class Magnoliopsida; order Malpighiales; family Linaceae; genus Linum; species Linum tenue. The sequence continues at coordinate 20,505,944 of CAMGYJ010000003.1, read as the reverse complement.
CTGCAAGGTTGTTGGAATCGAGTCCATAAAGGTTCGGACACATGATGGTTTGTTCTGTACCATGAATGATGTCAGGCATGTTCCACGAATGACAAAGAACCTGATCTCCTTGAGTCTACTCGACAGCAAGGGCTTCAGCTTCAAAGGAAAAGGTGGAGTTGTGTATGTCTGCAAGGGTTCGAGGAAGGTACTGAAGGGCGTGAAGCCTGAGACCTTGTATGCATTATAAGGGTCTGTGTTGTCTGGTTCTGCTGCAGTTGCATCGTCTCAGGTTCATCAGGAAGATATGACCACTCTCTGGCTCTGGCACATGAGACTGGGGCATATTAGTGAACGAGGAATGCAAGTTCTGTCAAAGAGGGATCTTCTTTGCGGGCACAAGGTGTAGAATTTGGAATTCTGTGAGCATTGTGTGTTTGGGAGCTACATCGCAGCAAGTTTCCCAAGAAGGGTATCCACCGGACGAAGGGGATACTAGATTACCTCCACTCCTACGGTTGGGGTCCTTCACGAGTTGAATCCATTGGAGGCAGCAGATATTTTCTGTCTATTATTGATGATTATTCGAGATTTATTTGGATTTTCATGATGAAGCAGAAAAGTGAGGCTTTCACGAAGTTCAAGCAGTGGAAGACATTGGTGGAGAATCAGACCGGTAAGAAGATCAAGAAGCTGTGAACGGGCAATGGCCTGGAGTTCTGTAATTCCGAGTTCAACAAATTCTGCAAGGATGAAGGGATTGCCCGTCATCGGAACGTGAGAGATACACCCCAGCAGAATGGCGTTGCAGAAAGGATGAACCAGACATTGTTGGAGAGAGCACGATGCATGCTCTCTAATGCTGGACTAGAGAGAAGATTCTGGGCAGAAGCAGTGAACATGGCATTCTTCCTGATCAACCGTGGACCTCACACAGGTATCGAGTTGAAGACTCCTTATGAGGTATGGTATGGTAAGCCTGCTGATTACTCTTCACTGAAAGTTTTTGGGTGTCCTGTTTATTATCATGTGGATGAGGGTAAACTAAACTTAAGGGCAAAGAAGGGTGTATTTGTGGGTTACGGAGATGGAGTTAAGGGATTTCGAGTCTGGTCACCTTCTGAGCATCGGGTTATACTCAACAGAAATGTGATATTTGATGAGAAGTCTATGTTTAACCCCATGTTGAAGGTTACTGTTGTTGAAGGTAGCAGGAATGTTGATAAGCAGGTGAAGTTGCAAACTCTCAAAGAGAGTGAGTTTGAGCACCAAGGTGGAGAAGATCAACATTATGAGGATGTCTCTGCAGAGCCAGAAACTTCAGAGTCCAGTGCAGGAGCTCAACAGTATATAGCTTCCGGTAGACCAAAGAGAGCGACTGCAGGGGTACCTCCACAGAGGAATGGCTTCGAGGACATGGTGGCGTATTCATTTCAGGTTGCTGAAGAAGTGGATGCAAGTGAGCCACAGTCCTATAGAGAAGCAGTTTCGGGTGGTGAAGCTGATCAGTGGCTTGCCGCAATGGGAGATGAGATGGAATCCCATGACAGGAATCAGACTTGGGAGCTAGTCAAACGACCACAGGGAAGGAAGATTGTTACAAACAAGTGGATCTATAAGAAGAAGGAAGGAATCACCTCTAAAGAGGGCATGAAATTTAAAGCTCGGGTGGTTGCACGAGGCTTCTCGCAGAGGGAAGGAGTTGACTACAATGAGATTTTCCCACCAGTGGTCAGACATACTTCGATCAGAGTGCTACTAGTAATAGTGGCACATTATGACTTAGAGCTCGAGAAGATAGACGTGAAGACAACTTTCCTACATGGAGAGTTGGAGGAAGAAATTTACATGACTCAGCCATAAGGATTCCAGGTTTCGGGAAAAGAAGACTATGTTTGTAAGCTGAAGAAGTCCTTGTATGGACTTAAGCAATCTCCGAGGCAGTGGTACAAGAGATTTGACAGTTACATGCTTGAGCTGGGCTACAACAGAAGTCCATATGATTGTTGTGTATATCACAGCAAGGCAGAGGATGGTTCGATGATATATCTAGTTCTGTATGTGGATGATATGCTCATAGCTGCGAGGTCAGAGTCTGATATCCAGAAGTTAAAGGGGCTTCTCAGTGCTGAGTTTGAGATGAAGGATTTGGGAGCTGCTCAGAAGATCTTGGGTATGGAGATTTACAGGGACAGGTCGAAGAAGAAGCTTTTCTTGTCACAGAAGAGCTACATCCAGAAGATATTGTCGAGGTTTGGCATGTCTTCAGCAAAGCCCTTAAATACTCCTAGTGCTTCAAATGTTCATCTATCCACAGCTTTTGCACCTCAGTTAAAGGCTGAGAAGGAGTACATGTCCAGAGTCCCATATGCTAGTGCAGTAGGTAGCTTGATGTACGCTATGCTATGCACTAGACTTGATCTTGCACATGCTGTTAGTGTTGCCAGCAGGTTTATGAACCAACCTGGAAAGGAGCATTGGTAGGCTGTGAAGAGGATCTTCCGGTACCTTAAGGGTACACCTGATGTGGGGATTAGCTTTGAAAGTGATGCAGAGTGCTTGGTGTCTGGGTATTCTGACTCGGACTATGCTGGAGATGTTGACACGAGGAGATCGATGACCAGTTATGTATTCACTCTTGGGAGTTTTGTAGTGAGCTGGAAGGCAACTCTACAGTTGGCGGTGACATTGTCTACTACTGAGGCAGAGTATATGGCGTTGACAGAAGCTGCTAAGGAGGGAATATGGTTGAAGGGACTGGTTGGTGATCTGGGTCTACATCATGATCAGGCAGTGTGTATTGCGACAGTTTGAGTGCAATATGCTTGGCCAAGGATCAAATCCACCATGAGAGGACTAAGCACATCGATGTGAGGTATCATTTCTTGAGGACAGAGAAGAGGATTAAGGTGAAGAAGGTTGGCACCACGGATAATCCTGCTGATATGTTCACGAAGCCGGTTCCACATGGCAAGTTCCAACACTACTTGGACTTGCTGAATGTCTTGAGTGGGTGACTCCGCCCTGCGGGGCATTGATGGCGGGAGAGAGATAGAAGGAGCAGAGTACATTAGAGATTTCAGAGGAAGAGGATTCAAGTCAAGGTGGAGATTTGTTGATGTGACTTGAATCAGACTATCATCCGCTACGACTGGTAATCGGGGGTCTCAATGTTATTTGGGTTCGGGTTCTGGGCCTGGTCTATAACTGTTTCCTTTGCCAGATTGGATTAGGTTTAGACCCACATGGAGAAGCACTATAAATACTTCTCATACTCCTCTGTAATCTGTAATCTACTCGATATAGTGAAATTGGCTCTCTCTCGCCCGTGGACGTAGCTAACACACATCGTGTTAGTGAACCACGTAAATCGTGTGTCGTGTTTTCGATTCTCGCTTTCGTATTCTTGCTTTGTCGATTCCAGCGATTTCCCGATCCATAGCAGTGTGTTTATAACAGATATTTGCCCACACTGAACCAGAAAACCCTTGCCTACATCTCACGGTACCCCACTCCGAGAGATGGTTCGAGTATTTACAGGAAACCAAACCCCTCCACCAACTTTCCCTTTGCGTAGCGAAATGCCACAACCACTTCCCCAACATTGCTCTATTAAAAGCCGCTAGGTCCATAATTCCAAGACCACCCCGAGAGAAAGGGGCTTTACATGTATCCCAACTTACCAAAGGCATTTTATGTCTTTCGCCCGATCCACTCCACATAAACCTTCTTTGGGTACCTTCCAGACTTTTGATAACCGAGGAGGGAGCACGGAAAAGGGAGAAATATTAGACTGCCTAGTTCGAGAGCACACCTTAATCATGGTCAATCTGCCTCCGAAAGAGAGCTACCTGCCTTTCCATCCTTCGAGCCTCTTCCTGTATTTGTCGACAATGGGATCCCACAGCGATACTGCATTAGGCTTAGCCCCTAAAGGAAAACCCAAGTACCTGGCAACCTCATTACTCCAGTTGCACCCAAAGATAGAGGCAAAGAAGCCAGGATCAGGGACATCCCCAATAGTGAACATAACAGATTTATCCAGATTAATCCTAAGCCCTGTGACCGCCTGGAAGCAGACAAGAGTAGCGAGGATGTTGACAACCTGCTCATACTATGCGTCACAAAAAATTAAAGCATCATCAGCAAACAGCAAATGAGTGACCTCCCCCCCACCGCTCTCTCATTCATGAAGAACCCAGATATTTTCCCATTAACTTTAAGCTTCGAGATCATAAAAGAAAGCACATCCATAATCAAAGTGAAAAGCCCAGGTGACAAATGGTCTCCTTGCCTCAAACCCTTCTGTGTATCGAAATAACCTTTTCATTCCCCATTCACTAGGACTGAGATTTTTGGGCTGCACATAGTACCCTTGATCCACTTATGCCACTGGTAAGAGAAACCCATGTGATATAGGATTTGAAACAAGCAATTCCAGTTCACGTTATCGAAGGCCTTTTAAATGTCCAACTTGAACATCAGACCCGGTTTCTTGCTTTTTTTCTTGCTATCAAATAATTCAAAGGCAATTAAACCGGCATCACCGATCTGCCTACCCATAACAAATGCGTGCTGGTACTTGGAAACAATCTGAGGAAGGACACACCCCAACCTACAAGAGAGAACTTTACTAACCAGCTTATTAAAGCTCCCCATCAAGCTAATTGGCCGCAAATCCTTAATATCTTCCACCGAATCTTTCTTAGGAACTAGGCAGATGAACGAATGTGTGATGCTATTAGGCAGATACCCAGAATTAAAGAACTCCCCGAAAGCATTCATCACATCGGCCTTAATCCAACCCCAACACTTTTTGTAGAACTCCCAAGTGAACCCATCCGGTCCAGGTGCCTTGCCCCCATCACACTCAGTAATACTTTCCCAAATCTCCAACTCCGAGAAAGGCCTACTAAGAAATCGGATAGCTGCCTCGTTGATTTTGGTGCAGTCATAGATACCGGGAAAGGGACGAGATTTAATTTCCTCACGAAACAAGCCAATATAGAAGTTCACAATCCCATTAGTAATTTCATCCCTTCCTTCAGTGGGAACCCCATTGATTTAGTACATCCTATGCGATTCACCTTCCTCCTATAATTCGCTATTCTATGAAAATACCCTGAATTCCTATCTCCTTTTTGCAGCCACAACTCCTTAGACTTCTGCCGCCACGAAATCTCCAAGAAATCAAGAACCTTCCCAATCTCAACGAGCAAGCACTCCCTCGTATTAGAATCCTCACTCGTCAAGCTCCGCGACTCTTCCTGCTGATTAATAACATGGACTGCAGGAGAGAGCTCCTCGAGTTTCTTGTTGAAGTCTCCGAAAACCTCCCTGTTCCAGACCTTAATTTTGCTTTTAAGAGCCTGTAATCTCTGAGACCACCGAAAAGCCAATCCATGACTCTGAATCTGCTCCGCAAGCCAAGTATTTAGACCGATGAAGATCCTGCCATCCTCCAGCCACATATTCTCGAGCCTCCAAGGCCTGTGCACTCTGAAACTATCACCCCAACTTAACAGCAGCGAATTATGATCCGATATAATACGTTCTAGTGCAGAGAGAGAGCAATCCGGGAACAACTCATCAAAACTTACAGAAACAAAAGCTCGATCGATCCAAGAAAGGCAGTTGCTGTCTCCTCCTTTGCACCAAGTGAAATTGCCCCCCCCCCCCAGAGGAAGCTCCAAGAAACCGCATTCATCAATTATATCGTTAAATTCAGCCATAAGGTTGTTGTTACGTCTTGTACCCCTATATTCATCGTGACATCGAACCAAATTAAAATCACCCGCAATGCATATAGGATCCTGACTAATCTGCCCGAGAGCGCAAAGATCATTGAGAAAATCAAGCTTATCCTCCCTCTCCCCTCTCCTGCGGCCCATAGACCACCACCAGATGCCAAGTCTTTTGCGTTGCAATTTCTTGGAACTTGACCTCCAGGAAATACCTACCAACATAGCTTGCTAGAGCGTTGACATAGAGTTTATCCCAGAAGACAGCAATCCCACCAAAGCTGCCATCCGCATCCTTGGCCGCCCACCCTGCATCCATTACCCCGCCCGCACTGCAGATCAAAGACTCTTTACAGTTTCTCCATTTTGTTTCCACCTATCCCACAATTTTGGGTCTCCTGCCGCTGACAAAACGCTTAACTCTGGCTCTCTTGTCCCTGTCTCCAAGCCCCCTCACATTCCACAATAAGACCGACATATCCATGAGAAGCAAGAAAAAAACCCATCAAGCATCCCTCCTCGCACGCCGACGAGACCCTAGAGGATTCGCTACATTCGGTCCGAGACGTAGTCTTTCCATTTCCAGCTTCGTTATGCACGGACGAACCTTCCTCTGATGTAGGTCCCTAGCCTGGCTTCTAATAACCCGCTTGACACGCTACGATAGAAATCCTAACAATGGTCAAGTGTAACCAATGAAATGGATTGCAGTATAGTGGCACAAGTAATAAATATCGAATCCACGGGTCTCTAGAGTTACTATTACTCAGCTTCAGTTCATTATCTAGCAAACTAGATTAAGGATTGATTTACTAAACTACTCTACTAATTACAGGTCGGGAACTCACTTAGGTATGATTCCCCCTAGCTCCTCAATTAGGTTCAAGTTGTAATTCCTTTTGGTTGTTTTACTGTTGATTAAACTTCGGAAGATCCTAAATTAGCTTGGAATCTCTTAAGCTGACCAAACCCTCTTAGACAGAATAACCGGCAGGCGACTAGCCTTCACCAGAATAGACTGCTAAGGCGATTCACACAAATCTCCACTACATGGAATGAATTCCAGTACAAAGAAATGAATTGAATGACTCTCGCACAACCAATTCACTACTATCAATCAAGGAAGCTCTCTTAACCTAATCAGATTCTATCTATCATAGGTTAAAGCAGAAATCAAGAGAATTTGATCAGAATTCAATTGACTCAACAAATCATGCCTCAATCGATTATAATCACACAGTATAGCATCCATAACTTCATACAAGAAAGATTCTAACACATGGAACTAGGGTTCCTCAAAACCTAAGTGAAGGGAAAATACGGTCGTAATTCTCCTGCCCGTATTTCTTCCTCCGCTCCTGTTTAATGCTTCATTTCTCCCTCGTTCGGACTCCAAATTAGTCGCCGTTTGATCTCAGACGCTCGTAGTCTCGTCCTCTTTGTTTTGATGACAAGATTCCATGATTATTTGTTCATAATATGAGGTAGAAGTCCATTCTTCCTCAGGTCATGCTCGTGTTTCTTCTCCCGAATTGCCAAATGAATTCCGATTCACTTGAAACTTGCGCCTTTGCTTCAATTTACATGCTAGGACCTGAAATGTGACAAAGGAACACAACCTGGTATAAAATAGTCCAAGAAAGCAAAAACTCAAGCCAAAATGATCAAGAAACGAGGGTGCAAACATGTGCAAATACGACGTTATCACCGCTCGACTTCATCTTGGCCTCCTTCTCCATCCAACGAAAATATAGCCCCCAATTCAACACTTGTGGATTCCAAAGTGCCCAGATCAAAGGAAAATAAATCTTGGCTCCAAACCCTTGGCTGACTATCAACACAAGACGGGGAGGGGAACTCAAAATCAGTAAAGCTACCAACCTCGCAATCCGATTGCGAAGGGGAGACCGGCTCCGATTCATAAGGAAGGGTGGGTAGGGACACCAGAGGAGAAGCCTCTTCCGCCTCCAAACTGTCCCCCAACATCTCCACACGTCTTGAGGGGGAAGACTCTTCTTCGAAAATGATTTCAAGAACACTTGGAAAAAAGAAGCGAACCACCACCGATTTGCCTGAGAACAGCTCCCTCATCTTAGAATAGGAAGCCGAAAAAGTCCTCCCTGAAACCTCAGGGCAATTAGTAAAGATTAATTGAAACTGAAACGGGTTTCTCGGTCGCATACAACTTATCTCCGACAGAAAAAACCAGGCTAGATATTCGCAAGGACCGCGGTCAGCCTACCAGGCTTGGGATCAGAAATAATCCCATTGCAATAGTTTATTAAGCCCAATTCCTTTAGACCAGCAGTATCAGATGCACGCTCAACAAAGCTGTCAGCCGGCTTAGTAGAGGTGGGCCTGAGTATCGGTCCAAATTTCCTTACCCACAACTTCTTAACCCGTCCTGAGAGACCTCCAACCTTGTTATTGCTTGACTCTCCCTGAACGCTCCCATGCATGCGCGACGATCCGTCTAAAGAGAGGAGACCCGGCCTCCAAGGACGGCGATTCAAGTTCCTCCTAGAATCTCGTGAAACATTCTTTCTTTGAGAGCTACCCGTGCTTTGAGAAGTCCGAAGATCCTCATGCCCTTTCGACTTCTCACCCTGCTTCCCCTGCTCCGAATCACACCTTCCTCCCGACAAAGTCGCCGGCAAAGACCTAACATTCACGGTGAACCACTAATCTTCATAAACTAGAGGGATTGATGTTGGAATAAACCCATTAGCAATCACCTTCATGCGAACACAGGAGGAGGCCCAAGAATTCCAATCTATATCCATCAATCTTCTACAGTATTCCCCAATAGTTCTGATAAGATTGACGCTTTTAAGGTGCAAAGGGATTCCAAATACCAAGATCCAACAAGCATCATTAGACCGTGGAGCCTCCTCGTCAATCTTTTTCCACAACGAAGTTGAAACAAGGAAATTCTTAAACTGATGACAAGTGAGACTATTAATCCTCATCAGTTCGCTTTAGCTTGGGCAGATAAACAACCATATACCATCGTCAAGTTCCTCCAAAACAAAGTTAGAATCAATGGCCCAATTCTTCTCCGCCCATCTTCTGAATCCGCTCACCTGATCCTTCGAGAAAACTTCGTGGCCTAATCATTGAAACCTGATAACCAGGCATCGCTCCAGCGTACCGAATCTTTCCGAGACTCCTTCCTGAACCACTCTAATAAAGTTCCCTCTTGAATCCTGAATGATTGAGCAACTACCAGCTCCATAGAAACCCCCACCTTTGACAGCTTCAACATAAGATTTGTGCAGAGCATTATGATTCGGATGGAGCGGGGCCTCTGGCAGATCAGTCCCCGACCCCAAAGTCTCTAACAGTTCGACACAGTGTTGATGCTCGGCATGATAGAACTCTTGAAGAAGAGCGATAATACCTGCCCAGCCTTTCGAGCTACCTGCCGCGGGGATGAGAACCTTGAAGAGTCGCCCGCTCGGACCCTACTCTGAGATTTGCAGCTGCACACCCTGCTTCCCAAACCTCTTTCCAATATGGATCGAACGCAGTCCGCTCATTTTCAAACACCCTGGAGGGAAACTCCACTGCCGCATTGATGTGATTTGCAACACCCCTTGAAACCACGCTAACTGAGCTTCGTCCATCACAATGGACCATTTCCTGTTCGATTCTTGCACCGTAAGCCTGTAGCGCGACCGTACCTCCAAACAAACCTCTGATCAAACAAACAGCCCTGGATCCCATTTGCGAAACCCGCCGACACCTCTCCCAAGAGCCGCCTCCATCTCCTTGCTTCGACACCTGGGACCTGCAGACAGAAGAAGAAACCCATATCCCCCCTAACCCCGGCGCGCACCCTCTCGGAATCTCTCGTAATCCCTCTCTCAAAGGATCTCCGACTCTCAGTCATTGACGCTTCGTCTTCCCTTCGCCACACTTATATGCTTTCACTTCAGTTGAGGATTTTGCCAATCACAAGCCATCTAAGAACTTTAGATAATTTCGCTGTTAGTATAGGTTCTTTTATTATTGGGATAATTGAATTTTTAGAAAAGGAACAGGACATGATAAATTTTCATTATCTTTTATCGTCATTTTCGTTTGGCCAGTTTATTTGCTTTTGCGGACATTATTATTATTATTAGTATTATTATTATTATGCCGCGGTTATTGTAAATACAAAATGGAGTTAGGTGAAGCTCATGGAAGAAGGAAGTTGTAAGCAGGGCGCATGGGCATAGTCATGATTTTGTCTAGAGTGGGTCCATTTAGAAAAAAATACATACGATAAAATAATTTTGTTAGCTTGTTAAATCATTCATAATATATTTTGTATTTATTGTAAATACAAAATGGAGTTAGGTGAAGCTCATGGAAGAAGGAAGTTGTAAGCAGGGTGCATGGGCATAGTCAGGATTTTGTCTAGAGTGGGTCCATTTAGAAAAAAATACATACGGTAAAATAATTTTGTTAGCTTGTTAAATCATTCATAATATAATTTTGTATTTACAAAAATTTGGTAAATTAAATATATGTCGAAACTAGAAAAAAATATCTCTATATATGTATCCAATAATTATTTATGATTTAGTTGGACATTTGCTTTTGAATGGTTTTCTTCGTCATGAACGTTTAGTATCAATAACTCGAGTTGTTGTGAAAGATCTAACAATGAATCTTATACTATTTAGTATTTACTAACGCTTTCCTGCTAACGAAAACCAACTTATACGTGCTTAAATTTTTTGTAAATTCGAATATCATGTGCTTACAAATGCAGTTACAGATATTCGAACAAATAATATCTCGGTCAAACATTCTCCATTAGAAGTGCTCTAAATTTCATTCTCAATTAACTATTCTACTAATTTACTCATTTTCGTCCTTAGGAACCACTCGTTACACTCTCCCTACTCCTGATTGAAATAAAATTATTTTTACCAATTATCTATGATTTGGTGAAATTTTGTTGTAGGCATCATATAAGCACATATTTAGGGATTGTTTGGTTTTGGTGATAGTTAAATTTATGGATTGTCACCAATGCATGTATACTAATATGCATGTATATAAGAAAATTGGTGTATTGTAGTTTATATTGTTTGGTTTTTGTGATAGTAATTGTAGTATTTAGACAAGTTATTTACTTTTTGGATGAAATGTCCCTTTTACCCTTTGCTTTTAATATAAAAAAGTAACACACATGAAAAAGGTAGAGACATAGTTGGAAGAAAAAATAACCCAACAATCTCCACCAAACAATCTCACAAAAAAGTTGAGATTTAACTATCACTCATTTTGAGTGATAGTTTGTGTCAAATCAAGCAAACAATGCATGTATTGTTTGTGCAAAAAATTCAAAAAAAAAAAAAAAGCATTGTGAACAATACATGCATTGTAACTATCCCCACCAAACAATCACCAAACCAAACGACCCCTTAATTTTAGACGGATAATATGCACCATATCATTTATGCATAGCTTGTTATGAAAACATTGAATATGCCAATGCACAAATTATAAAGCATACATCAAATATTTAAACCATTTTAATTTAAATACATATTATTTTTTATACCCGATTAACTATTACACCTCATTAACCATTTTTCATTCCGGGCCAGGGTGGGTTCACCCTTTCACCCTCTCCCTCCGCCCCTGGTTGCAAGTATTTAAGAATCAAGAGACATTGAGTGCCACATATATGCACAATTTGTCTGTCTTTTCACCGTCACACTGCCCACAAGAAATGGTGTGATGGCAAGGTAGTTAATAATATTATAATGTAAGAACAATTATAATAATTAATGTTATTTTAGTTAGGCCTAAGGGATCGATATTGGCTTTTAAATTCAAACCATTAAGTCATTTGTGAGTATGAACATGAGTCAATGAGATACATGCGCCTCACGTAAGAGGTTATGTATGCCACAAGAATAATAAATCATGATTCTTCAGACGCATATCAAAATAATACTAAAAGTCTTGAGTTTCATGATCATCTCGAGGTTCATGGCTCTCTCATGAGAATGAGCATAGACATGAGGAAGAAGTCTCGGTCTCGATTCACCTGATCCATAACCAATAAATAGGTATATGGCATGACTGCAAATCAAGAAGCCATGCCAGAAAAAGCATATGTCCAAGAAAATATTTAAAAAAAAAACTACTCATGGCTGTCTCAAGGTCCATTGTCGTCTCGTGACAGACACCATGGGCACAAGTAAGAGCTCCAAAAAAGGATCGGAGAAGAGAAGCCACTGATCTGGTTGACTCGGCTGTTGGAAAGCCTACGGTATTCCACTTTAGCATTAGCACTTATCAATTGTCTCAAGGTCCATTGCCGTCTCGTGACAGACACCATGGGCACAAGTAAAAGCTCCAAAAAAGGATCGGAGAAGAGAAGCCACTGATCTGGTTGACTCGGCTGTTGGAAAGCCTACGGTATTCCACTTTAGCATTAGCACTTATCAATTATCTCAAGGTCCATTGCCGTCTCGTGACAGACACCATGAGCACAAGTAAGAGCTCCAAAAAAGGATCGGAGAAGAGAAGCCATTGATCTGGTTGACTCGGCTGTTGGAAAGCCTACGGTATTCCACTTTAGCATTAGCACTTATCAATTGTCATAGAAATTATGTATGCATTAATTACGATGGACGTGACAACCGACATAGAATTGTTTTCACCTAATTGGCATGTTAAGTGTTAACAACGTCCGTACGTACTTCTCGTGATTAGTACTAATCTTTTTCTATTAGTTCATATTGAAGGAACATGTTGGTTCATGATCTGCCAGGTTGATTAGCACATTAATTAATGTGTGACCTTAAGCTAGTTTTCACACTTGAGTTATATGTGCAACATCTCGCATGTTACTTGTGATTACACATTGAGTTAGGCGATGCTCTTGGTTCTTGATTTCACTTTTAATTTAATATCTGTAAGCAAATCGATTGATACTTGATCCTGACTTCTTCTCGTCCTTCTGTTTATACCGGACATGAGTTTCGTGGAAGTGATTGGTTGTGATAAATTGCACAATGGCCTCTGTGCCATGAATATGGCTCTAGCCTCTATGTGAGTAGTCCATCAAAAATTGTTGTGTCAAACACAATTGACTTCACCATAGACATATATTGTGGGTCATGCACAAGCTTGTGATAGTATGCCATTTTGCACAAAACAAAGCATTTCCTTCTCGTATGTAATTATGTGATTATTAAACCATTTCACCGACTACATGTTGATAGTTTTGAGATCCGAATTCTCAACCTTCTTAGAATAATTTTCGGTAATTCCTAACTATTAACGTAGATGATTTCAATCAAATGACTTGGTTGATACTTACGAAATAAAGGTTGATATCTCCTACGTTCTCTTTCAGTACCGTATTTTTACTTCCCAAAGTCGGATATCAATCATGATTCATAAAGCTCGTTAGGGCAACATTGGCAGTCAATCCACATTCAAGAAATGAATATCATCAATAAATTATTTATTATTAGTTACTTAATCACTGTTAGCAATTGTGATTAACGTCTGGTTAGGTATAAAGCTAAGTATAATACCTCGATCGGATCTCTAATGCTTTTCTTGTTAGCAATGGAATGTATCGGAATAAGAGAGCAAATGCCAAACAAAGGGGAGCGGTTAGCATGACTACCCCATAAGGGGTTTGATTTTTGACACCCCACTTAGATGCCATCCATTTTTATTAGTGTTAAACGAATGGTTAGGATTAAACATATATTTATTGAGCACTAATCACGTAATTATTGCTCTATAACCTACATTGAAAAGGAAAGAAATCGGGTATCGAGGAAAAAATGGTTCCCAAGATCAATACAAAATTAATTAACCCTTACCCTTTTATCACTCCCTCTCGTCTCCTCCTATATCCCTTTCAATAACCTATCTATGGAAACCCTCCCCCGACGTAACCTCTCCCCGCGACGGAATCATCACCCTTCCAGCCTCCGTTACGATTCCTCAACGACCATCGACGGCCCATCCCATCCGCCGGCCATCCTCCGACTTCACGCCACAGGTCTATCTTTTCGATCGTCGACGCGAAGGGATCGACAGGGAAGACGATGACCCTCCTCACCTTTCCGGCGAAGATGACGACCCTCCTACCCTTCCGGCGTTGGCCCTCCTCCCCTTTCCGGCGAAGACGACGAAAAAGAATCTGAGGTAGCACTCTCTCCCAAACTCATATATATGGGTTTTTCGTGTGGTATTAGTACTAGTGCAATGGTCTTTTCATCACCCAGATCTGTGTTTTTGAGTTTCGAGAACTGGATTTTTTTCTTGTGGTATCAGTACCTGTGTACTGGTATGTCTATCACTGGAGTGGTATAAATTGTTGATTCTGGTACGGAAGTATACCACTCCAGTGATAGTTGATTCTTGGATAATGTAGTGTTGTTTATTTGACTACAGTATATCACCACATTGATATAGTTAACCATGTGAATGTTTTTGTGGCATACTGTGTCTATCACTTTAGTGGTAGATCTATCACTGCAGTTGTTGATCTATCACTGCAGTGGTAGATCTACCGCTGCAGTGGTAGTTCGTTGTGATGTTTTTGTGGGTAGTGCTATCACTGTAGTGGTACAAACAAAATAATTATGGTTGTTTAAAGTACAACTACCGTAGTAGTTATGTTTAGAATGGCTTTCTAGGATAGAGCTATCAATGGATTGATATATCAGCAGTGAAAGTCTTATTGTTGATCTCATCTATCAGTAGTTATATTTATTGGTTTGACTTTTGATTTTACCTTCTTTGATTTCAGTCAGAGCAGTGAGTTCCTCGAGAAGTTGTGCACGCTAGGAAAGACAAATCGCACGGAGCAGGGAGTAGAGCATGTTCCGGACTACAAGCGAGAGCGATTAGGGAGCTTGCAAAATGGAGCAATGACAATGAAGATATTTATGGTCCATCAACTCTTAATGTCGAGTTTCAACGAAAGTTAAAGAGGCTTGAGGTGGAAAAATATATTGTATTTATTTGGTTAATCAAATTGATGAAGAATTTAATGGATGCATATTTTGGGAACTTTAATGGTATATGGTGCTCTATTTTCACATTAGTAGTATCCTTCCCCCAATTCTTATAGTTTGGTGGCATGTAGTGTATTTCTCCCATACAAAATACAAATGAAGTGGTACATTAGAAGTGGCAAATACGAGTTGGAGTGAGAACAAGACCAGTGCAATGATATTTTTCATAGCAATGATAAACAATAACGGAGCAACAATGCAGTACCACTTCAATGATACAAATACCAGTAAATTCCCTCATGTCATACTCTCTGTGGTACATGTATCAGTTTAGTGATACATGTATCAGTTCAGTGGTATATGTATCAGTTCAGTGGTACAAGTACATTATATCTAATGCTGCAATGGTAACATTTGAACATCGATATTTCATCTAGAAATTCGTCCCTCAACAATTTTAAAACAAGTTTACAAAATTTAATATTGGTCCCGGAACAATGTATCAATAGACTGGTACATAAAACCACAACATTAAGGGTAAGCACTGTTACTCTTGTCATGTCACTGATACATGTTCATTCAAACAAATATACTAGTTTACGACTGTATTTACAACACCTAATGCAAAGCAACTAGGTTGTTTACGCAGCTTCAATAACCAGTGGTGTCCGTCTGGACCTTTTCAGGGGGAAAATACCATTGCAGTGGCATTGTATCACTTCAATGATACAAAATACCAGTGCACTAGTACATTGTCGGGCGGGAGAAGTAGACGAGACATGAATACAGATCCTTACTGAGATTGTTTTGGTGTTCCTCGGCGTCGCTAATTGGCTCCACTTTCACGACAGCGCCACCATCTTCCATATGCTCGACGTTAATGATTTCGGGCCGCGTGAAGTGATGAAGTCGATGTACACGTACCACTCCACTGGTACACGTACCACTCCAGTGGTACACGTACCACTCCACTGGTACGTTTCCTCTGCCGCCGTCTTCCATATGCTCGACGTTAGAGACGAAATCGTCCAGATCATCTTGATGATTTCCGACCGTGTGAAGTGATGAAGTCGATGTCGCAGGAGAGGAGACTCGAGGGGAACGGAGGGACGGGAGAGGGTCGGCGGAAAGGGAGGCAACGATAAGTTGGGCCGCTGATGGAAGTTGGCTGACGGAGGGTGGACCGCCGGAGGGAGGATTTGCTGGACTGAGAAGACGTCGGGAGAGGGTTCTGGTGGAAAGAAATTTGAAAGGAAGAGAAGGGGAGATGAAAGATTGTCGTTTTCCCATGTATCATTATTATGGGAACTTTACCATGCATCATTATTATGGGAATTTTCCCAATAAAGCAATAATAATGACAACTTCCCAATAAAGCAATAGTCATTAGTACTTACCCAAAGATGAAGGACACGTGGATAGCTGCAGGAGGGGGTGTCAAAAACCCAACCCCTTTTGGGGTAGTCATAGTATCCTGCCCCAAACAAAGTGATTTGGCACCGTGAATCACTGGAAATTAAACAAACAGAGATCTAGCTAGTACTTAATTAATTAGAATCTTCAACTCTGGAAAGTAATTAACTTGAAGTTAATCATACATTAATTAGAGCGTGTCCATATTGAAAAAGTTGCATGGACTTATTCGTTACTTGAGGCAGCCTCGATCCAAAAATGCCAAGTGGAGGATCGATCGGAAAGCAAAGTGAAGAATGCAACCACCTTGGGATTTAATGGGAACAATTTTAGTTAATTATATTTAGGGTAAAACTTAGTAGGAGGAAAAGAATACAAACAGAGAATTAAAGCTTGAATTTAAAAATAAAGAGAGAGAGTAGAGAGAGAGTGAGCGATCTGGTGCACAAGGGTTTCCGATCATCGCTGCCCGTGGCCAGCTTCGGCATCTGTGCTAGAGCAGCTTCCGTTCCCCTCTTATTCTTTTCTCATGAGTGGTGAGAGTGATGCTGCTTCCCCACCCGCAACGGAGACATCGAGTGGCGATGTTTGGGGTATTCCGACGAAACCCTAGGCTTCGCTGTTCGGCATCTCAGAAGCGAATCCCCTTACGTATATCCCTCCAGAAGTGGTAAATGGGGGCCTCAGAATGCCTAAGGCGGTACGTGAAGCGGGAGCGGCGCGCTGGAAGAATTGCTTGGTTGGACAATTCCTGCAGGATCCTCCATCGCTCTATGTCCTGCGTCGCTGGGTCAACAAACTTTGGGGGAGAGACGGTTTGGTTACGGTTTCGCTGCTCTATGACAAGATGTTATTGATTCAACTGCCGAATCAACAGGTTTGTGAGTGGATTTTGGAGAATGGTCCCTTGTTCTGGTTTAACAACCTACTGTACCTTCGTCCGTGGGTTCCTGGTATCAGTTTCGAAGATTTAGGGAGGAAAGCCCTTCCAATTTGGGTTCATCTGTCGAATGTGCCGCTTGAATATAATGATTTCAAAGGGCTGAGTCGTATAGCTAGTTGGGTGGGTGTTCCTTTGGGGGTTGACCATACAACTCAAGTGGGTAACAGGCATGGATTTGCTAAAGTTCTAGTCGAGCTTACTGTTGAGAGTGACTTCCCTGATCACGTTCTGTTGTGGCCAGATGATGATTCATCAATTCGGATTGGAGTCTCTTATTGTAACTTGCCTCCTGTTTGTTCAGTATGCAAGATCTTTGGGGTTTCAGGGGCATGTGTTGCACATCATGGGAAGCAGTGGGTGCCTGTGGCAGCACAGGAAATTCGACCTTCACCGGTTCAAGCAGCTACTACAGAGGGAGTGCAGGATAATTCGGCTACTAAGCCAGAGAGTGCAAAGGGTAAGGAAGTACAGGAGAGTGTTGATCCCCAATTGCAGGCTATATTTACCAGTCCACCTCTGGTTGATGCGGGCAGGATTGCTCCTCAAAATTTGGAGAAATCATTTGCAGCAGTGGCTGGGTCTGCTTCACCTAAGTTGCCTACTGAGGATGAATTTCAAAGGGTTGTCACTGGTGCAAAACCTAGGGTCTGGGCACCTGATAAAGCTAAGGGTGCTATTCAAGCATCAACATCTTCTTTTAGTGTGCTGGGCCATTTGGGAGATAAGGAATCAGGTAGAATTATGGATGCTCCAAAGAAAAAAGATGCAAAAAGGGACCAGTGGAAGGGAGGAGGGGGGAAACCCTCAACTTCTCGATGATTTTCTTGTTTTGGAATGTGAGGGGGTTTAATAAAACCTCCAAACAGAGGGACTTGATGCAAGTCCTCAGTAGGAGAAAGGTTGATGTGGTTGCTGTACTTGAAACTAGAATAAAACCAGAAAAGGCTAAAGAGGCAGTTGAAGAGATATTTGTAGGCTGGGAGAGATGTATAGAGTGTGTGGATTCAAATTTGGGAAGAGTTTGGTTATTCTGGGTTCCAGAGATTAAGATTCAAGTGATTAAACCAGGAAAAAATTTTGTGCACTGCTTGGTGGAGGATGTTAATAAGGATAGAGTTTTCTTGACGACTGTGTATGCTTCAAATGGTGAAACTGAGCGGCAAGCAACATACAAGGAGATTGCCAAGTATAAGGTTGTAGGTTATCCATGGATTATTGGGGGTGATTTCAACACAGTAAGAAGCCCTGAGGAGACATCGAATCAAAAAACTTTTACTAGCAGTATGATTGACTTTAATGCTTGGATTGGGGACATGGAGTTACTGGATCACAGAGCGTCAGGACCACAATTTACTTGCACTAACAGGCAAGTTAACAACCCTATTGCTAGGAAATTAGACAGAGCGATGGTCAATCTGGATTGGATTGAGAAGTTCAAGAACTGTGTAGTTGAGGTGATTCCAGGAAATTTCTCTGATCATTGTGGGGGTGCAAGTAAGCACTGCAGCTCCAATTAAGTCCATGCCAAAACCGTTCAAATATTTTGAATTTTGGTCGGAGCACCCTAAGTTTTTAGAAATTGTGGAGGAAGCTTGGCAAGTGGAAGTCACAGGGAACCCATGGCAGGTCATACAGGGAAAAACGCGGGAGGTAAAAAAGGCTCTTAAGAGGTTTAATAGGGAAGTGTATGGGAATCTTCAAGACCAAGTTAAGGCTGCTGCAGAAGCATATCAAAGTGCTAATGCTCAAGCTTTTTCTGTTCCCTCGGCAGAGAGTTTTGAGGCTGTTAAACAGGCTAAGGATCAGTTTATTCAAATGTCAAAAGCTTATGAGAGCTTTTGTTGGCAGAAATCCAGAGTCTCTTGGCTTACTGTAGGGGACAAGTGTTCTAATTTCTTCTACCAGGCAGTGAAAATACGAAATTCTAAAAGAGCAATCAGGAAGCTGGTTAAGGAATCAGGGGAAGAAGTTTATCAAACGGAACAGATTGTAGAGGAGGTGATTGGCTTTTATAGAAAACTTCTGGGGGAAGTAAATGAAGAAATTAATCCAAGTACAGAGGAAATACAACAACTGGTTAGGCACAAGATACCTTAGGAAGAATGTGCTGGTTTGATCAAGCAAGTTACAGTAGAAGAAATTAGAGCTGCTGTGTTTGGTATGAATCCTCAAAAGGCCCCTGGCCCTGATGGATTCTCTGCTGGTTTCTTCAAGAAAACATGGAGTATTATTGGGGAGGATGTATCCAAGGGAATTCTTTTCTTCTTTGACTCAAGTATGCTTCCTAGTGGTATTAATTCCACAGCAGTTTCCCTGTTACCTAAGGTCACTAATGCTGATTCACTTAGGAACTTTAGGCCTATTTCTTGTATAAATCTCCTATACAAGGTAATAGCCAAGATCCTAGCAAACAGAATTAGAGAAATTATGCCTTTAATCATAGGCAATTCCCAATCTGCTTTTATTAAAGGGAGAAGTATCATTGATAACATTCTGTTAGCTCAGGAGTTAGTTAGTGGGTATAACAGGAGGCATCTTTCATCTCGTTGTGCAATTAAAGTAGATATAATGAAGGCATTTGATTCTGTGAACTTGAGGTATTTGTTCATTATGATGAAAACTATAGGGTTCCCAGACAAAATTTTGTTATGGATTAGAAGCTGCCTGCAAACTGTACACTACAGTTTCAATATCAATGGAAGTCTTTGTGGGTTTTTTCGTGCAAAGAAGGGGGTTAGGCAGGGTGACCCCTTGTCACCTTACCTATTTACAATTGCTATGGAGGGCTTATCCACACTGTTGAGAGAAGCTAGTCTTTCAGGGAGTGTGCCCTTTCATCCTCAATGTAAGAGAGTTGCTTTGAATCATCTCTATTTTGCTGACGATCTCTTCATCTTTACCAAGGGTTCTGCACAGGCAATTGTTCAGGTAAAAGCTGTTCTTCAACACTTCTATAGGGTTTCTGGTCTCAATTGTAACCCAGCCAAATGTGAAATCTACTTTGGTGGAGAATCAGTGCAATATAAGAGTAATGCTCTTGCACTTTCGGGGTTCCAAGAAGGGAAACTGCCAGTTAGGTATCTGGGGCTGCCTCTTCTGGCAGGTAAGCTCTCTTCCTCAGAAATTGATATCCTAGTTGACAAAATTACAAAGCGCATCAGATCATGGAGAGCCAGAAAGCTTACTTATGCAGGGAGGCTCCAGCTTCTGAACTCTGTTATTATTGGTATTGTTCAATATTGGATGCAATTATTTGTTTTGCCTAAACAATCATTAAAGAGGATTCAAAGAATCTGCTCACTGTTCTTATGGCATGGTGTTGATGAGGGCAGGGCAAAGGTTGCGTGGGAGTATATTTCACTTCTTAAGAAGGAAGGGGGGCTGGGAGTGAAGGACTTAGGGGCATGGAATCAGGCATGTTGTATTCGATTGCTTTGGTTGTTTCTCATGAACTCTGGAACCCTTTGGGTGGCGTGGATGAATGAGTATAAATGCAGGCATCATGACTTGTGGACTTTTAGGGTGCAATACAATAGTTCTTGGGCCTGGAGGAAACTTTTGAAGCTAAGGGATGTGATTTCACCCTGGATGCAGAAGCATAATGGTAAAGTCTATTGGGATTCGAAGGATATGATGGTTTACTCCATACGAAGGGTTTGGGAAACCTTGAGTCACAAGGCTCCCAAGGTATCTTGGTACAAACTTGTCTGGGGCAGGAATTGCCCACCTCGCTTCAGTTTGATAGTTTGACTGATTATTAAGAAGGTCATTATTACAAGAGATAAATTGCAGAAATGGGGCAAAACCAGGGACGCTTCCTGTCCGCTCTGCAGTTCATCAATTGAAAGCAGAGACCACCTATTTGTTCACTGCTCATATTCGAGGTGTCTCGCTGAGGAACTGAGGTGTAAGCTACTGCTGCAACCAGACTGGGAAACGATGTTAAGTGCAATGACACAGGTTGGAAATTCTAGAACAAGAGAGTGGCATGACCTGCTTTGGTGTTTGCTATTGACGTTTATATGGAAGGAACGATGTGGAGTGATTCATGGAGCTCAATGTCGTCCCCCTGCTCAGGTTGTAGACTTGATTCGAGCTGATCTGCAGTTTATTACTTATGGGAACAAAGGAGTCAGGGATACATTAGTAAAGCTAGGTTACTTATAGAAAGGTTTTTCCGTTTTTAGTAGTTGACTAGAATACATAGTTACTGTCAGTAGTTGGAGTTGTTGTTTTGCTCGAGATTTTTTCTCGCCTCGTTGTATCGGTTCTTCTTGGAATAAAAGCAACTGGTTCAACGAAAAAAAAATGTTGAATTTAATGTTTTCCTGGAAGCAGAATACAAAAGTTGTTTTTTAGATCGTATAAGTTGTTATAATAATTTGATTTAAAAAGTCTATGACCAAATCTAGATTCATTTTTTATTCTCATCTTCATTTTCTCATAGCTCATCACTGAAATCTTATTGTCAATATTTTTTTTCATATATTTTTTCTCTCTCAATTTTCTCATAAATCGTCATGTCATGTTCTTTCTCCTAGTATTTTCCAACTTTTCTCGTAGTCTCATAATTGATACTAAATATGACCTAATGAAGCAACTAAACACAAAAAATTGTCAACTTTCGTTGATTTCTCAAAATTACCAACTAAACGTATTTTTTTCGTTTTCATGATATTGTGGTTGTACCTCTATTGTCAGGATATCATCCTCGAGAAGGATGGGAGGCTGGATTGCAGGAGGCAGTAAGGAAGTTGCAGGGATGCTGTGTGGGCATATTACTTTGGAATTTGATGATTAGTGAGATTTGGCGAGAAAGATGTTGCAGGGTGTATGGAAAGAAGTCTCTCAATGCAACAGGTTTCATCACCAAACTGAGAACTATAATGGAGGACCTGATGGTGGGTAATCTGCAGTTAAGTTTAGCAGTAGAGAGGAAAAAACTTTGGTTCATGTAATCTTAGATGTAGTGTTCGTAGTGTTTGTATTTCGTTATTACTCAGTCCAGCTAAGGAGTAGTGAGGCAGAAGGTGATACTGTATGATGGTCTGTTTGTAATGACTGTACTTTGATGGAATAAAACTTCTTGTTCATAAAAAATAAAAAAATAGTGCAACCACAACAACAACAAAACTGTACTAAGAACTGAGTAATTGAAGTGTGTTTCCATAGAAGCTAAAGATGTATTTCACTTAAAAGGAAACCAATTTTTTAGCTTTTACTACTTTCTTCAAAAACTTCGCAGCTAGTAGTATATTATACAAGTCACGGGTAATTAACCTAAACGGTCATATAACTTTGCACTTTGTACAAAATAGTTATAAAACTTTTATTTTGCACGATTCGATAACACAACTTCGAATTTGTACAAAACGATCATTTCCGCCCATCTCCATAAAAAAACTTAACAGATGGCTGATGTGGCTTCAAACTAAACCAGGCTAGACCGGGCTAAAACGGGTGACCCATCAACCCTTGACCCACTAGGTCGACCGGGTCCAGGTCGACCCGTGGGTTGACAACGTTGCTCTACTCTGATCGCCTCTAACCTAGTATCACGACTGCTCTCCTTTCTTCTCCTCTTCTCTAGTCTCACCGCCGACAATCCTCGAAAGAACCGTTTTGTTACCGAGCTAAACAGGTGATTAGCTAACTCACCGAGCGAATCAAAGTGAAGGAATTCGAGGAAGCGGCGAACGACTGCTACTTCATGGAGTAGATCTGGAAGTTTCTCGCAAAGATCGAAGAAATCTTCCTGCTAATGAACCCTAATAATTTTACTTAAGACGAAGAACCAATATTTGATCCAATCGATGACGAAGAGGTAGTTGTTGACTTCATCAGTCCCTCCCTCTTGAAAAGGATTTGCCCTCAAATCCGAATTATCATCCAGAAATGGTACAAGATCAGAAACATTGAAGGTTGCACTTATGTCGTATTCTCCTGGTAGATCAAGCTTGTACGCATTCGTTCCAACCTTAGAAATGATTTGAAAGGGACCTTCACTTCTGGGCAGCAACTTGGATCTCCTTTGATCTGGGAACCTTTCCTTCCTCATATGCACCCACACCCAATCTCCTGCTTCAAAATTTCGAGCCTTTCTATGCTTGTTGACGTTTTTCAAGATCTGCTCCGTCCTTCTTTCAATATTTAGCCGAGCCTTCTCATGGAGATTCTTCACATACTCCGCTTTCTTAGCTCCATCCATGTTTTCTTAGCTCCATACACAATCTCGAATGGAGAATACTTCTTTGTCGAATGCACGCCTCTATTATACGCGAACTCCACGTGAGGTAGGCAGTCTTCCCAAGTCTTGATGTTGCTCTTGATGATGGCTCTAAGCATTTGAGATAGAGTACGATTCACCACTTCAGTTTGCCCATCCGTTTGAGGGTGACAAGTAGTCGAAAACAAGAGCTTCGTTCCAAGCTTGCTCCACAACGTCTTCCAAAAGTAGCTCAAGAACTTAGCATCTCGATCAGCATAATTGAATTGCACCTTTTGACTTCCAAACAAACGATTGAACAACCAGTTCACACCTCTTTGAACAAAGTTAAAACAAGGGTGTTCATGTTTTTGATAACTACGAGGCAAATCTATATTAAATTAGCCCTACTCCTATGGAGATTCAGTGAGAGCTCCGAAACTACAACTATGGCTAAGTTTGCAGAGGAAAAGAGTAATGGATAAAATTTGATATTGTTTTGTCTGGTGTAATTTTGGCGAACCCTTTCTCTGCCATCTTGAACTGCTTTGCGATGGTACACCTCCTTGGAGCACTCGAAGTTGAAGAAGCGGAACAACTTAGAAAACTCCTTTGTGAAAGACCTCCTATTTATAGCCACTAGAAGTAACTGCGTCGAGAAATTGCTATGATGACATGGAGTGGCGGTTACCCTCTCAACTACTCTAATGGTTACCCTAACGTGGATGTGCCACCCTCTTCAGTCTTGACCCCCTCCTCTTGAGACCTCACCCCCTGCTCTTGATATCTCCTCCGTAGTTTTGCTTGTATATAAAGAAAAATGGCTAAGGCATGAAGAAAAACCACGTGCCACATCACATGAGTCAAAAATGGCAAAAATACTTCACCATTACGAGCGTAGGGAGACCACGTGCTTACATGAACCCCTTGACCACCTCATGAGGATGGTATCTTGGTGATTGCCCTGACAACCTCACGAGGGTGATGTTAACCATGCCTCTGGGCCATACCATGGGGACCACCTCATGGGGGAATATGTTGGTGACCCCTGACCATACCATGTGGCCTCCTCGCCTTGGCCAAATTTGGCCATTCATCATCCTTTAACCCAACTTACGTCATCACTCCATCATACCACCCTCCTAGTTACCATTCGAGGTGTGCTGATTACCCTTCACTCCCTAACCACCACCTCATGGGAGGCTTGATGACCCCCTTCAACCATACCATGGGGATTGGGGGGCGTATATTGATGGCCACCCCTCATGGGGGTCATATGTTGAAGGGGGTGGTCACCACATCATGGGGGCTCCAACAAGTCATTATTCTTCATACTTAGTGATATTTCACTCCATGGTATTGCATCTCATGGGGATGGTTTGTTGGCCTCCTCATATTCATATCATGAGGGAAGTATGTCAATCAACCCCACCACCACATCATGGGTGGCAGTATGGTAGCCACCCCCCTCGGCACATCATGAGGGTGGCGGTATGGTGGCCATCCCTCTTACCACGTTATGGGGGTGGTTGTATGATGTCCCCCCGACACATCATGGGGGTGGGCCTATGGTGCCCTCCCCCCTCGACACTTCATGTGGGTGGCTCTAATACTTAGCCACATTTTGGAATAGATGGCCAGAGTGGCGCATGATGCCATGAGATTATGGGCCCAAAAACCCAACCCACTTGGCCCATCTTAATTGATTAATTTTTTATAATTAAGTTATCCTTATAAAGCCATTTAATCCTTTTATATAATCATTGTGGCACAAGGTGATATTTAGTGGTAAACACTTTCAATACTGGTTTGTTGGACCTCAGTTCTATAAGTAGCATTTCATTTGTCAATGGTCACTAGTACAACAATCTCAAAGCTCAACATATTCGGATAGAGAAACGAAATTTTTACTTGTTCCATAATAAATTGCGGTCAAATATGCGGTGTGGTCGAAACTGTACCAAACCGCTAATATATGCGGTAGGGTTTGACCGCACCGATTACATTGTGATCCAACATGTGGTGCTGTACAATCAACATGCGGCATAGTACAATGCGATTTATATTAATGCGATGCGGTGCGGTTCTACCATAAGTTAATTACACACTGGAAATCAATGATTGGATTGATTCCCATGGGTAGAGATAGGTCAGTGGGGTGGCGATTGGAAAAGATATAAGAGAGTGAGAGGAGGAGAAGCTATTTGAGAATTTCCATGATTTTTTTTGTAATTCAATTATAAATTATTTTAATATAATTAATATTAATTATTTGCTGACTAAGATGCTTAGTTGGAAGCCACATCAGTTTTTTGTTACGTTTTTGGATGGAGATGGATGAATATTGACCGTTTTGTACAAGTTCAAAGATGTGTTACTAAATCACGCAAAATAAAGTTTTGTGACCGTTTTGTATAAGGTGCAAAGTTCTGTGATCGTTTATGTTAATTACCCTACAAGTCACTCTAGTACCGTGGCAATGAATATCAGTCGGATCCAAGTAGCAAGAGCTTAGAACATGAGTGGGTTGGAAGACCAAGAGTCCGTAGAAGTGAAATCCTCGAGGCCTTTTTACTTGTTTGGTTTTAAGCCGGGAGACACAGACTTAAAATACGTTAGCAAGCCTAGTTACTCGCTAGCTTGATCATTTAATAGGCCTACATTAGAACGGACAAGTAGTATGTATCTAGGTTGTTTATGGCTTGTCCTAATGTCATCTATTTGTATTTGGGCTTTAAATCTCAAAGGCTTCCTTAAGATTTTGAATGCTTTTGTTTATTTTTTTGTTTATTTTTATAAAAGGGTAAATACTATTTTTTTAGCCAAACTTTTCATGAATTCTAAAATATTAGCCAAACCTTTCCAATATTCAATATTAAACAAATCTTTTATAGCACTTCAAAATTATAGCCATCTTCCATCAAAATTAACGTTAGCCATAACATAATTACACGTAAGCTAATTGTCAATCCACGTGGTCGATACATCAGCACCATATCAATTGATGACGTGCCCAAAAATCAACATACTTCATCTTCCTCCTCCCGGCGTTCCCTTCTTCCGTCTCCTCCATTGAAAGGTCACCTGAGCAATGCAGTAGCAAAGCCCCAATTAATGGGACCACTCGCCTCCCATATCCATTGACCTACTTGCTCTTATTCCCTCCACCACAACCACCACCACCACAATCCCCATTATATGAAATCTCCACTTACTCGCTAAACTGAAGATCCCCATATCCCCCAAATTTAATTTTGAAATCCCTAACCACATATTCAACCGGACGAAACTCTGCAAAAAGGATTCCAAGAGCAAGCACGCCGACATCAGAGTCACGGCGGCCGGCTGCGCCGCGCACCCAAGCTGGGCCATGCTTCACTGCAGTGACAACACTCCGGCGAACATCACGATGGCAGCATCAGGCGGGAGAGGGTGCCAACACTTATGCTTGGAGAGAATTTCCTTAAATGTGGATCCGATTTTGTTGAGCAGAGGGGGTGGTGAGGCGGTAGCTTCTGACGGTGCGAAGTGTAGTGGGTGGGTATCAGTGGGAGGCAGAGGCGGAGGCAGAAGGATGAGATAGAGATGACGAGGAAGAGGCCTTCAATTTCAGTCGGCTGTTGTATGCTTTTTTTTCCATGTTATTTTTGTTGACAAATGGATGATGTGGCATTTTTTAATGCCACATCATAATATTTATTACACTTTAGCATCGCATCTGCCACCTCACCATCTTTTAACGGAAATGTTGACGGAGATTTAACGTTTGACTATTATTTTGTATTGTTAAAGGTTTGGCTAATATTTTAGATTGCCAGAAAGATTTGGATAAAAAATAGTATTTACCCTTTATAAAATCTTGTTACAAGGTGTACTAGAGGGGGAAAATGCCATCATTGGAAATTGAACACATGACCGTGTAAATCTTGAAAATTGAAAATTTTCAATGCTTTTGAATCTTGATTGAATTGGCCCATTGGGGTTTCATACTAAGCAGAACAAGTATCAGCTCTACTAGTCATCACACATTTTGCTTCTGAAAGGATCCTGGTAGGGGTGTGCAATGGGTTGGTCCACATTGGATCGTATTGGAACAAATCGATATTTGGACCGAATCATATCGAATCAGATATCATATGGTCCAGTTGGTTGCATAGATTTTATAAATATAGAAGAAAAATGGACCGAGCCAAAGCAGACCAAAGCATAACAAATGCATTGTTTATCCGGTCCTTGATCCTAAAATATTTTTCACTATTCTGCTAAATTTGATTTGACCTGGACAGGATTGAACTGTTGCTAAATTTGATTTCACTATTCTGCTAAATTTGATCTGCAAATCGAAAGAAACACCTTTCAATCTTTTGTTTATTCTCTGTCCGATCATAAGCTTCTTCACACGAATACGACATGACGGTGGTGCAACGAGGAACACTCATAGCAAAGCGGTGCAAAACATGCAAAGGAAGGATCGAAAAATGGAAAAAGAGGCAAAGAGAGGATGAACTAGGCGAGACAGCGACCTACGATCAAACAGAAGCCTGCTGGATTTCCTCTCAGATTCTTTCGCTGTCGTTGGTTCCATCTTCCATCCCAACTCCTACAGATCCGCCGCACTAGAGGCATTTGAGAAGGTGAGATGGCGGCGGGACGACAAGCCGACGACGGATGGGAGACGATGGGGTCGAAAAGGTGAGAACGATGGATGGATTAGGGTTTGTCGTTCTTTAATTCGATTGATGGATTTGGGGATTAGGGTAAAATTGGGAGGAGGGGGCAGGAGGCGATGTTGGTGTTTAATACTCCTGATGTTGGAGGGAGGAGACGACATCATGCCTTATGTGTTGCAACGATTATTGCGGGCCACTGATCAGTGTTCGGTTATTCACCAATAATCACACGATGAGTCGAAAAGTCCATTTTCCCTAACCGCCACCAAAAACAGAAGCCTTTTATTAGTTTTTGATCAACCGAATAACAATGATTTACGATTCAGTTTTGAAGTTATTCAACTAACCGAAAACTGTTTAACAACCCTAAGGAAAGTTTTATGTTTGTATTTGGCTACGTTAACTTGGTATTTTCATTTCCTACGTGGCGTAATATGTGAATGTCTGGGTTTGGTATATTCGCTTATGAAATTTCTGTCCCTCATGTATATCTATCATCTCACGATTTGCCCACAAAAATTAAACTTGTCGCCTTGTCTCTCTCTCTCACACACGAGCTAGGGTAAGGAACGTGCATATTTGATGAGCTAATAAGTTTGTGCTCCACCTAGCTCCAAATAGTTATGTCCTTCCAGCCTATTAAGGGGTCGTTTAGATGGGTTAATTGATTGTGAGATATTTTTAAGATGAAATAACTCGTTATTTTTATGAAACAGACGAGGCTCCTCTGGTACCTTTTTAGTCTGTCATTGGCCTTTGATAAGAAATTAGTGCTGGTACAATAAAGCGCGACGGGCTATTATGACAAAAGTTACAGGGAGCTAAATCAGGAGGGGGTGAGCTAATTTGTGAGCAACCTCATTTGCCTCCCTCCTAGTATAAAGCCACCCTCTACAATCGCCATTGCTGGTTTCAGCATGAATAGCTCTACAAATTGTTTTGAGTAGGGGTGTTCAAACGGATTGGTTACCGTGGTAACCATATTAACCGGTAGCATTCGGTTAATTTGAATAATTGGTTTGGTTTGGTTAAACAATTTAGCTTATTTAGTTTAGGTGTTTTGATTTGGTTTCAACACTGCTAACCAATGAAACGAATTAACCAATTAATGATACACTTAATATACAAAATTATTTATACTTCCATGCAACCAACCAAACCAAAATTTCGTGATTCGCTATTTTATTTCCATGAGAACAACAAACCAAAACATTATGGGTCAAAAATTAAATGAGCCTGCCTATTTACTAAACCAAAACATTTTGGACAGCTACTAGGCTTTAGGATTACGTACAATACCATGACAGCCACCTCAAACTATGTATAGTTTAAGTGTTTTGTAGGAGAGCTTTAATTCCTGATGAGTGGTATTGGTATGTATTTATGTTAAGGGATTTGTGGTAAGCTAACTATATTAGGTGCAGAGATGATGAATGATGTATTAACTCAAATGATGATGATAATCATGAATGGTTAGTCTTATTATTATTGCTTATATAATGATAGTTTATGATAGTAATAGCATATGGTTATGTTTTATTCATTAACATGAAAATTATTTTCATGTAATGTTATGTTATTTGATTATCTGATTATCCCATTAACCAAACCAATTAAACTTTGGTTTGGTTAATTTGGTTTTCGTGTTAATTTGGACGGTTTGGTTAAGACATTTTATTTCATGGTTAATGAAATTTAGGCTTAATTGGTTTGGTTATTACCACGGTAACCATTTGAACACCCCTAGTTTTGAGCTCCAATGGGTCCTCTTCTACCTACTGTAGCCTTTGGATTACAACCTGACAATCAAACTCAATCACATAATGACCCAAGCCTCTACCTTCAAGGCTTTCAACAGCAAAGAGAATCGCTCTGCCTTATGCAATTACTGGTGTCCATCTCTCTTCTTCGGCCCCTTTTGCTGTGCACACAAAACTACCATTCCAATCACAGACAACCACCCTCAACCTTGTCCTGAAGACCCTCGACATCCAGAATCTATGTTAACTTTTAGCATACCCATTGCCGGTGGTTGCCACGGCTGTTGTTTGATGTTTTGGACTGTCTGACTTTGCCTCTCTTTCTCCTGCACATGTAAAAACTCTGCTAGATATAGTTGTGCACGTATAGCCACTTCTTCCTCTTCAAGATTTTGTCCATTAAACTGTTTCTTGTTTCGTTCATGCCATAGCAATCCCAAAAGAGAACTCATCTCCCATTGTTATATTGTCTGTATGAGTAGTCCATTCTTCCCACCCGCTGCGTCGCCAAATCCTTCTAGACCAATCACATTCAAGGAATCTCTGGATTTGTGTTTCTGCGATACCACAGTACGGACACTCCTCGCTCTAACCCTCTATCTTCTTGGGCAAGTTTTTGTTTGTTGGAAAGATGTCATGAACTATTCGCCACAAGAATAGCGTTCCTTTGGCAGTATCCGAAGTTTCCAAAAATTTTGCCAATTGTTCCTTTTTGGGTAATACCCTGCTCATCTTCTGCCTCGTATTCCTCTTCTTCTGGTGATTCTTCAATTGCTAATTGATAGCCTTTCCTCACTGTATACCTTCCATTTGAAGTCTTGTCCCCGCAACGAACGTCCCTTGAAGGCTCATTAGGTAGAGAGATGGTCTGGATGTCTCGTACATATTCAAGGGAAAACAAAAGTTGTAGCAGATCACTCCTCCAACAGGTTGTTTCATGGTCGATAAGGTCATATATCCATTCACAACCCATTTTTCCTGCTGTCCCACCTGCAGTCTTTCGCCTGGTAGAGCAGGAACCCACTAGTCTTCCCAGATTTTGATGTTTGATCCATTCTCGACTCGCCACATGCACCCTTTCAGAATCAACTCACGGGCAGATAGTAGACTTCTCCAGCTCTGATTAGCTTAGGTTGACCATTTGTCCAGACTCTTTTTCACAGTCTTGAAGGATAGTCTTCAGTTTCTCGCTTTCCTGAGACAAGCCCTTGCAAATATGATTCTATCATCAACGAACAATAAATGTGTAACTGCATGAGCCTTGTTGTACACCTTGATACCATGGATTCTGCCTTCTTCTTATGTTCTATTGATCATTGCTGTTAACCCTTCCGCACATATTAGGAAGAGATACGGGGAGATGGATCCCCTTGCCACAATCCTCGTGTTGGTTGAAAGGCCATGACTTTCTTTATCCATTGCTCATCAAAACCCATCTTAACCATCCCCTTTTTGTTATTCTTCGCAGATCTCTCTGGTGCCTTCCTTATTTATGTTAGAGCATCATCGCCCCCCTGTGCTCACCGGAGCTCCGCCCACAATGTCCCCATCCTTTCACCTTTCGTTTGTTCTGCCTGACCTATCTTCTTCAACAAGGATGCATGAAGTCACTTGCCATATTGCTCTGTTGATCCTTCCTCGTCCTCCATTTTTGGATTTGGGCAGAAGCATTGTTGGTGTCCCAGGATGCCACAGTTGTAACAAAATTTTGGAAGTTCCTCTTCTCATAGGTTACTTTGTACCACAACCTGCCATTTTCTTAATCCAGCAGCACCCCCCGCCTTAGTGGCTTTGTGATATCAAACTTGACTCAGTCGATAGACGTGCTCCATGCTCCAGATATGTACGCATCATAGATCATAAACACACCAATGAGATTACCTATTTTTCTGCCATAGTAGCAATTCTCTTATATCTGGGTTGCTTCTTAACTCGGAACCAAATTTCAACTTCATCTCATCTGGATCCTTACCTCTGTCTATTGCTTGAAAGACAAATAGATGGTGGTAATCCATCTCATATGGAACCTTCTTCTGATCCTCAACGTTGTAGAATTGCAGTGCATAGATCTGTTTGTCCCACTTCTGTATTTCGAACCCCTGCAATAGATTCCATGCCTTTGACATAGTGGTCTTAAGAATATTCAGACTGGGTTCCCTATTGATGTTGAGTTTCCCCACCAGGCCCAGCTCTTCAATCGTTTCCTCTACTCCATAATTGATATCCTCTTTCTCCACTGCCACTCTGATTATCTCTTCTTCCGTGAGATGTAGGTTTCTCATCTGATTATCATGCTCTTCCGCCATTGAAACAAACCACCACTGACTCCACGCTAATCAAGACAAAATTTTGAAACTGGTAAACCGAGAAGGAAATGAGATCAAGAGTCACCAAACCAAGCTATAACTATCACTGCTAACTTTGATGGCAGCAACTTAGCTCTGACTCCAAGAGAACGGGATAGAAAACTTCAGACCTCTCAGAGCGAGAGAAAAGTGGCTAAAATAACTCATTTTATGACAATGAGGTATTTGTGTGGTATTGATGTAGTAAATGATTTTGAATATATTGTTTGGTTTGAGAGGTATTTGAGATGAGTTATTTCACAACTATAAAGCAAAAGGACCAATATACCCTCATTTTTTAATAACCAAACTTTGTTATGAGTACCCCAAACATCTTCCATGTTCTTGACAGCCTACTAACCATTCCTGCTAAGAGCTAACTATGATATAAATTGAAGATGAGATTATGAATACCACTTTAAACCATCACCACAACACCCCCCTTCCGCTGCAAGAAATCAGTAGCATACATTCACTAAAACATGCAGCAAAACATCACATAATTGATACTCATCATCTGCAAAACACCAAAAAAAAAACAGCAATCTTTGTTGTTGGGTGCTGCTTCCTCTAGCGCAAAAAGAAAGAAATGAAATGGAAGTCATGTTCAAAAAAGTGCCAACTACTCAATACTTTCAAGCACATATGTTACAATTACAACATATCCGAAACTTCTAGAACTTACTATAGCAAGATAAAAAAAAGGGAACTATCCATGTTCTGCACATTATGATAGATATCATTTCACAAGAGTTATCTACAACAAGGCCATCATACTAACTATTTGATCCATCATTCCTCTACTTCTCCACCAGATCCATATCTACAAAAACCTAGTTAATGATTCTTAAGCTCCTCTGTATATTTAGCACAACTTGATGTCTCTCTTTGCGCTGAAGTTATCTACCTTCTGAAACAAAGCAAGGCAGTAACTTTTAGCACACATAACTTGTTAATTAAATGGTTTACATTATCTGCAGAAGACCAATATCAAACTTAAAGCAACCAAAGTTTGCAGTTGCAGACATGCAGTAGCAGAAACTACAAACATTACTATTCAAGACATCATTTCGTTCTTACAAGCTGCACTAACAAAAGCCATTTGCAAAAGATGGTTGCAACTCTAATTCAACCATTTACATAATTCAATCATCTAATATTGCACACATATGGAACATACTCAACTTCCCTTGGTTGCCATGTTGTATCATTAAACCTGTAAATGAGTAGTAGTAGCAAACCCGCAGCAAATATGTAAAAAAAAAACCCAATAGAACCCTGCAGAAGAAACAACAAATTAGATTATTATACATTTGAGAACCATGATTGTACTACTCAATAACAATTGGAAATATCTCCTAACACAAAAAGACAACTATGAACATCATTCATCTGCAACAGGGCCAAACTCCAAACCTTCTAATCATGCTCAAGTTGAATCAAAATTAAGAAAACCCACCTACACTTTGATTCGATCCACCGCTCCCGCAAACGCAATCAACGTCGCCCCATCCTCCACGCAGTTCACAAGATGGATCCCTCACTCCACCTATGGCCACCTTTTTGTTCCATTGTACTTCCAAACCATGACCGGTATCCTCACCAGCAGGTCGCACCAGACGACCAAAAGAATTCCCCATTTTTGAGGATTTCCTTCGTCGCCGCTCTCAGTAGAATATGCAGAGGTCTTGAGAGGAGGAAGAAGAATATCTTCTATTCATCTTCTGGTGCCTCGTTGTGATTGTCCCTCTTTCCACCGCCACAACTGCTCAGTTTTCATTCGCCATTGTCTGCTAACTTTCCTTCGACTTTGTTCATCGCAACCTAGGGTTCTGCCTACTCAATATGATCTACATGAAGAAAGGAATCCAAAGATAGCAGTATAAACGATTTTGCAGCAACCGATTTTGGCTAAAGGCATAAGAATCAATGGATTTGGAGAAAAGAGGAAGAAGGAAGGAGAGAGGAGAGAGGAAACGGGAGAGGGGGAGAAAGGGATGAAAAAGAGAGGTGTTATTTTGAAATAACGAGGGCGGATCAGGTGACTAAGGAGGGGGTGCTTAGTTACTTGACTAAGCCCCTCCCAGTCTTTAGATCTGGACACATCAATCCAACGGTTAAAAAATGGGGCAGAGATTTTTAATTACTATCAGGGGTAGTTTGGTTATTATGAAAAATTACCAAGTATACAAAACAGACTTACAAAAAATACAAACTAGAACTATAAAACATACAAAAATACAAACATACGAGCTATACAAACAATACAAAGTATAACGACAAACAATATAAAACATAAAAAATGGGAAAACAACCAGGTTGACTTTAAAGGCTCCATCCCTATATAGAGGTCATTGTCCGAAAGTCAACTCGGTTGTTTTTTAGATATACAAACTGACTCGCTCTGACAATCACAATAAAATCTCACCTAAGGCCCAAGTATAAACCTTAGATGGGTACAATATAGGGCTAGTATGTTTAAATATCAACCCGGGCCGGTCCATGTACCCCTACTTCGATTGTTTGAAACATTATCTAGCGGATTGTTGTTTGTTGAAATCTCCACAATCTATGATTTAAAAGCAAGACTTTGAAAAGTAAAAGGGTGAAAAACTCTTGGTGAGAAGCTTCACTCGGGTGTTGCTTCCTCCTAACTAACTACCATGAACCGTGGGATCGAATGAACCGGTGTGTGACCAGGCAATTGTGACCCGTAGGAGGTGCAACAATAGTTAGAAACCATCCTCTCAATTGCTAGGCCAGGGAAAGCATTAGAGGCTACAATTGTAGCCCTCTTGCAACAAGCAATTGAGGATTGACTTACCTTCTCCCTCAAACCAAGGCTTGGACGCCATAATGACAATTAACCTAGGTGTCTAATTCAAGTAGAGGTTTGCCCTTCATTAACCTAGTTAGGAGGCATGGAATGCCCAAGAAAACCCAGCTCAATTTTGAGCCTCTTAAGATAAGTGAGCTTCTCTCTAATCTAGGTTAGAATAGCACAATAGATTACCAAGCACACACAATGCACAATCACCATGAAAAATACCTCGATTCTTAAATTAAACACCACCATCACACAATCATTCAATCCACACAATCAATTTCATGATAGTAGTTAGGGTTCTACAACACCCAAGTGAAAAGGGAAACTATTCCATGCTAGACAATGGAAGAACACAAAAGAGGAAGAAAGAAACCATCATTGTGATGCCTCCAACTCTCCTTGTACTTGTAGAGATCCTCCGAAGAAGAGGTATTTCCAAAATCTTCACTTGGAGCAAACCCTAGCCTCTTCTCCATTTTGGTTCGTGACTTTCTCTCTCTAGGGTTTCAAGAAGAAGAAGAAGAAGGTTTCTCTCACTTTGGGCTCTCCCTCTTCTTCCTTTCAGCTCTCTATTTATACTGAGATCGTGCCCAGTTCACGGCCATCAACATCAGGACGCGTCCGTGAACTCGGTGAACTGGATCAAAACGCACCGCTTCACTTCTGGGGTTCACGGTTTGTGGTTCCATTTCACGGTCTTAGCGATCATAAACTGCCTTGGCATCAGTAACCTCAGAAACCCCTCTAGACACTTTGCGGTTCACGGTTTTTGGTTTCAGTTCAAGGTCTTGGCGACCTTGAACTCCAATGCTGGACTGTGAACTCTGGATGAATCCTCCTCTTTGCCCGGTCTTTGTTCCTTTTCTTCCAACTTTCGACTCCAGGGTTGGTTTCACCTATTAAACTCTAAAACACATTGAAACACAAGAAACCTAGCGTAAAACCACCCCTTTTGGAGCTCAAATGCCACAAACGTCCAATAGAAACGGGGATAAAGAGTGTACAATTAGGCCCGAATCACTCCCCCACACTTAGACGTTTGCGTGTCCCCAAGCAAACCATTTCATACAACGTACTATATCAACCTAACCAAACAACTTGGGGACAAATCACAGGGCACAAAGTGGCGAATCTCAACGGCTATTGGCAATTAACACATGGACCATTGCAAGCAATACAGATATCCACCACAAATGACATTCGAGGTCACCAAAAATGGGCAATCGAAAAGTTCTCACCTTGTTCATGAATCAATGCAAGTCTAAAAAATATCACTTATCAACCACAACTAACCATGCATAAAATTCAAGTCCAAGGAACAAACAAATGGGCAACAAAGGGCCTCAGGGTATGATATGACATGCAAAGCAAGAATGAATCACTCACTATCTTGACCAGTGGGGTCGGGACCTTTTGGTGCAAATAATGTGCACAATGATCAACACTCGGACCTGTCGTCTCTTCACCACGGAAGAAACCTCGAAATGTTAGAGTTCAAGGGACGGTTCTCATCACTAGCTTGTCAGGAGGTCTTAGACACGAGTTCAAATGACTGGCAATTGTCTTGGACATGGGGAAAATGCTTTTTGGGTGGTGGCAAACACAAAATGAGGTCCTACATCTTCACCCTAAACCCTAAGTTTCTATGGTTGCGACTAAGAACCTTCCCTACAAACAATGGCCAATAGCATCGGCCAAAAACCTTGCTTCTCTCTTCCAAACTATCACCCTCATGAACTACATTTAAGCGCTCTTCCTCGGTCTACTCTTGTTGTCACATTTAGACTTGGTAGTGAAGGATTTTAACAACAATGTGGGGGTTTCAATGGCTTGAATGCCAAGAAACCCCTCTAGAGCATACTCTATGATTTTTGTGGCACTCTCTACTTTTATTTACCCCGTTTTATTACCTCATTTTCAATTCTTTTTCTTTCTACTTTCATTTTCTTGCATTTTCTCTTTTCTTTTTGAGGGGGGTACTAGAGAGTAAAACAATTGCCACATTACGTTTAACAACCAATGCTCTCCTTTAAGAACTTACTCCAACACTACTCTTTTCTCTTTCATTCCTAGCAAGAACCGCACACATCCTCCTATGTAGAAACTCAATGGAACTCAAAAGGAAGAGCTCCGGGACACAAGGATGACTCACGTATAGACACGAAGAAAGGATGGGGGGTCGTTCAATCAAACACCATTAAGCTCACAAGAAAAATGCTCCTACACGAGAACGACCCCCAAAGGCACAAGGCTCAAAGGGGTTGACTAGGGGATAAAACGTTTCGGGACAATCAACATTTGGGCGTGGACTAATCCTATGCCTCCATCATAATCACTAGTGACAACTGTGATGTTACTCGCCATGGTAAGAGGGATCTAAGCACACAAGAAGAAAACGATCGGCTCAAAACTCAGATGGCTACCAAGTCACCCAATCATCTATTCCATTTCACAAAACAAAATGCATGACAATTGTAATCAACAAGTAATCGAGTCAAGACATCCATTCATTTTTGCGCACATGAGGAATAAACCTTTGCACTATCCTAATGCACCTCTCAGTCATCATCATAGGACACACTCGATCACATGCAACAATTCAAGGTCAATGCCAATACACACGAGATTCTCCTACAAACCGACCACTTGGATCATGCAAACATTTCTTGGAGCCCTCAAATTTTTAAAATTTGGGCATACATCAAGGATCCAAGCATCAATCACACTCACACAAGCATAATAATAAACTACCCCCCGGCACACACACTTAAGTTCGACATTGCCCTCAATGGCGTAAGATAGGGGTAGAACAATGTTACCACATTGCTTGGTGAGTGAAAGTTGGAATTTTTCCGGGGTAGGGGATTTGAGCTTCAAGAAGAAGACAAAAAAACACACACACAAACACAACACATACTCGCTCGATTCGAGGTTATTACACATAACAGTACGATAGTAGTAGTTGTTCACACATACCAAATAAAAGAAAGAAAAATAACATAAAAGAGTTCAGAGTTCCAAGTGGAGAAGTGGGGCGAAATGAATCGGCTCTGCCACATGTCTCACTCGTCGGCTACCTCTCACTAGGTAGAAGGCCCCGACTCATCATTTGGAAGGAGGCCCTAGAAACAAGCAATCCGCTCTAGCAGGTCGGTCTGCCGGTCGAGCCGGGAAGTGACTTAGAGGTGGAAGGATCGGTACTTGATGATTATGATGATGATGCTAGTGGTTGTGGTGGTGCAGGGCGCTGGAGCACGGGACGCCGGCGGCGACCGGGAACTCGAGCAGGTGGCTGTTCTGGAGGAGGGACCACTAGTGGTAGAGGCAGTCCCTCAATGAACCTAAATGGTCCAAATGATCCCAGAAAATGCATGGAACGCAAAGTACCCTCTTCGAACCCCGTTGAGTGCCCCTCATATGTGCAGCCCGCCAGATTGACATTCAAGTGACGAGCGAGACGGGTAATATACGGCCCCATTGATGTGATATATCTTCGATTTCCCCTTATGGCTCTGGCGAAAGAGGTGGCCAAGACAGAACCAAGATGAAGATTGCTAGACGGATCCACCATGCAAGCAAACACCTGCAAGATCCTCTCGGTTATCTTGTTCGGATTATGATAGCTCGGGTAGAGGGAATGGGCAAGGAGTGCATTGATGATGCGCCAATGTGGCTTGAGTGTGGATGCCAACATGAGTGTCGATTGAAACAGTGTTCGTCGGTGCTCTGGGAGGAAAAATCTTTGCAATATTGCTTTCATGTCGCAAACTCTGATGGCGTCCTCTTCCCATTTTTCCTCACTCCCGTAGTAAACTCCCAAGGATCGGGCAAGTTCGTCAAAAGTCAGAGTGTGTCATTCCCCTCCGAAGTGGAATGTCAGCTCGCGCCACCGATTGCCGAACGTTCTTTTGCTCCTACGGATGGTGAAGGTACTGAAAAAATCGACACATAAGTCCCCATAAATTTCATCCTCCATTTCAAGGAGTCGGCGGCATTGTGGGTGCGCCATAGCCTCCCTGATGATATCTCCATAGTGAAGATCGTCAATTGAGTGAAGTCGAGTTTCCAGTGATCTCCGGAGTTAGTGCTTGCGTAGAATCTCTGCTCCCTTTCCATTATGCGGTTCCCTCTCAGCTGCAAAAGGTACGGGTGGTTCATGCTGACTTTCCTGCAAAACCGACAAACATGCACCATACGTGGAAATAATTGTCAATCTAAACTCATTGGGAGGAAAAAGGATTCCCCCCACACTTATATTTCCACTATGGCTCCATGCCATTTGAAACTATTAAGCACAAGCACACCGAGGAATGGTTCTAGGTGTTTCACGGATTATCCACACAAAAATTGAACCCGAACCATGCCATGGTGGCTACCGTCCACCACTCAAGCATAAAAAATTGCACATTAATTCACAAATTAGCACTTGGTGGGCAAATTCCACAAATAAGAGCAATTCAAATTAAGTCATGCCCACCAAGGCTCAAATAAGCTCATGCAAACATCATTCAATCATTCATTCACCACAATTCACCTAATTCCTCGCCCTATTACTAAGTTCAACATTCATTTCACTAGGTTCTCCTCACTTCACTACCTAATCTAATTCTCCCAAATTAACCAAGGTAGAGTTGGAAACAAACCTGGAGACTCAAGTAGGAAGATAGGGGAAATAAGGAGAGGGCGAGGGAGGCGAAAAACTGGCCAAAAACAGACCGGAGGAGGGTCGCTGGAGCTTCGCCGGAAGCTCATCAGAAGCTCGCCGGCGGCGACTTCACCGGAAAAATGGATTCCAAATCCCCTCAAAATTTCAACGAAGGCCACCCTTGACGAGGGGAGAATGGGTATGTGAGTGGAGTTTGATTTGGCTGGCCGGAAGTTGACGAAAAGGGGAAAAATTGTCAGAAAATTGCGATTTTCTGGCGAGTTTGGAAGGATTCTGCTAGTTTTGGATCGTGAAGTGTGGAGAAAGCATTC
The DNA here is from genome assembly GCA_946122785.1 of Linum tenue. Taxonomy (NCBI): domain Eukaryota; kingdom Viridiplantae; phylum Streptophyta; class Magnoliopsida; order Malpighiales; family Linaceae; genus Linum; species Linum tenue. The sequence goes on along the minus strand of CAMGYJ010000003.1, from coordinate 20,466,091 downwards.
ACGACCCTTTTATAGGCAAACCCTGACGTTCACGGACGCGTTTGCTAGTTCACGGTCGTTAAGACCGTCAACATTGCAATTCGTCCGTGAACTGGGGCAAACCGGTGGGTTTGAAAACACGTGGAAACACCCATGTTCACATACGCGTTTGATAGTTCACGGTCGATTAAGACCGTGAACATAGCAATCCGTCTGTGAACTGCAGTGAAAATAGGGCATTTCCGAAATTTTTTAACTCGACCTACTCCACCATACCTACTATCATTCACGACACAACTCAAAATACAATATCACGAAAACCTGTCATGGGGATACCACTTGAACTCTTTACTCGACACAAGAACAAAAGTAAGGAAAATAAAACAATTCTACGTTGGGTTGCCTCCCAACAAGCGCTAAGTTAACGTCACTAGCTTGACGTTGCGGATCTATCACGCCTTTGAACGTGATGTCGCCGAGAGTGGATCCGCCATGATCTCGGGATGACGCATGTCGCCTCCCAATTTACTCTCCATGGGGTGGCTTTCTTGGCCGATGACTTTTGCTTTGCCCTTTTCCTTCCACCGGGCATTAGCGTGATTCATCCTTTCCCGCCAAGCTCTTTCCTTCCTTCTTTGGGCGAGATGCCCTCTTTTATTCCTACTTCACATCATCACAAGGAACAACAGTAATAGTGGGGATTACCTTGAAAGGTTCTCCTCCACTTGCATTCATATCACCCGATTCCACTTTCTTCACATCCTAACTTCTAGGTTTAGGTTCAATTCCAAGAGTAATTCTCTCCTCACCATCCCTCAGAATCAAAGTTCCTTCATTTACATCAATTAATGCTTTGGCGGTGGCAAGGAAAGGGAGTCCTAGTATGAGTGGCATCTCAGAATCCTCACTTATATCCAGGATCACAAAATCCGTCGGATAACAGAATTTCCCACTCGTACTAGCGCGTCCTCCACAATGCTCCTAGGATGACAGAGCGATTTTCCAATGTAACACTAAGCCTCTTAGTCTTTAGTTCACCTATGTATATCCTCTTAAAAAGCATAAATAGCATCACATTTATGCTCACCCCTAAATCCACCAAGTAATTTTCTATGTGATGAGTACCAATGTAAAGAGGTATGGTGAAACTACTTGGATCGGGTTGCTTCTTGGGCAACCTGTTGAGGATGAAGGCTGAGCACTCCTCGCCTAGGGTGACATTGGCGAGGTCATCAAACTTTGGCTTCTTGGAGAGAATCCCCTTGAGGTATTTTGAATAGCTTGGCATGTGGGCCATTGCTTCAAGGAAGGGAATGTTGAGGTGGAGCTTTCGGAGCATCTCCATGAAACCTCAACATTCAATCTTTCCTTGTGCACCCTCATGGGAAAAGGTAGGGGTGGCGTGTACTCATTCATAGGTGGTGGCATTGGCGATGCCTTCCTCGTCACTCCTCTCTTTTCTCCCGAGGTTTCTTCTTCTCCACCATTGGGTAGAGGGTCTTCCTTCTCATTCACTTTTTTTGCAACTACCTCCAGTCACCTTCCCACTTCTCAAATTAATTGCATTCACAACGGCATGATCCTTGGGGTTTGTAATAGTTTGAGAGGGTAGGGCTCCCTTTGTTCTCTCGGTGAGGATCCCGACAAGATTGCTAATTTGCAGTTCCAAGTTCCGGAGACTTGCTTGATGACTTCGGAGTCCCGCCTAAACCGAGGTAAACTTGGAGGTTGCCACATCCATGAATTGCTTAATCTTCTCAAAATCCTCAGGGGTACTTGTCTCCTTCATCGCTTGGAAATTCGCAAATTCATGATTAGTTCTTGAACACCAATCACAAGACATCACCGCTCTCTTCCTTGCTTCTTGTCCTAGAGGATCACCTCGATCAACTTGTCAAGCTTTGCTTCAAGTGGAGCACTTGCTCCCACACTTCGCACTCCTCTTTCGGTGCTTCTCTTACCACTTCTTGTCATGCCCCAATCATATCTTTTGAAAGCCATATCTTCGAGCAACTCGGTCACTTGGTTGGGGTCATGATCATCAGCTTCCCTTGGCAAAGAGAGTCGATGAGAATCTTGTCATCTTGAATGAGACATCCATAGAAAGTCTCTATCCAAAATTGCTCCTCGAATCCATGGTGAGGGCATTGAAGGAAGTAGTCGGATAATCTTTCCCATGCATCCCTCAACGTCTCATCTTCCTCTTGCTCAAAGTGAGTGATCTTCTTCCTCCACTCGACCGTCTTAGAAGGAGGACAATATCGGGTCATGAACTTGTTGAGTAAATCGTCCCAAGAGGTGATGGATCGAGCCGGTCAGTTGTTGAGCCATCAAAGATCCTTCCCCACCAAAGAATAGGGGAATAGCCTCAGTTGCAATGCCTACTCGAGGACGCCATTTATCTTCAAGCTTCCCACAAGCTCAAGAAATCGTTAAACATGCTCTCGTGGTGATTCATTGGCAAGCCCGTGGAATAAGGCATTGTTTTGAATCATCATCACGAGAGCGGGCTTGATTTCAAAGTTTTTGGCGTCCACGAGTGGGTGTAAGATGGGAGATTGGATATCTGCCGCCCGTGGAGCCATGTGATAGCCCATAGTCCTTGGCTCTTCCTCGGCTCTCGCTTCGTCATCTTGGTTCTGAAGTGGATTAGCTCTCAACTTAAACTTCTCCTTCAATTCCTTCAAATATGGGACCAACTTGTTGTCCCCTCTCTTCAATTCTCCTTCTTGCCTCAGCTAGCTCCCTCTCACGAGTTAAGAGTCAAAAAGTCTGGTTGATGTTCTCGTTTAGTGGTGTTAAAGGCGCCGGATTGCTCTGAGTCATGCACGTCCCTACACACACTTAAAGAAGACAACACGTCTAACACAAGCAACACTGAAAATAAAAGCTAGATTAACACCAAACAATCTTTTCAAGATAACGGACCGAAGCTCCCCGGCAATGGCCCCAAAAACTTGACTCGCTCCAACTATCACAATAAAATCCCACCTAAGGCCCAAGTATAAACCTTAGATGGGTGCAATATAGGGTGTTTTTATTTGACGTTTCTCTTTGACGTTTGTTGCAATTGAAAGCCGAAAGAGGTGGTTTTATGCAAGGTTTCTTGTGTTTCAGTGTGCTTCAAATCCCAACAGGTGAAACCAACCCCGGAGTCGAAAGTTGGAAGAAAAGGAGCAAAGACCGGGCAAAGAGGAGGAGACATCCTGTGTTCAAGGTCTGCCATTGGAGTTCACGGTCTTGTAGGACCGTGAACTGGAACCACAATCCATGAACCAAGGAGAGTCCAGAGAGGGTTTTGAGGTTACTAACGCCACCGTGAACTGCAACCATAAACCGTGAACCCTAGAAGTGAAGCGGTGCGTTTTGGTTCAGCACGCTGTGTTCACGGACGCGTTTTGATATTCACGACCGTGAACTAAGGCCGTGAATTGGGCTCGATCTTAGTATAAAGAGCCAGATGAAAGGAAGAATAAAGGGAGAGACCTAGTGTGAGAAACTTCTTTTCTTTAGATTTTAGAGAGAGAAATTGACGAACCAAAGAGGAGGAGAAGCTAGGGTTTCATCTCACAGCTAGGATTTGGGAATTCCTCCTCCAAAGGAGGATCTCTTCAGCACAAGGATCAAGGCTTGCATCTTCTTGATGGTTTCCCTTTTCCTCTCTTGTGTTTTCCCTTCTCCAAGCATGGAGTAGTCCCTTCTTTTAATTGGGTGTTTGTAAACCCTAGCTACAATTATGTGAATGCTTGTATGAATTGAATGACTTTGTGTGTGGTTGTGTTTAATGTTAATGTGGAGGTATTATTCTCGAATGATTTTGTTGTGTTCAAGCATATCAATCTAATTGCCATTCTAACCTAGGTAGAGAGAAACCCCCCTTCCTTTCTTTGAAAGAGGCTTGAATGTTGGGTTTTCATAGGTAATTCCTTGCCTCCTAGATAGGTTAATGCAGGGCAAACCTCCTATTTCGAATTAGCACTTAGGGTTTGGTTGTAGGTGGTCGTCTGAACTCCAATTCGAGGATGAAGTATAACCATTCCTTAGTCAATAGGTTGACAGGGTCGCATTAGTGGCTTGGATTGTATCCAATTTCCTCGACCTAGTGACTAAGAGGGTAGATTTGGCTACTTGTTTGACAACCATTCCTTAGTCAATAGGTTTAGAGGGTCGCATTTGCAGCTTGGATCGTATCCCATTTCCTCAACCTAGAGACTAAGAGGGTAGCTTTGGCTACTTGTAAGACTTCCCTGCGGTTTATAACCCCCTAACCACACACGGTCATTCGATCCTTCAAGTCATAATTATTAGCTAGGGGGAGCAACACCCGGGTGATTCCTTCTCAATTAGTGTCAAATCCATTATACATTTTCCAAGTAATTTAGCTTTAGACCTTTGTTTTCACCAAAACTAATTTGCTAGATAATGTTTCAAACAGTCGAAGTAGTCGTACATGGGCCGGCCCGGGTCGATATTTAAACATATTTGACCTATATTGCACCCATCTAAGGTTTATGCTTGGACCTTAGGTGGGATTTTATTGTGATAGTCAGACCGAGTCATGTTTTTGGCGCCGTTGCCAGGGAGCTTCGGTCCGTTATCGTGAAAAGTTTGTTTGGTATTAATCTAGCTTTTATTTTCTGTTTTGTTAAGTTGTGAAGTTTTCTTGTGCTAAACGTGTTATGTTCTTTAAGTGTGTGTAGGGAAGTGCATGATCCGGAGCAATCCGGCGCCTTTAATACCACTGGACGAGGACATCAACCGGACTCCCCGACTTCTAGCTCGTGAGAGGGAGAAAGTGGAGGAAAGAAGGAGAAGTGAAGAAAGGAGACAACAAGTTGATCCCGGATTTGAATGAATTGAAGGAGAAGTTGAAGTTGAGAGGGCGGGGAATCAACACCGAGGGGCTAATCCGCTTTCAATCCCAAAAGTGGAAGCGGATCCGAGGAAGAGCCAAGGACTATGGGCTATTACATGGCTCCACGGGTGGCGGATATCCAATCTCCCATCTTACCACCATCCGTGGCCGCCAACAAATTTGAAATCAAGCCCTCTCTCGTGACGATGATTCAACAAAATGCCTACTTTCATGGGCTTGCTCATGAATCACCACGAGAGCACAAAAAGTTTCTTGAGCTATCGAGAAGCTTGAAGATAAATGTCTTCCCCAAGGAGGAATTGCGATTGAAGATTTTCCCTATTCTTTGGTGGGGAAGGCACTCCGATGTCTCAACAACCATCCAACTCTATCGATCACCTCTTGGGATGATTTACTACTCAAGTTCATGACCCGATATTGTCCTCCTTCCAAGACGGCCGAGTGGAGGAAGAAGATCAGTCACTTTGAGCAAGAGGAGGATGAGACATTGAGGGATGCATGGGACATATTCTCCGACTACTTCCTCCAATGCCCTCACCATGGATTCGAGGAACAATTTCAGATAGAAACTTTTTATGGAGGACTCATCCGAGATTATAAGATCCTCAACGACTCTCTTTGGCAGGGAAAGTTGATGAACATGACCCCTCCTCAAGTTACCGAGTTGCTCGAAGATATGGCTCTTAAAGGCTATGATTGGGGCTTGACAAGAAGTGGGAAGAAGCACAGAAAGAGGAGTGCGAAGTGTGGGAGCAAGTGCTCCACTTTAAGCGAAGCTTGACAAGTTGATCGAGGTGATCCTTGAGGATGAGAAGCAAGGGAAGAGAGCAGTGATGTCTTGTGATTGGTGTTCAAGCACTAATCATGAAATTGTGGATTGCCAAGCGATGAAGGAGACAAGTATCCCCGAGGAGCAGGTGAGTTTCATTGCCAACGCTAGAGGGAACAACTCTTATAGCGACACCTACAACCGCGGGTGATGCAATCATCCAAACTTCGCTTGGTCTTCCCCTACCAATCCTAGACCTCCCGGTTTTCAAGGTCCAATGGGCAACTATCAACCTCAGCCAACCTTCATTCAACAACGGTCTCAATCCCAAAACTCGAACTTCCAACAACCATACCAAGCACAAGGAGGTCAGGGGTTTCAACAACAACAACAAGTCGACAAGTTCTCTAAGCTTGAAGACCTTGTGACCACCTTTGTGAGTACAAGCTCTCAGAATTTTGAGAAGATTGAGAAATTCATGGATGTGGCAACCTCCAAGTTTACCTCGGTTGAGGCGAGACTCCGAAGCGATCAAACAAGTCTCCAAAACTTGGAAGTGCAAATTAGCAATCTTGTCGGGATCCTCGCTGAGAGACCAAATGGAGCCCTACCCTCTGAAACTATTACCACCTCCAAGGATCATGTCGAGGTGAATGCAATTCATTTGAGGAGTGGAAAGGTGACTCCGGAGTTCGTTGCCAAAGAAGTGAATGAGATGAATGCAATTCATTTGATGAGTGGAAAGGTGACTCTGGAGTTCGTTGCCAAAGAAGTGAATGAGAAGGAAGACCCTCTACTCTAGGGTGAAAAAGAGGAAACCTCGGGAGAAAAGAGAGGAGTTGTGAGGAAGACATTGCCGACGTCACCACCTGTGGCTGAGTACACGCTACCCCTACCTTTTTCCATGAGGGTGCACAAGGAAAGATTGGAAGCGGAATGTGGAGGTTTCATGGAGATGGTTTGAAAGCTCCACCTCAACATTTTCTTCCTTGAAGAAATGACCCACATGCCAAGGTATTCAAGATACCTCAAGGGGCTTCTCTCCAAGAAGCCGAAGTTCGAAGACCTCACCAATGTCACCCTAGGAGAGGAGTGCTCAGCCTTCATCCTCAACAGCTTTCCCAAGAAGCAACCCGATCCAGGTAGTTTCACTATACCTCTTTGCATCAGTTCTCATCACATAGAAAATTCCTTGGCGGACTTAGGGGTGAGCATAAATGTAATGCCATTTAAGCTTTTTAAGAGGCTAGACATAGGTGAACTAAAGAACAGGAGGCTTAGTGTTACATTGGACGATCGCTCTGTCATTAGTCCTAGGGGCATAGTGGAGGACGTGCTAGTACGAGTGGGAAAATTCTATTATCCGATGAATTTTTTTATCCTGGATATAAGTGAGGATTCTGAGATGCCACTCATACTAGGCAGCCCTTTCCTTGCCACCGCCAAGGCTTTAATTGATGTTAATGAGGGAACTTTGATTCTAAGGGATGGTGAGGAAAGAATTACTCTTGGAATTGATCCTAAGCCTAGGAGTGAGGAAGTGAAGGAAGTGGAACTGGGTGATATGAATGCAAGTGGAGGAGAGCCTTGCAAGGCGAACCCCACTATTAGTGTTGGTTCTTGTGATGATGTGAAGCAGGAAAGGAAAGAGGGCATCTCACCCAAAGAAGGAAGGAAAAGAGCTTGGAGGGAACGTTCAAGTCACGCTAATGCCCAGTGGAAGGAAAATATCAAAGCGGAAGTTATTGGCCAAGAAGGCCACCCCATGGAGAGTAAGTTGGGAGGTGACATGCCTCGCCCTGAGAACATGGCGGATCCACTCTCGGCGACATCATGTTCAAAGGCGCGATAGATCCACAATGTCAAGCTAGTGATGTTAACTTAGAGCTTGTTGGGAGGCAACCAAACGTAGGTTTGTTTTCTTTTCCTTATTTTTCGTTTTTGTGTCGAGTGAAGAGTTAAAGTGGTATCCCCGTGCCAGGTTTTTGTGATTGTGTGTTTTGAGTTGTGTCGTGAATGATAGTAGGCACGGTGGAGTAGGTCGAGTATAGATTTTCAGCAGTACCCTGTTTTCACTAATGTTCACGGACGGATTGAAGTGTTCACGGTCTTACAAGACCGTGAACGGACAAACGCGTCTGTGAACCATGGTGCTTCCACGTGTATCAAACCCATCGGATTGCCTGCGTTCATGAACGGGTTGTAGTGTTCACGGTCTTAACGACCGTGAACTGGAAAACGCGTCCGTGAGCTGCAGAGTCTGCCTATAAAAGGGCCGTGAACGGTTTTCTTTCACTTCACGACCCAAAACTGCCGGAATCTTTCAAATCTCGCCGAAAAACCGCAAAACTCCGAAGTTTTTGCTCATTTCACCCACTTCCGGCAAGCCAAACCCAAAACCAAGCACATACCCATTCTCCCCTCATCAAAAGCGGTATTTACTGAGATTTTGGGGAGATTTGGGGCACTTTTTTCCGATGAAGTCGCCGGAGGCGAGGCTCCCACGAGACTCCGGCGAAGCTCCGGAGACCCTCCTCCGATCTGTTTTTGGCCGATTTTTTGCCTTCCTCGCCCTCTCCTCACCTCCCTACCCTTTATACTTGAGTCTCCATGTTTGTTTTTAGCTCTACCTTATTTATTTTGGGAGAATCGAATAGGTAGTGAAGTGAGGAGAATTTTAGTGAATCGAATGTTGAACTTAGTATTAGGGCGAGGAATTAGGTGAATTAGGGTGATTAAATGGTTGAATGATGTTGAATGTGTGAACCACGCACGGTTCAGGACCAAGTTTGCATACCAGAGGGACAGCTCGATTGGGCAACATTGGCGGCTAGACCTAGACATGTTTAACCTGTTCAAGTGTCGAGCCGCGATGTCAGGGGTCGCCTGTCCCCCACTGGCGCCATCTATAGTCTATGGACGAGCTCATCTACCACAAGCTCTGCGTGGAGTTCTACTCCACCTTCTCCCACGTCGTCCCGACCAGCAACAAGATTCGGCCCTACGTGGAGTTTATGTTGGGCGGTCAGCACGGGTGCTGACTTATGATGCCTTCGCCCAGGCCATGGGGCTCGACACGACATACATGATGATGACAGAGCAGCACTACACCGTCGACTTCCACTACCAGGCCGCATTCCAGACCCTCTATCGCTCCGAGCACGAGCAGGATGATTCGAGGCTGGCCGCACCAATGTGGTGAAGCTGAGGACCCCTTGTAAGATCATGCACACGCTGCACACCCGATATGTCGTCCCCCAACTTGCAGACAGGCCACTTAATCACAAACAGAGAGCTGCCTGCTTTCTTTTCTATGAGGCATCCAGCAGAGCCGATACACTTGGGATCGCCGATTGCCACCTCTTTCGCCCGGTGTCTGGGTCGGAACAGGATGGACACCACGCACATGGAAGGCATCATCACGAGGCTCACCAGACACTTTCATGTGGATTTGGAGCGATACTCCATCGTCGGTTGGACCGAGCCCTTCCCAATGGCGACTCTCTACGACCAGAACTTCAAGGGGATCCGACCCTCAGGAGTCATGAGGCCAGCAGTTGGCCCGGCTCTACTGGAGCCCAATGCAGAGGTCCCACCTCCATAGCAGCCACCTGCTCGGGCTCCCGACTGCCGCCGGCGTCCCGCGCTCCAACGCCCTGCACCACCACCAGTAGGAGCACCATCTGGTGCCGGTCCTTCCACTTTAGGAGTACCCCTAATGGAGAGGATGGACCGTCTAGAGACCCATGTCATGGGCGTCACTTCTCGGCTTGACTGGCATACCAACCTGCTCGAGCGGATCGCTCATCACTAGGGCCTCATTCCTGATGATGACACAGGGCCTTCGACTTAGTGAGAGGTAGCCAACAAGTAAGATATGTGGCAGAGCCAATTCCTTTCGCCCCACTTCTCCACTTAGAATTCTGAACTATGCTGTTTTTCCCCCTTTTATTTAGTATGTGTGAACAACTACTACTATCGTATTGTTTTGTGTAATAACCTCTCCGAGCGAGTATGTGTTGTGTTTGTGTGTGTTTTTGTCTTCTCCTTGAAGCTAAACTCTCCTACCCCGGAAAAATTCCAACTTTCACTCACCAAGTAAAGCGGTAACATCGTTCTACCCCTATCTTAAGCTATTGAGGGCAATGTCGAACTTAAGTGTGGGGGGGGGGGGTTGTAACACCCTACCCTGTACGTATTACCTAATCATATTGTTCATACAATTGCAGCGGAATTTATCTCGGGTGTTACATTAATTATCAAAATTTACCCAAATAAAATTTCGACATGAATTACTCGCGGAATGGGCTAACAGTGCTTCCATCTAATCCTGAAAATAATTCATCACCAACATATATACTCACAACCATATGCATTGGCTTTTCATAGCCATAGCCACAGTTTTCATACTCCACAACTGCATACCATACATATACATACCATAATCGTCACAACTTACACAGTTACACAACATATACACATATCATCAACTTTCCACACCTGTGGATATCTCACACTACATCAGAAGCTAGTATGCACATGAAAAACGTTCTCAAAACATTTTTACAAAAAGGTGTGGATCACTGGCCAAAATCCCGAGTATTAGTCCAAGCACAGAATAGTTGAAGACCATACCTCATCCTGGCTTCAACTCTAGCTCCTCTCCCACCTAACACTTATCTACTACTGCTGTTGATGATCTGCTTACACATAGCATAAGCAGAGAAGAAGAATAAAAGAGGGTCAGCTCATAGCTGAGTGAGATAATCATTGCATAGTGAGTTCATAACAAGCATACCCCTACCATCTACAATCAAGCCAAAGCACTAGGATCAGACCTCAGCCATCCGACATCCCAATAGGCAAAAGACTCAACCACCTTGACTTATGCATATGCATCTTATCATGTTTTACTTATAGGCGCCTGGCTACTCCCATGCTAATAACTCTCCTGGGAAACATACCCCACATCCCGTCGGATGTAGTCATACATACCCCAACATCCCGTCGGATGTGGTCATACATACCCCTCACCACTATGGGTGTAGTCATACCCCGACACCGCTCTGGGTGTGGTCATATCTCGTAAGAATTCTTCAGTCACCACCACATGAGAGGTGTGACTATCATACATATCATAATAGAGTAATAGCATAGGGAGCCCTAATTACTATGTATTTGACCGTGAGACCACAACACTCATATTTGGTATCCTTATACATGATTCATATCTCATCTTGCTTAATCATAATTCGTTACTTGCACATGTACTTGACCTGGCCATAATTGGCTCAACATAGGTAAATCAGGAGTCGTATAATTGCACTTCCTCGATAAATCACGATGAATGGATGGATTAGGCATAACTTACGGGATTTTTGGATCACTAGGGCTCAAGATTGGAGCTTTGGAATTTTTCCACAGTCGCTCCCTGCACTTCGCTCGCTCTGCTTCTCTCTCGGTCTGAAATGGAAAAATGACGATGGTGATGAGAATAAAAGGGACGGGGGAAAGGGTTTATATATATATGCCCGTCCGCTTAATTAATATATACATATATGGTGCCTTCTATGGTACCCCGGGTGAAATCTGGGGTACCACATACCTTGAGTATGAAAACGCTATTTAGACCTCGAATTAGCAGGATTTTTGGGCATGAAACTATACCCTAACCCTTAATGAGTGAACCCTAGGTCCTAATTATCTAAATCATAAACTATAAACCCTAAGATGGTGCATTGATTTTTTTGCCTATATTTGGACGAATCATAACCGTCGATTATTGTTTCTAATTAAATTGATATTGGGGTATAAGATTTAGTGAGTTAAGACCTAGATTTTGATCTTTAAGGGTTAGAGTATAGTATCATGTCCGAAAGATCAGTCAATTCAAGTTCTGGATAGCGTTTTCTTACTCAATGTATGCAGTACCCCGGATTTCACCCTGGGTACCGTAGAACTCCCCATATATATATATATATAATTAATACGTATACTTATCCGATCGATCGATAATCCGATTTTCGACAAAATACTGCCAAAATGTTCGGTTTTAAATCGCGAACTTTCTAGCGATCGAAATATGGGTTTTGCCGGAACGGGATGTTACAATTCTCCCCTCCTTAAAAAGATTTCGTCCCCGAAATCTAACCTTGGGTCAATACTACGTATCCACTAGTTCCCCTCCTAACATATACTACCACATATCTTGTTACTACCTAACTCTTAGGTTAGGAGATCTGAAATACATAAATAAACACATAACACCTCAAGTTCCCAATATAAGGTTTCAAAAACCTATACTGGGTTATCACAACATAAGCACATCAACAAGTTCAAAAGCATAATTCACTAAACCAAGTTATTAACCTGCAAGGTAGATGGCCACTAACACAAGGTTATATGAACCTACAAAATGGTTACTAGAACAACATCAAGATTCATATCTCTGTTCAAATATCTACCATCACAACTCATCATGTTAACATAGTCGAAGATCAACTGCATTGCATAGCTAGGCACCATGCTTCTCGATTGGTTAGTAGTGACACCGGAAACTACTGCTGTGCAAACTACAAGGAAACATTGGCCTTAGATTGATCCACACAAAATTCATTCTTCACCAAATCTCTCTCTTAGTTAAAACAAAATTTTCCAAAATAATTACTTGAAAACAAATAAGTTCAAAACTCAATTTTGAAAACCATGATGCAGGTAATTTCATCCAACATACCAATACACATAATCATGTCAAACTCAATTCCCAGTTTAAGTCATTATGGGGTACTCCCCTCCTTAGGAGTGTTTAACCTCCCATAGGGTATAGTACGCCATAACAACAAAAAGAGGGAATCGGGCTCTGATACCAAACTGTAACACCCTACCCTGTACGTATTACCTAATCATATTGTTCATACAATTGCAGCGGAATTTATCTCGGGTGTTACATTAATTATCAAAATTTACCCAAATAAAATTTCGACATGAATTACTCGCGGAATGGGCTAACAGTGCTTCCATCTAATCCTGCAAAATAATTCATCACCAACATATATACTCACAACCATATGCATTGGCTTTTCATAGCCATAGCCACAGTTTTCATACTCCACAACTGCATACCATACTTATACATACCATAATCGTCACAACTTACACAGTTACACAACATATACACATATCATCAACTTTCCACACCTGTGGATATCTCACACTACATCAGAAGCTAGTATGCACATGAAAAACGTTCTCAAAACATTTTTACAAAAAGGTGTGGATCACTGGCCAAAATCCCGAGTATTAGTCCAAGCACAGAATAGTTGAAGACCATACCTCATCCTGGCTTCAACTCTAGCTCCTCTCCCACCTAACACTTATCTACTGCTGTTGTTGATGATCTGCTTACACATAGCATAAGCAGAGAAGAAGAATAAAAGAGGGTCAGCTCATAGTTGAGTGAGATAATCATTGCATAGTGAGTTCATAACAAGCATACCCCTACCATACATCTACAATCAAGCCAAAGCACTAGGATCAGACCTCAGCCATCCGACATCCCAATAGGCAAAAGTCTCAACCACCTTGAGTTATGCATATGCATCTTATCATGTTTTACTTATAGGCGCCTGGCTACTCCCATGCTAATAACTCTCCCGGGAAACATACCCCACATCCCGTCGGATGTAGTCATACATACCCCAACATCCCGTCGGATGTGGTCATACATACCCCTCACCACTATGGGTGTAGTCATACCCCGACACCGCTCTGGGTGTGGTCATATCTCGTAAGAATTCTTCAGTCACCACCACATGAGAGGTGTGACTATCATACATATCATAATAGAGTAATAGCATAGGGAGCCCTAATTACTATGTATTTGACCGTGAGACCACAACACTCATATTTGGTATCCTTATACATGATTCATATCTCATCTTGCTTAATCATAATTCGTTACTTGCACATGTACTTGACCTGGCCATAATTGGCTCAACATAGGTAAATCAGGAGTCGTATAATTGCACTTCCTCGGGATAAACCCTCGTGCAAGTCATCCTCCTTAAACATCATAATATCACCAGGGAATATATATTTCCCCACTTGTGCATCCAAATACAACAATCATGAAAAATCATACCTAATCACCTTCTCGAACCATCGTAAAGCATATCAACAGTCAAGCCCACAATTTGCAACATATACACAATCATCAGCATAAACAAGGTTCATATCGATTAGGGCAAGTCAATAATATCATACAACAATCCAGGGTTCAACATATAGCACAAAAGTTCATACACCCCTAATCATGCCATTTTAGTTCACCTAGGTCAATTCTAAGCATCAACATAATTATCGTGATACGACAAACCCGGTATGCCGTGCTAATCCCTCACCAGTTCTGGTCGTTCAAACACCGGTTTAACCTTCCCGTACTAAAACGTCAATTTCACGAACGAACCCCAAATTCAAATCCGATACCGTCCTAATATCCCCTGCAGTGTCCCCGTCAATGTTAGTTCTAGGCTCCGGATCAAATACTCGATAAAAACACATCAAACCCTGGCTGGAGCTAAATTCAGCAATTTGGACCCCGACCTAAATAATAGCCGAAATTCATGGATTAGAACTAGAGGATTGATTACCTCACTGCAGGAAGCTTGTATATGAAATTTGGGCTCAATCCGGCTTCCGGATACTCCGAAACTCTAATTTGCCTTATCGGGAATTCAAGAAATTCCTGAACCAAAAACTCGTTTTAAAGCTCTAAGTCGATAAATCACGATGAATGGATGGATTAGGCATAACTTACGGGATTTTTGGATCACTAGGGCTCAAGATTGGAGCTTTGGAATTTTTCCACAGTCGCTCCCTGCACTTCGCTCGCTCTGCTTCTCTCTCGGTCCGAAATGGAAAAATGACGATGGTGATGAGAATAAAAGGGACGGGGGAAAGGGTTTATATATATATATGCCCCTCCGCTTAATTAATATATATATATATATATATATATATATATATATATATATATATATATATATATATGGTGGCTTCTACGGTACCCTGGGTGAAATCCGGGGTACCGCATACCTTGAGTATGGAAACGCTATCTAGACCTCGAATTAGCAGGATTTTTGGTCTGATACTATACCCTAACCCTTAATGTGTGAACCCTATGTCCTAATTATCTAAATCATAATCTATAAACCCTAAGATGGTGCATTCATTTTTGTGCCTATATGTGGATGAATCATAACCGTAGGTTATTGTTTCTAATTAAATTGATCTTGGAGTATAAGATTGGGAGAATTAAGACCTAGATTTTGATCTTTAAGGGTTAGAGTATAGTATCATGTCCAAAAGATCGGTCAATTCAAGGTCTAGATAGTGTTTTCATACTCAAGGTATGCGGTACCCCGAATTTTATCCAGGGTACCGTAGAACTCACCATATATATATAATTAATACGTATACTTATCCGATCGATCGATAATCCGATTTTCGACAAAATACTGCCAAAATTTTCGGTTTTAAATCGCGAACTTTCTAGCGATCGAAATATGGGTTTTGCCGGAACGGGATGTTACAGGGGGTGTAGTTTATTATTATGCTTGTGCGAGTGTGATTGATGCTAGGAGCCTTGAAGTATGCCCAAATTTGAAAATTTGAGGACTCCAAGCAATGTTTGGATGATCAAAGTGGCCGGTTTGTAGGAGAATCTCGTGTTTATTGGCATTGACCTTGAATTGTTGCATTTGATCGAGTGTGTCTTATGATGATGACTGAGAGGTGCATTAGGATAGTGAAAAGGTTTAGTCCTCATGTGTGAAAAAATGAATGGATGTCTTGACTCGATTACTTGTCATGATGTGTTTTCCACCAACCAAAAAGCCTTTTTCCCATGTCCAAGACAATTGCCATTCAATTGAACCAGTGTCTAAGACCTCCGGACAAGATAGTGACGACAACTGTCCCGTGAACTCTAACATTTAGAGGTTGCCGTCGTGGTGAAGAGACGATAAGGCCGAGTGTTGATGATTGTGCAAATTCTTCGCACCAAAAAGGTCCCGACCATACTGGTTAAGAGAGTGAGTGATTCATTCTTGCTTTGCATGTCATATCATACCCCAGTGAGGACCTTTGTTGCCCATTCGTTTGTTCCTTGGACTTGAATGTTATGCATGGTTAGTTGTGGTTGATAAGTGATCTTTTTAAGACTTGCATTGATTCATGAACTAGGTGAGAACTTTTCATTTGCCCATTTTTGGTGACCTCGAATGTCGTTTGTGGTGGATGTCGGTATTGCTTGCAAGGGTCCATTTGTTAATTGCCAATAACCATTGAGATTCGCCACTTTGTGCCCTTTGATTTGTCCCCAACAAAATTTTGTTAGGTTGAGATATTAACTTGTGTGAAATGATATGCTTGTGGACAAGAAAACCTCTAAGTGTGGGGAGTGATTTAGGCCTCATTGTACACTTTTTATCTCTATTTCTCTTTGACATTTGTTGCAATTGAACTCCAAAAGAATTGGTTTTACGCAGGGTTTCTTGTGTTTCGGATCCTAACAGGTGAAACCAACCCCGGAGACGAAAGTTGGAAGAAAAGGAGCAAAGACCGGACAAAGAGGAGGAGACAACCTGTGTTCACGCTCTGCCATTGGAGTTCACGGTCTTATAAGACCGTGAACTGGAACCACAATTCGTGAACTGCAACCACAAACCATGAACCGCAACCACAAACCGTGAACCCAAGAAGTGAAGCGGTGCGTTTTGGTTCAGCATGCTGTGTTCACGGCCGTGAACTCGGCTCGATCTCAGTATAAAGAGTCAACTGAAAGGAAGAAGAAAGGGATAGACCTAGTGTGAGAAACTTCTTCTTCTTGAGATTTTAGAGTGAGAAAGTGATGAACCAAACAAGAGGAGAAGCTATGATTTCATCTCCAAGTAAGGATTTGGAATTCCTACCCCAAAGGAGGATCTCCTAAACACAAGGAGCAAGGCTTGCATCTTCTTGATGGTTTCCCTTTTCCTCTCTTGTGTTTTCCCTTCTCCTAGCATGGAGTCCCTTCTTTCACTTGGGTGTTTGTAAATCCTAGCTACAATTATGTGAATGCTTGTATGAATTGAATGACTTTGTGTGTGGTTATGTTTAATGTGAATGTGGAGGTACTATTCATGAATGGTTGTGTTGTGTGAAAGCCTATCAATCTAATTTCCATTCTAACCTAGGTAGAGAGAAACCCCCTTTCCTTTCTTTGAAAGAGGCTTGAATGTTGGGTTTTCTTGGGTAATTCATTGCCTCCTAGTTAGGTTAATGCAGGGCAAACCTCCTACTTGTGTTGTGTGAAAGCCTATTAATCTAATTGCCATTCTAACCTAGGTAGAGAGAAGCCCCCCTTCCTTTCTTTGAAAGAGGCTTCAATGTTGGGTTTTCCTGGGTAATTCGTTGCCTCCTAGTTAGGTTAATGCAGGGAAAACCTCCTATTTCGTATTAGCACTTAGGGTGGTTGTGGGTGGCCGTCCGAACTCCAATTCAAGGGTGAAGTCTAACCATTCCTTAGTCAATAGGTTGAGAGGGTCGCATTAGTGGCTTGGATCGTATCCCATTTCCTCGACCTAGTGACTAAGAGGGTAGCTTTGGCTACTTGTTTGATAATCATTCCTTAGTCAATAGGTTGAGAGGGTCACATTAGCGGCTTGGATTGTATCCCATTTCCTCGACCTAGAGACTAAGAGGGTAGCTTTGGCTACTTGTTAGACTTCCCTGCAGTTTCTAACCTTTAACCACACACGGTCATCCGATCCTTCAAGTCGTAATTGTTAGCTAGGGGGAGCAACACCCGGATAAAGCCTTCTCAATTAGTGTCAAATCCATTTTTCCTTCGGCAAGTAATTTAGCTTTAGACCTTTGTTTTCACCAAAACTAGTTGGCTAGAATGTTTCAAACAGTCAAATTTGCGGCACATGGGCCGGCCCAGGTCGCTATTTAAACATACTTATATGATACCAATTGGCAAGCTCTACATGTTTAAATTACTCGACGAAGAAGCTATCGAAGTTGGGAAGAAGAAAGGCAGAATTTTGTCAAGTGTTGGAACAGTTTCGAGATGCCTACTTTGGAGGCAAGTAATTTAGCTTTAGACCTTTGTTTTCACCAAAACTAGTTCGCTAGATAATGTTTCAAACAGTCAAATTTGCGGCTCATGGGCCGGCTTGGGTCGATATTTAAACATACTTATATGATCCCAATTGGCAAGCTCTACATGTTTAAATTACTCGACGAAGAAGCTATCGAAGTTGGGAAGAAGAAAGGCAGAATTTGGTCAAGTGTTGGAACAGTTTCGAGATGCCTACTTTGGAGGCATGGTTCTCACAATTGGCTCACTGAAAATTGGAGTTCAAGGGCTTCTTTCATAGATAAAGTTGCCATCTTTCTAATGGTATGCTTTTTGGATCCAGATAATGTCATTAAGGTTGTTTTCCAAGGCCTCAAAGTTGCTACCTCAAAACTGGAAAATTGCCAGAAAATGGTCGAGTCTGGAAACTGTTTTGTGAAGCCTACTTTGGAGCTCAATTGGAGGAGCATAGATCTGATTCAAGTCTAAAGGCTTCCACAATATCAAAATTAGGTATGTTTATCTACAAAGGGAAGGAATCGGATGAAAGATTGGAGTTCTGGAAGGCCTCGAACGAATGGCACGAAGTTAGTACGAAAACTGTTTTTTGATAGTTTGCTTGTGCTAAAAGGCAGCTTGCTTGTGCTTGAAGAAAGGGGAATTCTGTCCGAATTTTGTGTCCTTTTTACAGTAGATTTTTATCTTAATTGTGTCCTAGTTCTATTAGGTTTGTATTAGGTATATTTGCCTTTAAATACCTTATAGTATTCGTTGTAAAGTAGAGAAGAATATTGTTGAATGAAAATTACTCCTACGTGAGTGTTTTGAGTTCTTGAGTTGTGTCTCAAGAGTTTACCATTGTCATTAGCTTCGAGTGGATTCCTTAGCTGATTACAAGAACCTTGTTAAGCTATTCTGCGTGGATTCCAGAATCATTGAGCAAGTTCTCTTATCAATCGATTAATCACCTCGATTGTGGCGAGAATTCTACCATCCGTTTTATCTTTCGTTGAAGAGTTCGAGCTACGCATTCTCATCAAACAAAGCACACCCCTAGTGCTTTATCAAGTGGTATCAGAGCCTGGTTAAAGTCTGCGACGAGAAGGATTTATCGAGACTATGTTCGTCGAATTAAATCGCAAAAAAACATTCAGAGGAAAGCAGAGTAACAATGGCGGCAGCAGAGTTAGCAAATTCCATGATCTTCACGCGTTGCTTAATCGAGGAGTGGTTGTGTTTAGTTCTCGTGGATGGAGGCAGGGAGAGGAATTTGGTTTCCTCTAGAATTGTGAGCAAGCTAGGGATGCAAACACATATGCTTCTGAAGCCCTATGTTTTCGAATCACCATACGAAAACAGGTTCGGCATCGTAGTATCTCAGGTGGATGTGAATTTTTCGATAGGCCAATACGAGGATCACGTTACGTGTGACGTGGTTTACAATCTCCCCAGCAACATTGTTCTTGGTCAGCCATGGTCCAGTAAGCGTCAAGTTCCTTTTGAAAGCCGACGGAGCAAGAAGTTTTGACTTTGGAGTCAAAACAAGGGGTTCGTCGTAAATCCTTTGACTCTAGAAGCAGCTACTGACGCCT
Source organism: Linum tenue (assembly GCA_946122785.1). Lineage (NCBI taxonomy): Eukaryota > Viridiplantae > Streptophyta > Magnoliopsida > Malpighiales > Linaceae > Linum > Linum tenue. Next base: position 20,446,754 of record CAMGYJ010000003.1, on the reverse strand, counting down.
TAAAGGAGCTACAGAGACTCCGGGAGGAGTATCAGAAGGCTTTGTTGGCAAAGCCGTGGCGGTGGAAGTTTTCTCCAGCAACGACATCGATCAGAGCATAAGAACTTTGTTCGTCGACGGCAGAGCAAAGCGGAGAAGAAAAAGACTAGGGCAGCGACGTGGGGGAAGCTTCGAGCGAACCCAATTCATCCGAAATGATTGTTGACACCCCAAAAATGTATTTGATGGAAGAAATCGACCGAATTCAAAGCGAGATGATGAGCTCAATCCAGGCTGTGCACCCCTGTTTTCCGACGGAGATGTAGGGGAATAGAGAGAATGAATCGAGGGAAGCAATCCAGACCAGTTCGATCGAAACCAACGACGTCGACACGTTCTTTGAGAGGCCAGGAACGTGTAATGATGATCAATTTGGGTCGGCGCACGACGATCGCAAACGCCTAATTCGCAAAATTCGGGCCTAAACGTGAAGAATAATAAAGCCGAGAAGTGTGAATCGGTTGGAGAGATTGGGCGCAATTCGATCTAGAAGGAGACTTGGAACGTGTTCGGGGAGGTCCAAGGAAGCTTTAGCATCGATCAATTTGTCGCGACGAAGCCGGAATAAAAAACTCCCAACTGTGAAATTGGCTCGCCGGTTTCTGGAAATTGGTCGCCAAAATCTGGGTTTAAGCTGCCGGATTCTGGAAATTTAAAACTTTTTGACGGCGGAAAATTGGGGAATAGTGATTGGAGACTAATCGGACAAATTAGAAGCACGGGAGATGGTGGAATCGACCCCTGGGAGCCAGGTGAATTGATTGCAAGCAATGAATTGGGGCGAGAAGGTGATCAGAAGAAACCCCAATTTTGAAGCGCTCGTAAGAGTTCCTCCCATCACCGGAAACTGGAAAATTGGCTCAAAACGATCTGGGTTTGATTGAGCAAAAATTTTGCGTGGGAAAGGTCCATTTGAGTCCCACGAATGTCGAGGAACTCGAAACTTGGAAGACAGCAACGAGATCGCGAGTTGACGAAACGTTGAAGTTTGAATTGCCATGTTCAGGGTACCACTTTTGTGAACCAATTTGGGAGGCTTTCATTGAAAATTTTGGTTGCAGGTCAAAACAAGCTTTGAGGGCAAAGCTTTTTGAAGAGGGGGAGCTTGATATAATCCCAATTGGCCAGCTCTACACATTTAAATTACTTTACGATGAAGCTATCGAAGTTGGGAAGAAGAAAGGCAGAATTAAGTTTCAAGTGTTGGAACAGTTTCGAGATGCCTACTTTGGAGGTATGGTTCTCACAATTGGCTCACTGAAAATTGGTGTTCATGGGCTTGTTTCAAAGATAAAGTTGCTATCTTTCCAATGGTATGCTTGTTGGACCTAGATAATTTCATTAAGGTTGTTTTCCAAGGCCTCAAAGTTGCTACCTCAAAACTGGAAACTGCCAGAAAATGGTTGTCTGGAAACTGTTTTGGGAAGCCTACTTTGGAGCTCACTTCGAGGAGCATGGATCTGATTCAAGTCCAAAGGCTTCCACAATATGAAATTAGGTATGTTTATCTACCAAGAGAAGGAATCAGACGAAAGATTGGAGTTCTGGAAGGCCTCGAACGAATGGCACGAAGTTAGTACGAAAACTGTTTTTTGGATAGTTTGCTTGTGCTAAAAAGCACTTGCTTGTGCTTGAAGAAAGGGGAATTCTGTCCGAATTTTGTGTCCTTTCTAGAGTAGATTTTTACCTTAATTATTTCCTAGCTCTATTAAGTTTTTATTAGGTTTATTTGCCTTTAAATACCTTCTAGTTTTCGTTGTAAAGTAGAGAGAATATTGTTGAATGAAAATTACTCCTACGTGAGTGTTCTGAGTTCTTGAGTTGTGTCTCGAGCGTTTACCATTGTCATTAGCTGCGAGTGGATTCCTTATCTTATTACAAGAACCTTGTGAAGCTATTTTGCGTGGATTCCAGAATTGTTGGACAAGTTCTCTTATCAATCGATTAATCACCTCGATTGTGGCGAGAATTCAACCATCCGTTTTATCTTTCGTTGAAGAGTTCGAGCTGCACAATCTGATCAAACAAAGCACCGCCTGGTGCTATATCGCATACTTTCCTTATATTGCACTCATCTAAGGTTTATACCTGGACCTTAGGTGGGATTTTATTGCGATAGTCAGAGCGAGTCAAACACCCAAGTGAAAAGAAAAAATACTCCATGCTAGACAAAGGAAGAACACAAAAGAGGAAGAAAGAAACCATCCTTGTGATGCCTCCACCTCTCCTTGTGCTTGTAGAGATCCTCCGAAGAAGAGGAACTTTCAAAATCTTCACTTACAGCAAACCCTAGCATCTTCTCCCTCTTGGTTCATGACTTTCTCTCTCTACGGTTTCAAGAAGAAGAAGGTTTCTCTCACTTTGGGTTCTCCCTCTTCTTCCTTTCAGCTCTCTATTTATACTAAGATCGTGCCCAGTACACGGCCCTAGTTCACGGTCGTGAACACCAGGATGCATCCGCGAACTCACTGAAATGGATCAACACACACCGCTTCACTTCTGGGGTTCACGGTTTGTGGTTCCAATTCACGGTCTTAGCGACTGTGAACTGCCTTGGCGTCAGTAACCTAAAAAACCCCTATGGACGCTTTGCGGTTCATGGTGTGTGGTTCCAGTTCACGGTGATAACGACCGTGAACTCCAATGCTGGACCGTGAATTCTGGCTAAATCCTCCTCTTTGCCCGATCTTTGGTCCCTTTCCTCCAACTTTCGACTACGAGGTTGGTTTCACCTGTTAGACTCTGAAACACATTGAAACACAAGAAACCTAGCGTAAAACCACCCCTTTTGGAGCTCAAATGCCACAATCGTCCAAGAGAAACGAGATAAAAAAGTGTACAATTAGGCCCGAATCACAAACATTACAAACATGGTTGACAAACATTACAAACTAGACCGACAATACAAAAACAATACAAAAAAGGTTGAAAAAAGTAATTAAGTAAAAAACCTAACAAACATTATAAAAGAAACCGACAAACATTACAAAATAACGAAGTTCACAAACATTACAAAATAAACCGAAAAACATTACAAAGCATACTAACAGTACAAAAAACACTACTTACAATACTAATCGGTAAAATTGTATTACAAACCAATAAATACAAAGTATACAAATCATAACATAAAGAATACAAACTAGACTAACAAATATTATAAATCAAAAAATATACAAATTAGTCATATAAACAGTACAAACCCAATAGACAAAAATAACAAATTATAATGACAAATTGTACAAACCCAATTGATATAAACATTATAAAATGAACTTACAAAACATTACAAAATATGTCGAAAAACATCACGAATCCAGCATAGTCGCCGGAAAATCCTCCTATGTCGTCTTTGGTCGCCGGAAGGTCTCCTCCGCCGTCGCCAGAAAATATATATATATATCTCTCTCTCCAATATCAAATTATCACCGCCCAAGGGGAAAACGAAAGTCCCCAGCCCGCCGTCGTTGGAGGTAATTTTGTATGGACGGCGGGGAGTCGCGCGCGGAAGGGAAGCGAGTAGGTTTGACTTTTTAAATATTTTGAGTAATAAATTAAATAATAATGAAATTACTACATTGTCCTTTATTAAATTGGATTAATCCGAGCCATTAGATTTTAATGAGGTGGAAGGGCTGTGATTCACTTAGTCATGTGACTAAGCCCCCCCCCCTCCTCTAGTCACCTGATCTTAGCCCTAGAATAACTCGATTTTGAGTTATTCTCAAATAACTCAGCCCACAATACCACATCACCCTTTAAAATTTTCCAAACGAGTTATTCTAGTCCAAGTAACTCGATGAGTTATTTGGACTAAATAACGCATGGAAAACCCCATCCAAACGACCCCTGAGAGTATTCAAATCACGCCCTTAGTGTCCATGACGGTTGAATAGATGTGGTGATAAAAAAAATTTTATAATATTGTTAACATATCCATGTATCTAACAAGCAGAACAACCTCGACAGTGGCAGAGCTATCTTAGTGGCAGGAGAGGCTATAGTTCCCTCAATAATGTAAAATTAAATATAAATTTTGTAATAAATTGGCAAAATATAGTAGTTGATAAGGCATTAGTGCGACCTCGCCAGTTCGAATTATCTATGCGTAAATTTTTAGCCACTCCTCTTTCGAATTTATGGCTCCGCGCCACTGAGCCTCAACACCCATTTCAACGCGACACACGATTTTTTGTGAGTTCCATGAGCAAAATAGCATAATTGCCCATCATTAGGGTTGTGCAACGGGTTGGGTTGTATCGCACTGGACCAAACCGTCGCTTAGACCGGATCTTATCAAACCAAATATAATGTGGTCCGATACTTGATCACATGAATTTTATAAACATGGTAAAAATAGACAATTCACATTTACAACTAACCAAAATTAACCAAATGCACTATTAATTCGATATTTTGGAATGTATATCTTTCACCATTGAACCACAAGGTTCGATCTGGACCACCATGTCACGCCCCACCTATCACTACTAGATTAGAACCCAGCCTGTTGGCCGGATGCATTTCATAAATATTATAAATAACAATAGCAATTTGTTTGAAGTAAGATGGACTTTTCCAGTTAGTCGAATTTATTTTGTATATCGCAAAATAATGAGTAGCAAAAGTCAAACAAAATACGATTTTATTTGGTGGCATAAGATAATCCAAATGATTTAGTAATTGGGAACATTAAAAAGGATTAATATCATAGTATTTTTCTAACACCCTAATCGATTCATCGGCTAAAATCATTAACTAACATAAAAGATAGACCTCAAACCAAGAAGCCAACTCCTAAAAACTTGGTTCATTTGCCATGAGCATATCATCATCTCCATCAATAAAAACGCCTTCATCTCCATTATTGACACCTCCATATCAATTATAAATTATCTCTTCCTTATTCTATTGCATTTCAATGATCTCTTCTTTCTTCTCCTGCATTTGTTCGAACACAAAAATTAATTGTAAAATATTCTCAAATATAAAGCACCATTTTGCTAAAGTAGATTTTACCTCGTCCAATTTATGAATATTTACTGAAATTTACTTTCTTTCGCTACCAGCCTATCACTGGTATTATATGAGCTTGAAATGTAACAAACTAACAATAGGTACATGATATAAGGAACACTGAACCGGTTATCAAGTGAGACCATACTCACCATGATTGATTAGTTGTTTTCTTGATGCTGATACCTTACAAAACCATTGTCATCGGTAGTTGTTTGCTCGTGGATCTCCTAGGAAAACATTTAGAACGTACACTATTAGATGCACATGGAGCTTTACGTCATTGAATGCCATTTAGACCACGAAGCATAAAATTTGTAACTGCTTCATATCTACTTAGATATGAAATTTCATCAAATATAATTACCGAATCTAAAGGACTATTGAATTTATCTTCCACATCGAGTAATATTAATAAATGAGTATGAGGTAGACCACTTTTTTAAAAATTCATTTGCCAACACTTTCGAAGTGAAAGAAATAATCAATCGCCATCTAAACTGAAAAACAATTACCAAACAACTCATGACTAAAGAATGATTAAAATAAACCTATGGAATATAACTTACATGAGCATATCTTCTCAAAACAAGTTTCATTCAACAATTGATTTAGCTTCCTCTTAAAAACTGTTGTGATGACATCAACTCTATTAGGATCTTTCCTAGAAGTAGTCATCATCTATCTAATCAACCTTGTAGTGAATCTCGTGCCAATCAGGTTTACATGAAAATATAACAGAAAGATTTTATACTTGTTGTTCTTGTTTGATCAATTCTCTTCAACTCAATGTGTGGGAATTAATTTATGAAAATGTTAGATAGAAAGCAATAATTTTGTAAGATGAACAATGCGAAATGGTTAGAGTGGATCATAAACAATTAATAGTTACCATAGATGTTCCTTACCAGGCACAACCATGAATCTAAATGAGGGGCTAACTTGAATCGTTATAATTGGAGGAGGGGGCTAAAGAGCCTTACTGCTTACTCTATTACCAAAATTTGTTACGAATTTTACATGTAATATTATTTGTATTCGAAATTTGGTGGGTGGGGGGGGGGGGGGGGGAGGGCTATAGCCCCTATTGTCTCCAACCTAGCTCCTCCACTTTGTTCATACAATCGGAAAAGCTTATTTGCGCGTCAAACAGAGATTGAGTAGAATCAACCGCACCTTCTAGTGATACAAACAACTCCTTTTTTCTCTCAATTAGTTGTCGCATAAACACACATTAAATTATAAGATGTATACAATTATGCTAATATTAATATATATACTTATATTGAATATGATAGAATTAGAGCAATGTTTAGTTGTTTGAATAATTCGAATCGTTAAATTTTTTTATTGCCAAAGATAATTCTAAATTGGCCAACCTTAGACTTATGTCATTCTTTGGTGAATAACCCATCCTAACCATGTGTTGTTGTTATTCTGGCATAGTCAATTAGTGTATACATGATTGCTAAAAGAGACGTGACAATGAATTCATGTCAATTTAATTAATTGATGGAAATCATGATTGTCACGTCGGTCGGAATGCCATCGGTTGAACCTGGTTCAACCGGTACCGATCATGAAACTGGAGTGAACACCACTGGTATAAATATGAGTATTTGTAATTTTATTATGAATGTCGCATTTTATTTAAATCTCAATATTAATTTCAAGTAATTTGACTTCAAATATTTTTTATATATGATTAAATTTATTTATTTTTAATAGGTTTTCACATTTCTACATATTTTGTTGAAGCGGAACACACTATTTGTATCACCGGTCGAACCATTCTACCTGTTAAACCAACACAACGTTATAAACCGATCTGACAACCTTGATGCAAATTAATTAAACTCAATGGCTTCTCTTGTAAAGAAAGAAAGCTCGACCATGAAGCGACTAAAAAAAAACTCGACCATGAAGGGCTTAGCTTGGAATCTTAGATAGTGGCGGATCCAGGAAATTTTTATAGGGGTGTCCTCTTCCAAAAATTAAATTTAATTAAAAATTAAATTAAATAATTCATAAATAAAAAAATATTCAACTAGTGAAAATATACCATATTAGACAATAATTCCCGAATTGATCACATATTCGATTTCTAACATTGTTCCTGATGTAACTCAAACTTGAAAGACTCTTTCAACTCTTGCACTATACCTATAAAATCACTTCAAATTAAAGATAGCTCGAATGAGTTTAATTGTTCAGTTTTGAAAATAATTGGGAATAAAGATTAGTGTTTTTACTATAACATAGTGTTTAAAATACAACAACAAATGAGTTGCAACCTAGAGAATATTTTTAATAATAATAGTGTCCTAGGTTTGAATAACACATAATACTACTTATATATTTTTAATCATATGCAAACTACTACCGAAAACAGTATAATCGTTTTTCAAATTTTAAGGGTGTCCCGAATTATCAATTATATTTTTTTATCCATACGAAACTACTACCGAGGATTAGATAATCGTTTTCCCAAATTTTAGGGGTGTCCCGGAACACCCCTAAAGGCTCATGTATCCGCCACTGGTCTTAGACATGCAATTTTTTTAATGAGTTCAGAAAACTACTACATTTTGCTTTAACTCAAACCAATCAGGCCCAGAGAATAAAGAAACTCAAGTCCTTAATTGAATAAAAACCAAAAATTGATTCAGGTCCAGTAAACATTCAGTCCCACAAAATATATACAGAATAAACTTCGAAGAAGCTTGTTTTTTTAATTAAAAAATAAAAACGTAAAAGACTAATAACTCCTTCCTTTCTTTGCGCAGGAGCCTGGAAAATAAGAATGGAGTGCCTCTTGGAGGAGAACCTCCATATATTGAGGATGATGATGATGATGATGATGATGATGATGAAATTGGAGGAGGAGGAAGGAGGAGTATATGCGCACTTCGTTATTTTCTTTCTTCTCTTTTCTATCATTTTGCTCCATTATCGCATCTCCTTTTGCCAATATTATATATCCTCTTGTTTGGTCTTTTTCTTGTTTTTGTTCGGAATTGGAAAGACGTGGACAGCTTCACCGTAAGTACGTAACAAAAAAGCTCATCTTCTGTATATTTTCGTGCCTGCTCTTTCTTGCATTGTTAAGAATATTAAAAAAATTATATAATTATTATGTAATAATTTTTTGACCATTTTAATTATACAAGTCTGTGCTCCGCCTCCTCCACCCTCTATCAAACATGACCTTAGAGTTGTCACATGCATGATATGATGGATCACCCCAAATGATGTGGATATTCTTCTTAATAATTCATCCACCATTATTATTAGTGTGCTTTTTTTATAAAATTATTATTGGGTTTTTCGTAACTGATGCTTTCAATCAACACAGAATTAGGTAATGCCGTAATGGGAGTCGGAAACTAATCAATCTAAACAGAAGAATTAACAAAGCAGATAATCACTTCATCAACAAAAAGAACAACGAAAATTCAGACATTAGATGGGAGAGAGGTTTTTGGTGTGCTGCCTAAGAATAAAGACAATGTCAAACGCTCGGTGGCTCGCACGTGAAAATTTTCCCACAATCCCGGAGATAAACCAATACCAACTTCAGTTTATATTGTCTTGATCAACAGCTAACCAAAATCAATAAAATTTGTAATTGGAAGTATTAAATTTTAATGTTCGCCTTAATAATTATTACTATCCATATAAAATTAATAGGATAAATACATTATAATGATCAAACCTTTCATTTTAAACAAAATAAAAGTCAAATATTTTGAAAAACAATTCAATATCCAAAACGTTAACTTTTTGTCTGGTCAACTGTTAGTTGACTATGACGTGGCAAACTCTTTGCTGAAATGGAATATTTTAATGACATGGCAAGAAAATATTTGTCAATAAAAATAGAAAAGAAAAACCAGAAATCCCCCCAACCCTTTGTCTTCCTCCTCATATCTAGGACCCGCTCCCCGCAGCCGTCGATGCTATGTGGAATTGTCGAATCAGAGGCCTTGCCGTAGCCGGTGGAATTATCGATCCAGAGGAGGTTGAGGAGGAATAAGACGTCCATGCCGAGGACGACAGAAAAGTAGAGCCAGGATGAGAGCTTTTGATTCTCCAATTGAAAGGGAGCATAGTCATCGCTCATTGGCGGCAATTCATCAGCGAGAGAGTCAACATCGCGGATGGAAGTCCGAGGAGAAGAACTCTGGATTAAAAACATGCAAACAAAGAAGGAATAGTTGACGGATCTCACCGTCGCCGCTATTGAGAGTGGGGATTAAATCCCTGTATTTTTTTAATACCTCAGAGCATCAGATTAGAGTCGTCGTCCTCGTTCAGTTTTGTAGTGTGGCCTTTGTCCGGCCGGATCTAGGCTCCACCGTCTTTGACCGACTGAACTCATAGTCGTCCTCCTTAGATACGGGGCTAGGCTTCCAGAAGTTGAAGATTGGAGGCATATTTGCTATGCGGGTGGGAGAAAGAAAGGAAAGTTTCCCACCCCTATGGGTATTGTCAATGTGAATAATCTTACCATCATTGTTCCATTGGGTTCCTCAATTTCAAAACGAGGTTGATTCTACGGTAACGAATTTTACATAATGATTGGAAGAGGAAGCTCAGCGAACTCTGAGTCCTCACCTCTCTTATATAGCAAGCAGAGTGATTAAGCAAAACATGACAGTTGGCGCTACACAGTTGGTTAAAACATTTAAACAAACAGTACTTATAACGGCTAACAACAACTAAAGTAAAATGTCGTCGTGTTGTTCTTCTTCTCTACGACCAACAAAACGTTGTCGTCTCTTCTTCCTTTCTTTGACTCATTACACGCTGTCGTTTCTCTCCTTTCTTCTTTCAGTCTTCTAATCCTCTTGCAACTAGGATTGCAGGGGCTAGGTTCATTTCTTCTTCTTCCTTCAACCTTGGTCTTGATCACAGCTTTGTCATCCCCTCTCAAGTTGGTGGTGTCAGCTTCATCCCCAACTTGACCAATAATTCTTTCAACCTGAATCGATCAAGACCCTTAGTGAAGATGTCTGCTAGTAGTTTTGTGGTGTTGATGTACTACAGCTTGATCAAACCAGTCTTCACTCTTTCTCTTGTCACATGCATGCCAATCTCAATATCTTTGGTCCTCTCATGGAAGACTGGATTTTCTGCTATGTGGATTGCAGACCTGTTGTCATAATAAACAGCTATAGGCAAAGGAACTCAAAATTTTAGTTCTGTCAGCAACCTTTTCACCATTCAACTTCACAACCCAAATGAGCTAGTGCTCTATATTCTGCCTCTGATGAGGATCTCGAGACTGTAGTTTGTTTCTTGGTCTTCCAAAAGATCAGTGAAGAACCAAGCAAGGTGCAATATCTGGTAATGGATCTTCTTGTGTTAATTAGGGCAGCTTGCCTAATCTGAGTCATAGTACCCTGTCATAGTTAACTCAACTTCACTATCAAAATGTATCCCCTGATCTGGAGAAGACTTCAAGTACCTAAGTACCCTATAAACTGCTTGCATATGCTCCTGACATGGAGCCTTTTGATATTGACACAGCTGTTGAACAACAAAAACAATATATGGCCTTGTGTATGGTTAAGTAGTGTAGCCTGCCTACCAACCTCCTATACCCTTCTGCATCCTCCAGTAAAGTCCCTTTGGATGTCAGCTTCACCTTGGTATCAATTGGTGTCTTGCACCCTTTTGACTCCAGATATCCTATGTCCTTCAAAAGCTCTAAACAATACTTCCTTTGACAAACATCCAATCCACTAGAAGTTATACTAACCTCTAATCCCAGGACTTATTTAAGTGGTCCAACAGCTTGATTTTGAATTCCTTACTTAGAGCCACCTTCACCTACTCTATGTCCTTCTTTGAGTCTCCCCCCAGTATAATGTCATCAACATAAACCAATAACACTATTATCTTACCATGTGTCCACTTGCTAAAGAGTGAATAGTCTGAAGCAGATTGTGAAAAACCAAACTTCAGTAGAAAACTTGTCAGTTTTGCAAACCATTGCCTAGATGCTTGCTTAAGGTCATATAGAGACTTCTTTAACTTGCAAGTCATCCTCTAACTGCTTCGTGGAGGCATTTCCAATCCCAAAAGTAACTTCATGTGCACAACTTCATCAAGTTATCCATGCATAAATGCATTGGAGACATCCCGTTGTTCAAGGATCCAATGTTTCACACATGCAACTGCAAGAAAAGTCCTCAAATTTTTATTTTTGCCACAAGGGAATAAGTATCTAGGAAATCAATTCCATAGACTTGTGTGTAACCCTTAGAAACAAGTCTAGCCTTGTTTCTTTCCAAAAACCCATCTGGATGTAGTTTAATCTTATACATTCATTCATTTCCCACTTCCTTCACCCCTGGAGGTAAAGGCACCATATCCCATGTCTGGTTCTCTTCTAATGCATTCATTTCTTCCTTCATTACTCTATTCCACACATCTAATTTAATAGCTTTATAATAAGATCTTGGTTCAACATGGTTCAGAACACTAAGAACATAACTTTGATCTTCTTTGCTTAGTGAGTGGACATTTAAACAGATCAGACTGGATACTTATTGCATGTTTTACTGCTTCCAAACTTAAGTATGGGATCTAGATGGTAATATTTGTACTTGGTTGGTAGGCTGACATGCCTTGAAGATTTCCGGGTTTCAAGAGTTTTTGGATCATCTGGACCAACATCAGCTTGTTGATAAAGTTACCGGTCATCTGAATCAAAGTATGTGTAATGACCAGTGGAGATTGGTTCAGGTTCAGGTTTAGGGGACACCTCTGGCTCAGTATGCCCCCCTTCATCCATGGATGAATGAAATTGAGGAGGAGGTGATACTGAACTAGAGTCAGGGGGAACAATGGGGAAAGTAACATGAAGAGGTGGTGCTGGGATAGGATTAGAAACTGGGTGATTAGGGACGAAGGCGAAATAGAAGAATTGTATGAGGATTTATAAGAAAGTATGGTCTCATAGAAGGAGACATCCCTGGAAAAGAAGACTTTCTTGTCATGGATATCAAGAACTTTGTAACCTTTAATGGCAGCAGGTATACCTAAGAAGACAAACTGCATGGCCCTTTGAGCAAATTTTGTCCTACCATGAGCCAAAGTGTTAGTATAACAAAGACAACCAAACACTTTCAAGTGCCCAAAAAATGGCACTTGCTTATACAACATCTCATATGGGGTTTTCTTGTCCAGGATAGGGGGTAGGTATCCTGTTAATTAAGTAGACAACATGAAGGACAAAATCACTCCAATAAGCATGGGAAGGCTGTGATACCGAGTAAAGTATGCTTGTTCTTATGGTTTGTTTATCATAATAAGATTCTTACGGTGGATAACTTGAAGAAAAGAGGTTGGTCGCTGGCTAATAGATGCTGCCTATGCTTTCGTAATGAGGAGTCTGTATTCATATGCTCAAAGAATGTGAGTTCGTGAAAGAGGTGTGGCACGTTTTAAACCGACACAGATCAGTCTGGTCTTTGCAAGGTAATGATATCACTTTGATCATTAAAAATAGCTCTATTACCAAGCCGGACAACACTGAAGATTTATTCAAAGATTTTATTTTGCACGCTTTGTGGTGGTACGTGTGGCTGGAAAGAAATCAAAGGGTGTTTGAGGAGAAAGCTATGACGGCCAAAGCGGTTGCAAGAAGAGCAACAAGAAACTCTATGGAATGGTTAGTGGCTCATGGGAAAATTGAGAAAACGCAGAGCGAGATCTGGCTATGTGATATTGTGGAGGGATGTTGACCATTGGGTGTTGTTTTGCTGGTGATTGCGGATTTTATTCTTCCGGGGGATTCTGTTCTGGCCCGAGCTGTTGTTGTTCAGTTGATGATTCTATTTCTCTTTTGTGTTCCTGCTTAAGAGATTTGAGCTTTGAATTGCTCTCGGGCTATTTTGGATGTTGTCCTTTCTATTGTCCCTCGTGTCCTGTCTTGCTCTCCTCTTTGACATTTCATTGTGTTTTTGCGTTGTGCGTTTGCGTTGGAGTAGGGGCAGTCTGGTCCTCTTTTCTCCGCTTTTGTTTTTCCAGTTTTGTTTCTTTACGTTTCCTTGTGGGATCAATTCTTTTGATCCCTTTCCCTGTAACTTTTCAGGTTATGTTTTGTTTCCCTTTGAAATATAATTTATCACCATTATAAAAAAAAAAGTCAAGGGGAAGACCAGACTGAAACTTCAAACATTTAGCCACATTTAGGATGTGTTGATGTTTACTTTCAACTCTGTCACTCTGTTTAGGAGTTGCAACATAGGAAACTTGATGCTCAATGCCTTCTGTTTTGAAAAACTCACATTTCAAACTCTTTTTCTTGATCATTTCTGATAATCTTAACTATCTTAAACTGATTCCTCACCAGGATACAGAAACCTTGGATTAACCCTCTTACTTCACTCTTGTGCCTCATCAAATACACCCAGACACTTCTTGAATGATCATCCATAATTGTAAGAAAATATGAATAACCATCGTAGGAAACAGTTGACAAAGGACCCCAAATATCCATATGTAATAAAGTAAAATTCTCAGGTGCAACACTGGTGCTAACAAGGAAAGGCAGTTTTCTTTGTTTGGATAAGTGGCATACATCCCAGTGCAATGCCTTAGATTTGGAAAATGTAAGAATTACAGAACCAAGTAAAGAAAGCTTATTATGACTAGGGTGTCCTAGCCTTCAGTGCCACAGGTTCAGATCTTGGGGTTTGAAGTTGTTGGAGAAGGCAGCTTGGTGTTGATGAGCAGGAAAGAAGGGCTTGGTGAAGCTGGAAGGTAGGGCAAGATGGTAAAGGCCTCTAGTTGTGTGGGCTAAACCAATCTTCTTATGGCTTAAGAAGACCTGGATTTTGCATTTATCAAAATGGAAGTGTAAGGAAAAGGGGTAATCATGTGTGAGTTTGCTGACAGAAATCATATTGAAGGAAAAGTTTGGCACAAAAAGGACTTTATGTAGTGTCAAACCACAAGCCAGATGTACTATGCCTACATGTGTGACTGTGACTTTAGTACTATCTGGGAGACAAACAAAAGAATCCTGGAGTGGCTGGTAACTAGAAAAGAGGGTAAGACTACATGCTATATGATCAGATGCTCCTGTGTCTACAATCCATAAGTTCAAGTTACTAGTTGCAGAGTTTTGAGAAGAGGTTATGATGGGTTTACCTGAGAAGTTGGGGAAGGAAGAGGGGTCTTGAGTGGCTGAATAGGCTTGATGGTTGAGGGATGGAGAGGTAGGTGGAGAAATGAGTGTGTTAGCACCATTTTGCAAGAGACATCGGAGACGATTCATTTCTTCAGGTGTAAATGCTAATGGTGCATAAGCTTTTACCTTCATTGATCACACTACCCTCTCATGCAATTTCATTACCACTTCCCTAGGAAATAGAACCAGCAAACTTTGGTGTACTGGAATTTGAACTTGACCTAGAATTAGATCCTCCCTTAGTGCCTCCATCTTTCTGCATCTCCTGCTTCCTTTTCAACTTCCAACAATCTTCAATGTTATAATTGTTCATTTTTCAAAACTGACATAATTTCTTCCCTCTTGAGTTTGCATTATCCCTTGTATTGTTACCCCCAACTGCTAGAGCCAAACTCTAACACTTTTTGTTACCCATGGTTGTGTCACCTTTCAATTTTTGTTCATGTTGTAGCAGGTCATCAACTGCTGTTGATACAGTAAGAAGTGGTTTATGCATCATTAATTGTGTCTTAATGACCTCATACTCTGAATTGAGGCCTCTCAAGAAACGTATCTGATAATCCATCTCTTGCTTCTGCACAAAAGCAGCAACTGCGACACAAGGAATTGGGTTTCCAGGTGCACAATTACATGGTGTTATAGGACTAAGCTCAACATATTCATCCCAGAGTCCTTTAATGGTAATGTAATACTATGTAATGGACTTAGACCCCTGCTTGCAAGCTTGAATTTCATCCTTCATATTCAAAATTCTCATAACATTGGGTTGACCAAAGCGCCTCTTCAACTCTTCCCACAGTGTTTTAGACTTGTTATGATTCAGTATAGATCTCCTAAGTTCTTTGGTCATGGAGTTCTGAATCCAACAAAGGACCACTTTATTACAAGCATCCTATAATCCAAATAGATTTGCATCTCTAGGAGGCACTAGGATCTAACCATCAATAAACTCAACCTTCTTCTCCGCTTTCAGAATAACTTGCATAAATATACTCCACATTATGTAATTGATTCCATCAAACGGCTCAGCAACCAAGGATTGAGACATGTTCTCATTTGGGTTAAGGTAATAGGTATTACCGAAAATGATTGTCTCATATTGCAGCTGAGTTTGGTCGAATAATGTGCCAAAACGAACACATGCTGTTGTTGTGCCTGATGTCGTTCCGTTGCTGGTACTGCCATGCGGGGTGGAGTCTGCCTTCCTGACATTCTTTCATTTGCGGAAAAACCCTAGAGCGGCAGCTGCTCTGATACCATAACGAATTTTACAGAATGATTGGAAGAGGCGGAAAAACCCTAGAGCGGCAGCTGCTCCGATACCATAACAAATTTTACAGAATGATTGGAAGAGGAAGCTCAGCAAACTCTGAGTCCTCACTTCTCTTTTATAGCAAGCAGAGTGATTAAGCAAAACATGACAGTTGGCGCTACACAGTTGCTTAAGACATTTAAACAAACAGTACTTATAACGGCTAACAACAACTAAAGTAAAACGTCGTCGTATTGTTGTTCTTCTTCTCTACGACCACAATACAATGTCATCTCTTCTTCCTTTCTGCGACTCATTACACGCTGCCGTTTCTCTCCTTTCTTCTTTCAGTCTTCTAATCCTCCTGCAAATATGATTGCAAAGCTAGGTTCATTTCTTCTTCTTCCTTCAACCTTGGTCATGATCACATATTTTCCATACGGCGACGTAGATCCTTCTCAAGTGGGTGAAGCACCAAAGGGGTAGCTATGGAGCTGTGTTTGCTCACTACCGATGGATGAGATTGGGAAAGCTGAGAACTGAAGATCTGCTTTGAGGGAGGCTTCTAATATTTCTGAAATCCAATGGCAGATTATTAGTTCTATAGATGCACCTTTTTTAGATGCGTTTGTATTCCTCTCTCTCTCTCTCTCCCTCTCTCTCTCTCTCTCTCTCTCTCTCTCTCTCTCTCTCTCTCTCTCTCTCTCTCGGGTCCCGAGATCTCAATGAGGGTTGACGTCAACTACGGCCAGCTGGAGAACAACCTTCCATCGCCAGCGAGTTGGAAAAGCTAATAAGATCCCTCAAAGCTAAACGGGTCAAGATTTTATTGCTTGAAACAAGGGATTGTTACACCTAACTAGCCACTAGGTGGATAAAAGCTAAGTCATGCATAGGCTTTTAGATTTCCAAGGAGGCGATTGCGAGTTGAGAGAAAGAGGTGGGCTGTGATTTGAATGCAGGGGAGGCGGTCTTGCCACGTCATTACATATCTACCATCTCAACAAAGAGTTTGCCACGTCAGAGTCAAATAATAGTTGACCGGACGGAAATTTAACGGTATACCTATTAAATTATTTTCGAAAAGATTTGACTATTATATTATATTTATCCAAATTAATAAACAAAATATCTAATTAAATTGACGACATCTACATTAAATTACATTATGACAAAAAGTGAAAATTTGACACTTTGACATTCTAGTACTCACCATTAAAGCGAAACCTCTTTTGATAGGGGTAGAATGACAAATCTAACACCAAAATTTGACACTTGTTATTGTGGATGGTCTAATCTTCCAATCTAGTTATGAAAACATAATTTTTAAGGGATTTTCCCAACTTCTAACCCATTACATTTCCCTGAATCAAATAGTTTGATAAGCTTGTGCCTCGAATCAGGTTGCGATTCTAATGCTTGTCAAGGTTAGGGCATCCTAACACGCTAATGAAAGTTTGATCGTATGTTTTGCGACTCTTACCGTGGATTGTAGCACTGACCAATCGAGCAAAACCCCCCCTTTTGATGGAGCTGGAATGTCAAATCTAGCACTAGAACTACACTTGTTATTAGAGATGGTCTTATCTTCCCATTCAATTTTGAAAACATCATTATTTATGGATGCTTCCAACTTCTGACCAAGTACATTCCCCTTAGTCCAATAGTTTGACAAGCGTGTGTTTCGAATCATGTTGTAATTCCAATGTTTGTCAAAGGTTAGGGCATCCTAACACGATAATGCACATTTAATCATACATGCGACTCATTACCGTGCATTACACTAGAATGTTCAAATCACAATGTTCTTAAAGATCATAGCTCGATTGGTGTGTCCCATGAAAGATTTTTGGATGCAAAAATATAATAAGAGAGTTGTTTTTCACACTTTTCTATAAAAAAAAAATGTTTCCACAGAGGAGTTGTTTGACATATTAGAGGACGAACCCACTGTAAAATATGAAATACTTAAAACTTCCAGGAGAGGACTCAATATGAGGGAAATGAAAAGGTTGTATGACCCAATTATCCTTATTATTTCCTGAATCGAATTATTTTCATTTTTGGGCTTTCCATTAAAAAAGTGTTTAAAAATTCCTTCGATCATTTCAATAAAAAAAACCTTTGTCAATATAGACAGAGGAACAAGAGAACCAAACAAAAAGCAAACTGAATTTCCCAAAAGGAAGGAGCATTATAGAAGAAGAGAACTCTCCGCCTGAGATAGTCGATAGGCAGAGTGCAAGAAATCCTCCGGCCACTGGGAAGAGATTTCCACCACGCAAACCTCCTTCTTCACGTTTCCCGTACCCCTTACGTTTCAGATCTCAATAACAAGAAACCCTTCCACCAGACCGGTGTTGATTGATTCCATTCTTTCAAAAAATCCCCCATAGCCGCCTGTTTTTTTCGTCTTTCGCGGAACCTATTAGGCAAAATCAATCCTGACCCATCGATGTTCTGCCGGAGACTTATGTATTAGAGGCAGGAAGGACGGAGCTTTCTCGTTCATCGGTTGGATTTTAGTATGCGGTGACATGGGGTTTGGCAAAGGATCCACCTCTTCTTCCGAAACTATGGCTTCTCCAATCGCAGGTAAGCAAGCCCTTCACTTCCCTTTCGCCCCGGAATTATCTGGAGATGAAGTTTGTTTCTTTTGTTTCGGAAATTTTGGGCTTTGCGAGTCGGTTTTATTGGTCGTTGGTAATCGTTGAGCTTGCGTTTAGTGTAAAGCGAAGTGGTTATTGAATTTGTTGTTCGATGAAGGGATAACTGATAATCCGCTATTTCGCACTTTACATGTTGGGATCTAGTGCCTATTGTGAGAGGCTGAAGCTTCTCGCTTCAGCTGCTCTTACTTCGGATTGCTTTTGGGGATGTTGCAAGTATGGCCCTGCCCCAATGGCGTATTGGGTAGTTGAGATATAGAGGTCTACCAAAAAATTAAAATCTGGTGTTGTAGTATGAAGTGACCGGACACAATTCGCCAGTCTGGTATTATCTTGAGTCTTGACAGGAATTGATGTGTTTGGTTAGGTGAAAATTAGTCTGTGTTCTAGCTGGACTCAGTGTCTCATCTTTGCAATTGGTATAGCACTTTACAAGAGTGTATGTCAACTAGTGTCTTGTTCTTGAGACCTATGGTGAACTAATAATTTGAAGTGTGGAAGCTTTGTCTTTCTGATCTGCGTGATTATTGAATGAAAACAACTGCTCCGATATTGCAGAACTTCGCGAGAAGCATCAGCAGGAGCTGGACAATCTGACTTTAACAACACAACCATTCAAAACATTGAAGTTTTTCATTTTGGCTGTAGTTCAGTATTTTAAGAATTGTGTATTATACCTCCTCGCAAAGGGTGGTTGGCTGTTACTTTTGAGTGCTGTGGTGGTGGCATTTGTTTTTCTGGTGGCTACTGTCGATGGTCCTCATGAAAAGGTACTTGGTTTCTTCATGTAGCAGATCTTTCATTTTATTGTTATCCTGTCTTGCTTATTGATAGTGTATATGTTCCCGACTGAAGTGCCTAAAGAGTAGCATGAATAAGATGCACATACACACCTTTCTAAACAAAGTCACATTGTTACATTCTTTGGTTGAGATTAGGAGAAATACTGATCTTCTGCTATGTCACATGCTTATGCAGCACTTAGAAGAAATCTCTCATTATTTTCAATTTGGATTGTGGTGGATAGCTCTTGGTGTTGCATCATCAATTGGTCTAGGTAAGATAATGAGTTTCCCGAGTTATTTTTTGTGGTTTGAATTATGGTTGAGCATCAATTCAATGTGCAGTTGACATTGCCGAGTATTCAATGTTGTTGAGCCTGGGGTTTCAATGGTTCATGTTTTGCTGTTCTTTCCAATATCTTTATGGACACAGGATTTTTTAGTGCTCCCTGGATACTTTCACAAGCAGCTCCTAACTAAACTTGGGAGCAATTTGACTTGATGAACATAATGTCCTGTAACTATTTGTCCTAACAACTTGTGTTCTCTCTGTTTAGAACTTTCTATCACTATCGTTCTTCATCAATGATGAGTGTTTTACTACCTGTCAAATGATATATCAAAGTTACCCCCTCATTTCTTATATTTTGCTTGCTTTTTTTCGGTTTCAGGATCTGGTTTGCACACTTTTGTTCTTTATCTGGGTCCGCATATTGCCCTGTTCACAATTAAGGCAATGCAATGCGGCCGGGTCGATTTAAAGAGCGCCATATATGATACCATACAGCTAGAGAGAGGTCCTTCATGGCTTGATAAAGATTGTGATGAGTTTGGTGAACCAGTATTTCAGTCATCCAACTTGTTGCGGGTGCCACTGAGCAGCATATTGCCACATGTCCAGATAGAAGCTGTCTTGTGGGGTGTTGGGACTGCACTTGGAGAGCTACCTCCTTACTTCATCTCAAGAGCTGGTATGCACTACTCTCTAATGTACTCCTATCTGATCATCTCTCTACCTCTGTACTGTCTAGTGGTTAGCTTCCATTTGATTCAACCAGTTGGTCCCTCCAGTTGATCAAGTAACTAACTTCTCAATGAGATACACCTATCCAACTTCTAACATCTACGGCTAACACTTAATTGAAGAATCTTGTGACCCCACTTTGCTTTATCCTTTCTATATTTCCAGTAAAACTCCAAAAGTTTCTGCCATCATTTTAATCTTTTAACTACAACTCACATATTTTAGTAATTTATGGGACCATCTAATGATTTCACAACCATTCATTCGTATTAGTACTTTTTTCACTTCTACTATTTACTCCAGTTTGGCTAAACCTCCAATTGACTCATTTCGATTGAATCAAATGGTATAATTAGCATAGGCATCCTATGAATAAGACTTTTTGCATGAGTTTAACTGCCCTCATTTTGGACCCATCTGACGCGTACAGTGTGAATTACTTACTGTAGCACGTTTATCGGGCAGCAAATTCGATGCAATGGAGGAATTAGAAGCTACATCCGCTGAAGATGATGGAGTCATAGCAACACACCTGAAGACAATCAAACGCTGGCTTATGTCACATGCACAACATCTGAACTTCTTCACAATTTTAGTGCTTGCTTCGGTTAGTTTTTTTATTGCAAATAGTGCTTCAACTCCTCGAGAATTGTGGCCTCTGATTGTTTATGATTGCTCATTTGCTTGACATTCTTGAAAAAATCATTTTCAGGTGCCAAACCCCCTATTTGACCTTGCCGGTATCATGTGTGGACAATTTGGGATCCCATTCTGGAAGTTCTTCCTTTCAACAGTGATTGGCAAGGCTATCATCAAGACACACATACAGGTTTGCCATGTTATCATTTTCAGAAGTCTTCTTACTTGATTTTTCAAATTGCTACTCTTAGAAAAGTAACAGAAGCATTTATTGATGCTTCTCTTCCAGAACCATAACACTGTGGTGTCGCAGAGTCCTTTGATATATATGATACTGTACTTATAGTTCACACTTGTTCTTTTTTCTGCAGACGGTATTCATAATCTGTGTCTGCAACAATCAACTCCTTAACTGGATTGAGAACGAGATGATTTGGATGCTGAGTTTTGTACCTGGGTTGGCATCCATCCTTCCCAACGTGATAACCAAACTCCATGAGATGAGAGAAAAGTTCCTCTCACCAACTCCCGCTCTCCCCAGTACCAAGGTACTTAACTTTAAAAAGGGCATACATCATCCAAATACTAAACAAAGGCTGTGTTTGATTTATTCACGCATTTCTATATTACGTTCAACAGGGTAAAAAATGGGATCTCTCATTCGCTGCAATCTGGAACACCGTAGTATGGCTCATGCTCCTCAACTTCTTCTTCAAGATCGTGAGCTCAACAGCACAGAGATACCTGAAAAAGCAGCAGGATAAGGAGGTGGCCGTCATTTCAGCTTCCACACATTCAGATTAGGAAAGCATCCGATGATCTCGAAAACATAGAGAGACAAAACCGTTACGCAACTTTGCTTATTCCCTTTCTTCCTTGTTTTATTAGAAGGGAAAGAGCTCTAGATGATTGGACAGATCTCATTTCCTTCTACACCTATAATGACTGCTTGCTATTGTTTAGCTCAGCCACCCCCGCGCAGGAAGAACCGCTTTTACAGTAAGAAAAGGACATGTTTACTACTCACTAGAAGCCAGCCATGTATAGAGAATCTTAGGGGAAGCAAGGAGGATTCAGAATGTCTGTGCTGTGATGGGGGCTTAGCTTGTTTATTTGGGTGGTCATTTTGTCTTTCCCTCTGGTGGGAAATGCAAATGAATGGAATGCTGTTACTGTCTCTATATATTCTTTGGCAAAATGGAAGGCCAAGACATAGATTATGTGGTTGAACAGAAGAGAATGGTTCTTTCCTTGGCTCTCTTTCCCTTTGGGTTACATTTCCTCCTTCAATGAGGTTATCTTCATTTTCTATAGACTTTGATCAGTTTAATGCTCTGTACAGGAAGACTGATTGACATAGTTACAGCAGTCATCATGTCTCCTTTGGCAGCTTCAATAGCAGAGGTTTTCTCATCTAATATTTTGAGGATTTTGTTGTTCATCTTCGGTGCGATACGGTTGCTTGGATGATACTCGGCCATTTCATTTTCAATATTAACTTGCTTTGCTATAAAGCAACACCAATTTTTCTACCAAGAGACACACCAATTTAGCCTTTAATGGATGAGATAAACATGATAAACATCTAAATAACAACAAATATAAATGAACCGACAGTAACACATTGGAATTTTTTTATTCCCTCTGCATGGCAAGGTACATGAAACCGTACCGGAAAACTCAGCGGTAGGGTAATTTATGGTAAAATCGTAGTTTAATCGTATTTCAACCGTTGTACCATTAAATACCGCCTACCGGTTTAACCTCCATTATTAGTATTACGTGGTTACACCGCCAGTACGATACGGTTTCATGAACCATGCTGCATATAGATGGTATGTCTATGAAATCGGGATATACCGTTCAATTGCAGAGGTTTATGACATGGCTCCTCTTGCTCATGGCTGCTCATTCGCAACATCTAACTGTTGATCTTTTGATAATTTACAATTCATATACTAATATCGTTTTACAAAGGGCTCTTTAATATTGTCTCTCCCAAATAAATATCAAGAACCTTCATTGATTAAGAAAGAGTATGAATCCAAAACAATCACTTAGCACATGGATTAACTACTAGGGTGAATGAGCCAATGATGTCTACAGTTTGAAATGGAAAGCTCTTTTGTGTTTATTCTTAATTCTTAACTTTTGTTTGCGGTCAATCCAGATGAAACCATGGAAGATTATTTTAAAATAAAAATAAATACAATATATTAGACACAACTATTGAATAATAATAGCCACAACTATATTAATTATTAGTCATAACTAATGTTGCGCGTAAACGGATGGCTAATAGTCCGTTACAGTTATTAACCTTGTAACGAAAAATGTCACGTCAACAACTATGTCACTTTCCACGTCATATTAATTTTTATTTATAAATTTTAAACATTAAAAACTCAAAAAAAAAAAACAAAATGGAGGCTAAATATTTTCTTCCCCTCATCTTCTTCGACCTTCTTCCAGACTCCTCCGTCTCGCTGCCGCTTCTACATCCGTCGTCGCTCATGAGCCAATCTCCGGCGCCGCCTTCATCCCTCCTCTTCCGCTCATCTCAGAATCACGCCCAAATCTCATCCACTCCCCTTTCCATTCATCTCCGGCGCCGGTAACCAGACTGTCTTCACAAGCAGCGAGAGGTGACATCGGAGGCGGAAGGCATGGCTCCGACACCAGATCTCCTAAGTTTTTTACATCTCACCCGACCAACCAAACCCCCAACCTCTCTCTTTCTCTCTAATCTTCGTCTTCCTCCTCAAAACCTCCTCAAATTGCAGAATTCTTAATCTGTTAATGAAGAGATCTGATTTCCGATAGCTTTCCTTATTTGCTTAGCTCGAGGGTTTTGGGATGGTGGCGTAGGAAGAAGAAGAAGATGGATCTGGGCGGGGGAAGAAGAAGATAGGGGTGGAAAACGGGACGGGAACACTTTCCCATTTGAAAGAGATAATTCATCCCATATCCCAAACCCGTACGAGTAAACGGGTACCCATTACTCTTACGGGACGAATAACGAAGATCCAAACTACCCGTCTATACCCGTGGAAGAGTAACAAAATAATTATAAATTTAAAAGACGAGCACCATGAAAATAACTAATTATCCGGCACCTGCAACAAGAAAAGATGTTGTCGCGGCCACCTGCATCAAGAAATGATGTCGCCAGTCACCATGAGAATATGTACACCGCTTTCATTAAACAATGATCATTATATAAGAGGATCATGTCCTCTTCCCTCTGATCATAAATCCACAAACAGTGACCATTTAACTTAATGGGAACAAAAGTCAAAAGAGGATAATCTTCGTTAAAAAGAAGCATGTTTCATTAACTTGACAGATTTGGACTAATGGGTATGTATGGGTATAACGGGTACCCAAACTACCCAAACAGGTATTAGCGGGTAACCCGCGGGTACCCAATGTTAAAATTTCCAATCCCAAGTCCCATCCCGTAATAAATATTATGGGATACCCGTAACCCTAAAAAAATGGGACGAGTATGGGTATACCCAAATACCCGTTTTCTGTTGGCCACCCCTAAAAGAAGAGGTATTTGGGCGGAGGAAGAAGAAAAGATATTTGGGCGGAGGGTTTTGGGATGGAAGCGGAAGAAGAAGTATTTGACGGCGGAAGAAGAAGTATTTGGACGGCGGAAGAAAAAAAGGAATTTGGGTGGAGGGTTTTGGGATGAATGCGGAGGAAGAAGAAGAATTCCCCATTTAATTGCACAAGACACACTTGACTCTTCCTCCCCCAATTTGTCATAAATGATAAAACCAAGCGTGCCCCTCCTTTTCTTTCTCTTCATTAATTATGGTCTACTTATTTAAATGAAAAAGTAATCCAAACGACATGTTCCTATTGGTTGGAGCTAGTGTTAGCACCATATCAAAAAAAAGATATTAGCACACTAGCCCCTCCCTCCCTTCTAATGGATTAAAGGGGTTGCTGGAATGCTTGCAATAAAAGTGGTGCACACGGATAGAAACATGTGGATAGTCAAACTGAAATCTAATTAATTTAACCGTTAATTGAAATATTTATAAAAACTTGTGGATAGAAACAAGAATATTATGATAACTTTTTGATTTGGCAAGATTATACTCAGTTGATTAATTTTGGATTGTGATTCGTGAATGATAGAAGTAGACCAACTAGTCGGTGCGATTTACTCAATTGTTATCACATTGTACACATCTTACCAAGAAGGCAGGAAGAACAGTAGTGTTGGGTAAACATGAAAGAAACCCATTAGGTTGTTCACCAAGGCCCAAGAAAAGTTAAGCCAATAGGATGTGGACCGAGTTGGAAAATAGGGTTACAGAGTAAGTTCGCGGGTAGGGTGCAAGGAGACAAAACATACATGAAGAAAAATTAATACGACTAAAGCTGGAAGATGGTCCCCGCCAGGCGCCCCGCCAAGGAAGCTGGGAGGCTGCCACGAGGGGGCGCATAGACGTTGTACCGTACCAAGCATTTAATGCCCTGCTGACATAGGGCTGGACTCCCGGAACTTGGTCGGTACCTAGACGAGAATAAATAGTGCTTGGTTGGTGGCATTTAAGCAAGTTGGATTATCTCACTAAAAACTCTCTCGACACGTACTAACTTGAGCGTTAGAGTGCTAACGGGTCACAAAGGCCCACTGTGCGCCAATTCTTGCAGGACCCGGGCGCCCTTGTTGGAAACTTAGAGCGGTTTGAAGTTGTGCTCTGTGGAACAGAGTATTGTGTCTCAAAAAATTGGCGCACCAGGAAGGGGTAGGATCGAGATCACGAACTAAAGGAGGACACAATGGAAGCAATGAACGAATAAGGAGGAGATGGAGGAAGCCCAAGGGCGGAAAATTCGGGACCAGAATCAGCTCCTTGTCTAGGAGGGAGTTGTTTCAAATTATTGCTGACCAAGACCAAGCTATAACAACATTGAGGAGAGAGCTGGAAGGAGGAAGAGGCGAGGACATGAGGGCGTACAACCCTACGATGAGGAAACAAGACAAGGCAGTGGATGATATCGAGTCCAGTCACTACGGGCGCCCGTATGCAGCAGGACCAACCGGCGACCAAACGCCTCATGGGCACCCCTATGCAACGGGACCTTGGGGCCACCAAGCAATGTCAGATCTGGAGGAACACAATGAGTGGGAACTCAAACGTCCAAGCAGGCGTTTCGCCGTCTGACAACTAACTCGCTAAAACACAACATCAAACTACGAGCAAGTATAATCACATAATGGAAATGCAGAATAGTGGGTAAGTTTAATTTATCAACCTGGGGTCTAGATCTACTGCCTACTTCGTGAACTTCCATTATCTAGTGAGACTAAGTGAGTGAAGGTGAATTCAAATCAAAACAGAAAGAAAGTAGTAAATTGTCCAGTTTTCTGAAGCAAGAGAAGAGTCACTCGGGAATGAGCCCCCTAGCTCCTTAGTTAGGTCCAAGTTGTAATTTCCTTCGGTTGATTCACTGTTGATTATACTCCGGAAGATCCGAAAGTAGCTTGGAATCTCTTAAGCTGACCAAGCCCTCTCAGACAGACTAACCGGCAGACGACTAGTCTTCACGGGGATAGATGCTAAGGAAATTAACACAGAACTCCACCTATTGGAAACAAATTCCAATACAAAGCAGTGAATTGACTGACTCTCGTACAATCAATTCACTCCTATCAATTAAAGAAGCTCTAACAACCTATTCAGATTCTATTTATCACAGGTTGAAG
Organism: Linum tenue; assembly: GCA_946122785.1. Classification (NCBI taxonomy): domain Eukaryota; kingdom Viridiplantae; phylum Streptophyta; class Magnoliopsida; order Malpighiales; family Linaceae; genus Linum; species Linum tenue. Next base: position 20,420,397 of record CAMGYJ010000003.1, on the reverse strand, counting down.
CAGAAATCAAGAGAAGTTGATCAATATTCAATTGACTCAATAAACACACTTCAATCGACTAAAATCAATCAATATATAATCCCAAAAGTCATTACAATCAAGATCGCTAACACATGGAACTAGGATTCTTCATACCCAAGCGAGAGAAATTTCTACTCCATAGAGAGAGGAAAACAGAAATCAAAGCAGTCATACTCATAAAGATGGGAATAATCTGCTCGGGGATGCAATCTGGGCTTTAATGGTGAGAAATCCACTCCAAAATAGCTCCTAGGGTTTTTTCGCACTTTCTCTCTCTAGAACTATGTTTTTGCTCCAAAAAGTCGAATCCCCCAAAATATGAGCTCATCTCCAATAAAACCCGCATAGGTACAAAAACACGACCTCTAGGCCCAAAACCTGGTCGTATTTTAATCAAAAGATGTCGTGTTTCGAAATGGTGATTATTCGTGAAGTGCAGAGGAAAACCCGACATCTGACACAAGGCCGTGTTTTTCAGCACAGAGGGTGTGTTTGAGGGCGTGTTTTTCAGCAACCCTGCTTCCCGGTTTTCGCAATCGACCTTTTTCACCTTCTAATTTCCCGAAACTCGTCCGCAAGCCATATCTACGTACTAGGACCTGAAATATGACAAAAGAACATAACCTAGCGTAAAATAGGCAAAGGAACGATCAATCGCTTAGCTAAACGATCAATAAATAAAGGGAAAAACATGTGCGAATACGGTGTTATCAAATTCCCCACACTTAACCGGTTGCTTGTCCCCAAGCAAACCAAGTCAGATACAAGGTAAGCTCAAAACATTTTAATCATGCAAACTTTGGGGCATATCATATAGGCATAACACATGTGAATCGTACTGTTTTAGACATCAACACATGAACAACAGCAACAGCAACCTGGACAACCACCACAAATAACATTCGAGTGCAGCAAAATTAGGTAAAGAAAGAGTCTCCCCTCTGTTCACTGACCAACATAGAATTGACTCAACCACTTATTCAAGAAAGTCACCTCATGCATAAAATTCAAGACATCAGTATCAAGACCGAGCAATCTAGGTCCTCACCGGGGTATATAATATGAAAATTGAATCACTCACTCTCGACCAGTGGGGTCAGGACAAAATTTGATGCAAGATGTGCATACTAGGGTCAGGACAAAATTTGATGCAAGATGTGCATACTTGTACTCTCAATACCTAACATCTCTTCACAATTATGGCAGCCTCCAAATGCTAGAATTCACATATCGGATGTCACCACTAACTAGTCAGGAGGTCTTAGACACGGGTTCAGATGACTGACTAGGGTCTTGGACATAGGAAAAAGGCCTTTTAGGTGGTGAAAAAATTTATAACACAAGGTTCCACAGTTCCAAAACTAAACAAAGTAAAATTCATTCAAACCATTTACTTTCTCTCTACTATTCTCCATTAATCAAGTTCTTTAGAGCACAAGAGTGAAGGAGGTCACAACATGTTAGCATTTCCAAGCCAGACTACTAAGAAAAACTATGTTATGAGCATGGTTCAGATTTTTGTGGTGGCTCTCTTTTTCTTTCATTTTTTCTTCTTTTCTTGAGAGAACCACCACTTCTGCACATTCTTGTATCCTTGTAAGCACATGCCCAATTTTTTAAGAACTACCTCCAACCCTCATCTTATTTTCAACAAATGCAACAAAAAACATGCAAACATCACTCTGTGAAACCTCAAAGAGATGCAAAAAGGGTGATGTTCTGTAGACACAAAGAAAGAAGGTTACACGGCTCAATTGGGCTGACTATGGGATATGACACACCAAGACAGTCAATTTGGTCATGGGTTAATCCTATGCCTCCATCATCCTAACTAGTGGCAACGTGAATGCTACACATCATGGAAGAGGGATCTATTGCACAAGAAAGAAACGAGCAGGCTCAAATCTCACAAGGCTATCTATATGCTCTATCTCTCATTCTGATTCCCTAAACTAGATGCATAAACGATTGTCAAAAATAAGTGATCAATCCAAGTCGCAGTTGGTAAGCAGACAGTTGAAAAACTGAACCCCTACACAACTCTACTGCACATCTGAGTCATCATTATAGGTTGTCCTAGTCACAAACAAGTTGTCATGCATCAATGTTAACAGCTAATCGATTCACCACATAAACCACAGTACCAATATGATCATGCAAACATCAGTACTTGGAGCCCTCAAATCTCGAGATTTGGACAACGGATTAGGCTCCAAGCACCCAAACAGATTCCCGATAAGCACAAAGCACCCCCCACACTTAGGATCGACATTGTCCTCAATGGAGCAGAGGGAAAGAGAAAGGGAACGATGTTATTGGGAAGTGACGATGAGAAGCGACGACTGGAGAGGGGACCAGTCAGGAGCAGGGGACTGGAAGGGGACCAGTCCAAAAGCATAGAGCTAGAGTCATCAAAACACTGGGTGATAGAAAAAACAGACCAAAGTTCCAAATGAAGATTCCAAAAGAAAACAAAAGAAAAACGACACGAAGTCGGAGTCTAACAACGAAACAAAACACACAAAGTAGAAGCCCGTAGTGGGATCAAGCAAAGCTAGGATAGTCGCATCCGGCAGGCTGGAAGTTGTCATTCTCCCAAGGCGCTGTAGTAGAAGGCCTGCCACAAGAAGTGGAGGCCCCGGACGAGTGGCGGAAATGCACATAAGGGACACCGAGATGCTGGAGGATGAGCTCCTGAGTGGACTCAATGCGGTCAAGGCGGGTGTCCAAGTGGCCAATGAGCGTGGCCATCAGATGCGGACAAGGCTCATGACTACGAGCAGGGCGAGGCGGGGCAAGCAGTTGCTCCGCCCGATGGACCTATGGATTAGGAGCATCATAGTGGCCATCCTTAGTGAAGTACGCAGAAGGTGGGTCCTGCCGGGTCATGGACTGCCAATGCTCAAGAGAGAGGGGGATGGTACGACCTATTAGCGTGCACCCCATGGCCACAGGATCAAGACCGATTCGCCGAGCAAGGCGAGTGAAAAAGGCGCCGCCTTCGACCTAGTACTAATGTTGTGCAAGGTCAACACAAGAGAGGAGCCCACACGAATAGGGACGGAGGTCGCAAGACTGGTAAGAATGGCCCGATGACGGTTGCTGATGGCACCTAGGTTGCCCTGCTGTGGGAGAAGCCTGTGGCTCAAGACGTTATGGAGTAGCCTGAAATCATGATGAAGCATACTTGCCTTGGTCGCTGCTCGAAAGGAAGACCCACAACAACACGGGTGAGGGTATGCTGCCACTGGTGATCCAGAAGGGACTGTGTCGCAAATGTGGTCTCAAGTGAAAGGAGAGTGTATCGGGGACTTTGAACAAAGTCCTCATAGTACAATGCCATGGCGATGCTGAACTAAGTCAGCGATATAGTATGGAGTTGGCCACCAAGGCGAAAAGTAACCCCATTGGGCAAGGAGAATTTCTTCAAGGTCGCCTTGGTGTGGGTGAAAGAAGCCAAGAACTCCAATGTGAGCTCCCTGTAGATGATCTCATTGAGCTCAAACACAACCCGCCAAACGCCATCATTGAGCATGTCATTAACGGAGTTGAAAACCATAATAGAGCACACTGTGTCCTAATCCAAACAACAGGACTCGCCAAAAGGTAGCGAAGAGAGCCTAGTAAGACTCTCGCGAGCCTCCAGGTTGAGCAACATGATGTTGAACTAGTCCATCTGAATGGGAGACGCGATTGGTTCGTTAGGCTGGACCCTGCGTCGGCTTCGATCGCGTCCCCCACGAGTTCCTTACTCGCCATGACTGCCGTTATTCTTCGATTCTTTCTGCACAGCCGACAAAAAAAAAACAACCAACCAAGAAGTAGTACACAAAGCAAACAAAACCTTTAGTAGGATAGCAAAGGTACGACAATCATGCAAGAGTATGCAAAACCACCAACAGGCACCCCAATGTCAAAGAGAAATTCAACAAATAGCACCCCAGGAGCTAAAATTGAGGTAGCACAAGTCCATTTAAAGCGTAAAAGCTCATTGGGGCCACCTATCGAACACATGGGGGGCACAACACAACATGAAGCGCAAAACGCAAAATGCACCCACCGTACTCCAACCCATACACAAATACTATCACAACATGCGACGAAACAAGGGGGTTGCATTTGATTTGAAATTCCCCCTCTAATTAGGCCAATTTTTGAAAAGCCCAATTTCCCTAACCAAGAACCCTAGAATTCGATTTTCCAAGTAAAAGGATGAATTAATGCTCAAACTTACCTGAAAACACAAGAAGAAGACTAAGGAAAGAGAAGGGGAGGGAGGAATCACCGCAGAGTCGCCGGAAAAAGAGGCCCCACCGACATTGAGAGGCAGCCGACGGGAAGAAGAGAGTAGCTAGCGGCGGCTCCCGAGCAGACGGCAACGACCAAGGGTGGAGGAAGGGTTGCAAGAGGCGCACGCCTGCGACCAGTGGTGGGACGATGGTGGTTGGTATGGTGGTAGTCACCGGGAAGCAGCAGGGGTGTAGGGGCGGGCGAGTTTTGGAAGATGGTGGTAGAGGGGAGGAAAATACAAGGAAGAAGGGAGGCCAAGTTTTTAAAAACACAGGCGAGTTTAGAGGAGGGCAGGTTTTCAAAACCTGTCCTTGGCTTCTCTTGCGCGGAGTCCTCTAAAAACACGGCCTCTGTGAGAAAAAACCTCGACGGGTTTTTTTTTTAGAGGGGAGGCCGTGTTTTTCGAGATTGCAGCCCTCACAAATTTTAATCACCAGAAACCGGCCTATACTCACGACATACAGAGGGCAAAAAACAGACGGCACCTGGGACCACAGAAAGGACTCAAGACAGACTGTAAAACACACAAATGGACTCATATGCAAACCGTGGTGGGGTTGCCTCTCCACAAGCACTTCTTTACCGTCTTTTAGCTGAACGTAGATGGAGGCACTTAGGGTCCTCGAGTTTGATTAGCAACTCTGTGCGCTCTACATCATCTTCCAGGTACATCTTTATGAGGTGGTCGTTCACCTTAAACGGCTCAGTTTGAGCATTGTTGATCTCTACCGCACCATGCGGGAACACTTGAGTGACCGTGAATGGTCTTGACCATCGTGAATGCAGCTTGCCCGGTAAGAGTTTTCGGCGCTCATTATAGAGCATAACGCGATCACCAGCCTGAAAATCTTTCGAGCCTTTCAACCGAGCATCGTGAAGACGCTTTGTTCGCTCCTTGAAGAGCCGGGTTTTCTCATAGGCATGGTAACACCATTATTCCAACTCCAGTAGTTGCAGCTTACGTTCAGTACCTGCAGCACTCAAATCCAGATTGAGCAGCTTAAGGGCCCAGAAGGCCGTATGCTCTAGCTCAACTGGAAAATGACAAGCATTGCCATAGACTAGCCGATACAGTGAAGTACCAGTCGGCGTCTTATAGGCTGTCCTATATGCACAGAGAGCATCATCGAGCTTGGTAGACCAATCCTTGCGGGACTGATCCACCATCTTTTCAACTATTCTCTTAAGCTCCCGATTCTTCAGCTCGGCTTGTCCATTTGTCCGGGGATGGTAAGCCACCGACACCTGATGCTTAATGTTGGGGGCATGGCCGCGGCCCAAGAGGGTCAGGCTTGCAGGGCCCGAGAGAGTGAGATTGGATAGGCTAGGCTAAGTAGTGGAGTATGGCCCAATAGGCCCAAGGGGCATGGGTGGAGTCGGCCATTCATAAAAAAGGAGCACCAGGCCAGGTGGGGCCCAGGCTCTGACACCGGGCGCATGCGACAAAGGGTTACAACGGGAAGGAAGGTACGGAGGAGGGACCACCTAACGTCATGCGCCTCGACTGACTGAGTACGGTGTCAGGTGGTCGAGGCGCATGGGACCTGGTTGTACGGCGCATTTAATGCGGGTCTGGCGACAGGCGGGAGACGGGGATGTCGGTCGGCCAGACCCGAGGTATAAATAGGAGAGTTGGTGAACCTCATTTACTCAGGTTGGAACTTCTCTCTAAAATTACTATTCACTTCTCTCTCTAGAAAGGGCATCTGACTTGAGCGTTGGAGTGCTAACGAGTCCTACCTAGGACTCAGTTTAGCCGTGCTGCGTGCAGGTGAGGGCGTGCCAGGACGGTCGTACACGGAGGTTTGGGGCGCCTAGTTACCGGGCACGAACAATTGGCGCGCCAGGAAGGGGGAGCGCATAGCAACAAAGAGAGAGTAGGGGGTCATGGAGGCGCTAGGGGCAGGTGAAGGAGAAGGAGGACCGGCGGCGGCCGAGGCGTCCCGGGAGGCACCTGTGCTGTCGGGAGAAGCGCATGCGGCGGTTGAGGACGGGGCGCAGGACACGGCCCAATCCGAGGGCATCACCCTCACAAAGGAACATCTACTCCACATAGTCGAGCAACAGGAACAGGCGCTGGAGGCACTCAGGAAAGAGGTGGAAGTGTTGAAAAAAGGAGCCGAGGCGGCGGCCCCCCCTCTAGGAAAGAGAAGGGACAGAGAGGAAGAAGAGGAAGGGGCGTCCAGCGCGATGAGGCGCATGGAAGATTTAGGGCACCTGACGAAGCATATGGCCTCGGATTTTGACGAGCACAATGGATGGGCGCACCGTCGACAGGGGAGAGCGTGGGGGGTGCGACAGCCCCTCGCACGAAGCATATTGGCCGAACAAGCAAACTACGTCATCCCGGCGCTTCCTACTTACGACGGGGCGGCCGACCCAGAGGATCACTTGAACAACTACTTCACGAAGATGCAATTGTACAACAGCTCTGATGCCACCTTATGCCGCGCTTTTCCTTCCACATTTACGGGCGTAGTGTTGGATTGGTATCATCAAATAGAGGAGGGACGGATTGATAGCTTTGAGCAGTTCGCGGCCCTTTTTCTTTCAAAGTTCGCCAGCCGGAAGCGCCGGAGCATCACCATTAGCGCCTTGTTCAAGGTCAAGCAGCGGAAGGGCGAAGCGCTCAGGGACTTCTATGAGCGCTGGATGTCAGTGGCCATGGCGGTCAAGGATGTGAAGCCCCCGGTCCTAGGATGCTGCCTGGACGAGTGCACAACGAGTGAAGAGTTGTGCCGAGCGCTGTCTAAGAGGGATGTGATATCCACCGAAGATTTGGATCGGAGGGTGCAAAAGGTGATCATGTTGGAGGAGACCCTGGCAGCGAGAAGGTTGGAGCGGAGGGACGTGCGCCCAGAAGAAATAGAGGTGGCCAGGGCGCCTCGCCCACCGCCCGTCGCCACACACCACCAGAGCGCACCTTTCCCGGCAAACATGCGACGCCCAGAGCCACCGCGCTTTCCACCAAAGGGAGGAGGGAACTTCACCGAGCTTAATGACTCGTTGAAAAATGTGCTGCAATTTGTGAAGGATAAGGGGTACCATATCCGTTGGCCGGGGCCAATGAAGGGGCGCCCGAACGAGCAGAACCTCGACAGGTATTGTGAGTTCCACCGAGAGAGGGGCCACCACACGGCTGACTGCTACCAGCTCAAGTCGGAGATCCAAGGGCTGGTAGATCGAGGAATGTTGAACGAGTTCGTAAGAAAGGGGTAAGATAGGACGCAGAGGGCCTTCGTGGTGCAGGAGGAGAAGAAGGGGGTGGAGCAAAAAAATGCCCCGAATGAAGAAGGGAAGGCCCCCATGGAAAAAGAAGTGTTGCCCCCGCCCCCGTTCGACATAGAGCCCGAGGCGCACCCAGAGCGCGTGAGGCTCACAATTGAGGCCATCTCGGGCACGCTGGACCTAAGGCAGAAGCTTAACGAAGGCAGGCGCCTGAAATCGGCCACGGTGAGCGCCCGCGCGGCGGTGCATATTCACTTTAACGAGACTCCTGAAGAGGCGTGTCGGGTGCCCTCCGTGGAAGCGCTTGAAATCAGAGGGGTGGTGGCTGGGTGTGAAGTGAAGAGGATGTTGGTGGATACGGGAAGCTCGATGGATGTGCTGTTCAGATCCACGTTCGAGAAGATGAAACTATCCCCGAGCCTAGTCAGGCCGGCGGAGTCAGTCCTGATCGGGTTCTCGGGGGTGCCGGCAAGAGTGGTGGGGCGTGTGCGGTTACCGGTGACGTTGGGAGACGAGGCGCACCATGTGACGCACACGGTGGAGTTCGGAATCGTGGACTGCCCCTCCCCCTACAATGCAATTCTGGGGCGTCCGATGTTGGCACTCTTCAATGGGGTCGCGTCCTCGTGCCATCAAGTGTTGAAATTCATTACCCCGAAGGGAGTGGGAATGTCGCGGGGAGATGCCTCACCAGAAGCGCGGCTCGCAAAAAGGGCACGCATGTACAACATTGACATGCATCCGGAAGACACGCCTAGGACGGAAGCAGCTGACGCCGAGGTCCAAGTCCCTTTGGACGCGGAGCGCCCCGAACGGTGCGTGCGCATTTCGGCGCACACGAGCGGGGAGGCGGCCGAGGCGCTGGTGGAACTCCTGAAGGAGTTCGCCGACTTGTTTGCATGGAGCTCCAAGGAGATGCCAGGTGTGAAGCCCGAGATCGCGTTGCACCGGTTGTCGGTAGAGAGGGGCGCACGCCCTGTGCAGCAAAAAAGGAGACCCCTCTCGGAGGAAAAGGAGGAAGCCCTGCGCAAGGAAGTGGGAAAGTTACTCGAGGCAGGGTTCGTGGAAGAAGCGCGATACATAACATGGCTATCGAACGTAGTGCTCGTCCCAAAGGCGACGGGAGACTGGAGGATGTGCGTGGATTACACGAATCTGAACCGGGTATGCCCCACGGACGCCTACCCCATGCCACGCATAGACCAGTTGGTAGATGCGACCGCATATCACGAGGCGCTGAGCTTCCTAGACATGTTCTCGGGGTATCATCAGATCCTCATGTGCGAGGAGGATAGAGACAAAACTGCGTTCGCGACTCCCTTCGGCAACTTCCGCTACAAAGTCATGTCATTCGGGTTGAAGAACGCCGACGCCACTTACCAGCGCATGGTAAACACGGTGTTCCAGCGACAAATTGGCCGAAACATGGAGGCATACGTGGACGACCTGGTGGTGAAGAGCAAGAGGAAGGAGGATCACCTGAGTGATCTGCGCGAGACTTTCGAAACGATGCGCGCCCACACATTGCGCCTTAATCCGTTGAAATGCGTGTTTGGGGCGGAAGCTGGGAAGTTCCTGGGCTTCATGATCACAAAGAGGGGGATCGAAGCCAATCCAAGGCAGGTCTTGAATGGGCGCCTGGCAGCGTTGGGGCGTTTCATTCCTAGATCAGCCGACGAGGGCGCCCCCTTTTTCGGCGTTCTGAAGAAGGCCACGCGCTTCAAGTGGACCGGCGAGTGCGATAGAGCGTTTGAACAGTTGAAGGACCTATTGGTGGCGCTCGCGGTCATGACGGCGCCGCGAAAGGGCGAGACGTTATACCTGTACATAGCGGTTTCCCGAGCCGCCGTGAGTGCCGTCCTCGTCTCCAGAGCGAGCCCGGACAAGGAGGAACGCCCGGTATATTACGTGAGCAAGGTAATGACGGGCCCCGAGACGCGCTACGCGCCCATCGAGACGGCAGCCCTAGCGGTGGTAGTAGCGGCAGAAAAGCTACGTCCCCACTTTCAGGCGCATACGGTGGTCGTCCTTACCAACCTACCGCTGAGGAGCACGCTAGGCTCGATGGACGTGGCGGGGCGCATGGTGAAGTGGGCCGTGCAGTTAAGTGAATATGATGTTAAGTACGCGCCGCGACCCACAATCAAGGCGCAGGTACTGGCGGACTTTGCCGCAGAGGGCGTGGTGAGTGAAGGAAAGGGCATGGAAGAGGATTGGCGGGTGAACGTTGATGGGGCGGCAAGCCGAGTAGGCGCCGGCGCGGGCATAGTTGTTATCAACCCCATGGGAACAACTCATGAGGTGGCCCTCCGATTTTCGTCACTGAAAACGAACAATGCAGCGGAATACGAAGCGGTAATCGCTGGGTTACGCACAGCGCGCGAGTTGGGAGCACGAAGGGTTCAGGTCTACTCTGACTCCGCCTTGGTGGTGAATCAGCTGAATGGAGTTTTCGACGTAAAGGAAGAGGCGCTGGGCGCATACCTGAAAAAGGTGGAGGAACAGCGTGCATGGTTCGGACAGGCTGAGTTTGTACACGTGCCGCGTGAGGAGAATGCCCATGCCGACACCCTATCAAAACTAGCCACGGCCACAGACTTCGAAAGAAAGGTACGTGATAGTAACCAAGGAGCAATCCCAGGAAGAGTACATGGTGGGGATTGCGGAAGAAGGAGAAGGGGAAGGGGAGAGTTGGATGACCCCAATCAGGGCGTACTTGCAACACGGTGTAATCCCAGAGGACGGCAAGCTCGCGTGGCAAGTAAGGCGCAAGGCCGCTAGGTGTGTGATCTTGGAGGGCCAGCTGTACAAGAGGTCGCACTCAGGGGCATATCTGAGATGCCTTACGAACGAAGAGGGCGCGAAGGCTATAATGGAGGTGCACCAGGGCGCCTGCGGCATGCACGCGGGAGCAAGGAGCCTGGCAAAAGTCCTGCTGAGACAAGGCTATTATTGGCCCACCATCAGGGCGGACGCGAAGAACCATGTGAAGAGCTGCCACCAGGCACCCATGCAGGGTAACATGGGCGCGTGGCCTTTCTCGCAATGGGGGATGGATCTGCTGGGGCCCTTCCCAAAGGCGCCCGGGCAAATGAAGTACCTTATTGTGGCAGTAGATTACTTTTCCAAATGGATCGAGGCTGAACCCTTGGCATCCATTACCCAGGCCCAAGTAAGGAAGTTCACCACGAAGAATATCTTCACCCGTTACGGCCTACCAGAGTCTATAGTAGCAGATCATGGCAAGCAATTCGACTGCCAAAAGTTCATTGAGTTCTGCGATGAGAACGGCGTGATCTTGCGGTTCTCGTCCGTGGCCTACCTCCAGGCCAATGGGCAGGCGGAGGCTGCTAACAAAAGCATCTTGCATGGTCTACACACCAGGCTGTCGGAGGCCAAGGGAAGGTGGGTGGAGGAACTCCCCGGCGTGCTCTGGGCGCACCGTACAAAATACAAGGTAGCGACAGGGGAAACCCCATTCGCCCTAACCTATGGAAGCGAGGCGGTCATACCAGTGGAGATGCGTTTCCCCACGTACAGGGTAAAGGAGTACGGACCTCAGGCCAACGACGAGGAGCGTATCCACGACCTCGATATGCTGGAGGGACGCAGGGATGTTGCTGCTGTGCGCCTCGAGGCAATGACGGCAGGTGGCCAGATACTATGATCGCAAGATGCGCCCCCACCGAATCACCTTGGGAAGCCTGGTGTTGAGGCGCGATTTTTGTCCAAAAGCGTGCGAAGGCAAGTTAGCACCCAAGTGGAAGGGGCCATACCGTGTTAGAGAGGTAGTGGGGCCGGCTACCTTCAAACTTGAGCGCATGGGTGGGAAGGCTGTGAAACGAACATGGAATCCCATGAACTTAAGGGCGTACAAGGGTACGGGGGGAGACGAAGTTTCAGAGTGATTGGTGGGGCAAGGAGGCGGAACGCCTTGATTTTGGCCAGCTGATGAGAATCACTCATCAGGCTGAAGGAGGTATACTTACTACAAGCATGGGATACCATGCGCCTCAACGGGTGAGATTAAAGTGATCTAAAGTTTTATTTTCATATTATATTACTGTAAAGCGCCCTGGTCAGTTAGCGCCCTCCTAAAGTTGAACTTGTGTGAAAATTCTTATCTCATATTGACATCCACCGCTCCGTAAAGCGCCCGCAAGTACAGCGCCCAAAAGTAAAGCGCCCACGACCTCGCGCCCCATGAATAAAGCGCCTTAATTAGTTTGCGCCCTCCTTTTACGATCATAGGAATGTCGAGTTTTAACTCTGAAGTAAAGCGCCCCGAACAATGTTGCGCCCTATAAATCACAAGCGTAGATGGGAAGAGGAATGAAGAAAGAAAACAAGGGCGAATTAAATTTCTCCTCCGGAACAAATGTTCTAACATCAAAAGAGGGAGAGGGAAAAAGAAAAAAAAAATAGAAGCGGGAAAGGTGACACATCCCACAACCATTAGGCATACCCCGCAAAAGTTACCACATCAACCCTCGATGTCAACCTCCCCTCCACTGTCTTCCTCACCATCATCACCGCCATCCGACCCATCACTGCCGCTGAGGTCCACCCGCTCGTCGGCGCCTTGGCCATCCGCGCCTTGGTCATCGGCGCCCTGCTCATCTCCCCCCTGCGCCTCACTCTCTGCGCCCTGTGCCTACTCTCCCCCACCCTCTGGAGTTGCCTGCTCCATCGCGCCAATGATATGAGTCATCAAGTCCATGGCATCGAAGACCCAATCTGGATGGTCGGCGTTCAGCTTCTGTTGGGCAATCTCCACCGTACTAATGATAGTGTCCGCTTGAAGATTCTTCCCGGCAGTGGTGTTCTTGTAGTCGTCCAGGTCAAGCTTCAGGCCCTCCGCCACTACTCGGGCCTTCTTTAGGTCCCGGTGATAGCGCCTACTAGACTTCCTGGCCTTCTTGCCGGCCTCCTCCAAGTCACGCACTGACTCGCGGAGGGCGTTCCTCTCCTCAAGGAGGGCGTCACGCTCCCTGGTTAAGGCGCTCTCCCTCTCTCGGAGCGCCTCCTCTTCCCTCGCGTGCCGCGCCTGCTCCTCAAGGCGCACCTTCGGGCGTTCCGCCACCAGCTTCTCCTCGAGCTGCGCAGCAGCGTCAGAAGCCTTCTTGCGCGCCTCGTCGCACGCAGAAGTCAGCTCCGCCCGCTGCTTGTCAGCAGCATCTAAGTCGGACTGGAGGCGTGCAGCATCTTTGGCCGCCTCTGCTCCTTCGTGCCGGATATTCTCTACCTCGCGAGCAGTGGCCTCGCAAAGGAGCATCATCTGAGGCGTATGGGAAAAGTTAGAAAAAAACATATCAACAAAATAAGAAGACGAAGGCAAGAGCAGTCAAAATGAGACTAATACTTACTTGCGCGGTGAGGTTGGTCATCGTACGCCAAGGCTTGTTGGAGATCAGGCCGGCCGGATGCTCCACTACGTCATACTGGGAGCGTGCCCACTGGACGGAGGCGCCAAGATCCTTGGCCGCTCTCACAGGCAAGCCAACAGCGACCTTGGTCAGCGGGCGCCTCGGAGGTTGGAGATAGGGGGAATCTCCTGGCCAGTATGAGGCACGATCGTGGGCGCCACGAAGCTGGGTGGCAACCCGGTGGTACCAGCCTGGGGCGCCTTCGCCCGCTTGGCGGGGCGGTCTTGGGCGCCCCCGGATCTCTTCCGTGTAGCGGGCGACGGTGATGAGGGCGCACCCTCCTCCCTCGTTGCATGAGCGGATTCGGAGGCGGGGGTTGTGGGAGAGCGCGTGCGCTCCCGCGCGGAAGCACCAGCTGAGGCGGATGGGCTGCCTGCGGCCCGGCCAGAACTCTGATGGGGAGAAGCCCCACCCGAGGCGCCTGAAGCATACGCGGAAGGGACTGCCTTGGCCTTCGCCTTGATCCGGATCGTGCGCCTCGGAGGCTCGGACGCAGATGGTCTGGAGGCGCCAGTCATTGGGGGAGGACTCCCGGGATCCTGACCGATCCCCGGCCGGGATCGGATGATGGACGTCACCGAAGTGAAATCGGTACCTGCAAGAGTGTAAGAGAAGACAAGAGTCAGCGAACAGAACAAGGGCGCATACCAAAAATAAGGAGCAAGGCGCCCGAGCCAGGATACCGTCTTGGTAAAAGTCGGCCAGCAGCTGCACGTAAGCGTCATCGTCGGTAAGATCGAAAGGCTCCTCGTAGAGGCGCTTAGCGCAGTCTAATTCCGACTTGCTTAGAGGGGCGGGCTTATTGAAATAATGGGGAGTTCCTAGTGACCACTCCATCGGCGCGGGGCGCCCGCTGGCATAGAAGGGGATCTCTCGAGGGCGGACGTAAAAATATGAGTCGAACCACGTGCGCCCCATTTTTTGGCAACTACGGATGAAGCTATACCCTAACTTTTTACGCTTGTTTAGGATGAGGCAGTTGGTGCTCCTCGACATAGAAAAAAAGTGATTGAAAAGTTTGAAGGTGGGTACGATGCCTAGCAGCTGACACTTATGGCGGAAGAGGACTGAGTACAACACAACGGCAGGAGAGAGGCGCCCCAGCGGGCATTGGCACGTATCAAGGACCCCTTCTAGAACGGGGTCCAAAGGAAAGCGCAAGCCAAACCTGATGTATTCCTGGTAAATCCCCGTCCAGCCGCTGTCGCCGCAAACGCCTATCCGCGCCTTGCGGGGCGCATGGCAATACTGCCAAGGCGCAGGCATCTGTGCGGCCACCACGAACTTTTCGAGGCGCACAAGCACGGTTTTTGAGGGATGTTTCGGACCCGCTGACTCCACGGGCATACCAGCTACGTTTCCAGGCGCTTGCCCCGAGGCCCAGGTCGATTCCCACAAGCAAAACGCATAGCTTTGCGATGCGTCAGGGCCTGGGGCAAGGGGCAAAGATTGATCAGAAAGGACGTCGAAGATGGGCATAAGAGGCGCAAGGCGCATCAGAAGCGGCGGTTGACGGAGAAAAGGAGAGCGCAAAGGAAACGTCGAGGGCGCATTAAAAAAAAACGAGGGGAAAGGAATCGTACCTTGAGGCGCAGCGCCCGAAGGTCGAGAGGCACCAGCAGCAGGCGCCAAGCGCACCGAACCTGGTTGCTGTGAAGTCGACATGGAGGGCGCGCGGGGGGAGATCGACGAAGGCTTAGTGAGAGAAAGAAGAGAGAGGTCAGAGCGAAGAGGAGAGAGGTCAGAGCAAAAGGAGGCGAGTGAGAGTGATAGGCAAGGGGGGGGGAGGGAGTATATATAGTGAGATGGGAGCGGCAAGAGAGGGTGCTAGTCCGTTTCGAAGTTTGAAATTCGAAATTCAAATTTCCAAACGGACTAGGGGGGAGTAATAGGGGAAACCCAAGAGTCCCGCGGAGTGGGAGAATACCAAGGGTCACATAAACGTGTGAGAGGGAAGTCCAAAGGTCTCGAAGGGGGGAGTCCCGAGAACCCCATAATGACGGTAAGGGAAAGGGAAGCCGAAAGAAGTGTGACCGGGCAAGAAACGAGGCGCACGGGAGCGACAGGTGGGGAATGGTTCGGACGGGGGGCAAGGCGCATAAGGAATGAGAAAGGCGCTCAAGAGGTCCAGTCAGGCGCCTACGTAAAGGCCGTAGGCGCCTGACTGGGGGGGCAATTGTTGGGGGCATGGCCGCGGCCCAAGAGGGTCAGGCTTGCAGGGCCCGAGAGAGTGAGATTGGATAGGCTAGGCTAAGTAGTGGAGTATGGCCCAATAGGCCCAAGGGGGCATGGGTGGAGTCGGCCCATTCATCAAAAAGGAGCACTAGGCCAGGTGGGGCCCAGGCTCTGACACCGGGCGCATGCGACAAAGGGTTACCCATCCGGAATGTCACCGCAAAGGCATCTCGGGGCTTCTTGCGGTCATAGTGAAATGTGGTGTAGAACTCCCACACCAGCTCCGTGTATGTGGGCTCGTCTATGGCAAGCAGTGTCCGCCAATCGCGGTGACTGATAGCGGTGCGGAGCTCCTGCAAAAAGTGGAGCTGCTCGAACACCGCCCACTCGAGATGGTAGTGGCGCTCCAGTTTCCCTCGAATCACCTTGCGGAACTGGTCCGCGTACTCCCGGTGCAGACGCAAACCCTGCACAAACGGATGATCGAGGGACATGGTCCTACACAATCAACAAACCAAAAGTGGAGCCAAGAAAAAATATTGTCAGGACCAACGGCATGGGGTCAGCACTTCCCCCACACTCAGGCTCACCTAGGCTAACAGTTAAGCACAGCCGGTTGAATTGAAATCAACTCAACCGGAATTCAAGGCAAGACCACAGAATCAACCACAATAAGCACACAGGCAGCACATATACCACATATAAATCCATGCAAGCTCAATCATCCCTCACCCTACTCTAAATCAGGCAGGCAAACACAGTTCTCGGTCCTATAATCTACAGTTCGATTTTCCATGAACTAGCAATGAACAAGAAACACACCTGGAAACACAAGGAGAACTGTAGCTAGGACGCGAGGAAAGGGTGAGGAACGCGAGGGGAGCGAAAAAAATCGCCCGGAGGGATCGCCGGAAAATGGCCGGCGAGTCGCCGGAAAGTCGCCGGAAAATGACCGACGACGGTGGCGGCGGCCGGCGGCGGCTTAGAACGGCGGCCGGCGGTGGCCAAAGAGGAGAGAGGGGAGAGGATTTGAGAGTAGAGAGAGGAGAAATTTTGGAAAAAATGAGGGTAGAGAGAGAAATGACCGGGGGTTTCCTTTAAATAGGAAAAATCCTCGGTCGGGTATTTGTGAGTCCTCGGCCGGGGTTCGCTAAATGCAGCGTGTAAGGCCTCTAAAACCCCCGGCCTCGAACCAAAAATACCCGGTCGGGTATTTTTGGGACGAGGTCGGGTATGTTAGTTAAAACGCTGCGTTCAGGGTCTGGGGAATCCCCGGCCGCGAACCAAAAATACCCGGTCGGGTATTTTTGGGTCGAGGTCGGGTATTTCCCCTTTTTCCCCCACGAGAAACAGAGGGGGCCCCGGGCGTGAGCCAAAAATACCCGGTCGGGTATTTTGGCCCACGACCGGGTATTTCCCCCAATTCGTCCAAAAACTCATTTTGCCCAAAATTTCAACCTCTCCTGCACGAAAACACCAAATCGAGGCATCAACGACGACCGAACTTCACTACAGACATGCAACTGACTCGACACGACACAAAAAACTCAGAAAAAAGGGAAAAGAAAATGCAAACCGTGGTGGTGTTGCCTCCCCACAAGCGCTTCTTTACCGTCTTTTAGCTGGACGCCCATGGCGGAACTAAGGGTCCACGAGAACAGGTGCCTCCAAGAGCGGATCCACGTCACTCTTGAGGTATAGCTTCAGGTGGTGACCATGCACCCGACGGTTACAACCACCAGCATTGGTGAGCTCGACCTGGCCATCCGGCAGAATACAGGCGAGTGAGTACGCGGATGGCCAGGGTGATCGTGATGCAGGAGGTGGGACCAGCTTGTAGTGGTCTCCACCCTTCTTCCGTGCAAGCGTAGCAACCTGCTGCTTCAGCCGCCACTCCTCCTTGAGCTTTTTATTCGGCGGTGAGGCTGGGGTGAGTGGCGGCGAAGGAGTGAGAGGGGGATCCTGCAAAATGAGAGGTGCAGAAGGATACACGACAGGCTCGTGTATCTGATCAGAAATAGCATGCACAGGTGTGACAACAATCATAGCACAGTGATCAAACTCAGTCATAGAAAAAGTAGTCTGTTCATTTCCAGCACGCAAGATCAGTTTACCATCATGCACATCAATAAGTGCCTTAGCGGTGGCAAGAAATGGTCTACCTAGGATCAAAGGCACATCCACATCCTCATGTATATCAAGAATAACAAAGTCAACGGGATATGTGAATGCACCCACCTTAACAAGCAGATCTTCTATGATACCCCTAGGATGCACAACGGAACGATCAGCTAGTTGAATGCTCATCCTAGTAGGGCTAAGTTCACCTAGGTCTAGCTTTTTGAACAATTTATATGGCATGACATTAATGCTAGCGCCTAGGTCCGCCAAGGACTTTCCTACATGCATGCTGCCAATAGTAAGAGGGATAGTAAAACTCCCTGGATCCTTGCGCTTTTCGGCAGCTTGTTCTGCAGGATGGCAGAACATTCTTCGCTCAGCAGCACTGTCGAGAGATCCCCAAGTTTCTTCTTGTTGGTGAGGAGATCTTTCATGAACTTTGCGTACTTGGGCATCTTCGATAGTGCCTCCTCAAATGGTACGCTGATGTTGAGCTGCTTCAACATTGCCATAAACTTGGCAAACTTAGTCTCCAGCTTGTCTTTGTGAAGGCGAGTGGGGAAGGAAAGCTGGGGTACGTGCTCCTTCACCACTAGTTGTGGTTTGGGAGCAGGGGCTTCCTTCTCCACCCGCACTTCTGCATCACCGGCTGGAAGTGCTGAAGCAGGTAGTGGTTCCTCCTGCCTGGGCGGGGCAGGATCAGCAGATGTAGGCCTGTCGCTCCTGGTGAAAATGACATCCAGCTGCTCATGCGGGTCCCGTGGATTGGGGATGGTGGTGGCGGGTAGAGTCCACGGGGCCCGAGCAGTAAGCTGGCGCGCTAGGACACCGACTTGGTGCTGTAGATCTTGCAAAATAACACCCTGGTTCCTCTGTCCTGCCTCCAAAGAGGCTATGCTCTGGTCCACCCTCGTGAAATTCGCCTGGCTGGTGGTCATGAATGTCGCCAAAATATTCTTCAGATCAGCCATCTGATTATCTGGAGCTGCGGCTACTGGAGGCTGAGCAAACTGGCGCTGGGGCTGCTGGAATGGCTGCCCTTGCCTAGGGTGTTAGGGCTGCTGCTGTGGTGGTGGCCCTTGCCTAGCCTGGAAGGGCTGCCTCTGCTGAAAACCACCTGCTGGTGCTGGGAAACCAGGTGGTTTGTTGGTGTTGCTGTTCCAGGCAAAGTTGGGATGCTGGCGCCATCCCTCATTGTAGGTATTGCTGTATGGGTCCAGGCGCCGAGCATTGGCGATGAAGTCCACCTGCTCTTGGGGACTAGTAGACTCCCTCATGGCCTGACAGTCCTCCACTAGGTTGTTCGGGCTCTCACACCACTGACACTGAGCTACTGGAGGCGTAGCTACACCTCGGCCCGGAAGGAGACTGTTGGGCTACTTCAACGTCTGCACCAACTCAGCCACCTGCTGCTCTAACCCGGACCTGGCCTCCATAGCATGTACACCCCGGTCCCGGGAATTTCTGCCTCTGTTGTTCTGTCCCCAAGAATGATCTCGGGCAGCCAAGGTACTGATCATCTGGTTCAGCTCGGGTGGAGTCTTAGTAAGGATATCCCCTCCTGGGCATAGAGACTCAATCACCCTCTGGCTGTCTGGAGTGAGGGCGCTGTAGAAGTTCCCCACTGTGAATGCATCGCTGAAGCCATGATGGGGACACTGCCAGAAGTATCCCATGTACCGCTCCCATGCATCACGAAGTGACTCATCTGGCTCTTGGCGGAAGTGAGTGATCTCCCGCTGAATCTCTGTGGTCTTCGATGCCGGATAATACCTGTGCACGAACTTGTCAGCCAGATCGTCCCAAGAGGTGATGGACAATGGGGGCTGGGTCTCCAACCACCTCTTAGCATTCCCTGCCAGAGAATGGGGAAAGAGGTGAAGGCGGATTGCGTCATCCGGGACACCGTTCAGCTTGAACCCGTTCGTCAGCTGCAGAAAACGGGAAAGATGTACCCGGGCTTCCTCATCCTTCAAGCCATGGAACTGGATAGAGGATGTAATGAGTTGAATTTAGCATGGCTTGATCTCAAAGTTGTTTGCAGGAATGGGCGGATAGAGGATGACCGGGCGGATGTCGGCAATCCGTGGAGTATAGTAGTACTCCAAGGTGGGACCCGGTGGTGGTGGATGATGATGGGCCCCAGCTTCTGGGGATTGGGGTCGTTCCCCAGGATCTGGTTCACCGGAGGTGGGTTCTGATCGCCTTCCATCTCGTACTCGTCCTCGGATTCGCTGCTCAATTGGCCGTCTCTGCGCTCCACCGTAGCCAGTCTAGCTCGCTGTTGTCTCCGAAGTTGGTTGCAGGTGCGTTCAATCTCAGGATTCAAATGCAGTAAACCTCCCGACTGGCTACGGGTCATGCACTATCTGCACACACTCAAGCAATGCAAACCCGTGAAGGCACAAGTGGGAAGGAACAAACACTCAATGCGAAAATGAAAATGCTAAAGTAACAGAAATCACTTTTCTTCAACAACCTAGCCGTCCCCCGCAATGGCGCCAAAAACTTGACTCACTCCTACTGTCACTCTAGAAAATGGCCAAGTGTAACCACTTCCTAAAGCGTAGTATAGCGGGTTTGGGTTTTATTGTCAACCCGGGTCCTAGATGTGATGACTACTCGGTGAATTCTCGTTATCTAGCAGTGAACTTTTAGTGCAAATTCAAGCAAACAAAAACACAAAGCAAGTAAACGGTTGTTCAAGTCAAGAGAGGTCACCCGGATATGGTTCCCCCTAGACTGCAGTTAAGTCGGATTGCAATTTACCAAGTTTAGTTTTCATGAAAGTTATACTGCGGAAGGTTCTTAAGTAGCCTGAAGTCTCGACTAAAGGTCTCCAAACCCTCTCAATCTGAGTCTCTAGCGGGCGACTAACCTCCACCGGAGTAAACAGATTGAGGCCCTAACGAACCAAACCTCCACTACCGAATTGAATTTGGTACAGAATAGCGAATTGGCTCCTCGACTAAAGTCACCAATTCGCCACCTTCGATTAAGGATACTCTATCAACCTAGGCAGATATTCTCATTCTATGTCAAAGCAGAAACAACAGGAATTTGATCAGGATTCAAGTCATTCAATCATTCAAACCTCAATCGAATATAATCAATTCACAAACTCTGTACTTGGGTTCATACAATCAGACCTAGCATACAAATCTAGGGTTCCCCATACCCAGATGAATGGGGAAACTACTCCATAGAGAAAGAAGCAAAAGCAGATTCAGACGCGGAAATCATACTGTGAAGATGAATTCCTGCTCCTGGACGTTTAATCAGCACTTCTCCAAGCTCAAGCCGGGCTCCAATGGTGATGAAGATCGAGCTATGGCACTTGGGAACTCTGGTTCGTCGCTTTCTCTCTCTAGGGATCGCTTTCTCTCTCAAAAACTCGGAACCCTTCAATGTTGGCCTTCTTCCTCCTTAAATTGGCTGCCTGGTCGCGATACCCGGTTGAAATACCCGGTCGGGTATTTTGGGTTTCGACCGGGTATATGCAAAACGCACCGCTTTGGTAAAGGGAAAATCCCCGGTCACTTCCCATAATCCCCGACCGGGGATTTAAGTCATCTGCCCGGGCCCCTCTCTGTTTCTCGGGCGCCCAAAATAGTGAATACCCGGTCGGGTATTTGGCCACCTGACCGGGTATTTTCCTCCTGCAGCTCACTTTGTCCCAACTTCGCTCCTTTCGACCCAGAACTCGTTTCTCCGCCTCGATTTCAACGCCGGGACCTGAAATATGACATAAACACACACCCTAGCGTGAAATCGGCTTAAAACACTAGAATCCACATCTCAAACGGCTTCAGAATGGGGTGAAAACATGTGTAATTATTGGTCTATCACCTTGCTCATCAAGTAGCGGATGGCAGAGTGATCTTTGTAGACCACCACATGGGAGAGCACCAGATATGGTTGGAACTTGTCGAAAGCATACACCAAGGCGAGCAGCTCCTTCTCGGTGGTGGTGTAGTTCTCCTGTGCATCGTTCAAGGTCTTCGACACGTAGTAGATGGGCTAAAACTGTTTCTCGTGTCTCTGACCCAAAACAGCACCGACTACATAGTCGCTTGCATCACACATCAGCTCAAAGGGAAGAGAACAATTAGGAGTCACCATGATGGGTGCATGGGTAAGCTTCTCCTTCAAGGTCTCGAATGTGCACTCTGGAGTGAAATGAAAGGGTGCATCCTTCTCGAGCAACTTGGTTAATGGCAAGGCGATCTTTGAGAAGTCCTTAATGAACCTCCTGTAGAATGCATGACCAAGAAAACTGTGAAACTCCATCACAGAAACGGGAGGCGGCAACTTGCTGATTGTCTCAATCTTTGCGCGATCCACCTCTATTCCCTTCTTGGAGATCTTGTGCCCGAGAACAATCCCCTCACGAACCATAAAATTGCACTTCTCCCCGCACCTCTTCAGGACAAGCTCTAGGTTATGGAGACAGTGGGAGAAGGAGTCTCCATAAACCGAGAGGTCACCATGAAGACTTCCATGATCTCTCCTACCATTCGGTCGAAGATCGCAAACATACACCTCTGGAAGGTCACCGGTGCATTACAGAGCCCGAATGGAATCCTCCGGTATGCATTGGTACCAAATGGGCAGGTGAAGGTGGTTTAGCCTGATCCGTCGGTGCAATCGGGATCTGGAAATATCCTGACATGTCGTCCAAAAAACAGTAGAACTAATGTCCCGCCAACCTCTCCAGGATCTGGTCAATGAAAGGGAGCGGGAAATGGTCCTTCCTGGTGGCATCGTTCAGGCGCCGGTAGTCGCTGCATACTCTCCAACCAGTCACGGCCCGCATCGGGATCAACTCGTTCTTCTCGTTCGGGACTACTGTCATCCCGCCTTTCTTCGGGACCATCTGGGTGGGGCTGACCCACTTGCTATCAGATATAGAAAAGATGATCCTGACATCCATAAGCTTCACGATCTATGCCCGGACCACTGCCTCCAATTAAGGAGTCAATCTTCGCTGGGGCGAGATAGAGATTGGCTTCAACGGCTGCTCTCGCCCCTCGATCGTGACGCCCTCAAACTCCGCGAGCTCCTCCTCCAACTGCAGCTCCTGCATTGCCTGTTCCCCTAGCCAAAGACAACGCTCCAGGAAATCATTAGTACCCGCACTCGTGATGGCGAGTGCGGTCTCAAAATCAACAATAATATCGCAGTAATCCAAATTATCATGGAACTGGGGGTGTTTCTTATTATCAGGAACAGAAAAGGTGATTTGTTCACCCCCAGCCCTCAAAATCAGTTTACCATCATTCACATCAATCTGCACCTTGGCGGTGGCGAGAAAAGGTCTACCTAGAATTAAAAGCACATCCACATCCTCATTAATATCCAGTAACAAAATCAACAAGATATGAGACTGGCCCTACTACGAATATAAAGTCCTATGCAATAACCCTAGGATGCACAATAGATCTATCATCTAATTGAATGCTCATCCTAGTGTTACTAGGTTCACCCAATCCTAACTTCTTAAACAGTTTATATGGCATTACGTTTATGCTAGCGCCTAAATCCGCCAAGGACTACCCAACATGCAAACTAAATCATGCAAGGGATAGTAAAACTCCCTAGATCTTTTCGCTTTTCCGGTAGCTTGTTCTGCAGGATGGAAGAACACTCCTCGTTGAGCATCACTATCAACAGTTCTCCAAGCTTCCTCTTGTTGGTGAGAAGATCTTTCATGAATTTAGCATACTTGGGCATTTTCGACAATGCCTCCACGAAGGGCATACTGATGTTCACCTGCTTCAGCATTGCCATAAACTTGGCAAACTCAGTCTCCAGTCGGTCTTTTTGCAACCGTGTAAGGAACGGAAACTGAGGAACATACTCCTTCACCACTAGTTGTGGCTTAGGAACATGCACCTCAATCTCCTTTTCCTTGTCTGTCTCATCTGTTGGAAGTGCTGAAGTAGGTCTCTCCTCCGCCTGTCTAGCCCGAATAGGTGGATCGACAGTCACCCTGCCACTCTTGGTAGTGATGGCCTTGCAATGCTCATTTGGGTCCGGCGGGTGCGGGATGGTCTGACTATGTAAGGTGCCCGAAGCTATCTCTGCCACGGCCTAAGCCACACTCTCCAGCTGGGTCTCGATATCTCGCCAAACAACTTGTGTATTCCGTGGCCTGGGTTCAAGTGACCTCTGACCAGCTTCAAGATCCAGGAACTGCCCCGAAACTTTCTCCATGAATTGCTCCATGTTGCTGAATTTCTGGGCACTGGAGTTGGCAAGGGAACCAACAATGTCTCGCAGCTCCGCCATATGGTCACGTGGTACTGGGGTGGCTGGGATTGTACTTGGCTGCTGAAAATGACGCACCTATTGCTTAGGAACAGTATGCTCCTATCTAGTCGGATAAAAAGGCTGCGACTGCTGGAATTGCCCCTGTCTGGGCTGGTATGGTGGTATCTGGAAACCGGGTGGTCCCTAGGTGATTGGTGGCTAGGGATTGGTGGCTCCTATCATGAATTATCCCATTGTGATCCATAGCTGAAACAAGTTTAGAGACAACCTGCACCAACTCAGATGATTGGGTGTCCATAGCGTGCATACCCCGACCTAGTGCTCGTCGAGACCTCCTGGCTGTTCACCAATCATACCCGTGCTCTACCATCTCCTCTTAGTCAACATGTTCCTGCCACAAACCGAGTCGATCATCTGCTTATCTTTAGGGAATAGGGACCGATAGAAAGTGCCCACCTTGAAGGCATCATTGAAACCATGATTGGGACACTTCAGAAAGAGACTGGTGTATCTCTCCCAAGCATCTCGGATATTTTCGTACTCCTCTTGGGAAAAATGAGTGATCTCCTTTTGTAGATCCGTCATTTTAGACGGAGGATGATAGTGGGTCAGGAATTTGTTGGTCAGATCGGTGAATGTAGTGATCAATCCCGGAGGCCGGTTGTCTAGCCACATCTTGGCCTGTCCCTCTATAGTAAATGGGAAGTATCGCAGTTGGATGGCATCCTGCGGGACTCCATTAATCTTGATTTCATCGAGCAGCTCGTGGAATCACCGCAGGTGTGCTCTGGGGCACTTGCCCGATTTTCCATGGATTACACCCCGACCTAATGCTCGTCGAGAACTCCTGGTTGTTCCCCAATCATACCCCTGCTCTGCCATCTCCTCTTAGTCAACATGTTCCTGCCACAAACCGAGTCGATCATCTGCTTATCTTTAAGTAATAGGGACCGATAGAAAGTGCCCACCTTGAAGGCATCATTGAAACCATGATTGGGACACTTCAGAAAGAGACTGGTGTATCTCTCCCAAGCATCCCGGATAGTTTCGTACTCCTCTTGGGCAAAAGGAGTGATCTCATTTTGTAGATTCGTCGTTTTAGACGGAGGATGATAGCGGATCAGGAATTTGTTGCCAGATCGGTGAATGTAGTGATCGATTCCGGAGGCCGGTTGTCTAGCCACATCTTGGCATGTCCCTCTAAAGTAAATGGGAAGTATCGCAGTTGGATGGCATCCTGCGGGACTCCATTAATCTTGATTCCATCGAGCATCTCGTGGAATCGCCGCAGGTGTGCTCTGGGGCACTCGCCCGATTTTCCATGGATTACCACCAAGCCACGCAGCATGGTGATTACAGAGGTGCTCACCTGAAAGTTGTTAGCAACAACTTGAGGGTGTTGGATGGAGGGCCTCATGTCGGCGGCTTGGGCGGTCCAGTAATAGCCCATGGTGTGCTCATCGGAGACAACCGCAGCGCTAGCATTTGGGTTCCCAATTTCCTCCTCCTGGTTGATGTTTAGTTGACCGAAAGCTTCCTCCGCAGCCAATCGGGCCTTTAAACCTCGCTTGAAGTTACGACAAGTTCTTTATCCAAAGGCAGCAAATCTCCTGACTGGCTACGGGTCATGCACTACCTACACATAAGCAGCAAAAGCAACCCGTGAAGGCACACAGGTAGAAGATAGAGAATGTAGTAAAGAAAATGCTAATGTAACAGACTTTCACGTTTATACAATAACCTAGAAGGTCCCCGGCAATGACGCCAAAAACTTGACTTGCTAAAACACAACACCAAACTGCGACCAAGTATAATCACATAATGGAAATGCATATTAGTGGGTAAGTTTAATTTATCAACCCAGGGTCAATATCTACTGCCTACTCCATGAACTTCTATTATCTAGCGGGACTAAGTGAGTGAAAGTAAATTCAAACCAAAACAGAAAGAAAACAGTAAATTGTTTGGTTTTCTGAAGCAAGAGAAGAGTCACTTGGGAATGAGTCCCCCTAGATCCTTAGTTAGGTCCAAGTTGTAATTTCCTTTGGTTGATTCACTATTGATTAAATTGCGGACGATCAAACAGTAGCTTGGAATCTCTTAACCTGACTAGGCCCCCTCAGACAGACTAACCAGCAGACTACTAGTCTTCACCGGGATAGAATGCTAAGACAATTAACACATAACTCCACTACTGGAAACAAATTCCAGTACAAAGCAGTGAATTGACTGACTCTCGTACAATCAATTCACTCCTATTGATTAAAGAAGCTCTAACAACCTATTCAGATTCTATCTATCACAGGTTGAAGCAGAAATAAAGAGAAATTGATCAAGATTCAATGTACTCAATAAACACACTTCAATCGATTAAAATAAATCAATATATCATCCCAAAAGTCATTACAATCAAGATCCCTAATACATGAAACCAGGGTTCTTCATACCCAAGTGAGAGAAAAATCTATTCCATAGAGAGAGGAAAACAGAAATCAAAGTAGTCATACTCATAAAGATGGGAATAATCTGCTATAGGATGTCAAGCTTCACTCCTAGGGATGCAATCTGGGCTTCAATGGTGAGAAATCCACTCCAAAATAGCTCCTAGGGTTTGTTCTTCGCACTTTCTCTCTCTAGAACTATGTTTTTGCTCCAAAAAGTCGAATCCCCCAAAATATGAGCTCCTCTCCAATAAAACCTGCACAGGTGCAAAAACACGGCCTCTAAGCCCAAAAACCCTGCGGTGTTTTAATCAGAAGAGGTTGTGTTGGAAATGAAGATTTTGTGAAGTGCAGAGGAAAAACCCGGCCTCCGACACAAGGCCGTGTTTTTCAGCACAGAAGGTGAGTTTGAGGGCGTGTTTTTCAGCAACCCTGCTGCCTACTTTTTGCGATCGACCTTCTTTCACCTCCAAATGTCCTGAAACTCTTCCCCAAGCCATATCTACGTACTAGGACCTGAAATATGACAAAAGAACACAACCTATAGTAAAATAGGCCAAGGAACGATCAATTTCTAAGCTAAACGATCAAGAAATGAAGGGGAAAACATGTGTGAATGCGGTGTTATCAGCAACCATTGGCACGTAGCATCTTGACAGAACTAGTGGGAACGGCCATTCCACTTCTACTGAGCTACGATGGGGTCACTGACCCGAAGGATCATCTGAATAGTTACTTTACGAAAAATGCAACTTTACAATAGCACATATGCCACACTCTGCAAAGTGTTTCCTTTTACATTCGCCAGAGTTGTTCTGGATTGGTACCATCATATCGAGGAAGGGCGCATTGAATGCTTTGAATATTTTGCCGAGTTGTGCTTATCCAAATTTGTGAGCTGGAAGCACCGAACCTTAACTATAGGCGCCTTGTTCTAAATCAAACAAAGAGAGGGAGAGACGCTCAGGGAGTTCTATGACCAATTATTGTCGTCGCAATGGCTGTCAAGGATGTACAACTCCCGTTACTGGGATGCTACCTCGAAGAGTGTACGTCGAGTGAAGAGTTATGTCGAGCGCTCTCAAAGAGAGATGTGGTCTCAGCACAGGACTTAGATAGGAGGGTGGGTCTAGAAGGTGATCATGTTGGAAGAAGAACTGGCTACCAGGAGGGCAGAAAAGAGGTGCCTAAAGGGAGAAGAGTTTGATGCGCGACAGGCGCCCAAGATCATGACTGGTGGAAATGCCACCCCAAAAAGGCTAGAGACGTAGTAGCACCCACCACAGAGGAACATGGGGAACTTTACGGAGTACAATGATACCCTAAAGAACATCATGCAATATGTGAAAGAAAGAGGGTACCATGTGCGTTGTCCAGGGTCGTTGCGAGGACAAGGGCATCATACAGCCAATTGCTACCATCTAAAGACAGAGCTGCAGAAATTGGCCGATAGGGGAATGCTGAAGGATTTCGTGAAAAAGGGCGGAGGAAAAGGCTCACCGCACGTTTTTGGAAAGAGAGGCAAAGGAGACGCCAGGAGAACCAGGCCATCGGCAGGGCGTCAGGATGCTGCCACCTCCATTCGAGGTAAACAGGAGAAAGAACTAGAGCGCGTAAGGAGTTAGAATGCTTGAAATGGTTGTAATATTTTGGATTTTTGGTTAGTACTATGTTGGGATGTTTATCTATTGTAGGTTTCATATTGAATTATGTCATTCTTGTATCAGTTCAGTTATAATGTCAAAGTCATTTTATTGTACATTACCTAACAAATATTGCTCTTGTCATATTTAACAAGAGGCATATACAACACATTCCACTACAAACTAAACTTGTCATAATATGCAGTAATGACAATATATATTTCGTCATAAAATCTCTGTTTGTCACAATAGACTAACTAGAACATGAGCTTAACTGACAAACCAAAGTCCAACTGTGACAAAACCACACCCTTATTGTGAGAAAACTATTCGTCACTTTCTAGCCTTTATACGACATAAGAATATGTCATTATATCATACAACAAATGTGACAACTGTATTTTAAACATTTGTCACAATTCACCTATCTTGACGCAGATTAAATGACAACACATTGTGACAACATCATTTGTCATAATAAACGTAATCTGACCAAACATAGGTCTAATATGACAAAAACCTATCGTCAAAATAAGCCAAATTTGTTGTAGTGACTGTACTGGACTTCAGCGAGGATAGAACGGTGATTGTCACTAAGGAGGTTCCATATGAGGAGATGGTCATGGTGTCCCTAACCACGGGAGTAGCGGAAGGTTGGATGGCACCCATTGTGATGTTCCTTACACAAGGTGTAATGCCGGAGGACCTAAAGGAGGCTTGGCGGTTGCGATGCAAGGCGGCTAGGTGCACTCTGGTAGACAGAACACTTTACAAGAGATCTCAATTGGGCGCCTATTTGCGATGCCTCACAGATGCCTAAGGACAAAATGTGATTGCCGAAGTGCACCAAGGGACATGTGGAATACACATGGGCACTCGAAGCTTAGAGAAAGTCTTACTTCAGCAAGGATGTTACTGGCCAACAATACGAGCAGATGCCAGGAGATATGTAGCCAAATGCCACCAATGCAAAGTTCATGCCAACGACATACACATCCGGCAGCGCCCATGCAAGGCGTGGGCGCTTGGCCATTCACTCAATGGGGCATGGACCTTCTGGGGACCTTCCCTAAGGCGCCTGGACAGCTCAACTACTTGATCGTCGCAATAGATAATTTCACCAAGTGGATAGAGGCAGAGCCATTGGCATCCATCGCGGAGGTGCAGGTGTGCAAGTTCACAAGGAAGAATATTTTTTTGCAGTTTGGACTCCCAGAGTATCATCACCGATCACGGGAAACAATTTGATTGCAAGAAGTTTGTCCATTTTTGTGACCAAAATGGGGTAGTTCTGCTATTCTCGTTCGTAGCTTATCCGCAAACTAATGGGCAGGCAGAGGCAGCCAACAAGAGCATTTTGCATGGTTTGCACCCGAGGTTGGAAGCGGCTAAGGGAAAGTGGGCGGAGGAACTGCCTAGCTTGCTATGGGAGCATAGAACAACCTTCAAGGTAGCCATAGTCGAAATGCCCTTCACATTGACCTTTGGTAGCGAGGTGGTACTCCCCGTGGAAGTACAAATTCCAACTTTTCGAGTGACACGTCGTGAGAAGTCAATAGAAGAGCAAGTGCGGATCGATTAACTGGACCTTTTAGACGAGCGCAGGGAAGAGGTGGCTTTACGGTTGGAGGCAATGAAATGGGAGGTAGCAAGGTACTACAATAAGAAGATGTGCCTCCATGACATCGTTGAAGGAAGTCTTGTGTTAAAACGAGATTTCCGGCCAAAAGCCACTAAGGGGAAGTTAGCGCCAAAAATGAAAAGGACCCTACCGTGTTTGTGAAGTTGTAGGTCCAAGCACGTTCAAGTTAGAACACTTGTCGGGAAAGAAGGTTGCACGAACATGGAACGCTCAGAATTTGTGGCGGTACGAACTGATGGAGCCTCGCAGGACAAGTGATGACAAAGATACAGAATTCATGGCTACAACGGAGGCTCCCGAACGAGCGCCCGACAATGAGTAGGTGCACTGATGAAGTTTTAGTCTAAGAGTTATTAGTAAGTTTTCAAAGTGTCCGAGCAAAGTGCCCTTAGAGTATAAAGCGCAATTTTTATGGCCCCGTAACGTGTAAGGGATTTTTCCAGAAATAGAACCTTTTTTAAAAAAACTACAAAAATAGCACCCAGCCCATAGAAATTACAAAAATAGTACCTTTTTACTAAAACCGCACCTCCAATGTGCGGTTTGATTGTGAAACGCACCCACAAGGTGCGATTTCTATGTAAACCACACGCCAAAGGTGCGGTTCAAGGTTCTGGGCCAAAATCGCATCTTGGTCATGCGGTTTTGGGTCTGACCTATCAGAACCACATGACCTAGGTGCGCTTCTTGGGCTGACCTAGCAAAACCGCACGTTGGGGATGCGGTTTTGCTTCTCCAAAACAAATCGCACCCTCAACATGCGGTTTTGCCCACACAAACCGCACCCCCCCCCCCCCCCGGGGTGCGGTTTGTGTGTCGTAATTATTTTTCCGACATCAAACATGTTGCCATGCAAGTTGAAAAACGTGGAGCTGCATGGTAGATGAAAACCACACCCTCCCCATGCGGTTTTCATTGATGATTTTGCCTATAAAAGACAGCCCCTGGAAACCTCTTCTCTTCACACCTCTCCTTCTCCCTTTTCAATTTTCTGTTGTAGCTCCCTACTTCTTTAGTGTTTTTGCGGTTAACGTTAACTCGTAAGTTTATTTTCTATTACTTTTTATTGTGATTTGTGATTTGTGATTTTTATGATATTAACTGAACTACGGTTTTTTTGCAGAAGGCATTCCAAAAGTTCACGCTTGGGTTACGATGGAATGGTTACACGGAAGAGACCGGAAAGGGGTTCACCTAAGTCGGTGGCAATTTTCAGAAAATAAACCAAGACCGATGCTTGAAGACCTCCATCAAATGTGTACTAACGTTACTTGCATGGATGGCACGAGAAGAGTTGATCGTATGGTGTACCGATATCCAAACAGAGAAGGCGAGTCATTGTGGCACGAGGAATATCTCATAACCACTCAGGATGAAGTAGATACCATGCTCTAATTCTTGAGGTCTAACAATCTTTCCAAACCCGAGATGTTCGTTTACACCGAGGCGGTCGTAGGCGTTGGAAGTCATTCTAGAGACGGTCAAACTTCTGGTATCCACGGTGGAGGTGAATTATATGGAGATCATCCCTACCAAAGTTACCATGATCCTCAAACCTATTTTCAGTACCAAAAGCAAGGTGAAGGTCATCATCAATCTTTCCCATCATATGAAGAAGAAGTTCAACCAGCCAACCAACCCGAGTTCAACTTCCATTCAGGCAGCGGTAGTTTTCACAACTATCATTATGGAGCTGATGAAGGTGCCTTTCATGAGCTGGATCAAATGGAAGATGCCCTGGCAGCACCAGTTAGTGACCCCTCCGATGAAGAAGGAGAGAACAACGTCAATGCAGACAGCTCCGACCCTCTTGAAGGTGCTGATGATTTAGGAGGAAACACAAACCGCACCATCTGTGTGCGGTTCCCTAGATGACGTGGCATGGACCATATCTCCAAGGTGCGGTTTCAAAAAAAGTGTGCTATTTTTGTAATTTTTTTTAAAGGTGCTATTATTGGAAAAATCCCAACGTGTAAAGAACCCTTCTTTTGTGTCCAGCTAGTCATACTTCAATCCTAATTCAAGGAAGTGGTTTTCTTTCTTTAACTTTGCCAAGATTAATTCCCGACTCCATTAGGAGCCTTTCTAAATGGATCTCAATGGTCCATTTACTTAAAAGTTAAATCTCAACCATCCATTCATTTTCAAGTTAAAGCAAACCCTAATTGACTACCTTTTATTCTCTCTCGCAACCAAACAGTCTTCTCGTTTCTAGATCTCTCTTCTTTTGTTCCGAGAGCCATGTACGATGGACTTATTTGTTCTCTTCCTATTCTTCTGCGCTCCATCATCGTGCCTATATCTGTTGTCTCCTTATTCTACCGTTGTTGTAGATGGACGCATACTCTTCTTCTCTCCTTAGTCGAAACCACATTTTTTCCATAATCATCGCAATCACGCCTCTTAAACCCCAATCCCTAACACCATTTTTTCCCCCAGATATGTTCCTTGTTTTATGAAAGCGATAGAGGTGGATCCTATCTATTCAATCTTAAGGTTTGTCTCCACCTTTTATTCCATAGATCTGTGATTTATTATATGAATGCGACGAATATGTTGTTTGTTGTCAGATCTACATTTTGTAACGCCTAACTCAATTTTCATTTTGATTTTCCAATGACGATGATGACCGGCTGTAACGGTTAGGTGAAGGGACGGCACTGGTACGTACCAAAAAGCTATTGGTGAAGATCATTGAATGGATGATACAGAACCTAATGGGCTAGTGACGCTGGGCTGCAAGTTCTCTGTTTGATAGTGTATCTTTTTTAGAATTGATTTATTTATTGTAAAGTATATCTTGTTAAATGTATCAATTGTAAGTTGAAAAAGTGGATATGTGCATTTCTTAGTGAACGTGATTTTATATCTTCATAGAGATGAAAACCCCATTTTTTAATAAAATATGTATGGTTTTATTTTCATTTTGCAATCAATTGCAACGAATTGTATGAAGTGTTATAATAATTTATTAAATTAATCGATAAGAGAAAATTGTTTATTTATAGGCTATTGGGAGTTATTGAGTTCCTAAATTAGTAATTATATTTGTACCGTCACAAATATGACAAATGTCGTCACAAAAACTATTTTGGTCGTGAGATTTAATAATATAAGAAATCTTATTACTGACAGACTATCAATATTACCTACAGCTATCTGCCGTCAGAAATGGTCAATTGTGACGGCTCGTCAACAAAAAAGTATTAGTGACGCTCGTATTTGCGACTGAGAGCGACGACAACATGTCATTGCTAAATCGCTTTGCGATGGAATTAAAGCTTTTATGACGGAATCATATGGTCACTAATGACCATCTTTTTTGTAGTACATCATCTGCCACTAGGCGTCCATTTTCCATGAAAGCGATAACAAATTCCACCATGGCCTTGACATCCCATTCGATGTCACGATGCTCTTCCTCCAATTTCCTCTTCAAGATTAAGATGCTATTGAGGGAAGCCTACGCCTTTTCGGCACGGCCACCGGGAGAATTGGCAAAATCAGGCGCCTGCTTTGCTAACGCCTCTTTTTCTTCTTTGGATGTCTTGATTTCAGCCCAACACTTCTTGTTTTCCTTGGTCAGTATTTTGTTCTCTTTCTTCAGGGCGCCCCTTTCTTCAAGGAGGATGTGGATCTAACTCCTCTGGGCGCTCCCCTCCTTCTTCAACTCTGCCTTATCTTGTTCTAGCTTGGCCACTATCTCATGATGCGCCCTCCTTTCGACCTTGCGTTGAGCTTCGAATTCCTCACACAATTTTCTGCACTTTTCGTCCACCAACACTTGAACAAGAGAGGCGCTTTTTGCAGCCTCAAGGTGGGCATCTTCACATGCCTTTATCAGCTCCTCTTGGCGCCTTTACACCGTCTCCAGGATATCTCGCTACACGCCGAGTGAGTTCGAAGTGTCCTCATTCTCCGCATGCAAAGCTTCCTGCTCCATCACCCTGCTTTTTTCAAGTAGGAGTATAAATCACACAAGAATGGCAACTTAGGGATTGAATTTATATAGTGCAAATGGAGAAAAGTTAGAGCGAATAAATAATCACCTGGGCGCCCATTCGAGCTACCTCGCCCCATGGATTCAGGCCTTCTACATCAGAGGGCGCTTGGAGCAAGTCTCCATCTGTAAGGCCATTCCCAGGGCGGCAACCTGCTCCAAAGCAGCTCGATCCGAGTAGACAATCTTGACCTTGTTTTACGACGGTTGAAGCCACTTGGCTAAATTTTCGGGAGTCTGAACGCCCTTCGTCAAGCGCGGTTTTCTGCCCGGGCCGGTTTGGGCGCCCTCAGCTTTCCTCTTCAATCTCTTACTCAGCGACACCTCATCGTCTGCAAATTCAGAATCCTCAAGTGTATTTGGAAGGGGCGCCAACTATCGATCCCATCTATCACAAAATCTGCCACCTCCGCCACAAGAGCGCTCGAAACCTTCTTGGGCTTTATCCTCTTCGGCGATTGCCTAACTTTGCCTCCTTTGCCCTTGTCAGCAATAGACTTGGACGCCAAAGATTCGGTCACAACCCTCATCGACTGTGAGCTAGTAGTCTTGGTTTTGGTCACCTTACTGTTTTCACAACCTTTGTTGATGCTCTCTTGGTTCGGACGGGCACCTTTCCACCAGAGAGGCGATCGAGGTGAAGTCCACATATGCAACAACAAAAGAAAGCGTGAAAACCAACATCAAGAAACGAATGTCAGTATATAATGGTCGTGGGGCATAGGCATATTGGCTTAAGCGCCCACCCACCATCGCCTTAGTACTCGTGTAAGACAGGAGTCCTCGCCGCGGGGAAGCAAGTTCACAAGATGCATTGAAATCAGCTTGGCGCTCTCTTTCTCATCAGAAGAAAGAGTCACTGCGACGTTAAACCGTTTGGTGTCACCAATAACCCAACCCCTAGTAAAGCAAGCACCATTTTCATAGAAGGAGTTTGCGTGAGCCTTAATGAAGAAGATACTTCTGAACCACTTCCACCCCAACTTCGGACACTCCTTCAGGAAATGGCCTAGTATATCTAGGCACCACTGTAATGACAAGCAATTATCGTTGATTCCCATGGTGAAAATATACCGGAACAACTTGAATGTGGGCACAACTTTGTGTTGCCGACACTTCAACTTGAACAAAATGTGGATCAGAAAACAGATGGTGACAGGCTCCCAAGCGAACAGTTACACATCGACAGATTCCCTTCGAGTATGGAGTCCAAAGGAAAACGTAACCCAAATCGGAAGTATTCTCGATAAATCCCATGCCACCGGGGACCAAGTAATCCCACCCGCGCAATTTTTGAAGCGGGCTCATAAGTCCACGACCGGGGTAGACTGGAAGACGTTATCAGGCGTTCATCTCCCGAAGCTTCACGTTCGATATATGCTTCGGTACAGCTTATTTAACAGATAAATGACTGGTCTCTTGAGGCGTATGACCAGGTGGCCAAGTACCCGACCATTCTCTTATCTTGTAAGATCCATCATCTGGGGCGCTTAAATGAGAGGAGGTCGGAGAAGTCAACAACTCAAACCGCTGCGAGGATCCAGGCGTACGGCCTAAAACGGGTGATAGAATCTTGGTATGGTCAATACTCACACCCTAAGACAGGACACTAATTGCACACGTACGGAAGTATTCGTCCAAAAGAAGGTTCAAAAGAGAAATGAAGCAAAGTGCACTTACTTGTTCCGGGCGCTTCTGGCTCAACGGGCGCCTGCTTCTCTTTTACACTTTCATTCTTGATGAGCGCCCTATTTCCGACGATGTTGCCATCCCAACGAACGCATCCTTCTTACCGGGCGCCCCCTTCTTCCAGCACGCATCTTTCTTACCTGGATCTTGAATGACATTTGGCGACAAGTGCTTCTCCAATTCGGCGATCACACTAGGCGCCGAACCCTGACCCTTTTTTGCATCAATGATAGCGGCACCTAAATCGGCTTGAGACATCGTGAGCATCACCAAGGAGAAAGAGGTACACAACGAACGGCCATAGAGAGAGAAAGTAGAGCGAGAATGAATTTTTTTAGGAATGAGGAGAGAATAGAGGCGGATGGTTATATTTACAAGGAAGAAGGAGGAGATACTTCCTTGAGATGCGTGCGGGCCGTGTGCCACCATCCTCGCCGTCCGTTTCAAATTTTGAATTTTGAATTATGAAATCCAAAATTTGAATTTTGAAGCGCACACCGAAGGGGACGGGGGCGGGTCCATGTGCCTAGCAAGTCGGCCAATTTGAAAGATTTAAAATTCGGACAATAAAGTGGTGAAAGCGTCCATGTAAGAAGACCTATTTGAAATATTTAAAATACAGTCAAGAAGGATGTGGAGGCGCCCCATACAGTTACTGAGTGATAGACTGAAACCTAAGGGCAAGACAGAACATAAGGGGAGAGTGCCACGGGGGGACAACCGTGGTCACCAAACAAGTCCTAAGATGCCAGACACACGAGCAAGAGACGAATAAGAAATGCATGGTGTGGTCCAAGATGGTTTGACGTATTGAGAGGCGCTTAGAGGAAAGGTGGAGCATCGACTTCACTCATAGTTAGACGCGCATCTAAAGGCCGTGAGCACCGAATTGGGGACAATTGTTGGGTGAACATGAAAGAAGCCCATAAGGTTGGTTCACAAAGGCCCAAGCCCAAAAGTTAAGCCAATAGGATGTGGGCAGAGTTGGAAAATAGGGTTACAGAATAAGCTCGCGGGTTGGGCGCATGGTGACAAAATAGACGTGAATCTAATTAGTACGATTAAAGCTGGAAGATGGTTTACACCATCAAACTTAATTGATTATGTAAATCTCTTGACATTATAAATGGATGGAAATTGTTAATTCATTTTGAGTTTGAAATCCAGCAACAACATAAGCAATGAAATACACTCCAATCCATATCATTATGCCCTGAATGTTATTATGATATCACTATGGTATAAGTAGTAATATTATAGGAGAGCGGATAATGTGTAAAACGCCATGCCTGCAAAACTTGCAAAACTCAGTCGTATTATCGTATCATGACATCATGAACGATTATACAAAGTATAACCATTTCGTATCATCATACCACACAAGTCATGATACGATGATACAATTGGCGTTTTGTGAGAGACTTTAATTTGTAACGGAACCCAGGGGGACAGGTTACAGTGATTACTACAAAGTAGTAATCACTATGGTTACTAAGGGTAAATTGGGTATGGAAAAATAAATTATATTAATTATATTAGTTACAAAAATCTATTAATTACAATTCTTTCTCTTTCTCTCACTTACGTAATCTCCAGCCAGATCTCATTTCCTTATTTTTCTCAATCTTTCTGCAAAAGAAAAAAAAATGAAATCACTATCAATCCATTAGACAACCACTACCACTTTGAAAAACATCAATACCATTGCAGAAATAAATCTATATCATTACACGAAAACTACCAATATAAACAATCTACCAATATAAATCTATACCATTTCAAAAAACCAATACCATTGGAGATGCAGAAGAACGGAAGATAAGGGGGTGGGGGAGAGAGGGGGGAAGGGAGTGGATCAGTGTTTTTGCATGAGATTGTGGGTGTAGGGGTCAAAGAGATGGCAGGGGAGTGGACGGGGTGGGAGAGAGAGGGGAGGGGAGTGGAGGTGGTTAGTTCAATTTTCAACGGCAGTCGGCAGATGAATAGATAATAGACACATATGCATATGACTCACCTTTTCGACGTATTCTTTTGATGCCATCAAAGAAAAAAGAACAAGCACCAGAGTATAATAACAAATGTCGCAGATTATTCTTTAAATAAACAAAAAAATGTTACTCTTAGCTAGTTGGAGTTCTATAATATATATAAGATCACGAGTGATCAACCGCCTCGTATATTTTCCAATTCTCGTATAAGCATTCTTATTAGGATCAATATGTGTTTCAAAGTGTCACGATGATTTTAGTGATTTATGTGGATGATATATAATCTCTTTTGGACCTTTTTACAATCCAATTATTTAAGAAGCAATTGCAGAGTGGTATCAATGTGAAGGATTCCGGAAATTTAAGATATTTTCTAGAATTGAAGATAGTGAGATGCATTTTCTTATGACAATGAAATATTAACCCCAACCCACTTGCTTAATAGGGCCAACGAACTAAACTGGATTGACAACCTTGCTTAGTTTCATTATCTTGATGCTACATACCAATTACGTACTATATGCATTCCGTGAGGGATAATCTGGTCAAAGGTTCTATACTTTATGGACCAAGCCGAGGGTACTGTATAGTTTCGTGTACACCTGCTTCTGTAACTAATAAGAATCACTTTGGAGGGTTAAGGCTCCCTCGTGGACTAGTCCTGACACTCAGGGACACCACGTTAAACCTTGTGTTCTTATTCTTTCGTTTGGCTTGACATGATATCAGAGCCCGTCTGATCCAAAGTTTTGTGTTTCTCTCGATCGGTGATCTTGTCGCAATCAGTTTGAGTTCGGCTGCGGGTGTTCTCTAGGTTTAGTTTGTGCGCGTTGGTTGATTACTAATCAAGCTCGATTCGCGACGATGGATTCCACCAAGATGGATACGGTTGCAATAAGGTTTGATGGGAACAACTTCCCATTATGGGAGTTCCAATTTAGGAACTTTATTGCTGGTAAGAAGCTGACTTCCATGTTGATGGGGGAAGCAAAGCAACCTGGTGCGGATGCAACACCGCAACAGAAGGAGGATTGGGAAGCCCGCAATGCCCAGGTCGTGATGTTGATTCTGGCCTCTGTCGACATATAGACGACGTTGAGTCTTTGCCGTTTTGCGACCGCCCACGAGATGTGGCAGCATGTTTGTGGTACGTATTCTCAAGCTAATACTTCTCGCTTGTACGAATTGGAATTGGAGATAGCAGCTCTTGCTCAGGGCGATAAGGATGTGCGCAGCTACTATAAGCACTGCTTTCACATATGGACTGAATACGACATTGTTACGACATCTTTGTTAACAGGGGAAGCCTCTACGGAGATGCAGAAGGAATAGACTAGGACGCGAGTTATGCAATTTTTGATGAAATTGCGCTCTGACTTTGAACCAATTTCGGCATCCTTGATTCATCGGGGCATTACTGATCTTGATGCGGTGGTGGCTGAGTTGATTCACGAGGAAACCTGCCTCAAATGTCAGGCGCATATTGATCATGGTTCGTCGAAGTCTACCTTTGTTTTTGGTCGCTCTGGAAACTCTACTCGATCTCAATTCGGTCAGCAAAACTTGGGCAAAGTCATCTATCATTTTTGTCAAGAACCGGGTAACGTTCACATTCACTGTAAGAAGCGTAACTATTATAACTACTGCAAGAAGACAGGTTACATTGTTCTGGAATGTCCCACGCTGAGCAATGAAGGGAAAATTCGCTATCCCAACCACGACTCTTCTTCTTGTAGTTCTTCGACCACCCGTACTGCTCCGCCATGATGCTCCAGATCGGCCTATGTCGTAGCTTCTGCTCTTGGTGCTTTAAGTGACTCTTCTTCATGCAGCCATGGGAGTTCGACTCTCAATCCGGAAATGGTCCGTAAGATGGTGCAAAAGGATTTTCAAGAGGCCTTGACTTCTGCGTTTGCTACGGGAGCTGTGTCGGGTAAGTCTCCTAAATGGTTGCTTGATTCGGCAACTTTTAATCATATGACTCATGTGCTCTCTCTCTCTCTTTGATAAGCTGAAATATGTTCCTCACATGAATTTACGAGTCGCTAATGGTGATCAAATCTCTATTAATGTTCGTGGCACTGCATCATCGCAAGATATTACTCTCCCGGATACCTTATATGTTCCTTATTTACTCCCTAATCTGGTTTCGGTTGGACACTTAACTGAGGATAGTTGCAATGTTACGTTTAATTCGAACGGTTGTGTGGTACAGGACTAGACGACGGGGAAGGTGATAGGGAAAGGAAGTAAGCAGGGTTAACTTTTTGTGTTAGATGAACTGAATGTGAAGTGTGCTGTTGAGAAGTTGGGAAGACTTGTTGGACATGGAGGAGTGCATGGGCTGCATGGAAACTCTCCCACGTCCGCGGTGGCTCTGGTGCAGTCTAGTGCAAATTTGGAGTCCTAGAATATTTCTGATTTCTCTATTAATTCAGTTGGTTTGGATTTGTCAAAGAATGTTTCAGTCTGGGATTTGTGGCATTGTCGTTTGGGACACCCAAATTCAGCTAGACCAGTGACAATGTTTTGGCAAAATTTATTACCTGGCAAACTTGATCACTCTATTGGTTCTCGGTCGAATTGTTTGAGTTGTATTGAAGCGAAAGCTTCACATAATTCTTTTGTGTCGAGTGAAACTGTCTATGAAGAACCTTTTGATTTAGTTCATACTGATTTATGGAGACCATCTCCAGCGACATCTCGCATGGGTATAGATATTTTGCATTGTTCATCGATCACAAGACGTGGTATGCTTGGGTTTTCGTTCTGTGTCGGAAATTTGAATTTTGTTTGTTGGCTAAGGAGTTTGTGCAGCTTATTAAAACTCAATTTGGTAAAACGGCTAAATTACATGTTTGGTCACTCAAATTACATAGATATTTCATATTTGTCACCCGAATTACTTTTCTTTCTTATTGACCACTAACTTTACGAATCGTTTCACCGTTAGTCACCGGTCGTCAGTCTCCGTCAAACTCCGTTAACACCGTCAAATTTTTTATGACGTGGCAAACAGAATTGCTAACTGGACCATTAACTTAATTATATGTCAATTTAAAAAATAAAAATAAAAGTATTCCACCTCATTCTCTCCTCAAATCAACCGCAACCTGTCTCTTCTCCTTCCTCTTCGCACGGCTAGCAGCCCGACGAACGACGACCGCCGCCCTCCTCCATTCAGGTCGGAGCCGCTCCAGACTCGCCTCACCAATTACTTCTTCCAGCATAGTTCTTTCCCTCATTCGCGACCAGAGTTCTGCATCTCTCTCTATCAACTGAAGATGCTACTCTTCTTCCTTCACCTCTTAACCGAATTAGCCAAAATCAATCACCCACACATACCACTCATTTCGCCGACGATGGGTAAAAAAAACCCCAATATCCAGTAGTCGGTCCCCACCAATTGCTCGACCCCATCGTTTCTCACGGACTCATTCAGTTCTCCAATTTGATCCCTCGAGAGTTCGTGAGGCAATTTTAGGGCTTACAGAGCCTAGGCTTCCCAGCGACGCCAACACGACGCGGTTCCTCCCGACCAGCAATTTGCCTGAGGATTTCGATTGGAGAGAGAAGGGAGCGATTACTCTTTACTCCCGTCAAGAATCAGAGAAACAGATCTCAGCCGTAGCTGCTCCCTCCCTCTCTCTGATTGAACTCCAGGCGCCGTTTGCCGCTGCGGTGGTCGGTGAAATATTGCCTGGTTTGTCCCCTGCGGATGCCGCCTTTGTTGTGGGTGCGGTGGCGGAATCGAGAATATGGACTGCTTGGCGAAGCAGCAGTAGAACTCATAAGCAGAGTCTTGAGAGACGAATACACCAGCTCAATGCGCGTCGAATTCGGCTCAAATTGAAAACCCTAGAAATCTGAGTGAATCCGCCATCGACGGGCATTCTCTGAACCGACCGTATTCATTAGACACCGAGGTTCGACGAGGCGGTGACAGACGTATCCATTGGCAACTCGCCTGATTTTTGTCTAATTAGTTTTTTTTATTTTTTTTAAATTCACATGTCATTAAATTAATGATCCAGTCAGCAGTTCCGTTTGCCACGTCATCAAAAAACTGACGGAGTTAACAGAGATTAACGGTCGGTGACTACGGTGAAACGATTCTTAAAGTTAGTTCCGTTTGCAAACGTGAAAGTTTTATGTAATTTGAGTGACCAAACGTGTAATTTAGCCTTGGTAAAACAGTTAAGGTTATTCGTTCTGATACGGAAAGAGAGTTTGTTAAGCATGAGCTGCTCGATTTCTATAAGTCGGAAGGTATTCTATCTCAGCTTTCTTGTCCAGATGTATCTCAGCGGAATGGACTGGTAGAACGGAAGCATAGACATGTTCTCGAGCTCACGCGAGCTCGATCTGTTGTTACACTCACATGTTCCTAATGGTTATTGGGTTGAGGCAGTTCATACTGTGGTCTATCTCATCAATCGTCAGATTACTCTAGATTAAGAGTGTTCGGCTGCACTTGTTTCGTACTACTTCCCCGGGCAGAACGTCATAAATTCGCACTGAAGACAGTTAAGTGCGTTTTCGTGGGATACTGCGATAAACACAAGGGGTACTGCTGTTATGATCCTATTGGCAAGAGGATGCGCATGGCGTATCATGTTTTATTTTTGGAGAATGTCATGTATTATCCGATCTCACCACAGGATTGCAATTTGCATGCCGTTTACTTTTCCAAGTAGTGCAGCTTTGGAGATTCCCCAACTGCCACTGATTCAGGGAATCAGGGAGGGAGCTCAACAAATGCAGTGTCTCATACCTCTTCTTCTTCATCGTCTAAAGATTCTTGTCCTCAGTAGCGAGTTCGTGTTCTCTTATTGGTTCGAATTCTTCTTCCTATTTAGGAAGTTCGACGAGTTCTAATGGTTCTTCTAGAGGTGAGAGTTCGGCTTCATCCTCGTCAAGTTTGTTAAGTGGGAGATCCTCGACAAGTGGGGAATTGTCACAGAATGAGGAGGATGGGTAGAACGAAGGTAATGACAGTGGACAGCATGTTATTGTCCCTCGTAGGTCATTAAGGAGTACATTGGGTCAACCACCATTAAGGCTCCATGATTATGTGGGATTTACAACAACACCTGTCTTCGTCCCGGCCACATACTCTCAAGTTGTTGGTCATCCGGAATGGGAAATGGCAATGCAGGAGAAAACTAATGCACTTGAAGCGAACAATACGTGGAAGATGGTGCCGAGAACTCCAGATATGCAAGTCACCAGTAGTTGATGGGTATACACAGTGAAGATGAATCCTGATGACACGATAGAGAGGTTCAAGACAAGATTAGTTGCTCGAGGTTTTCTCCATGAGTATGGGATTGATTACAACAAAACGTTTGCTCCGGTGGTAAAAATGCAAACGGTTCGTTGTGTGTTTGTCGTGGCTGCTATGTGAGGATGGTCGTTGTTTCAGCTTGACATGACGAACGCTTTCTTACACGGTGATTTGAAGGAGGTGATTTACATGGAGAGACCACCTGGTACACGAAGGGTCCAACGGATATGGTATGTCAATTGATTCGTTCACTGTATGGTCTCAAATAAGCACCTCGTGCATGGTTTGAGAAATTTCACAGTGTCATTGTGCAACTTGGATTTGATCAAAGTCAGAACGACCCATCTCTGTTTATTCGTAATGCAGTAGATGGTGTTGTGGTATTATTGATCTATGTAGATGATATGAACATCTCAGGGAGCGATACAGAAGGTATCAAGAAATTAAAGAAGTCACTTCACAAGGCTTTCAATCTCAAAGATCTTAGCAATGTGTCATATTTCTTAGGCTTGGAAGTCCAAAGATCATCGCAAGGTATTCTGGTTTCGCAGAAGAAGTCTATTGTCGATCTTCTGGAAATGGCACACTATGCGGATTGTAAGCGTGCGCCACCCCAATGGAGCAGAATCTCAAACTGACTAGAGATAGTGGTGATTTAATGGAAGATCAGTCTCTATATCGCAGCCTGGTAGGAAGTCTGATCTACTTAACTCACACGAGGCCAAACATTTCTTATGCAGTTCAAGTCGTAAGTCAGTTTATGGGAGTGGCACGAGCACAACATTTGGATGTCGTTCACAGGATACTGCGATATGTTAAGCGGACAAAGGATGTTGGTCTTTTCTTTCCCTCATCTGGAGATGCTGTAGTTGAGGCGTTCGCAGATGCTGACTACTAGGGGTGGCTATACGGTCCGGTCCGGTTAAATTGGACCAAATTGATCCGGTCCCAATCCGGTCTTTTCGAGAATATAAGGACCAAAGATTGGATTGGATACAGTCCGGTCTGGATTCGGTCCGGTCCCAATTTGATCTTGATTTTAGGTGTTGGGGGTCTCTTATCCGGGTTTTTTTTACCTCAAATCTAAGCCCGAATATGAGATTGGATTGTTTGCTATCCGGTCCCAGTTCAGTCCCGGTCCGGGTTATACGGTCCGGTTTTGAGTAAAACCAAACAGTCCAGAACCAAATAGCCAGCCCTACTGACTACGCATGATGCCTTGATACACGACGATCAACTTCAGGGTAGTGTGTCATGGTTGGGTAGTCCTTTGTGTCCTGACGTGGTAAGAAACAAGATCGTGTTTCCAAGTCATCAACATAAGCAGAGTATCGATCAATGTCAGAAGTGAGTTCTGAATTGGTTTGGTTACAATGATTATTGGAGGAATTGGGTGTAACTTGTCCACAATACCCATGAGGTTGTATGGTGACAATACGAGTGCCATACAGATTGCACTTAATCCTGTACTCCATGATCGCAGGAAGCATATAGAGGTTCATGTACATTATATCAGACAGCTGGTTACAGAAGGAAGAATACAGTTGAGCTATCTGTCAATAGAAGATCAAACAGTAGATGTTTTGACTAAGGCTTTGGCTTCCAGCATACATTGATACCTATCATCCAAATTGATGTTGCGCACTCAACATCAATTTGAGGGAGGGTATTAAAAGTTTAGGTACCATTTTGTAATTGTATAAGCCT
Source organism: Linum tenue (assembly GCA_946122785.1). Lineage (NCBI taxonomy): Eukaryota > Viridiplantae > Streptophyta > Magnoliopsida > Malpighiales > Linaceae > Linum > Linum tenue. The sequence continues at coordinate 20,376,466 of CAMGYJ010000003.1, read as the reverse complement.
TAGTCATTAAGGTTGTACGTAAACCTTATATATAGTTTCGTGTACACCTGCTTCTGTAACTAATATATAAGATTGACTTTGGAGGGTTAAGCCTCTCTCGTGAACTAGTCCTGATACTCAAGAACACCACGTTAAACCTTGTGTTCTTGTTCTTTCGTTTAGCTTGACAGGTACATGACATATACTCGTCGGTTTGATGAGCATGTGGAACAAGAAGTGTTGAGCTAGGAATGGAGTCAAATGAAGAGGATGCACTTTGCTGATGAAGAACATACGAAGAAGGTGACAATTTGCTCAATTGGCCATCATGAGTTGATCGGGCTTCCTTTCACACGATTCGATTCAACAATTGCATTGCATCATAATAAGCAGGGTTTTGGGTTTGACGATTTAGAATTTGTAATTAGTCTGTAATAGTGAACTTGGCTGTCGTTCAATGGTAAGATTAGAAAGTTTGTTAGAGCTATCCGTTAGTAGAATAACTTAAAAGATCAATCAGCTTAATTTGTTTCACTGGCGATGTAAGAGTGAGACACCCATCACGGAACCATGTCCTAGCTAGCTAGGTTCGAAGTTTGAAACAAACACGAGAGCTATACAAAATCCTTTGCTTCTTTTAGCTAGTATGCACATTATATATGGGCGAGTTCGTTGAATTTGAAAGCTGTCTTGTCCCGTCACAAGCAACCAACCAAAGGAAACAAAAAGGTTTTGCCTAGAACAATCAGGCAAAATCCTAACGGACAGAAAGCTAAGCAAACAGGTTACAGATGGTACGTGCTTCCCCTGTTGCTTCTGGTTACATCTCCATGTGTTCAATGGGGGAAAAAATTACGCATCCAAATTAGAAGGGTTCAAACTAGCGTACGTCCGGGTGCACACTAACCTTGTACAAATTAAGAAAGGGGCATTGCATTGCAATTTGCATGCCGTTTACTTTTCCAAGTAGTGCAGCTGGTTGCTAGATAGCTACGTACACAGTAGTTGAATTCCAAGTTCAACACCTACTAGAGAAGAGAAGAGAAGAGAAGAGAAGAGGATGGTGCGTATGAAGTTATAAAGCTGCGTGCCAGCTGAATGTGAAAAGGGCTTCTTTTCTTTTCTTTTCTTTTCTTTAAGCTCAAGTCGTGTACGTAGTGGCCAGTGGGGGCTTTTAGGTAGCCCTACGCAAACAAACACGAGCAAGAAAAATGGACAAATTTTAATTTGGACCACTTTTATTTCCTTTTCAGAAGATTTTTCATAAAGTATTTTTTGGACTTCAAGGAAACAAAATGTGATTAATTATTAGCAATCATACAAAGCTACAATAACGTATTTTTCTTTAAGATAATTGTTAACATCGAATTTCGAAAATTTAAGCATGCACTGGTGAACTCATATCGTCTTTATAGTACGTTTTTCTCATTTGATCATTTGATTTACTCACAGGCCAGCACATACACGTCATCAGTTAGCCATCTTAATCAACTAAGATCACATCACGCCAGAAAATGAAAAATAACTCGTACGTTCATTATTAATTGTTCGAGATAATTACTGCATACAATTAATTGCAGTGGAAATACATAAATAGATTTAATCTAAGTAAATATATCATATATTTAACTTATACATGCAAAAAGGGAAAAAGCATTCACCTGTATAGAGTATGTCCGAAGGTGGAACTTAAGATAATATTATCATTAAGCCAGCCGGTGCGTGGGAAAAAGGGGAACAACAACCGGATAATAAGGATAAGAATAAGGCTAATTCCACTAGACCAAACACGTACAATCTAATCCTGCTAATTAATGCATGTTTTAAGAGCAGGTTGACTTTTCTGCTAACACTTTTTTATTTTTGCAAAAAGATTATATTGGAATTAAGAAATGATCTATTCATCAAAATATGGATTTTTCTTAATTAAATAGGGAGATTTCACAAGGGCAAAGAAGAGCTAATCCCAAAATGGAAATAATAATTGAAACACTGCATCACAGGGGCGGAGCCAGGATTTCGAGACCGGGTGGGCCGAAAATAGATAAATGTAATTAAAAATTAAATATTTAGTTTTAAATTCTACAACGTTCTTTGAGATCATTGAAATCTCTCAAAATAGCATATGAACTAAAAAATTTAGCTATCTTTCTTTCAATATAAATAAATAAATCATTAACAAGAAACTCATCATTTATTTTGTTTCACAATCTATTCTTCACTATCTTTATACCTAAAAACATGCACCATCACATATAGCTTTAGAAATTTGTAAGAGTTAGAAGAAGACAAATCAACCTAACAACAAAATAAAATTCCTTTGACACTAATCATTATGTTCATTCCGACATAGATAAAAAATAGATCATATAGTTTGTATAAAGAGCTATAAATCCCAAGTGAACTAAACAGAGGTTGATTTTTTCATTTGTAGCTGGATTAAAGTAACAAAAAGAATGAAAAAGAGTGGGTATCCTTAAAGCAAAAATGAGGTTCTTGTGGATCGAACCTGTTTCCTTTAGGCTAAAAGTTTAGCTTAACTACCATTAGACTAGATAATTATGATATGATATAATGTATAGGTCGAGCACTACTTATCCAAATTTTATCCAAAATTCTTACGGTCCTAGGGGCCGTGACTATTCCCGGGTGGGCCGGGGCCCACCCTACTCTTTGAGTAGCTCCGCCCCTGCTGCATCATCAAATAATTCTGAAAAAGGTTTTCCAAGTGCTTGTAAATTGGAAAATTTTGGATCCACCACTAATGTAAACGTAAAATTTATTGGGCGCCCATACATGAGAATTAAATTGATTGGTCAGTCAAACTGTTGGTGTGACCGTTGGACTGGTTTGGTTTGTTTAGTCTTACTTGTTTAAGCTTTGCAGAGTTTGGTTCGTCGTCCTCTTTTTTGTGGTTCCGATGAAAGAATGAATGAATCTTCTTGCTTTTACTTTGAGAGTCGTCTGTTGACTTGCCCCTATATATCCCGGCCGACCTGCCGTCGTCCTCGTCGTCGTTATGGACTTTACATGCTAATAATTTCCTTGGATCCTTTCTCTTTGTTTAAAACAAAACGGAAAGAAAGGAATCCGGCTGGAAATACATAATCGTCAAACGCCACGTGGAGGGATCCTGAAGGTCGATACCCCACATTTTCTTACTATATCCATTTTCCATCTCTCTCTTTCTACACTTGGCTTGATCTCCCCTTATATAAACCCCTCTCAAGTCTCCATTTCTATTCACTCTCTTCCTTCTCCTGATCAGTCCTATTATCTCATTGCTCACCGGAAACAGATTTTCTGTAGAATCACACTTAGAGTTCTGAGACGACAAACCGCTCTCAGCCAAGCCATGGCAGGCGGAGGGTTCGTCTCGTCCGCGGGAGGGACGGAGTTCGAGGCTAAGATCACTCCGATCGTCATCATGTCTTGTATCATGGCCGCCACCGGCGGCCTCATGTTCGGCTACGACGTCGGTGTCTCAGGTATACCCATAATATATAATTCATTTATGAACCCCTTTTCCACCTACCAATGGATAAATGGTCTGCCTTAAATGCGGAGGGTCACTTTTGGAAATTCAATTTCTTTTTGCCCTCCCTCCCTGGACCGTACGTAATCAATCATCAACTCTCCTGTTCCTGCAGGGGGAGTGACGTCGATGCCGGCGTTTCTGGAGAAGTTTTTCCCGGTGGTGGCGAGGAAGACGCAGGACCCCACGCTCAACAATAGCAACTACTGCAAGTACGACAACCAAGGCCTGCAGTTGTTCACGTCCTCGCTCTACCTGGCCGGCCTGACCGCCACTTTTTTCGCTTCCTACACCACCAGGACGTTGGGGAGGCGGCCGACCATGTTGATCGCAGGGTTGTTCTTCATCGCCGGGGTGGTGCTCAACGCCGCCGCTCAGGACCTCGCCATGCTCATCGTCGGGCGGATCCTGCTCGGATGCGGCGTCGGATTCGCCAATCAGGTAACTAATTACTACAGGTTTCCAATGTTTCGTATATATAAGTTACAGTGAATAGTATGATTTTCCTTCAACAAATATATCATTATATATCAAACGTAATTATTTTTACAAAATTTATTTTCACTGCTGTAAAATGGTTTATCTCAAACTTATCCGTAATGCTTTGATCAGTACTCTTGGTTGGACTTGGGAATGATGGACACGTATTAAAAAAAAAAAAAAACAAAATCAGTGGGAGAAACACATGTCATGTGGGTCTTTTTGTCTGGTAAACGCCGGTTTAGTTTTTCTACTAATTAAATATGAACGCAAGCTAAGATTCTTATATTCCATTATTATTTGCTACTCCAGAAAAGTCAATAGTCAGACTTCCAAGGCTGATTTTCTGGCAAGGGCAGCTTCCTCCTACTCCTAGGGAGGTGATATCCACGGAAATGTTTTTTTTTTTTCTTCTCCCAACAATCTTTGGGGTTATGATTAATTGGGATATACTAAGTCTATGTTAGTGTACATTTTTCTAGTCTAATGAAATTAACAACACATAAAAGTATCAGTTAATGTGCTTACAAACTAGCAATATCACAGTATACGAGAAAGGACCTAGAATATATATATAAATGGTGATTCACTCGAACAAGGTTAAAAGTCGTAGATAGCTTGGTTCCTATAGACCGTGATCAACGAGAAAAATAATTATGCGTTTCAAGATTTTAAGTAGTGTATATCGTAAACTTTTGTTATTTTTTACATCTCGTTAATAAATTGTACTAGAAAATAAGTAAATTGTGCCAATTTATTTTGATATATGTTGAATTGTGAAGAGTTATGATGTCATTCGGAGGTAACCAATTTGTTAAAAGTCTAATTAAAATTCTTCATAAATTATAAAAGTTAAATAATGGATATTCTCCTAATTTAACTAATAAAACTTTCATTCCCATGCAATTGTGGCACACAAGTACACAATATAGAAATTTAAGGTCTCTTGATGTGACTTGGCGTTAACCAATAAAACATTAAAATTAAAACCATATAACAGTTGGTCTATGGTTAGACTTAAGTTCAGGGCCGTCTGTGAAAATGACATGTCAATTAAGTTGTTGATTATCATTTATCACAGCTCTTAAACTTAATAATTACATTTCGTGACAGAGTACTTTAATCACCTACATGTGTTGTTAACATCTTTCCTGTTGCTTTAAGACTAATGGGGCCGTCACTGACTTTTATCACACTCACAGGACAGGATCACTTTGCTTTGATTTTTCTTGGTCTATATTTAATCATTTTATACATAACAATATCTTTTTGTTATCACTGAATTTGGACCCAACTGGCAACTGATTATGATGTAAGGATCACTTGCCAATATATATATATATATATATTTTTTTTTTCTTTCTTTCTTTCTTTCTTTCTTTCTTAAAATACAAGTAAAGTGGGGGGCTGGTTTGTTAGATATTTCTCCAACTGCTTTAATTAATTTCCTGTCCATCAGTCCATGTGGCTCATGTTTGAATACTATATATAATAAGTACAAATTAAGGAAAATTTGGACCCTAATGTACCCTACCCCACACATGGACAAAGAGTAGTTAGCAATGAAAACTTCCTCCAACAACTAGTTGATTGCGACCTAGAACTGAAGGAAAAGACATGCCCCAATTTAACTTCAAATCTAGTAGCCCATGTTCTCCACCAAGTTAATTAGCTGTCTAATTATCCAAAAATTATATGAAGTTTACTTGTTAAATTAATATTAACCACACGAACCGTAATTCTAATAATCATAATATCTTGTGTGTATGATATTTTACAGGCAGTGCCACTTTTCCTATCAGAGATAGCACCAACCCGAATCCGTGGAGCGCTCAACATACTGTTCCAGCTCAACGTCACCATCGGCATCCTCTTCGCCAACTTGATCAACTACGGCACCGCCAAGTAATTAACCTTCCTATAATCCATCCGCATTCGTAATTTATCATTTCCAATCACACAATTAAAATCAAACCTCCTCATTTAACTTAACGAACCCACTCCACACACGCAGAATCAAAGGCGGATGGGGCTGGAGGCTTTCCCTCGGCCTCGCCGGCGTCCCTGCAGTCCTCCTCACCGTCGGCGCCCTCCTCGTCTCCGAAACGCCCAACAGCCTCATCGAACGCGGCCGTTTGGACGAGGGCAAGGCCGTCCTCCGCAAAATCAGGGGGACCGACAAGATCGAGCCGGAGTTCCTCGAGCTCGTCGAGGCCAGCCGCATCGCCAAGGAAGTGAAGCACCCGTTTCGAAACCTCCTCAAGCGCAAGAACCGGCCCCCGCTCGTCATCTCCATCGCTCTACAGATCTTCCAGCAGTGCACGGGGATCAACGCCATCATGTTCTACGCCCCCGTGCTCTTCAACACCGTGGGGTTCGGCAGCGACGCCTCCCTCTACTCCGCCGTCATCACCGGAGCGGTCAACGTCCTGTCCACGGTCGTCTCGATCTACTCCGTCGACAGGCTCGGCCGCCGCAAGCTCCTACTCGAGGCCGGCGTCCAGATGCTCCTCTCCCAGGTCTGTAAATACTTCATTTAGTACACGTATATATAGCAATCCATACGTATTTTAGTTGCATTTAAAATTTTCTTATCCGTAGTTATTGTTATTGTCATTTCATTTTTTTTTCTCGTTTATTTGATATTTCCAATTTTGTTGGCAAATTACAGTTTAGTACCTAAAATATTTGTATGAGAAAATTTTCGTTGAAAAGTTTCGTTTTGGTATCAAAAATTTGTTATTATGACATTTTAGTAGCTAAATTTTCCAAAATTAACATATTGATCCAATATTTAGATGTCATTTTGATCCATGAATCCACTAACTAATTTGATCTAATCCACTTGATCCATGGATACACCAAGCCAATCCATGGATCATATTCAATCCACTTAATTTTGTATATTTTATAACTATTGACGAACTGGAGCATATTTTATACTACACGTAACTCACCCGTACCGTATTTTACTGACTTGGCGCAGGTGGTGATCGCCGTGGTGCTGGGGATCAAAGTGACGGACCACTCCGACGACCTCGGGAAGGGGTTCGCCGCCCTGGTGGTGATCATGGTGTGCACGTTCGTGTCGGCGTTCGCGTGGTCGTGGGGTCCGTTGGGATGGCTGATCCCGAGCGAAACTTTCCCGCTTGAGACGCGGTCGGCGGGGCAGAGCGTCACCGTGTGCGTCAACCTGCTGTTCACTTTCGTGATCGCGCAGGCTTTCCTTTCGATGCTGTGCCACTTCAAGTTCGGCATCTTCCTCTTCTTCTCCGGGTGGGTGGCGGTGATGTCGGTGTTCGTGTTTTTCTTGGTGCCGGAGACGAAGAACGTGCCGATCGAGGAGATGACGGACAAGGTTTGGGCGCAGCACTGGCTGTGGAAGAGGTTTGTGGAGGAGGATGGTGACGTGGAGATGGAGGGAAGAGTCGGGGTCAACGGCAAGGGGAATGGTAGTAATGGGGTTGACTATTCTTCTTAGTTACGTTGCGTGTTTGTTTTAGACAGACAAAGTGTGGGACAGGGAATAACTACAGTGGTAAAAAGGACTACGGTAAAAATTTGTGAAGTGGGGGAGGAAAGTCCTGAAAAGGATGGTGTGGTAATAATATGTTTGATTTATAAGGAGATGGTATTATTGGTAATATTAATATAGGGTCTTGGAGGGATATAGGTGACTTGAGAGTGAGCTGATGATCATCATGTGTAATTTATTTGATGACGAAAAGGTATATCGAAACTATTGACTTATGTGCTCTTAATTTTTCTTCTGTTTTATATGGAATTTGAAGGCTTACTTAGTTTATTATAATTGAGGTAATGTTTATATCATGTCATATTGATTCTTAGGTGTAGAGTGAACTCCTACAACTTGTTTTGTGTGATCGCATTAAGTAGTAGTAATTTGAAGTGCTGAATTTTTAATGGGAGTGATATAGATATTAACATTTATTTCGTTTACATTTTCAAATAATTTTATCAATAAATTGTTAGTTTAGTGGTATCAACAACACAATGAAAATGTTGATGTGATTGGTTCAAATGTGGCAAATTGTTCACTTTCCTTCCCTTGCTATTTACTTAATGGGTTAATATATTTGTATGGCCTGAACTTTGACCAAAATAAATATTATGGCCAATCTTTTCAATCTATAATATTCTGGCCCGAATTATATATCAAAATAACTAATTTGGCAAGACGTGACGTATGACCGTTAACTTGGACGGTCAACGCGCCATGTCACTGCCAACTCAGCAAATTTCAATTAATTTTTTTAATTTCCACCTATTTTCATTTTGAACAAAAAAAAATAGCTTTTCGATTTCGGGTATATCTCCCAACAGACCCCCTACCCTAACCTCATTCATCCCGCCACCAACCGGCTCCAAAACCATATCGGAAGCAGCCAAACCGACGGCGTCTCACAATGGGTTGACACTTTTCGATCCAAACATTGCCCCACGCGGATCACGTAAAATCTGCCCTGTCGCATTTCAATTGCTTGTCGACTCTACCTTCTACATGCTAGATGCCGACTCCACAACCAAGAGAGAATCACCAAAAACCTATATCAAATACAGAGAAAGAAACAAATCAGACACACGGGTTCTTACCAGCGGATGAGAATAGCTAGATGAGGAAGTAGAACCTGTTAGCAATCCTCCAATTGACTGATAGCTGCATCAAGGGAGCGGGGAGTCTGAGTTGGAAATAAGGCTGTTAAGCCAAAGTGGGGTTGTTTGGTTAATTGTATTTATGGTTCTTTAGTTCTATTTTGCGTCAAAATATATAGTCCATCCGTGTCTGTTGGTTAGTTGGGTCGAGATTTCCGTTGGATCAAAATTTGCAGCATATTAGCTGGTTTGTTGTTAGTGGTTGTTGTATATCATAGCAGTGGAGTTAGAGTAGTGGGTAAAAGGCCGGATCTTGTGGCCAGACTCGTGTATTTATGGTCATTTTCATTCATTCCAATAAAACTGGTCAGTTTGCTTTCATTGAGCCTTCATTGTGGTATCATATCTCAAGCAAGTTGTAACCAAAGGCTTTCAAGCAAATTAAGAGTGATTGTGATTTGTGAGAAGTTCTGCTATGAGTTGCAGACTATAGAGTGCAAACACAAGAGTTTTCGTGAGAATATCAATCCAAGGGTGAGTGGGATCTGCTATAAAGCAATTGTTGTGTGAGTATTCTGAAGATATCAATCCAAGGGTGAGTGAAATCTGTTGTCAAGCAGTGGTTGTGTAAGTTTTTGAGTGAGATCTCAAGATGAGTGAAAGGAGCAGCTTTGCACGAGTTTGCATACTGAAATTCGATGGAGATTTTGAACATTGGAGCCTCTTGATGGAGAATCTCCTTAGATCTAAGGAGTATTGGCAGGTTGTAAGTGAAGGAATCAAGGAGCCTGCTTCAGGAGAGCAGCTGTCTGCAGTAGAGATCAAATCTTTGGAGGATTCTAAGTTGAGGGATCTAAAGGCTAAGAACTATCACTAAGAAGAATACTGCAAAAGAACTCTGAGATTCCATGAAATTGAAATTCCAAGGTAGTGCCAGAGTTCAAAAAGTTCAACTGCAGGCCCTTAGAAGAAATTATGAGTTGCTTGAAATGAAAGGGGAAGAGACTATTACAGATTACTTTGGAAGAGTCATGGTAGTTACTAAGGCGATGAGAAGCTGTGGAGAAGATCTGAATGATGTGCATATTGTGGAAAGATCTTAAGAACTTTGACTGAAAAATTCAATTATTTGGTTTGTTCAATAGAAGAGTCTAAGGACATAGAATTACTAACAATTGATGCCTTGCAGAGTTCATTGATTGTACATGAATAGAAATTCAATAGGAGAGGTGTAGTTGAGGAAGACCATGCTCTCAGAACTCCTCATGCGTTTGGAGGAAGAGGAAACCGTGATGGAAGAGGAAGTAGTGGAGGAGGAAGAGGCAAGACAAGGAGTCTATGGAGTGTTTCAAGTGTCACAGACTTGGACACTATAGACATGAGTGCCCAGAATGGTACACAAATCAGCATGCTTATTACTCCAACTATCATCCGTCTCAAGAAAGATCACATGGAGACATGAAGGATGATGTGTTGTGAGGAATAGGAGATAGATGAAAAAGGAAGTGAGATGGGATTAATGGGCTCTTTGGAGGCTGATCATGCTGACAGTGAAGGAATGGAAGGTTGCAGAACCTGGTGGGTTGCAGCCATCACATGTCAGGTAACAAGAACTAGTTCTCTAGCATTGATCATGCTTTATGTTGCACTGTGAGATTAGGAAATGGGGCTGAGTTGCAAGTGGCTGGCAGGGGAACCATTAGAATGCAAATCGAACACAAATCCATAGTTATTCATGATGCATTATATGTCGTAGGAATAATAACATATTTGCTGAGTATTGGAAAGATGTGGCATGTGGGATAAGGGATTAAGTTTCCTTATTAGTCATGGAGTTTGTAAAGTATATCATGATGAAAAGGGCCTCTTGTTTTGCATTAGAAGGAAGACAAACAATATGTTTGTGCTTCATGTTAATTCTGCATATAGTATGGCAGAACTTGAATTTCAATGTATACAGACGATGCAATCTGATGTAGTGATCCATGAAAGGGAGGTTGGTAAGTGTTTTCTATGCTGAGTCTGATAAGGATACTCCACTCGCAGTAACATAAACATTTAGTGCAACTGTTGTAGCTCATGTTATGCAACCACTAGAGCTTGTGGTTGCAGGGGAGGAGATTATGACTCTAAAGGAACTAGAGTCAGATTTGTTGTGCTTGAGTACGCATACTGTAATGTATGACAACAATGGTGAGAAGCTGGTTAGCAGTGGTGATGAGAAACAGGTTATGAAGTTTAAACTGGACGATATCTTTAGCCACCAGCAGGGAAATAAGGTTGTTCTAAGAGTTTCCAATCCAGAAAGAGTTTCCAATCCAGGTACAAGGGTTGGCGATGTTGAATTTGAGGAAAACAAGTTGAAACTACTGAGAAATTGGGACCAGGAAGGTACAGGAAATTTGGTTATATGAGCACACATGAAATTAGGGAGGACAATGATCATTCAAAGAATCATGAAGTGAAGATAAAGGAGCTTACTAAGTGATTTCGAGCAATCTACCACAGGTTTAAAGAGAGGTCCAGGTTAAGACAAACTAAATATAAAGATATATTTGGTGAACCTATTGTAGCAGATTCTACAACAAGGTTAGTCAACTTTGTAGCTATTTTTACATAATATTGGATCATATTTGCGGCATATTTTTCAACTATTTTTTTACTAGTATGCAACTTTCAGAAGTGGCTAATTGCAGATAGTATGGTGAAATACCTAATTACCAGTTTGATTATTGCTCAATTCATGCTCACAACTAGCTTTATAGCTAGCTTTGTGGCTATTTTTATCACTTTGGCAGCATCATTTATCAACTATAAAGATGGTGCAACAGATTGTGATTTGATGATAGTTATGGAAGGAGTGGAATATTTTTTGTCTTCCATGGTCTATGGAACCAAGTTTACAGCAGCTCGAGATTCAAGAGAGATTATATCTGGAGCTTGCAAGGAGCAGTCACTGGCTAATGATATCTTCGCTGAAGTTGAACTTGTGGTTACTGCCCATTATACATCACAAGGAATGAAGATTATGTGTGACAATTTCTTGATCATTGAGTTGTCCAAGAATTCAATAGTGCAAGAAAGGAGTGGACACACTAATCTTAGTTTCCATCATCCGAGGGATTTTGACAAACGGAAAGTGGTTGGATTTTGTGATCATATATCCAACATTGTGAAAAAGGCATTAAAGTTGGACGTTTTTGTGGAGTTATTTGACAAGCGTGGAAAATTTGATTCAACCGAAACAATTCTGCAGATAAAGGTCACAAGATTGTTGATGTTGTCATTTTTTGTGTTAGCAATCAAAAGCTATGATGTGATGACTGTGAAGCTGGATACATTTGGAATGTGTGATGCTGTTGAAGTAGCTGTTATAGACAAGGACTGAAGATTTTGAACTTATGTTGAAGGCATCCATTGAGAAGTGAACTAAAGTGGTTGTATAAGAGGCTTCAGTTCAGGGGAGGATTTGTTAGCAGTCCTCCAATTGACTGAAAGCTGTAGCAACGAGGCGGGAAGTTTAAGTTGGAAATAAGGTTCTTAAGTCAAAAGTGGGGTCGTTTGGTTAATTGTATTTATGGTTCTTTAGTTCAATTTTGCGTCAAAATAGTCCATCTGTGTCTATTGGTTAGTTGGGTCAAGATTTGCACCATGTTAGCTGGTTAGTTTTTAGTGGTTGTTGTATATCAAGGATCGTGCCAGGTCAGGATATTTTCATTCATTCCAATAAAACTGGTCAGTTTGCTTTTCATTTAAGCCTTCAGAACCAGGGAGATGCAAAATGGTGACATAATTATATTCAAGGGAGACTGATCCTTACCCAGCGACGACAGGGGGAAAAGGAAAGGACGCCAAAGATGGCATCTTGATCGAGGCCTACCCTTACACGGACTTGTCGGCGGCGGGCACAAGTTCATTCGCCAGAGAGGAGATTGTTGCGGTGACTGATGCTAGTAGGCAAAGAGTGGGCTATGCCCACTTTCTTTGTATAAGAAGTGTTTTTTTCGTGTTATTTACAACTAATTGAAGATGAAGTCGAGCCTGGAGTGGGAACAACATGGTGGGGCGGGGCGGGCTTGGTCAGGACAGGACAGGGCGGGTTGTATAATATTATTAATATCCGCTCTGTTCTTCTCACTGGTTGGGGCATGATCCACCCTCTTTCGGAACGGGTCAGAAATTCGCCCCATTGCGGAGCGGGTCGGGTAAAATCCAATAGAGCATATCCATATTGCCATCCTTAGCTGCATGCCAGAAGCCCAAACAACACATTCATTTCCATGTATCTCTAACTCTAACTAGGGTTGGTAACTGGTTTGACGGTTAACGGTTTAACCAGTAACTGTACCGATAACCGGCAGTTACTAGTTAAATCGTTAACCGACAGTATCGGTACATGGTAGGCGAAATCTTTCCACCGGTATTACCGACCCATACCCAGTTATTAATCGACGGTAATCGCTATATACACAATGTACCGAATATAGCGTCGTCACTTCTATTTCTCAATCCGTAGAGACCCACCTATTCCCTCCTCTCTCCGTCTCTCTCCTCCATCTTTGCCAAGAAACTATTCCCTCCTCTCTCTACTCTCTCCATCTCTGCCAAGAAAAAATTCCCTCCTCTCTCTAACTCTCTCAATCAAAACTTCATCCCCAAATCATTGTTCTACTCCACACAAATACAACCTTGAATGAATCTTTCCTCAACCTTTTCCCAGCATTTGAATGAAATACCCTCACATTCTTGCATGATTTGCTTTATCTGGATTGCCGCCATTGATTTGTCATCTTCAAATGGGTGCACCGCCGATGATTCGTGGCCAGATCCGGATTCATCATCGCTACATGCAGAAGAGAGTACTGTGTTCATGATTCGGGTCTAATTGTACACACTTTACCCCTCATTTCTTGATATTTTGACTTTTCATTTCATCGTCCCTCGACATATTTTACGCTAGGTTGTGCTTGTTTTGTTACATTTTAGGTCCTAGCACGTGTACGTGGAAATGTCGAAGACGAGTTTCGGGTCAATTGGAGTTCAAAATGCGGGGAAAAGTGAATAAATGTCCAAAGTCCCGAGACCGTGAAGTGAGGACGGTCCATAGCAGTTTTCAATCTCACTGGAGTCTAGTTAGTTCACGGTCAAGCGACCGTGAACTCAAGCCCCAGACCGTGAAGTGACTTAGTGAAACGATGCGAATCTCCTCGACGTCACAGTCCAGGACAAATGTTCACGGCCGTGAATTGAGACCGTGAACAGCCGTCGATCTGGGTATAAAAGGGGAGTGAGCTGAAGGAGAAAAGGGAGCTTTCTCTTGGGTTTTAGTTTTCAGAATAAAGGAGTGTTTCTAGTGAGAGATTAAGGGGTCATTTGCTTCAAGGATTTTATTACGAGGTTTTTGTCATGGATTTGCTAATTAAAAACCTTGGGATTTATTAGGGATTTTGAGCACCATGGATTTGAGAAAATCATTTGTTTGTTGAGCTATTTTTATCATGGATTTGATGATTTGGGATTTATTACTGAAAAGGTTCAATTACCTTATTACCCTTTGTTTTCTTTCCTTCTTCATAAGCCCCCACGAAGGACTCTTCTTCACCATCACTTCTCCAATCGTGACGGATCTGCAGAGGCGACGACAAGGCACAAGAAGCTGGGGGTAAACGACAAGGCACAAGAAGCAGAGGAAACGACAAGGCACAAGAAGCTGGTTCAGAAGAAGGTATGTTTGAACCATCTTCCATTTCGCTTTTCCCATTTGATTCTTCATTTTGAGTTCGATTTCTCCTTTGGTGGCAGTGGGGATTTCAATTAACAAATCCAGTCATCTCATGGAAAGTAAAGGGAAGATTGTGACAGTTCCAGATGCATTCTGCTATGAGGAGGAAGAGGTTCTCTGTTATTGTGGGCTGAGGGCGGCTAGAAGAATCTCTCATACTGCTGGGAACCCTAACCGCAAGTTTTTTGGATGCCCCCTGTTCAGTCGCTCAAAGGATAACAAATCCTGTGATTACTTTGAGTGGTTTGACATTAGAGTTGCGGTATTCAAAGCAACTGCACCGCTGTCTGAAATGGTTTCGATGTTGGAATCTGAAAATAGGGAGCTACGCAGTTTGTTACGGATGGTAATGAAAGATGGATCTGGAAAACATCAACCGAACGAGTTTGCTGTTGAGCTAGAACTCATCAAGCAGAGGGTACAACGTCTAGAGTTAGAGGGTAGTAGTAGGAAATTATTGGAAGTAGATCATGTTGTTGTATTCCATGTTATTTTTAGTTCAGTTATGAATGTGTAAGATTAGTATGTACTGTGTTGTCAATGAATTGGAATGAAACAATGTCTGTTCTTTTACTCTGAGAATCTCTTTAAACAAGCATGTTGGTGGGGAAATTCATTGACATTGCTTACTGATGGAGCAATTCATCAACATTGTTACACAATGGACCTGCAAAATACAGCCTGCTACAAAAGAGTTCAGCGGCTTGTATACTCCTACGAACTCTGGGAATACAACTCTAATCCTTGAAACATTAACAACACATGTTGGTATGTAATGAAACTTAAGCAAAATGACAGTGTGTCCACCACCAACACTTGCAACAGCCAAATCTAGGATGATCTAACCTTGCACAAAAACAAAAGTTTCACATCCATACCACATGTGTTCTGCAAAATAGAGTACCAACTAGTTCATACACAAGCCTAATCAGCGTAGCAGATTCTTAATGAAGTAGCATCGGTCCTCATCGCTTTCCAACGCATAGAAAAGTCTAGTCTTTGGATCATTTTCTACTAAAGCCATAGCAGCATCAATGACTTGGCCACGCGTGAGTCCAACAATCTTGCATATCTCCTTGATCAAGGAAGCCTGCTTGATGTTGTCACCATCTCGCTCACTTCGCTCACTTGTTATGGATCCAAGTGCTTCCACAGCTTTTAATAATATTGGCTTCAACTCACCAAGTTGAGAGGACACATTAGCTATAGCTGAATCAGTTGCCATTTCACTCTTCTTAGCCCTTTTCTTAATTGTATGGATTCTGCCAGCTCCACTTTTGGGGTTAGATGACAGTTTCTGAGTAGTTGGAGTGGCTTGTGTTTCAGCTTCCACGGCGGTTGGATGTTGCATATCAATGCCCTCATTGATTATGTCCTCTAGTATCTCTGTGCATCTCTGGTCATCTAGATCAATTGGTGTGTCAAAGCCTTCCATATGCAGAAGATTTTTAGGAGATGGTGGTCCGTCACAAATACCACCTGTAACTCTTCCAGCTGCTGTCCCACCTTTCCCAAAGATCTCAAGAAGCTCGTTGTAGAAGGGAAAAGGCACTTTGTTCAGGTTTTTTATGTTAGGATGCACCTAGGGGAGCAAACACAGCCATTCGCAATAAGTTAGAATAAAAAACCAAAGATTAGGCTTTGATTGTATACAACAATTTTGTTTCATACCTTTAGAAGGTCTTCAAACACATCATCATCGATAATTGGTGTACATGTGGTCTCATCCCAGCCTTTTCCACTCTTGGAACGAAGCAAGTGAACTGCCATGAAATCCATTTTCAGCTTCTTGTGCCTTGATCTAATGTTTGGATCAGCTTTCACTCCACAACCAGGGGCCTTCTTGTTCATCATAAGCTCTAGCTCAGTAAAGGATCCACTCTTGAAATTGCCATTCTCAACTTGGTGCTTATGAACTAACTCCTGCATACATTCTATGAGAATAGCATCCAACCTTTCAGTCCACGAGAAATATGGCCCCTTAGGCTGAGGGACTTGGATGCCCTCTCCTACTCCATCTCCTTCTTCTACTTCTATCTTACGCTTTCTCGGCCTAGGCATCCTGTAAAAACAACATAACAAAATACAATATAATAACAATAAATACAATAGTTAAAAAGGGCAGTTGCCTTCAACTACCTCCACCTACTCATTCAACCATTAAACAAACCAGCAAATTATTCAACTTATAATAAACCAGCAGACTGTCATAAAAACAAGTCAGGTTTCATAACATTCAGCATTTAATACAACAGTCGAGTGCCGTACAACACTTAAAAAAACAGCAGAGTGGCATACAATAGTTAATAACACTCAAATAACAACAACAGCTAAGAAGACACACAACTCCAGCTAAGAAGGCAACCAACTTTATCCTCTATAGTTCCTACTCATCCACATTTCCTTTGCCATATTATCCCTAAACTGAGTCCACTGGTGTGAAGGCTGAACCACTGTTATAACATCCTCTATCTGCTCAACATAAGCTGATGGATATTGCTCAGGCTCTTCATCTTCATAGTCCCTCTCGAATATATCCACTCCTTGCTCTTTCTTGATGAAGTTATGTAATAAAAAACAAGCATTTATAACTTGAATCATCACTTCAGGGGAGAACCAGCTTGAATCCCTCAGGATGCCCCATCTCATTTTGTTAATCCCAAATGCCCTCTCAACACAGTTTCTTGCGCTAGCATGCTTCATGTTGAAGTATTCCTCTGCCTTTGTTGGCCTTAAACCCCCCCCCCCATTCCTTAGGATGATATCTCTGGCCCCGGTATGGTGTTCGGAACCCCTCACAATTGCTATATCCTTGATCACATAGATAGTAAGTTCCTAGTAAATGAACGGAACCAGTTAAGACTAGTGTAGTGCATATTCACAATTATTTTCAAGGGACACTATCTCAAAATTACCTTTTGGCACTCGCAGCCCATTTGGCCTTAATAAAGCATCCCTAAGAACTTTCCCATCATGAGCTGAACCCTCCCAACCAGCTAAGCAATACAGGAACTCAACATTTTGATTAACCACTCCCAACACATTCATTGAAATATGCCCCTTGCGGTCTCGATATCTAGGTTGGTCTTCATTCCTTACACGAACTTATATGTGTGTTCCATCTAGTGCCCCTAAGCAACCCTAAAGAACAAAACAGTTTGCTTTTAATATACTTGTAAACAAGTCTACTACATCATCACAAAATAAAGAAGATATTGTATCACCTTAAAGTACTTCCAGTTCACATCATCTGAGTTTTCTGGAGTAGGTTCAGGCTGTGGAAGTAAGATGGGATGGAGTCGAAGAACTCCACGAAGAATCTTGTGAAACACTTTGCAAATAGTTTGCCCCGATCAACAAAAATCTAACTGTAAAGTTCTGTTTTTTGCGTTGTGGCCAATTGTGATCAAAAAGATCATCACCATCTCATCTACGTCTACATTGTCAGTACCTTTTAACCCCCCCTCGCTAACCAGTAGGTCACACAACTTCCGAAACAAGTTACGATTCATTCTAACCTTATTAATAGAATGAGTATCAGATAACCCAATTATGCGTCTCATATAACATCTTCTATCGTGTTCATGATCAAATATGCTATCTAAAGGTCGATTGGGAGGTCTGCTAATCTCTCGCTTTTTCAAGAGTAATAGCTCAAACAGTTCAAGCAACAATGACAAATAAGTCAACAACAATCCTAAGACAACTCTAATTGCTGCCAAAGCTTCTCTGTTGCGCGCATTAGGCACCCTGTTCAGCCTAGCCATTCCTTTACATAACACAAAATGGGATAATAATTAGCTATAAACAAACAACTACTGAATTGTCCACTAAGACAGAACTCACCAATCAGAAAATCATAACCTAAGAGTGCTACAAATGAAGGGAAATAGCACAAAATCAAAATGATTCAGAGGACACGAAAAGGGAAGCTGGGAATCATCCATCTCTAGGGTTGCTCGAAGAAGCAGATGGAGTTTGCAAAAGAACCAGAGACATGCTTACCTGGGTGTTAGGTCGTCCATTTTAGGTTGACGGCGGCAAAGCTCAAGTTCAGCCGACGGAAGCTTCCCTTCTTCGGTGGCGAGCGCCAATTTTCCAGCACGCGCGCGACCAGCTCTTGTTTGTCTGTTTAGGGTTGCTGGGGCGGACAATTTGCAAGAGTCTCTGCTAATAATATAAAAAAGGGCAAGGTTGGAATAATGAAAAATAATGGGGATAGAGTAGTAATTTGAGAGCATGGTTTTTTAGCTTGTTTCCAAATCCCAGGGTATAAGGTGGGATTTGTAAAACCATGGGCCCCATGGATTTGGAGCAAAAAAAAAAAAACCAAATCCGTGGGACCCACAGATTTATCTAAACATGTTTTGACAAAACAAACAATGGATTGTACCTAAATCCTTGATAGTTGGTTTTTTTGTACCAAATCCATGTACCAAATCCTTGAAGCAAACGACCCCTAAGGTTTCCTCTTCCTATTCTAGAGAGAAAAAGTGTCATTCAAAGGAGGAAGAAAAAGATTGAGCTTGCCCTAAACTAGAGGAGTGAAGATTCTTACCTCTCAATGGAGATTCAAGCAAGGAGGAAGGAAGATTGTCATCTCTTCATGGTTCTTTCTTGTTCCTTTTCCTAGCTATGGAATAGCCTACCTATTCACTTGGGTGCTGTGAACCCTAGCTTGAAATATGTGATAGATTGTATTAATTGAATGCTTTGTGTGTGGGTTTGTGTTTAATGCAAAGTTTGAGGTATTTTAATTATGTTTGGGTTGTGCTCTTCATTTCTCATTGCTATGCCAATTTGATCTAGGTAGAGGGAATTCCCCGTTTTCTTAGGAGGCTTTAATAAACTGGATTCCTTGGCCAATTGAGTCACCTACCTAGGAAAAATTAGGGCAAACCTCAAAATTCGATTTAGCACTTTAACTTGGGTGTTACTTTGGCGTCCGGATTAAGTTCCGAGGGATTGATTCTTGCAACCCTTAGTTTTATCGGTTAAGAGAGCTAGGACTCCTAGCTTATTGTTGCATTCCTTAGCCGAAAGGTTAAAAGAGCTAGACTCCCTAGTTTATTGTAGCAATCCTTAATCCATTGATTGAGAGAGCTAAGGTTCCTAGCTTAATTGTTTTCCTTAACCGATTGATTAAGAGAGTGAGGTTTCCTTCGCTTGTTGCGCCTTCCTACGGTGTATTAACACACCTCCACACATCTGCATTCAATTTGGGCGGTCTTGATATGTAGCTAGGGGGAGCAATACTCGGGTGAACTCCACTGGCGGATCCAGGGGGTGGCCACCCCAGGCCCCGGCCCAGCCCTCCTATGGATCCAGTGTTAGTATAGTCTTTATGAATTTTTCGATTTTAGACATTTGACCCCGTGTTATTTTATAATAAGATTGGGTATAATTCGAAAAATGATTCCGATAAAAAAAATCTAGATTTAGCCTAGAAATTTTAGCCCTAAAGATTATTCGTATAAAAAAACAATGAAACCTAAAAGTCTAAAACGTAAAAGACTAAAAGATATATGTGGTTTGTTTCCTTGAAAATTTAGTAATTTACTAGAGCAGCTAGTGGATATAGGGATGGACACACAATGCAAATTGATTAGTTGATTGATTTGTCTAGTGTTGACGCTGCTAGTTCCAACAGCTACTACAGAGGGAACCTTTTCAACAATGAAACATGTGAAAACTGATTTGCGCAATAAAATAAGCGATGAATTCTCGCCGATTGCTCAAGTATTTTATTTGAAACAGTGTATACTATTGGTATGGATGTTGACTTTATTATTGATGCATTTGCTAAATTAAAATACAGTTGTGTACAATTGACATTGTAAAAAAAAACTAGTCGTTATTTTTTTACGGTTCTAATTATCTAATGAAATACGGCCCAGTGCTCTTCTGTGTTCTGGATCCGCCGCTGGTGAACTCTTCTCTCATTGGGACAATCTCGATTTACTTTACTTGCTTGTTTTCATTTATAGTTTTCTTAGTTTTAAACCCAAGAACGTTTGCTAGATAACAAACTAAGTGATTGAAGTAGGGGTACATGGACCGGCCCGGGTTTGACAATTAAAACATACTTGCCCTTAACTACACCCGACTAGAGTTTATGTTTGAGCTCTAGTCGGGATTAATTCGTGGTGTATCTGTGGCGAGTCAAATCATCATCATCTCTGCCGTTCTCCACTCCTCTGTCGCAGTCATTGCCGTTGTGGAGAACCTAGACGTCGATTCCCAACATCTCCTAACATCGAATCCTCTCGCAGCTTGCATGTCGCCTCTTTAGTCCAGGATTACTCCAGATCCATTTGAATCTCTGGCGTAATCTACTGCATGCTCGCGCGTAGGCTCTCTCTCTCTCTCTCTCTATTCCAGATCTCCAAATCCGATTCCCTAAGAAAGGAGTTGGTGGCTACGAATCTCTCTCCCTAACCGTTTATTCGGTATCCGGTCTGACAATCCCCATGGTAATGGTAGTTGGCTGTCGTTTGCCCAACTTCGGTATGCTAGTAACGGAGTAACCGGCTTACCAGTATTCGGTTGAACCGAAACCGACCGATTACCATCCCTATCTCTACCCCTTCTTTGTTTACCATTATGAATGACAATAGGCAGGTAGAGTCACATACTTTGAGTCATGAATGGCCAGGTCTGATCGAGGAGAGTACCATGTTCGTATTGCCGCAAAACAAGTAAAACGAGTCATATCGAAATTGTCATCTCTAATTATCATTCATTGAACTGAGTTAATATGAATATCAGACAAATTATCTAGCAAAATCAATCGGTATATTATGGAAAGGCAATTTAACTGCATTGTATCATCCAATGCATAGTCTTCCTATATACATGGGTGTTGTATGTACTCACACCTGAATATCGACTAAAGATAGATGATTTTTGTGATCCGACCACAAGTACAATTTTACTAAATATAGACGATTTTTAAAAACCGAGGAACCACATACTTTGAGTCGGTGGATCACACCTGCGTGGAGGATGACTATCAAAGTAATATTAAGGTTTAAGGTTTCCTTGCTAGGTACACACTGATTATATATAAGTGAATATAAATAAATAAAAAAGTACCTAGGTAGTTGCAGAGACCCACATCATTTTCAAATGAGCAAACGTATGGGGGACGAACCATGCTCATTATGGCTCCTATCGTTGATACAAATATAGACCAAATTTTAATAAGGTAACATAGAATGAAGGATTAGGTAATTTAGAATTGTAACTTAAAGTAAACAATTGTCGTTTGTTGGGTTAGTACGTGCCATACTGGCTGGCTGGCTGGCAGCATCAAGCAAACGGATCCCACTAATTGCTAATGCATATGTATTTCTTTCCTTTCAAGTGTTCCAAAATCCCCCAATCCATTTCAGACGTAATTGCGGTGTGAAGTGCACCTACCCAACCCAACCAATCCCTGTGACTTGAGAGGCCAACCCACCACCATTTATTAATTTTTACTCTTTCCCATTTTTATCTGATTCTTTCCATTAGACATACAAATTAGTTTTGAAGGATGTATGATCGTTTAGAAGCATATTTGTGCTTCAAAAGTTGAAGTCGGATCAAACAGTTTTATAAATTCAAGTCATTCATTTTAATTTTGTTTATCTTTCACGTATAACAAATATCACCACCATCACCATTCACCGTTGTGGCATGCAAATCAAAGAGTGACCCAAATTCAATATGCTAAAGACTCTTTCATAGTTTGCTCCTCCAAATCCCTAATTTTAGCTAGGGGAGAATTCAATGCTAGCTCCAAATCCGAGTTCGGCTCAGTCTCCAACACTCTCCCTCGCTTCGTCTCTATCCACTTCATAGACTGCTCTTTAGATTCATACTTTTAGTTGGGAGAATCCAATGCTCCAAATTCTAGTTCGTCTCAATCTCTGACAATCTTCCTCATTTCATCTTGATCCAGTTCACCAATTTCTCTTTTCTCTCCTATCAAGAGACTATAACACTCCACCTAATGCTTTCAGCCGCCTCATCGATCTCCCTGTTATGTACGCCTGCCATGTTATTTGACTCTTTTGCCAATCTTCTTCAACCCTTACGGACAGTGCATCGTGACCGAAATATACATTGATATCATTGAAGAATTTGTAGCCACAAGAGACCTAGGCTCATCCTTGAGTATAGTTGTAGAGAACAAATATAATCGCCATATTTGGTGAAAACTTAGAAAGCTACATAAATTACCCAAGGCAATATTACTTATTAGATCTGAGCGGTATCAATGAACTTAATTCCTTGTGTAGGGGTTTCGTACCTTTGAATTTCAGTTGTCGCCACATATGACCTCCAATTGAATGAACATCTATAGTCGAGTATTTGTTCTCGAAGGAGGCGGCGAATGAAGGGAAAAATAAAAATATGAAAATATTAGATCGTAATGCAGGAGAAATTACTACACTTGTTGCTGGTGGTGGTGTGGTAATGGTTAAAAAACTTATTGAGGCAAATGTGTTAGGAAAATCTAAATTTGAATATTATTATGTTTTATTGTGAAAAAAGTGTCATATTATCGCGTCATTCTTCCGCACAAAATGGGCTTCTCTTCTGGATTTTCTGAACAACAGAAAGAAAAAGAAAAGCAGCAACATTCCCCCACTGAAAGAATGAATGATGACACGACGGCGACCACCCAACCCAAAACCCACTCTACCCGCCAGTCCGCCACCATAAATGGCACACAAATACACAATGCGCCATCTCTTCTCTTTCTCCGAATCATACAAACTTCTCTCTCTCTCTCCCTCCCTTCACTATTGCCAAGAACAAGAAGAGACTCTGTCGCCGCGTGCCCACTTCCCTTGTTTACTCGATTCACCTCTCTCGATCATGGCGGTTAGAGGCTTTGTTTTGGCGCTAGTGTTGGCAATGGCTGTGCTTCATCGTGCCCATGGAGGCTGGAGCCGTTCACAAGGTCGGAGACTCCGCCGGCTGGACCACGATTGGGAGCCTCGATTCCAAGCAGTGGGCTGTCACCAAGACCTTCCAACTCGGCGACGTTATCTGTAAGTCTCGGCCTTTTTCCCCTTTTCCGCTTCCCACTCCACCTGTTTGTTTAATTTCCTCTGAGAGTCTACATGCAATTTTAGGGTTCTCTGTTTTCTTTTGCCTTCTTTTTTCTGTGAATGCGCTGAATGTTGAGTGCTTTCTAATAAATTTCAATGGCACACTTGGATTTCCTGCCTTCCCTTCCCCCATTGTAGATTTAGTGGGTTTCAAATTCATCCCAGAATTCTTGGTGATCTTTCGTGCGGATAGAAGTGATCTGAGCAAAATAGTGTCTCCAACTCCCTGAAATGAGTGTGTTTATTATTAGCCCAATTCAATTCATCCACCCACCTCCATTTCTGATGGTCTCCTAACTCGCAATCTGTCTTCTCACTCAAACCCTTACTCGCATGCTCCAGTTTGATCATTATTGTATGTCACTCTCAGAACTTGAGGATCTGGAAAGTGAACAACCACCCACCTTAAGAATTAAGACTCTTGAAAGCTAAACCTTGCTTATCCCGCAACCTACTGTGCTGGTGCCTTGCATAATGATTCGTGATGAAAGCTGTAAATGAAAGAAGAAGAACCACACCCCTGATCAACGTTGTTTGGTGGAAAGAAGCCACACACCACTATAGCTTTTCGGGTGTTACTCTTATTCCGGCATGTGAATTGTGATCTTCACCTCCAGCATCTTCAGGGACGCTTACTTCGTTACCGACCACATTCCCCATCAGACAAAATCTATGTCATTTTGGGGTTTCATGTTTCTGACATTTCTGATGCTATTGGATTCTCTTATTCTCTATGATACTTTGACTACAATGCTGATGCACTAGAGCCTAGTTTTGCACCCGAGATTAACATCATAGTTGCTAATTCCTTCTGTTTTGTTCTCCGTGCTGCAGATTTCGAGTACAACCCACAATTCCACAACGTGATGAGATTGACACACGCCATGTACAGGGCCTGCAACGCCACAGCACCATCGGCCACATACACCACAGGGAACGATTCCATCACCATAACCACCCGCGGCCACCACTACTTCATCTGTGGATTCACAGGCCACTGCCACTCCGGCCAAAAGGTCGACATCAACGTCCTCCCAACCACCACCACCACCGTCGGTACACCTTCATCATCTCCCATGGCCGCACCAACTCTGCCCTCTGCACAATCCCCTGGCCCTTCTCCAAACACCGCCGCCTCTTCCATGCCTTCCATCACCCTCGCTAAAGCTCTTCTCCTCGCCTTGGCCATCCTCGGATTCGCATGATTTTGGCGCCCATCAGTCGAAATGTGTACACTTTAGTTTAGTTCCCCGCCTTCTCTCAAAGTTCTTTCTCAGTGTACTAATAATAAGTCATGGTAGTAGCGATAGAGAGAAAAACAGAGACAAAGATAGATGGAAATCGAAGTCGAAACTAAAACTCTGCTCTGATTTTTTATATATGTTATTCTATAAAACCAAACAAAATGGACAAGCTACTTTCCTCACAAAGCAAACTCTCAACTCTAGAGCATTATCACAAGACTAAAAGATAGAGGTGACAAAAAAGACAAAAAGAACTGATTCATTACAAATGTACTCCAAGAGCTTCTTCAATGGCGGGTGCAGTTTTTGTTTTTATCAGTCCATGAATTTTTTCCAAACAGGGTGCTTTTTCCAGACCCTTTCGGCCATGGCGTCGATGGGGACTCCCTTGGTCTCGGGCAAGAGGAAGACGACGAAGAGGCCCATCACAAAGATCCAGCCCGCGAAGAAGAAGAAGATGTAGGCCTGCATGTGGCACATCATGGACAAAAAGGCCTGGGCCACGACGAAGGTAAAGAACATGTTGGAGCTCACCGCGAACGCAAAGCCCGCAGCCCGTGTCTCCACGGGGAAAGTCTCACTGGGGATCAGCCAGCCCAATGGGCCCCAAGACCACGCAAAGCCCATCACGAAGAAACACACCAGAAACACCACCGCGCCGGCCTCCACCTTCGTCAGCGACCCCGTCGCCGGCAGATCCAGATGCAAAATTATCCCGATCGCTACCTGAGAGATGAACATCTGGACACAGGCTTCGAGGAGGAGGGCCTTCCGGCCGAGCTTGTCGACGGCGACGACAGAGACGACGGTGCTGACGACGTTGACGACGCCGGTGATAACGGCGGAGAGGAGGGAGCCGTCGTTTTTGAATCCGACGGTCTGGAAGAGAACAGGGGCGTAGAACATGATTGCATTAATCCCCGTCATCTGCTGGAAGATCTGGAGCGAGATTCCGATGATTAATGGTGGGAAGCTGGATTTCTTCATGAGCTCCTTGAATGGGGCTTTGGCACGCTTGGCGGCCTCGCAGGCGGCTCTGATCTGGTTGAATTCGGCGTCCACGTTGTCTACTCCCCTGATCTTTTTAAGGGTTTTGTGGCCCTGTTCCAGCTTGTTGCGCTCCACGAGGCTGGTCGGCGTCTCGGAGATGACGAGGGAGCCGATGAAGAGGCCGGCGGCAGGGGCGCCGGCGACGGCGAGGGAGATTCGCCAACCGTACGGGTGGACCTTCGAGACCGCGAAGTTGACAAGGTTGGCGAAGAGGATTCCGATTGTGACGAAGAGCTGGAACAGGATGTTGACCGCTCCTCTGTGGTTCACCGGCGCTATCTCTGACAGAAACAGGGGAACCGCCTGGGAAACCGCGGGAAATTTGAAACAAACATTTTATATAATTTTAGAAGAAGGGGAAAAACCCCCAAATTGAATTTTATTTTGGGGGATTAGAAATTTGTAATTGAATCGAATTACCTCATTTCCGAATCCCACGCCGACGCCGAGGAGGATCCGACCGACGATGAGCATGGCGACGTTCATGGCGGAGGCGCTAAGGGCAGCGCCGCAGAGGAAGAACACGGAGGCGATGAGGATGGTGGGCTTCCGGCCGAATTTGTCGCATGCTTTGGATGCGAGGAAGCTGAAGACGAGGGCGGCGAGGTAGAGCGAAGAAGTGAAGAGCTGAAGGTACTGGTCGTCGTATTTGCAGTAGTTGTTTTCCTTGGCGTGGAGCTTCTTCTCATACACTTTGGGGAAGAACTTGATTTGGAAATCGTCCATGGCTGTCACTCCACCTTCGCAGTACATTCAAAACACCACAACACCCAAAATCAGATCACACAAAAATCACAACTTTGTTTCTAAAATTACATTTAAGTCGATAAAAATGACGAGTTTGCAGGTCACTTACCAGAGATGCCAATGTCGTAGCCAAACATGAGACCACCAAAGGCGGCGAGGAACCAACAAATGGCGACATAGAAAGTGAGCTTCGATGGGAAGTTCTGCGGCGAGATGCGTTTTTCGGACTCGTCCATTGTCACTTTCGCTCTTTGGTTTTGAGGATTGAATTAGCGGAGGAAGAGACGAAAGCAGAGGAATAGAGACAGAGAGAGTGATTAATTACTGCTGTGATTGATTTGTATTGATGATCTAGGATGCAAGCTGTGGCTTTATATAGAGAAGAGAGGGGTTTTGGGGTTTAATGTGGTTGGAGAAAAGGATCATGATCCACATTCCACAATCTATGGATAAATTTTGCTGACCGGGAAAAAAGAAGAAGAAAGAACAGAACAGAACATAAGATTTTGCTAAATTTGGAAAGCTGCATTACTGTAATCTAGGATGGTTTTACTAAATGAACGCGGTTGTTTAGTGAACTAACTAAATGGATATATTTTATGAGTTGGATTTTATTTTTGTTTTGCTTTTGAGTTGTTAAAATATCTCTCTTATATTAACCTCATTTAGACTTTTTTTTTTTTTGTTAATTACAAGAGATCAATCCTTCAAATTACTCCTATGAAATAGACACGTGTAATGCTCACTTGTTATTTCAATTTTTTTAAATATCAAACCATCTTCTCCTTATAAATATACACACTAAAATTTGTGGATTTTTTTCTAAACACAAAGATATTATACAATTTTAATTGGGTAAATAGCACATTCGGTAATTTGATTTACCATTTTATTTCATGTTTAGAAAACATTCATTTGGGTATTAAACGTATAATATTTGAAAAATAAATGTTGTATGAATGGCTTAACAGTTAAAAGTTTATTCAACCAAAAAAAGTCAAAACTCATACTTAAATTCGTGTTTGTTATTATTGAACTTCACTCTTAAAAAATACTCTTAATACAGGTCATATTAATTGCTTTGCTCATTGAACGAGTTTATCATATGGACATCCACAGTCATGAAGCTAGGATGCAGCAAGTATATTTTGAACACGACATTATCAAAAAAGTATATTTTGAACACGAGAGAGGATATGTCGCATAATCTTATGGTTAGTAACCTTGTATAACCCTTCATTTGTTATGTATAGAAAGTTCATAACATTTTTTCAATTAATTTTTATGGGTTGTATCTCTTTTATTTTTAGCATAAATTCCTTTTATATTTTTTTTGATCAAAAAAATTCCTTTTATATTTGAACATTAGAATAAACATAAATCTCCAACATATTATACATAATTCTGAAAATTATTGAAGGATCGTATCCCCAAGGAGCCCTTCTACTATGCTATATAGTATTGGTGCTTTAATGTACAACTTGAAGTTGTACCATAACATTAAATGTATAAGTTTAGGTTGTACCATAAAAGAATTTGTATCATTATGTTATGGTACAACTTTACAACTTGAAGTTGTACCATCACATAAAGGTACAAGTTCAAGTTGTACCATAAAAGAATTTCTACAAAAAGTATAGGTACAATCTGAAGTTGTACCATAACGTAAAGGTACAATTTCAAGTTGTACCATAAAGAAAAAAAAACTTATAGCACTAATACTATATAGCATTGTAAAATTCCTCCGGAGACCCATGATAGCTCCGCCTCTAATACACAATTCCGAGAAACAATTTTGCTCTACCTTGTAAACTTTGTCTCTAGTAGTGATTCAGCCTAGTATTACTATCCAAGCTAAGACACTACATCGACAATGCAATATTGACTCCAATTATTCTTGGATTTTGATGACGACGTACTAATCAACAAATACTTAGATGCTCTACATGGTTACAGTCTTACAAACTTACAAAATTTGCACCGAAGATAACACTATCCTCCAACATATATATGTAGGTTCTCCCTCGGGAGCTGTTCAATTTGGTTTTTCCTGCTTTCCCCGCAAAGCAAGGAAGGTTTTTTTCGACTTTTTCTATCTCAATAATTATACTCGGTGCATGAGCTACTATGGGCTTCTCACCTGCACATTTCTGTTTTTTTACTCCTCCGACAGCCCACTAATATTTTAGAACTTTATAATTAAAAATAAATATAAAACTTAGTCCATCAAAGTGCATGCAATTATATCATATGAACAAAGTTCCTTATGGTTTTCAATTTAACAATTCACAAAGTCATTTTTTATGCAGCAATAACCAATATGTTTAGCATGATCTAACAAATTTTTTTGTCTAAAATTTAATTTCTAATGGATTAGACTATTATTAATATCATTGCTTTCTTCTAATAGATGCATGCAAATTCTGAACATTTATTAAAAAGTTTGAGCCTCTAGGGAAGAATGTAAAGCATTTTTCAGTGTGTAATAAGTAAATAAATAATTGTACACTTTTTGAGAATTTCAAAGTTACTCGAAAAAAATCATTAATAGATTGATTTCGAAAAAATGTTTATTCATTTCAAATGATCTATTGATCTCCAACTATGTAAGAATACCAGCTTATAGGTATAATTTTTAATTTAAAATTACATGATTTTGTTAAAGTTCTAATTCTCAATTCAGGTACATAAAATGCATTGTAAAGATAATTTTGCGAACCACAACCATTACCCAATCCATTAATTTGTAATGGATGAGAAAATTACTAATATTAAAGCTTTCTTCTATAAAGTGCGTGCAAATTCTAAACATTTATTAAAAAAAATTGAGCCTTTAGGGAAGAAAGTAAAGCATTTTCCGGTCTGTAACAAGTAAATAAATAATTGTACACTTTTGGAGAATTTCAAACTTACTCGGGGAAAAATCAATAATTGATTGATTTCAAAAAAATGTTTATTAATTTTAAATAATCATTTGATGTCCAATTATGTGACTATATTAGCTTATAGGTATAATTTTAATTTTAAATTGCATGATTTTGTTAAAGTTCTAAGTCTCAATTCAGGTACACAAAATGCATTATAAATATAACTTTGTGAACCATAACCATTACCCAATTCGATAAAATTCTTGCCAAATTTATTGGTGTTATGTTCAACTTGGCCATTGCATTCCTCTGTCTTTGAACGTACGCACAAATTTTGTATTTTATTAGTTTTATTATTTGAGATGTTAATATTCTCTATCGGTGATTGACCAATTTTGTGAGTGAAAATATATTATCTTGAATTGAAGCTATCTTGGTGCTACGGCCTAATATTGATATTCCTGAAGTAATTGAATTGCACTTACAGTAACATTTATTTTATTTTATAAGGGTCACTTATAGTAACATTCTTATACATTAAAAAATCTTTCTAATTATGTTGAAATTTAAAAATACATCTTGCATAAGTTTATTTTGATGATTTTATGATTAAAATGAGATCAAGCTCCTATGGTGGCTTCAGAAAAGACTATTCAATATCCCTACTATTACATCACAAGAACTTAATGAATTTAATTGAAAAATTGCGAATAACGTAAATATCAGTTTGAATCTAACGATTGATTAAGATATAAATCCTAATTATTTTTATTTTTTCTTTAGGATAATTTTATTTTTATCAAATGATAAGTCAAACAATTTCAGAATCTTTTGTGGTTTATGCATAAAATAGAACCTGTCAAATAGAATGAAAGAAGAGTTGGATGAGTTCATTTTTGAGAATGGACTAGCAACATCAAACACTATAGTTGTTAGATGATAATTTGCCTATCCTCTCTCATTTTATGTATGCGGAATTTAGTAAATTTAAGAATCATCCTCACTAAAGCTTATATTGCTCTTCTAAATTATGAATTCCAATTATCAACATTTTTCATATTTAAGAATCAATTCGAATGGTAGATACTACCCAATCAATTACTATGTTTTTCATATTTAAGTTCCAAGTTGAGTTTTGGATACTACCAAATATAAGTTTGTTGTCTTTGGCCATCAAGAATTCGGATTTTAGAGTTAGTGAAGGAATGTAGTATTTAAGAAAAAAGAATTGAGGTAGAAGTTCCAAGTTTAGCTATTACTGATTATGACATCACAAAACTCCCGTAACTTGGTTTACAATTTCGAAGATAATCAATGATGGAAAAAATTAACTTCCAACATCATTTGTGATTAAAATGATGTGTAAATTGTCATGAAAATTACATTTCATATATGATTATGTTTTGTGTATGAATTAGAAGCGTCTATTGATGATGAAGATAGTGGAGTTAATGATGAAGATTCTTGATGTTAAAACCGATTACGTAGGTATACCTATAATATTGTGACATTAAGTTTAATATGAGTTAATATACCCTTACATAATCCTACTTTTTGAATTTCAATAAGAATCAACATAGAAGGAAAATGTTAATAACCTTTACAATGGATACTCATTTGCAACAATTGAATATATTTTTGACTTTCGTAGTAGGAAAAACTACGAAAACTAAATTGCTATCTATTTTGTAAAATTGATACCATTATTTGTTAATTCACATGATATTGACATATAATCATGACAAGAATACAAGAGAAAAGGAGATTAATCAAATTTAAACTTTAAAACTTTAGGATTTTGCTACGGTGACATGCATGTCACCGTGACATGGACTTTTCGGTCGACCGAATACAACTTGCGGTCGACCGAATGGGCTAATTCATGTATGTTGGGTTCCTGAAGGCGGTCGACCTCTTACAAAATGCGGTCGACCGTTTTAGTGGTCTAACAGAATGACAGGTCGACCCAAATATCGCATAGGCCGACCCTTGTGCAACTAATAGGTCGACCGCATTGTGAAGAGGTCGACCGCCTTCAGACCGTATCCGTATTGGATATGGATTCCAACACCAGAAAGGTTCCACAATTGGACAAGGAAACGAATTGGGTCGACCCATTCACGTCCTAAATCTCTATAAATACGAATATGAGTCCCCTTCAACGCCACCAAGTCTGAATTAGGTTTTTTTCCGACTTAGAGCCTTTGTGAAGAACCTAGTTCGCGGTTGCTGTTGTACGTGTTGGAAGAGGTCGACCAGGTCTAAGGTGAGGTCGACCTAATGTAGCATTCGCCGTCTTCTTTTTTAATGCGTGATTTCCACCGGCTAA
Organism: Linum tenue; assembly: GCA_946122785.1. NCBI lineage: Eukaryota > Viridiplantae > Streptophyta > Magnoliopsida > Malpighiales > Linaceae > Linum > Linum tenue. The sequence goes on along the minus strand of CAMGYJ010000003.1, from coordinate 20,344,735 downwards.
CTTGATATATTGTTGGGTGCAGAATCCAAATCGGTCGACCGCGACGTCAACCAGGTCGACCTGACGAGACAATTCTTCGTATTTGAATTTAGGCCACAACACTTGGACTTCTGTACTTGCGAGGTAACCCAATCGGTCGACCTAATGAGTTTCAAGGTCGACCGTATATGTTTTTTTGGTTATTCAACCTGAATGTCGACTTTGGCTTTGTTTGTATGACTATGTTGTGCTTGAAAAGGTCGACCGCGCCAGATATCTGGTCGACCTGTCCTTTTTTCGGTTTAATTTTGAACTTACTATTTGTTTGTAATTGTTATTTTCCTGCTGGATAGGTCGACCTAGGAATAACCGAGGTCGACCTGACGAGTTGTGGTAGTCACTATTTGTCTTACAGGTCGACCTAATACTTTGTCAGGTCGACCACGTCTTTGTTTTTTGGTCAATTATAGAAATTTGTACTTGAATTATGATTTTAATTTTTCTTTAAATTGTTTAGACGATGACGCATGATGAGAAACTGCATCAAGATTTGGGTGAAATCATGAAATTGTTGAAAGCCACACAAGAGAAGCTGGTGGTGTGTCAAACACAAGTCGAGCATTTGTCAGTTCGACTGACAGATATGACTGGGATGATGCATGACGGGTTTGAGAGGCTAGAAGGTGCTATCAAAGATATAAGTGCAGAACGAATGGAGAATGGCGGAAGAAATGGTAAAGGAAAGAAATTTGACTTTGGTAAAGAGGAGGAAGACCATGATGACTCTGAAAATTGCTACCAGAGCATAGACGATTTATTGAAAGAGCACATTTTAAAGGTATCCAAGTATATTCATATGTGATTGAAGATATTAGTATTACTATCATTAGTGCTAATCTATTTTGTTTATATGTTTGACAGAGTGAAACAAAGAATGGCCGCAAGGGTTCCTCTCCTAATTACAAGAGACCGCGATATGAAAGTGACTCCTACACCACTCCACAGAAGGATCAATTTGTAAGAAAGGGATTATTTAGTGATGATAGCGATGAAGATGAATCTAAGAGTCCTTTCGAAAAGCACGGGGTAAGTTTACGTTACATTTTCATCTATAATGTGTGTTTGTGTTCATACGTTACTTTAATTTTAACTATGATTTGTAGGTCATGAAAGTGGAGGGTCTAGAAGGATTCACCAAAAATCTTCAAAATCCAGTTGAAGACTTGTATTATGTTGTTACTAAAGAGAAGGTTGGGGACAAGAATTGGGACAAGTAAGACGTTTTTCTAGTACGTGTGGTCGACCGGTTGTCCAATAAGGTCGACCGTGTGTCCAATAAGGTCGACCTTGACTATGTACAGGTCGACCTGTACGTTGCAAAAAAACAATTGACATTTCTGTTATCTTGATTTTTGCAGTTTGATGATTGTGGACTTTTTTTCTGAAAACCTGCAACGACATTATTTGAGTTCGGTCATTAGCGAGAAAAGCTGGGTTTGCTCATCAGTAAGTACTATACTACTACGACTTTCGTATGAATTGTGCACTATTTATGTTACGATTTACGATGATTTTGTGTTTTATTGTTGGATGGTAGGTAGTGGATTTGTGTGCAAGGGCACTAACAATGTCTGAAAAACATGATGTGAAAGAGCCAAATGTGTGGTATTTTCCAAATATGTTTTCGGTAAGAGCCGTAATGTCAAATTATTTGTCATAACCTAGTTATTTATATTGTACCATGTCAATTCATCTCAACTAAAACATGGTGCAGAAAATGGTACGCGCTAACATGAAGACCAGACAAATTCGTAACAAGTTGATCAATGATGGCGTGGACTTTATGCCGAATGTCAGTGCATGCCAGAAGGTTAGTCTAGTCAATGTCCCTATATCATTAAATTTCGAAAGTGCATTTGTTTGTATTCGCTGTTTATAACATATAGTGAGTGTTTCGTTGCTAGATATTTATGCCAGTTCTTGAAGATGAAGCACGTCATTGGTTTCTGTATCTCGTCAATGTCCAGCAAAAAACTGCATTTTTGCTTGACAGTCTACCTTCAACTATTGAGGCGAAGCGTAGGCGTAAATCAGAACTATGCAAGAAATTGGTAAGTGTTTCCTATAATTTTCTGACTACTAAGCGTTACGTAGTATGCTAGAAGTTTAAAATATTCGTTATTTGTGTGTAGTTGTCCACTTTGGATGATATTTTGAAACCAGAGCGCACGAGCAATGTAGTAGTACCAAAATTTGGAGATTTCAATTTTGATGAGCTACCAGTTCAACGACAAAGGAATAGTACTGAGTGTGGTGTGCACGTCATGCAGTGGATGCGCTATGGATCCAAGGATCTTGATAGAGTGGTGAGTATATCGTCAAACAAATAACTAGTATAATTTACACTTTTTTTAGTTGTAACGAAATCTTACATGGCATAATGCAGATAGGAGAAGAACACAAATTACCGGCTCGAAAGGAGATTCTATGGTATCTGGCTACACATTTTGAAAACCGTGCACGAGAAAATCTTTTCAAGGCAGTAGTAGATGAATGCATGGAACGAGGCAAAGAGAGACAGAGTTCCAAGAAAAAAGCAAAGAAATGAAGTCGTTAAGTTACAATGTTGCATTATTTGGACCATACATTTATTTTGTATTTGGGAGATCGTTTCATTTTGGATTTTGAATGTTTATCGTTTATTAGATTTGTTATACAATTATGTATGTGACTGAATTTACGATTTCAATCGTCTAGAACAAGTGGTCGACCACATACTCAAAGCGGGCATACCCAAAGGCAGAGCACAGGTCGACCTCGTGAAGCTTAAGGTCGACCTATGATACTGTAGGAAAGTCAAAAACCATGTAAAATAAGTATGGATACTCGTCTGTTTGGCCTTAATAAAAGTACGGTCGACCATTCTTGTCAAGAGGTCGACCTGTGCTCACATTTATAATCATTGGTCGACCATTTCTGTAAAGAGGTCGACCTGTTTCACATTTAAAAACAACGGTCGACCATTTGTGTAAAGAGGTCGACCTGTTTCACATTTACCCAAGACGGTCGACCATTTGTGCAAAGCGGTCGACCGTGATGATTCCTGTCCTTGTACAATTAGGATTTTGTGTACTTGTCCTTGTCGAATTATGATTTTATATATCTTGAACCAATTGGATAAGGAATTCGTCTAAATTATCTATAAATAGATGGGAGTCTTCAGACATTAATCGTACCACGAAATCTTATTTGTTGGAGTGAAGTTATAATCTCATCGCGCTTATTGTGATCGGGTGTTGGTGGCGGTTTATTTTTATTCCGGTAGACCGTACCAATAAGTGGTCGACCTCGTTGCTAAGGTATGCCTCGTAAATGCTTGTTAATGGTTCTATGTGGCTAAATTTTTCCCACCATCCGGTCGACCACAAACACCATCCGGTCGACCGTTCTTTCGTAGTTTTCGATTAGGTCGACCTTTCAGTAAATTAGGTCGACCTTATGTTTGTTATTTAGTAATAAGGTCGACCGTCCTGTTCATTGAGGTCGACCTGACGAGAGCTAATTGGGTATGTTTTGACATTAAGTTCGTATTCCGATCGTTGCATGTTTGTTATTTAGTAATAAGGTCGACCGTCCTGTTCATTGAGGTCGACCTGACGAGAGCTAATTGTGTATGTTTTGACAATAAGTTCGTATTCCGATCGTTGCATGTTTGTTTTTTAGTAATAAGGTCGACCGGCCAGTTCATTCAGGTCGACCTGACGAGAGCTAATTGTGTATGTTTTGACATAAAGTTCGTATTCCGATCGTTGCAGGATGGATAACAGAGATGATACAGACGATAGAGATGATGATGAGGTTAACTTCGATGAGGAACCTAATGATGCTCGAGAAGGAGCTATGGATAATTTAGATGATACAGATAATACCGATGATGAAGTGTTTGGAGATGATTATGAAACCGAGGGTGCAGAAGAAGAATTTATGGATGATGAAGAAGCTACTGAATATGAACAACAAATTCCTTCCATGGAGTTCCAAACATTAGAAGATGCAGAGAAATTTTACGATTCCTATGCTAAAGCGAAAGGATTTAGCGTTCGACGTAGAGATCTTCGGAGGAGTCGTCGAGGAGTAGCAATTGGGAGGACAATGGTATGTTCGAGAGAGGGGACTAGAGATAAGATGCATATAGATAAAGAAGGTCGGATTCGGCAACATCGTAAGATGACAAGACATTCTTGCAAGGCATCGTATACTGTACGATTTGATCGGAATAAGAAAATGTGGGTTGTTTCTAAGTTTGAGAGGAAGCACTCACATCGTTGCTGCAATGAAGAAGAAACTCAATTCCTTCGGTCTCATCGAAATGTGAGTGAAGGAGACAAGGCTCTGGCGATAGGGATGCGATAGTCAGGAATAAAACAACGCAACATTGTTCAGTTCATGAAGAATAAAGTTGGAGGATATGAGAATCTGGGGTACACTCCAAAGGATTTGGACAATGCTGTTCAGCAATCCCGAACAGTTGACGACGATCTAATAGGAGATGTTAACCGAACATTGGGTTACTTACAAAGTAAACATAGCTCTGATGCGGGCAGCTTCTTCAAGTACACAACCAACGATGAAGGTGAATTAGGCAATCTCTTCTGGTCGGACTCCACATCTAGAGCAGATTACCATTTTTTTGGGGATGTCTTGGCGTTCGATGCATGCTACAAGCGCAACAGGTACAATCGACCATTTGTTATGATGGTTGGTGTAAATCACCACCACCGTAACATCATATATGGTTTTGCCCAGTTGGATAACGAGACAATCCCCAACTATGTTTGGTTGTTGAATACTTTTCTGGAGTGTATGAACTCTAAGATGCCCACTTCAGTGATCACAGACGGAGACAAGTCTATGCGTGGTGCCATTGCTACTGTTCTGGTTGGAGTGCCTCACCGTCTTTGTATTTGGCATATTGAGACAAATGCGACAACAGCCGTTCATAATAAGGAGTTCGTTAGGGCATTCACTTACTTGGCGAAAGCACGAATATTGATTGAGGAGTTTGAGAGGCGTTGGGAGCTTTTGATTAATCAGCATGGCTTGTCTGCAAATAAGTGGTTGCAGGATTTGTACGCTGACAAATTACTGTGGGCAGAGGCATACTTGAAGGATATTTATTTCGGTGGACTCCAATCAACCTCGCGATGTGAGTCATGTAACCATTGGATAAATGGGTATGTGGGAACTCAATACAGCTTGCAACGTTTTGTTCAGGGCATTGATGAAGCACTGGAGGGGATGCGTTTCACGGAGACGCAGGATGATTATTCTTCTAGGCACACGAGGTTGGTCTGCAAGCATGCCCTGCGCACTTGGGAAATGCAAGCTGAAAGTATCTACACTCATCGTACATTTGCTATCTTCAAGACTGAACTAGAGAATGAAGCTTCTTATGTATTAGCGGAGAGAAGAAATGAATCAGATGGGACAGAGACATTCATACTGAAGAACTACATGAACCCAGATCGGATAAGGCGGTTAACATTTACTACGTCCACTCAAGATCTCAAATGCGAGTGTGCATTATTTGAATCTAAGGGGTTTCCATGCAGACACATGCTTACAGTAATAAAAAATATGGGATACACCGCACTACCCTCGACTTGGTTCAAGCTTCGCTGGACCCAAAATGCGAAGACACTAAATCGTCATCCTGGAGTTGGAGGTGATGTGGGAGAGAGAGTTGGTCGACTGATAAGACATGGAGGATTGGCTCTAAAGTGTAAGCGTTTATGTGACATCGCGTGTGGTAGTGAATCTGCTTTTAATCATGTCTCTAAGACGTTGGACGACCTTACTCAATGGGCAATTGAGTTCGCGAAGGAGAGAGAAGACAACACCACACCGGCAAACCCTCCAGCACCCCTTCGAAGTGTGAAAGATCCAAAAATTGGGAAGACCAAGGGGACATTCAAGTCAGCACGAACTGCATCGGGCAAAAGTTTGAGAAAGTGTTCGAAATGTGGGAAATATGGTCATTTTCGCCCCAAGTGCCCGAAACAAAGTCCCAAAAAAGGATCTTAAATTTCTTCTATTTTTTTTAGGAGTTGTTTTATTTTTTAATAACTGTGATTGCATTGTATTATCTTCGAATTATCTTACTAATGTATGAGTTAATTGATTGTGGGTTGAAATAAAGTCATAAACGGTCGACCTCATAAAAGTTCCGGTTGACCGGACCAAAGGAGGTCGACCGTACACTTTAGCGCGGTCGACCGCGCATTTAATACGGCCGACCAAACCGGTTGACCTGACCAGACCACCCACCCAAACCTCCCTTCATCCTCTATTTAAGAAACCCTCCCCCACTCATTCTACACCACAATCAGAACCCTATCCCCCCACATCCACTCATTCTTCCTCTCCTTTCCCTTCTTCATCTTCTTCTCCCATTTCCAAAAACACCATTTTCCAAAAACTCTTGAAAACCTTCATCCTCATCACTTAGAAGAAGAACAAGGTAATGCTTTTCACTCTTCTTTTTCATTTGGGTTGATTCTTGTCTTCTTCCTTTTGTTTTCAAAAAATCTAAAGATGGAAAAGAGGGGTTTTTGCTTCTGTTCGTCAGAAGCGGTCGACCTGTTCATCATCGTGGTCGACCGCAACTGACTTGTAATCTAGTTTCCTTTCTGTTTTATGGACTGAGGTCGACCTATGATGATTTTGAGGTCGACCTGTGATGTCTTTCTATTATTTCTGGCCGTGTTTTGTAGATCTGTAGCTTGAAAAAGAGGGATTTTTCCTTCTGTACGCCAGGTGCGGTCGACCTTCTCAAATTCGTGGTCGACCGCATCTAGCTTTCATTCCGCTTTTCCTTTCTGTTTTATGGACTGAGGTCGACCTATGATGATTTTGAGATCGACCTGTGATGTCTTTCTATTATTTCTGGCCGTGTTTTGTAGATCTGTAGCTTGAAAAAGAGGGATTTTTCCTTCTGTACGCTAGGTGCGGTCGACCTTCTCATATTCGTGGTCGACCGCATCTAGCTTTCATTCCACTTTTCCTTTCTGTTTTATGGACTGAGGTCGACCTATGATGATTTTGAGGTCGACCTGTGATGTCTTTCTATTATTTCTGGCCGTGTTTTGTAGATCAGTAGCTTGAAAAAGAGTGATTTTTCCTTCTGTACGCTAGGTGCGGTCGACCTTCTCATATTCGTGGTCGACCGCATCTAGCTTTCATTCCACTTTTCCTTTCTGTTTTATGGACTGAGGTCGACCTATGATGATTTTGAGGTCGACCTGTGATGTCTTTCTATTATTTCTGGCCGTGTTTTGTAGATCTGTAGCTTGAAAAAGAGGGATTTTCACTTTTGTACGCCACGTGCGGTCGACCTTCCCATGTTCGTGGTCGACCGCATCTGGCTTTCAATCGCCATGTCCTTTTGTTTTATAGACTGAGGTCGACCTCTTTAGATTATGAGGTCGACCTGTGAAGTTTTGCACTCAATTGGTACCATCATTTGGGCCATTTTATGCTCGTTTTAATTTAGCCGAGGTCGACCTATGATGGTTCTGAGGTCGACCTATGAAGGCAAAAGTGCGAGTTATTGTCTCATTGTATTTCAAATTGTGCGAAACTACCACTGGTCGACCTCTTCAGATTATGAGGTCGACCGGATCTGTTTTGCACTCAATTGGTACCATCATTTGGGCCATTTTATGCTCGTTTTAATTTAGCCGAGGTCGACCTATGATGGTTCTGAGGTCGACCTATGAAGGCAAAAGTGCGAGTTATTGTCTCATTGTATTTCAAATTGTGCGAAACTACCACTGGTCGACCTCTTCAGATTATGCGGTCGACCGGATCTGTTTTGCACTCAATTGGTACCATCATTTGGGCCATTTTATGCTCCTTTTAATTTAGCCGAGGTCGACCTATGATGGTTCTGAGGTCGACCTATGAAGGCAAAAGTGCGAGTTATTGTCTAATTGTATTTCAAATTGTGCGAAACTACCAATGGTCGACCTCTTCAGATTATGAGGTCGACCGGATCTGTTTTGCACTCAATTGGTACCATCATTTGGGCCATTTTATGCTCGTTTTAATTTAGCCGAGGTCGACCTATGATGGTTCTGAGGTCGACCTATGAAGGCAAAAGTGCGAGTTATTGTCTAATTGTATTTCAAATTGTGCGAAACTACCAATGGTCGACCTCTTCAGATTATGAGGTCGACCGGATCTGTTTTGCACTCAATTGGTACCATCATTTGGGCCATTTTATGCTCGTTTTAATTTAGCCGAGGTCGACCTATGATGGTTCTGAGGTCGACCTATGAAGGCAAAAGTGCGAGTTATTGTCTAATTGTATTTCAAATTGTGCGAAACTACCAATGGTCGACCTCTTCAGATTATGAGGTCGACCGGATCTGTTTTGCACTCAATTGGTACCATCATTTGGGCCATTTTATGCTCGTTTTAATTTAGCCGAGGTCGACCTATGATGGTTCTGAGGTCGACCTATGAAGGCAATTTTGTATTTGAATTGTTACGGGTTTATATCGACCCATTCTCGTTTTAAATTAGCTGAGGTCGACCTATGCTTCTTCTGAGGTCGACCTGTTCTCGTTTTAAACTAACTGAGGTCGACCTGTGTTTCTTCTGAGGTCGACCCATTCTCGTTTTAAATTAATTGTGGTCGACCGCTTTATGGAGTGGTCGACCGCGTATTGTTCATTTCGAAAATTGGACTAATGTGTATTCTTGCTTGTTTGATCGCAGGATGTTTGGCGGCAAAAAGAAAAGAAAGGCACAAAAAGCTGCTGCTTCAAGTTCGGAATTGGAAGAGTTCAATTCGAATTTGTTCCAGTCGAAGGAGCAAAGTGAGAACTACGAAGAGAAGAGTATGCACAACCGCAGGGTGGTTCCGGGAAGGCCATTGACGACGGATGCGTATTCTCATTTCGAGAATTACGGGTTTCTGGGACCCTTCGTCGATCAGGAGTGGTTGAAGGTGATATCACTCAATGTACCATACTACCCAAAAATGGTACAATACTTCTACAACAACATCTCCTACGAGCGCAATGCAAATGGATCCATTCACGCATTCAAATCCTATGTGAATGGGGTGGCGATGCGCATCAGCAAGAATGTGTTGGCGCAAGTACTGGAGGCTCCAAACGCGGGGAGGAGAATCAATTCTTACGGTGCTTGGAATGAAACGCATTACACGAGAGCCAAGCAAATCCAGACCGTATGTGGTCTTGATGAAGAGGAACATGCTGAGGGGCGCAATAGGCCATCGAGTAACCACCTGACAGTTCAAGCCAGAGTTCTTCACCACATGCTTTCCTACAACATTCTGCCAAAGGGTGGACATCGGGAGACAGTCACCTACTTCGACATGGAGCTCCTCACCAACCTACTGTTAAACGAGAAGGTGAACTTGCCATACTTGATCTTTAACCACATGCTTACTGCTGCTGAGAGTTCAAACAGGAATCTTCCCTATGGGATGATCCTCACTGTGATATTTGAGCATTTTAATGTGAATTTAAGTGAAGAGGTGGGGTTATCGATCTCAAGGCAGGAGTTCTATACTGTTTCATCTCTGAAAAAGATGGGCTTTGAGCTGCGTAATGGTGAGTATGTCAGAGCAAACATTGCTCATGCTGGTGGTGGTGATGATGATGATGATGAGGATGATGATGGTGATGATGGTGATCAAGGAGCTCGAGACGAGCCAATGGGGGAGGCACAGACTTCAACTCCACCGATCACCTTACAGCGTGTGTGGGAGCGCATGGATGGCATGTACGAGTACATGGGCCAGATGAACGCCCAGATGACTGGCATGTACGACTACATGGGGCAAATGAACGCCCAGATGAGCACAATGCAGCTGACCGTGAATGAGATGCGAGATGAGTGGCGATCTTTCAGCGGAAGATACATGCATCCCACCACATCTGACCACCATGCTACCACCACCAATGAAGAAAATGAAGAAAATGTGAATGAGGGAGAGGGGGGAGATGAGTAGTTTTTAGTTTTATTTTTTTAGTTTTATTTTTATGTTATTTTTTTAGTTTTATTTTTATGTGTGAACAATTATGCTATGATGGTTTTTTTAGTTTTATTTTTATGTGTGAACAATTATGCTATTTTATGTGTGTTTTATTTTTAGTTGTTATGCTATGGATTGATGAGTCCTTGTTATAATTGACTAATTATGATGGTTTGAAACATAATTTATACGATTAAATTAACCACACAAATCGACATACATAAGCAAAAAAGACACAGGGCATAGGTTGACTTTCTTGTATTCGGTCGACCTCGTACCAGATTAGGTCGACCGAGAAACCAACACTTGATCTCCATTTTACGTCAAATGATTGGACACTTTGATAGAACACTTATCTTCTATCTGGTCGACCTCTTTCCTTATCCGGTCGACCATTTTGTTAATGACTGCCATCAAGTGGTCGACCTATATATTAGGTGGTCGACCATGTTGTTTCTGACGCCAACGAAATGGCCGACCGAGGTTTTAGTCTGGTCGACCAAAAATACCAACTTAAACTAAATGCGGTCGACCGGGTGGTCGTGGCGGTCGACCGCAACGCTTTCTCGTGCTGCCCAAATTGGTCAATTCGGTCGATCGCCCTCAGGAATAGGTCGACCGAAAAGTGCATGTCACCGTGACATGCATGTCATAGTAGGCATACCCAAAACTTTATTAATTACGATTATTATATTGCAACCGGCCAACGGGCCGGGGTACAATCTAGTTTTCATTATTATCGGGCCTAATCCCAAATGGCTAATCCGATCAAAAATTAAACCTAAAATTACATGGTTCTCCAAATTTTTTTTTTTTTTTTCCCGTAACCAATTCTCTTAATTTATTCTTTTCCTGATATTTTTGTCAGAATAACCAAATTCAACTGCACATTTGAAAGCAAAATACAACTATCGTGCATTAATTGCTCTAATTGGGCCTGAGAAAGCCCAATAACAAGGTTCAACTGAATTCGCAAAATCCTAAAGTCAACACGAAGCGGCGGCCGGTCAACCGTTCCTACTCCTAGTCCGACTCAAATACGGATTCCTTCTCCTACTCGGCAAATGAATCAAAGCTCCCTCTCACTATATATACATAAACCCACACAAGACGATCGCTTACGCATTCTCCACAACAAAAAAATCTCCACCGGCCTCAACCATGGCGGTAATAGTGAAGAGCAAACATCGTCGGTGCTCTGCAAAGGAGGAGAGGCCGTCGTCCAAGAAGGCGAAACGAGAACGGCGATCATCAGATTTGGCGGAACCTCTACTCAATCCGAATCCGAGGTTGTGGATTCCACCTCAAGCCGAGAAACGATCTCACTCACGACTCTACAACCCTGCCGACGGCAGCAGCCTACGCACCGCCGAAGCCTTCCCGGAAGAAAAAAGCAGAGCTTATTTCTGCGTGGGAGCTTCTCAAGGCTACTTGATCTTCCTACAGTACTTTGCCTCTTCCGAATCTCCTTGCTTCATCCCTTTCCTTCTCAACCCTATCGCCGGAACCCACAAACACCCGCTCCCTAAAATCGACGTTAACGTATTCGATTCCCCCTGTTTCAAGAACCACGCCGGAGAATTCACCACGGGGATGATTCGCGATAGCCTAGTTCACAAGGCCGTCCTGACATCCGACCCGAGCGACTGTGAGAGCTCGGGTCGATTCACTGTGGTTTTGCTCGGGGGCGAAGAGGGCAGCAGGAGGATCTCAATTTGTGCGCCGTTCAGCGACTTTCGGTGGTCGGAACTGGACAGGGCGGATTCGGCGCCGTACCGCGACGTGTGTTGTTCGTCGGACGGATTCCTGTTCGCATTGGGAGGGAATTACTCCGTCGATGTCTGGAACATGAGGTGGGGGGAGGACTCTGATTCGCCGGAGAAAGTGGCAAGCTTGGCGATGTCGGTGCCAGATCCGTTTCCGGTCGGGGAAACGGATTCCTGCGTGTCAAGATTCTATCTTGTGAACGGTGATGTCGACGCCGTGCCGATGTTGGTGGCAAGGATTGTGGGGGAGTTTGTCGACGGGGAAGGGAACGTGGTTTGCGACCCGGAGATGGAGCCTCCGGAGGATGGATCGAACCACCCGGCGGTTTGTCCCTACCGGACGGTCGGGTTCGAGGTCTACGCGATGGACGCTGATAGGAGGAATTGGGTGCGGGCGGCGAATTTGGGCGGCGGCGGTGAAGAGCAGAGGAGAGCTCTGTTTTTGGGCGGGAACCACTCTGTTTCTGTCCCCGCCGGCGGCGGGATTGCGGCGGACAGCATTTACTACACGGACGATTACTGGGAGCGGATGGATGAGGATTACTTGTACGGAGGGCACGACAATGGGGTTTTTCGGTTGAGAGACGGCGTGATTGGAAGGCTTGATGGCGAGTTTGAAGAAGAGGATAGATTTGACCCGCCGCCGAGCTGGCTTGTTCCCAGAACCGCCGCGAAGCTCCAGTGGTTCTGAGTGAGTGCTATAGTTAGTATGAGTGGTGTAGTTTTCATATCGTATGTATTAAAATTTGAGTATTGAGTTTCTAATTTGTAGTTCAGTGATGTATTCAAATCGTTAGTGAAACTTTCATAAGAACAAAGTTAAAGTATCAATATGAAAAAAGCAACGGTAAATACTGGATGGGAACTAATTTCCAACATGTCAAAAGCCTACAGTTGCAGCCATATGTTATCTTTTTTGGTTAAAACCTCCCCGTGTTTTTTATTATTGAACAATACTCTTAATACACGTCATATTCCACGGTCATGAAGCTAGGATGTGGCAAGTATATCTTGAACACGGAAGAGGATATGTCACATAATCTTATGGTTAGTAACCTTGTATAACCCTTCATTTATCACGTATGAAAAGCATAATAGAACACGTATAACACACACATAGGATACACTTCCTCACCTCACTCTCCACCATCCTCCTTCCCCCTACATTGCCAACCAAAATCCGAGATGCGAGCTAGACGTGGAGAGAGAGGGAGAGAGATACAGAGTAGTAACATCGAGGTTGTGCTAATAGACCCATTGGATAAACTGTTGAGTGCACGAGGAAAGAAAATGGGTTAGCTGCGAAACTTCACAACAAATTATTTGCACATTTTGTCATGAAACCTCATTCGATTTCGAGTTTAGGCAATCAACCGTCAATATAATAAAACTCCACTTCCAATGAGAATCTGTCTCGCCGCTGTTGGTAGAGGGAGTCATCATTGGGTTCGACTCTATTTTCAAAAAAAAAAAAAAAGAGTTCGACTCTACAAGCAAGCATGGAATGATTTTCCGGAAAAAATCCCAAAGTACACACGTTCTTAAAAAAAAATCCCAAAATACATAAGTTATAAAAAAAATTTCAAAAGTACACATGTTTGAGCATCACCGTTTTTGACAAAGGTGATGAAGGTTATCACCGCGTTTAATAAAAACGGTGAAAATTTCACCGTTTTAAACTAAAACGGTGATGACTTCACCGTTTTAGTCTAAAACGGTGAAGTCATCACCGTTTTAAACTGAAACGGTGAAGTCATCACCGTTTTAATCAAAAACGGTGACCACTTCACCGTTTTAGTTGACCACGGTGAAGTCGCTGACGTGGACAGACGCGGGGTATTCACCGCGTTAGACAAACACGGTGAATACCCCGTGTTTGTTTACGTCAGCGATCCGCGTCATTGTGCTTTCACCGTGGCCGTTAGATGCGGTGAGCCGCGGATCGTGGTTTTCTTCCCACGATCCGACGCCTCACAGCACGCCACGTGGACTCGGGGAACCGTTTTTGGTTAATGCGAGGCCTTCACCGCGTTCATCAAACGCGGTGAATGCTCCCCCCTAATTACTGCGCAGCAGCTCCTCCCCCCATCCCCCAACTATAAATACCCCCTTCCCCCAACTATAAATACCCCCTTCCCCTTTCACTTTCAACTCACACCACAAACATTTCACTTCTTTCTCCCTCAATTTATCCGCTCTAGTCTCGTTCTAAGTATGCTCTGTGGTTGCGGCTAAGTCCGATCTTCCACATCAGAAAGAATTACTAGAGTTTGACCCTAAAGCCCCCGTCCCGCTAAGAATTACTAGAGTTTGACCCTAAAGCCCCCACTGGCATAGGGACAAAGTCGGGGGGATCATTCTGACTATGTAAAAATTGAGTTGGAACCTGTGTGTAATATGGCGTGGGTGCCTCACGAAATGCCGCCTCATCCTCGTTATCATCAGTATCTTCCTCCTCCTCGCTCACTGATCTCAAATCTTCCTCAGTATCCTCGTCGCTCGACTCGAATGGATAGCTCGGGCTAGAAGGATCAACATGACCACGATCACCAACATCGTCCTCTCGCTCATGTGAAGTACGCCCTGATCGAATGGTATTCTCGATTTCAGACCACTCTGGCCCCCAAGCAGGCCATTGAACACCATCGGCCTCAACAAATGGGGCTGGTTGAGGAGGTTGCGAGTATTTGTCCCATCCTGCACTACTCGATCCACCGTAGTTGATTGAACCACCACCCTCCCCGTAACCTCCTGTATAACCACCGCCTTGGTAGTTGCTCGAACTACCACCCCATTCGTACCCTCCTGCAAAACCATCATCATAAGAATACTAGTGAGAATGAGATTCACCGACCGCCTCGGTCTCAACATACACCTCTGCAAGCCGGACTTGGTTATCGCTTAGGAACTGTAACATCATCGTAACCGCGTCATCATCATTTATGACAACTTCTTGGAACACGACCCCGCCAGCACTCATGTCTGGATACCGGTAAGTAATTTTGCCAAGTCTCGTCTGTCCGCTCGTACAAACCCTTTCTGCACAAAGATCACAGAGTTCTTGAAAATTGAATCGGGAATCAATTTTCAGCATAATGGATTCGCCGTCCTCATAATCAATGCCTATGTCAGAGTTTGTCACCCTTCCATTCCACCGAATAGTAAGATGAAACTTCTTGAATTTACCCATATCTACAATTTACAATAAGTATCTATTAGCTTAAAGACAGTAAAATTAACCAAAATCATATTGTACAACTAACATTAAATCATACCATAACTAACGAAAATAAATTCAACTAACTAACAACAACATAATACGAAAATTAAATCATACTATAACTAACGAACATAAGTTCAACTAACTAACAACAACATAATACGAAAATTAAATCATACTATAACTACTAAAAACATAATTAGACTATAATACGAAAAGTCTCAACATACCGAAAAATTTCTGTTCTGTGTATTATGCTCGATTTTGGCTGCTGAAATTTGAAGAAAGGGGAGTGGTTATGTTTTTACAACTGCTGGTGATGTTCTATTTATAGGAAAATCTGCCTACTATTCACCGTTTTTGTCCAAAACGGTGAACACCATCACCGCGTTTGTGTCAAACGGTGAATAGTTGGTAGCTGCGACCTAATTTTGACCTACCAGGGGTGGGAAACGTGGGAAATGATCACCGCTTTAAACTAAAACGGTGAATGAGTTCACCGTGTTTAACCAAAACGGTGATGTATTCACCGTTGTTAACAAACGCGGTGAACTCTTCACCGTTTTAGTTTGAAACGGCGAATTCTTCACCGTTTTAGTTTAAAACGGTGAAGTATTCACCGTCTTCGTCAAAAGCGGTGATGACCTTCACCGCTTTTGTCTAAAACGGTGATGCTCAAACATGTGTACTTTGGGAATTTTTTTTATAACTCATGTATTTTGGGAATTTTTTTTAGGGCTAATACCACTACAACACCCGAACTATGAACAAAATGTCACTTGTGTCCTATTCTTTCTAATATTCCATTTCTGTCATGAACTATGATATTTTATGTCGTTTGTATCCTGACAATTTCGTTGACCGTTAAATCTAACGGTTGACCTGACGGCGGTCAAAATTATGTTGACTTTTGGTGACATGGCATCCACGTGGATTGACATGTCATTATTGTTCAAAATCAAATTATTAAAATAAGTAAAATACAAAATTATTAAAAAATGTCGTCGCAGCTCTACTCTCTCCGGCGATTACCAGCTCCTTTTAACATCTCTCAAATCCGATCACATTGCCGCTCCGCCCCAGCTCTATTCTCACATGCTTCTACTTGATTCACTACCGTCAGCCTCCAAATTGGGGGAACTTGACAGCTGCCCGCTTCAGCTCGTAGCCATTCTAGATCTAGGTTCATGTATGCTCGATCCGAGTGACAAAGTGAGTTCTACCTCTCATTTATCTGCTCCCTCCCCTGATCTCGATCTCAATGATTAAAGCAGTTAGCTAATCAAAGTTTATCTTTCTTTTCAGATGTTGGGCTACACCGATGATGAAGGCAGCCGGGGATCCTCGCCAACAATGAGTTCCACCCCTTCGCGGCGATCGATTTTCGCAACGATCTCCGCCGTCGTCTCCTCGACGAGATGGGGAAACGAAAGGGAAGATAGAGGACCTTCGTCGTCTCCTCGATCGATTTTCGCGACGACCTCGTGGGCATTTTCAGCTTTGGAATCGATGTCGCCCCTTCACTTCATCTCGCCTCTGTTGGTGTGATTTCGGAACCCAGGTTCTGGTGTGGATTCTTTGCAGGTATATAGCTCGAAGGATGGTGAAGGTGGTGGATTTGGTGAGTGTGTGTGGGGACTCGAAATTTGACGGCGCCGGATCTGTAGCAAGAGGCTGGAGGAGGAGGTGATGGAGTTGAAGTAGTTGAAGATGAAATCGACAGCGATGGTCGGTTGGAAGAGAAGCGAGAGGTGGAAAGGGAAGGTGGAGGAAGGGTCTTTATTTTTATTTATTTTTTAAATGAGTTGGAAAATAAATAAAAATCGGATTAAAAAATTCCATGTAAGATGCCACGTCAATGCTGACTGGATTTTCTGTTAAAAACTAACGGTCAACACTAACAGACTAATAGTTTAGGACACAAGTGGAATATTATTGGAAAGAATAGGACACAAGTGACATTTTGTTCATACTTCGGGTGTTGTAGTGGTATTAGCCCTTTTTTTTTAAGAACATGTGTACAGTGGGATTTTTTCCTGATTTTCCATGGTAGCTATGACCTAGAAGGGGAGGTTGTACACCTGTGCATACAACTTCGACGATTAAACACAATCATAATGGTAGGAGCTGGCTACTATGAGATTCGATTCTCCAAGTTAAAAAGAAAAAACGAGGAAACCACTAGACCAAGCCCTCTTTTGCAATAGGTAACCACAACCTAAGCACTAACATAGTATTTCATTTGTTCAATTGCCATTTGCCAATTGCAATGGCCAGTGAATGGACGTATAGTCACACAAACTCCTTCCTGAAACATTGATTTGACTAAAACCCATGAACGATGCAGCAAACTATGGTATCTCATCCGATTGAAATTTTCTGTCAACTTTTTGCTTCAAACCACTGGATACAGTACAACAGTATCTAAACTGCCGGGTGTGGTTCATGTCTCAACGGGGATCATTTTGACCTTAGCCTGATCTATGGGGCAACAATGGACCAAGGATCCCCTTGTATAACCTAAAACACATTTATAAGCAGGGGACGCAAGAGCTCAAGAAAAACAAGTAGTTGCCACCCAATTAAACCAGAAAATACGAATAGAAAGCCGAGTGGGAGAGGAAAAGAATGTCAATCATAATCTTGTGAGGATTGAGAGGGTGACTACTTCAATTTGACGGGCGATCTTGAGCCAGAAGACCGTTTAAAAGTGGTCGCTCCACGTCCAGACTCCTAACAGATGTGCCTGGTCCTCTCGGGTCATGACGATGGAGTCTGCCATTCAGAAAAGAACAATCCAGTTGATTAGGGCACTCCATGAGGACAGAGTGTATATCGAAAACAAGGGGCACACACTGAGCCGATTTGATATTCCGTATTTTGCCAGTTAGCTTGTCAAAAGAAACGAGAAAGTAAGGCAACCCCTCGTATGAAGAACCAGTTGGTCCCAATAACGAGAGAGAGGTTCAGTCATGGATCTTAAACTATTTACCAACACCTCACGCAATAACTCTCCAATCCGTCAAGGGCGTCACAAGCTCTAGTTTGACTACCAAAGCAAATTTTAGAAACAAGGTGAATAAAGAACTACAAAGGTAAGGAGTGTTAAGATTTTTGTTTCAAGGCGTAGGTTTGGAAACGGTTCAAGAAGAAAATAAAGTTAGCTGATAAGATATGAGATATCTTCTAATGACACAATATGACACGAGAAAAGCAAGCATAGAGACCTTACACTAGTTGATTGGAGCTCCACATTGGCTGTGTCCTCGCCATCCTGAAACAGAACCAAATTCATGTCCTCGTTAAACACTTTAGTCGATACGATTAAAAGAAAAACAGAGGGGCAGGCAAAGAAAGCTTTGGTTTATGGGAAACTGTAGTGAAGACATGATCATACCTCAATCAACAAATCCTTTCTTGTAATTAGCCCAACAATGCGAGAAGGCCGAGGGGCAACGAACAAATGCCGTAATCCTAGTTGACGAAAGAGATTATATACCTACAACACCAGTAGCAAGATGCAGTCCATTGTAAGGCAAAGAGAATTGCATTTCCCCATATATGTAACATCACAACCTACAAGTTACAGAGAAAGGTACTAACTTTTGTTAAAGACATATCTTCTGGGACGACATATGGAGAGGGGTTCAGAAAGGGTGCAAGATCTATGTACATTTCCGAGTCATCCGAACTCAAATGAATATCCTCTATTGAAATTCCTTTGCTTGAAACAGGTTTCACAAACTCGGTGAAATTGTGACTGTATGAACAAGAATCAAACTACATTAGGGGGAGTGAGAGGGATAGCCAAACTGGCCGAATGACATCATTATCAATGCCACAATTACCTGATTGGTCTTGATCCACTTAGAGAATCAAACGGCAAAGGACTGTGCTGGAAATCTACCTTAGACTGAAGAAGTACTAGTAAATGACTGCACAGAGAAAGAAAAAAACATTGTGTTAGTTTCTTTTCAGCTGCTATACTACCCTCTATTGAATAATATCACATGTTGGCCTGGAAGTGAATTGAAAAGGCAATCATTACCTGCGAAGCATAAGCCCAACTACAAGCGTCTCTCCATTCCTTTTATGATCAATTACCTAAGCAGAATATAAACGGTAAGATTAATATATCTCATACCTGATTATAAATGAGTAACAAAAGGTAAAGGAGAAGATTGCTTACAGGAAATCCATTGTGCTTACTGCTACGCAAGATGGAAACTATATCTGCAACCTTAGCAACACGAGGAAGGGAAACAACCTTCAAGATGAAAAAGCATGACAACTCATCAGTTAAATAAACCAAAAACATAGACCGAAACCCCTAAACTTATGTATTACTGTTCAATTTATCGATGTTAACATGGCTAGCAAAAAGATCAGAATGCTTTCACTGAGAAGTCACCTTCTGATTTCCAAAAGCGTCCTTTGCGGTCATAGTCCTCATCTGGTATTTTGGTTTAGATTCCAGCAATGGAATGCCCTTTAATCTTGCCTGTTCTTCATAAAGGCCTTCATTAAAAGCATCACCAACGGCCTGCCCAGGCAGAGAGAGACAGAGAGGTGTGGAAAGTTGACAGGCCATTCATCAAGTTACCATGGGAAAGAAATTTAAAGAAGGTACCTTTGATATAAGGAGCACGAGCATTATAAGAGGCAGAAGTTTCAAGTTGTTGGTGATCTCAACCATAATGACACATAAAGAGACTGTCATCCTCATTGAACCTCCAAGGAAAGATGCAGCTCCAAGTAACGCATACCTAGCAACAAAACCAAGAAATAAATTAAGTAAAAATTATTGGAAAGGAAAATCTGCAGCCAAGTCAGGTCGATTAAAAGTAAAAGATAAAAGCCAACACGCAAATTTTATGGCAAGAGAAATTGAACACCAAAACAATGGATTTGTGCGAAGAGAATATATCTAGACTTGTTGGAGGAACTTACGTTCCTTCCTCAATGTTGAGCTTCTTGTAGAAATTGACAACAAACATTCCAACAAGGCGTCCATATGTCGACCCTATCATTATTCCAGGAACAAACTGACCAGCAGGAACTGCTGTACCGAAAGTGAGCACTGCTAGCGTGTAAAACATAACCTGCAAACATCGAATAACATAAATCAGATACTTGCAATTATATAATCTAGATAGCTCAGCTGCATTACAACTCCGAGTGGTAATGTTTGTGCTATAACTGGGATTAAGCGATAAAACAGTATCTCTCTCAAAAGATTATAGACAAAACGACTTAGAAGGCTTGGTGGCTGATATACTATTTGCCCTTTTTAGGCTGTGCAGACAACTCAAGGGAGGGATGATATTTGTAACGCTGTGCAGAACAGGTTTCAGGATGCAGCTTTAGTGAAATACATCAACCTTCAAGAAGACTAATTAACATCAACAACATAATATAACTAGGAAATGATGCAGTACCAGAAATGTCAATAAACTTTGTGCACTGAACTCATGGATCGTCTTTGCACTAAACAGATTCCTGATTGCGTCATCCTGTAACGAAAAGAACATGGACACAGTGAATAGGCCATAAAGATGTCATGAAGCCATAAGCGGAAACTAACATGAAAATGAAGGACAAGGCTGCAAGGCACTAAAGTACCTGAGTGTTGAAGAAAATTGTTGCAAGGTCATTATACTCCTTCTCCTTGCCACAAAAGAACTGCATATAGAGTAAAATTTTACTTGATTCCAACGACAGTGTATCAAGAGATATTATAAATGCTAAAAAGTAAAAACACAAACGGGACATTAAAAACCAGGAAAACAGGGAGGTAATTGCCAGGCACTATTCATGAATATCAAGTGATAACAATGATTAAAGATGGAGGATATCAATATTGTGCAATTATTAAATGAGTGCAACAGCAGTTTCAAGAGGTAACTTACACTGACATAATTCCCATACATGCCTGGAGGGCGGGGGCACTCAATGCTAGAGTCGGTATCAGATTCTGGGCACGGGCTACACTTTCTCAGGAGTGGAAGTCCAAAAGAAACAGCAGAAGTTATGACTGAGATCAGGCATGCTTCGATTATCTGCAAGGTTCAGGATATGAAAGCAGAGTGAGAGAATTAAACCTATTTGAAAGAGTCAAATTTAGCAGAAACCCCCTTTCTTTACTTAATTCAGAATTGCACCTTAACTCGGGTTCCTTTCTTGTGTAAATGGTTTCGACGCCAGTAAGTTATATATAGAGTGAGTTGGTTGAATAAGGCACCTGAAAACCCAAAAGAAGAAAGAAAGAAAAGATAACCAGTGAGCAAACTATTTATTGTCAACAGAAAGGGTGTACAACGACAGATCCCTCTGGTACATACCAAGCAGACCACCAATCACTCCAATAAATGCCATCGGAAGTAACTCCTCAAAAGAGTAGTCTTCTTGACCACTGTCCAGGAGAGATTTTCAAAAAGTAAAATTAGAAATCAGCACAAGCTCTATGCAATACGGGAATAAAAATGCAACAGGCTTAAAACTTACTCTGAAACATCCCATATAATGAAGCCCCCTGAGCCAAAGTGCCCACACTTTCCACTCTTACACCATCCCATGGCAGTACGTACAACAACTGCCACAATAGCAGAAGTGAAAAAGACACGCCACATAAGTTGACTCCTCCACCTTCACGAGTACAACCAAATTATAATTAACTAGAATTCAATCTGTAATAATTGCAACACATCAAATGTAAATTTATATAGCAAAGCCAATTTCATGACATAATTACAATTGTCTTACCAAGATGTAACCTCTTCCAATGCGAACAATACGCCACCAACTGGAGCTCTAAAAGCAGCAGCTACTCCAGCTGCACACCCACAGGTTACCTTTTCAAAACATTAGACAGCAAAAAATTGAGCAAATAAGGATGCAAGCAATCTCCACGGATGGGTAAAGAGAACTGATAACAACAGCATTCAAGCGCACATTAACTATACTACTACACAAGGAGGAATTGATTCATAGTAGGTGGCAAGCAAATTATTACGTTATGATTCCCAAACAGGAGCCACAAAAATGTGATGAATCGGCCAAATGGAACAACCAAAAAGGAACAAATAGGGGAATGAGTTGACATAGGTCACTCACCAGATCACGACGGTCACGATCACTTTGGAAAAATTGTAACCATCGGGAACTTACATGATATTTTGTAGTCCCACCCTAATTAACAAATGAAAGAAAAAAAAGAGTAAGAACGAACTGTTTAATAAACGAAGAACAAAAAATGGTAAATGTGGTTTTGTGACTCCATAAAGAGTCAACTCCATAAATTCTCACTTGTCCAAACAATGAAGCTATGCAAGCACCGGTATGAACAAGAGGACCTTCCTTGCCCAAAGCAAGACCACCTCCCACAGAACCAATGCTTCCAAATATCTACAGCAATTAACAAAACTGAGAAGTGAGAAGATGGGTAAAGGTAATGGGCAGCAAGGAACATTGATGCCACAAAATACCATCAAACCTTTCCGATCAAGGTTCTGAAGAGTAGAATACCATGGATGTCAACCCCTGTAAATAATAAGATGCTCATCATAAAAAAGAAGGATACTTCAATTTCCTCAAGGGTACAAGAAAGAACTTTGATCTGAGGAATGAAGCTCACCATTTAAATAACCTTTAATCTCTGGGATACCAGACCCTGCTGCAGCAGGTGCAAAGTGGGTGATGATATATACAGATGAAAAAACTAAAGCCAGGTTGATTAGTACATAAAGTACGAAGCCAGCAAAATATGACTTCTGTATTATTGCAAACGTCAGCGAGAACTTCCAGCCGGCAAAGTTCTCCACCGATATATTGATGAAAACAGCTGCCAATCCAGTACCTGTAAGCAAACAAAATCGAACTAATAAGCTATCAAATTCTACAAATTTTAATGCTCCTACACCTCACCACATCACGTAATATCATAACTCCCAACTAAGAAGCTAAATCAACAGAACATGCTACAAAACTGTGATCTGGAAATGCTACATATTTACCAATGAAGAAACAACGGAAAGACCAAAAGGGAACGTAGGAGCTAACAATTGAATAGAGGAGTGCATCAGTGACCTTCAAGCCCGTAAAAGCCCAATCCAGATCAGAAACACCAAGACTTACCAATTCCAATAAGCAAAGCAAAGAACCACTTCACCACTACAATAAATCCAACGTAAAGCTTCCCTCTTTGTGCCTGCAATTCCCAAAGGAATGGAAGGGAAATCATAACAAAACAAGACAAAAAAAAACCCAATTAACCACAGAAATGAAGCCTCATACTCGAAAATGAAAACACCCCCGAACCTCACTACAAACCTGCTCTTCTCGATACTCGTAGTTCTCAATTACTTCATAATCAAGACTTTCAACATTTCCGCCATCGCTGGTGCTCAATAGCGTCCCTCCATCGAGCTCCCCGTCCTCCGAGTTAGGTATCCGAGACCACAACAGATTAGCGGTCTCCATTCCATTCTGCAACTGATTCGACAACATCACCAGAAGATTCCTCCCCTGTCCACCTAATCAAGCTCCTGACCTCAAACCCTATGCCAGCCAGAAGAGAGGAACTCCGGAGTTAGACAATCCAACTCCAGAATTCTGCAGAGGATTCGGGGTAGAAGCGGAACAGATCACGGCGCCGAACGAAGCTCCTAACAATGGTTCAGTTAGGAATTGATGCAGGGAATCGCGTCGGAAGTAGTCCCCGTCGCCCGTCGGAGTCCCTCTCTCTCTCTCTCCGGCGGTTTTCCCTTCAACCTTTTTCACTTCTCCCGCTGGAGTTTCCTTAGCTCCGTCGCTTTTTCGGTTCAGTGAAATTTGACTCTTGGCGAAGTCTCGGAGCTGAATCTGACGGGCGTTTCCGCGTTTGTTTGTTTTCATTTTCCGGCTTTCCTCATATTCTTTGGGTTGGGCCGCGGGCTTTTGATCAGATGCTTCGCGAGTGTGTGGTACAATGGCTGAGGATTAGAGGCTTGGTTGGATCTGAGCCGTTGGATGTAGTTGATCAATGATTAAGTGACGTGATGTGGGAATTTGTCAGGTGTTTTGGCATACGTGTCGGGTGGAGTGCCAAGTAGGAGATTGATAATGACTGTTCGGGAGAGAGAAAGAGATGCGCAGGGAATGTGTTGTGTTGGTCCGTAACTGTACTGTGCGTTTTAAGGAAAGAAAAATTTGTTAAAATATTCATTACTCGTCACCAGGGGGAGTTGTATAGACTGACACGTGGACGAGCAGTTTAAAATGGTATGGTTTGGTGAGTTTATGAATATATATAACCCAGTTTCCTCTATTATTATTGTAATATGTGAAACAGCTATTTAATTAATTTTTTTATGAAAAATTAATTAGTTAACTAAACAACCCCTTTGGGCTTTGGCAGAAGTGTCTTCTTGAAGGGATTATATAAACAAATAAAAAATTATTTTCTTGAAGATGTTGATATAACAAAATGGAATTGTTTAAATTATATAGTACATTAAGATTACGATAGTACAGCAAAACAAAAAGTATATGGTTGTAATGTCACGCCAACATCTTACCGGTTGGTTCAGCTAGGTACAACATGTACCGGTCATCAACCCGGCTGGAAAGGGGGCCGATATTCAATTTTGATCAAAGTCGGCCAATGCTGATAAAATTCAAGAAAACCGGTCGGTTATATTAGAAATCAAATTTCAGTATTTTCACATATGTACTCCAAAAATAAACATTGATCATTGGATTAGAACCACATACCTCATGTTCACTAATTTCAATTATACTCCAATAGACTATAAAGAACTTTGTGATATATATCAACCTTGTCTATTATATAAGTAATATAATATTTTACAAAAACCATTGTCAATAGTAATAAAATTACTTCATATACTTTTGTTTTTATATATCTAATTGCTTTTAGTTATCACTTCCTATAAACTATTTTGTGTGAATTAATTCTTTTATTTGCTTCTTCCTAATAATTTATTTGATATTGATGATTTTCCATTTTTCTCATATATTCTATTAAGACCGGCATAACCAACATAAACCAATTACTATACCACCAACCAATCATATCATTTCACTTGTCAAACTGACATAGCAGTACAAATCGGTTCAACAATCTTGCTAAAATCCAATTGGTTGGGTTGGTCTATTTTGCTAGTCAAGGAACCAATGGTCAATATGAAACCGTTGTAATTGAGAATGCGACCAGTGAGTCCACCATCACGAGACGTGAAAGTTGAGCACGCTTCCACCATCCACCTTCCCCACCCATTATTCCATTTCACCCACTCAAACACCTAAAGATAAAATGGTGAATGGCCAACCATTTTCAATAATGAAATTGAAAGTGGCCAATTGAGAAAAGTCATGCACGCAATCACAATTCTACATTAAGTTCTTTTTGCCTCCCCCCACTCTACAGTATGTATACTGTATTCTAATGAGATCTGTCAACAACACAATACAAGTAATGGACACTTTATTCACAAGCAAGAGCCAGAGGACCAAGGAGAAAGTGTAGTATATAGATTGATATCGCTCGCTTCTATTGGCTTCAATGAAGGCTCAGATCATGAACATTTCGATGCATGAGAATTCGTCATATCATTATTGGTTTCGGTTCTGTGTCGCGTCACAATGCCGACTTAGCAGGCGTTTCAGATGCAACAAGCCCTTGGTACATTTCTGTTATGGCACTCTGGAAGTATTCCTTTGCTTGAGCTCTCTTAATCTGAAAATCCAACAACAGGTAGTAACAATCAACATCATGAATGAATGAAGTTCCAATCTTTCAGTGTTCATTATACAGAGCTTAGAACCCTCACCTTAAATGTTGGGGTGAGAAGCCCATTCTCCAATGTAAACGGTTCCCCCACCAACATCACAGCTTTCGCATACTCAAACCCTCGAAGCTGGAAACAACAGAGAACGGAGTGGAAATTGCATTAAGAGTTGGAGAGAATAAAGGTTTTCAGCAGTTGATGGCATTGCTAATGGAACTTCTGGTTACCTGAGCTTCTCTTCCAATAGCATCCATGTCTGACAACACAACTGCTTTTGTTCGTGGATCATTGCATAGTTGCTCCAAGTTGTCAAACTGAAATTTATACTGACGAATCAGTCTTAGATAAAATGGGCATTCAGAGGAGAATCTTATTTTGAAGTCTAACCTTGATGCCTTGAGAGGCAACCCAATCTCTCAACACGTCTTGGTCAACAGCAACAACAGCTACCAAAGAAGAGTTGAAGCTATCACCATAGATGAAGCACTGAGCAACAAATCTGCACTTGGCATAGACATTCTCTATCTTCTCAGGAGCTATGTACTCTCCTTGTGCTAGCTTGAAAATGTTCTTTTTTCTGTACCAATCAATACAGGAGTATGTTTATTGTTCTGAGAGTTGTCAAAGATATCACAAAGTTCGACTAAAACAAATTGCTTGCAGTTCAAGTTTCAGGTTATCACCTGTCAATGATCTTCAGACGTCCTCCTGGTAACCATAGTCCAATATCTCCAGTGTGTAGCCAACCTTCTCCATCGATCACTTCTCTCCTGAACAACATTCGTCAAATTACTATTCCAGTACCAAAGTCAATAGCTTTGGAACCAATAAAGAGAGGAGCTGTAAGGGCAAATTTACGTTTGAGTTTCGTCTTTATAGTAGCCTTGGAAGACGATGGGACCCCTCACACATATTTCGCCACGTGGATAGGGCTTATCACTTTCTGGAACATCCTCAAGCTTCACTTCTGCAAAATGGACAAACGGAAAAACTAGTGTTTTGCATAGAAAGAAGTATCACACAGGCAGTTAAATCGACAGTGCTTAAATAGCTCACCACAAGCTGGATTAGGAGAGCCAACGTGCCCTACTTGATTGTCACCTAAATCTATAACGCTAATGACGCATGAAGTTTCTGTCATTCCATATCCTTCAAGAACTTCTCCGCCAAAGCAGCTGCAAGTTCATCGACAATCATTCATGAACATCCACCGGAAAAAACAAAAACTGGTTCCCCAATGGCTACAACCAACCGAAACTTACATCTTCATGAACTCCAAGACATCAGGAGACAATGGTGAAGCTCCCGAGACAAAATACCGAACTCGTCCCCCAAGTTTATCTCGGATCTTGTTGAACACCAATCTGTCCCACATCGGAGATGCATTCTTGCCTGCAATAATGTTAGAATCAGTAAAAAGAAACTTCCACATTAAGCTATTGTTTGCTAGTAATGTTCTTTGTTCATCTAACCATTCTGTAAGGCCTGCTTTTTGGCATTGTATGCAGCATTGAATAGCCTCTCTCTTAGTCCACCAGAACTCTTCACGATGTTGGTAATACTGCAAAACCAAAATAGTCAATAATGGAACGGTCAACTAAAGTAAATAAGTCCAGAAGTAAGGAACAGTAAACTTCACCCCGCATATATTCTATTGAACAGTCGAGGGACACTGCAGAATATGGTAGGTCTAAGTGCAGCCAGATCATCCATCAGTTTCAAGTTATCCTACAAACATTGGTTTATAATATTGTCACGTTGCATATTCAAGTCCAAAATCTGAATAGAGAAGCAAAATGTTCAATTCAGACACGTACCCCCTGGTAGAATCCTACAGCTACTCCGAAATGCGCCGTCAAGACCTGATTTACCAGCTCGTAAATGTGTGCCAAAAGGTAGATATGATATGTAACTGTTGATAAAAAGTTCGTTTCAACAAAAATGAGGTAAATTATTACACAAGGGGAAAACATCGGTTATAAAAGAATGTATTGCAGTATACAAAACAAGTACTCACGCATCTGATGGGTAGAAGTTGGTGGTTAACGTGGAGCCAGCCACATTAGCAATCAAATTTTCGTGGCTCAGTACAACCCCCTTGCAAATTATCATCAAGTTAACCGAAAGTTAATAAGACCTAACTGCCATCCTATACATCCTTTCTAGTGGAAAATAATTAGCAAGAAAACTAAAATGGATGAGAAATATAAGAATACCTTTGGTGTCCCGGTGGTGCCACTTGTGTAGCAGATCGTAGCAGTATCTTCTGGTCTTGGCGAGCAAAAAGGGTGAAGTTTACTGGTACCCTACGAGGCACCAGTTACATGAGAAAGCAGTTTTTGCTACCACAAAGCTCAATGGAACAATTCAAAGCATAATAGAACATAAATAACGGATGCAGATTGAAATAGTGATTACACTTAGAATGAAGCTCATATATCAAGGAGAAAAAGGATAGTGAAAGATAAATTAATGCCTGGGTGAGCAGTTTTGAATAGGTTACAACCTGAACTCCAGTTAATGATGGAAGAGAAGGCACTTGATCATCGATCCCCCCAACAACCTGCTCAATAAGAAAAAGAAGTTCACTTTTAATGGCAAAACCAGTTAGAGTTATCTTCTGATCCCAGCTGTCTAAGAAAGAAAATATTACCACAATAACACGGACAGATGGAATCTTGGACATAAAGCTCAGCAACTGCAAGCTCCAAGTGATCATTAATCATTTAAGCATAAAAATTCTAGCGTGCTAAGAAAACAGAAAGACTAGACTCACAGAATTCAGTGTTTCAGGCACACAAAATATAGCTTGTACAACAGCATGATTTACAATGTACTTGACAACATCCGGGCCTGAAAGAGATAGAGTAACAAGCTCATCTCACCACCCGAAAAGCTACAACAGCTAACTCCATGACAATAAGTTTTTATGTTCAAGTATGACGAACCGAGAGTGTCGTATAATGGAACTGATATATAAGAGTATGCAGAGCAGGCATGGTCAACAATAATCCATTCTGGTCTGTTGATAAAGTACAATCCAACACGAGCACCCTATGCCAAAGATGTTGAAACAAAAGCATTACAAGATGAAAGCTAACAAAATAACACATGATAATTCTGCATTCACCAAACACAATTTTACCTTCTCAATTCCATGATTCATTAGGCCGGCCCCTATAGCTATTCTTGCTGTGCCTGCTTCTCCAAATGTCATCCATTTGTAACTACAGAAACCGATACCAAGTCAATTAAAGTTTCCCATCCTCGGGATATGTGTAACAAGCCCTCACTAATACCAGACAGAGTTTGCTTACTCCCCAACAATTCCATCGACTCGAATTCGCGTCCCAAGGTACTTGTAGTCTCAAAATGTCTCAATCGCATGCCTACAGTGTCATGAATTTGCTTCAATTGTTGTTTGTTTTATGACATCCATAAAAACTTTACGCAACTAGTCTATGATTAAAACAGGAAACGAATGGTGTTTCTTACACAAAGTTATCATGCAATGTGCCGATTTCGGGGTGATCAGGGAATCTAGATACAAGCTTCAAAGGAGACCTAGCAGATCTGCCACAAACAGCTAACTAACTGGATTCAAGACTAACAAACAATCTGTTGCCAGTCTGCAATTCCCAAAGTACACAAGACTGTAAATTTACTTGTAAACATTCCACTTGCCAGTCTGCAGTTTCTCGGGAAGCACTACACTGTAACCCTGCTCTGCTCACAATGAAACCACCATCATTACCAATATTCGTGAGACAAGATCATAAGGCACAAGACAAGGCCCTTGCCAAGATGATTAACAATCAACCTAATTGTAACAACAGAAAAAAATGGGGGGATGGATTTCTCGAAGACAATCCATTTTTCCTATGAAAAATTCTCTTTTTTTGTCAGTGGGCAAGAGATGAACAAAACCAGTGGTGGGATTTTAAGCAATAAATCATATCTAAAGGGACCCATGTGGGAATCAAAGAAGAGAAGCCCCAACGACAGCAAGGGGACAAAAAGATGGCTCATTTTTAGCAGATTACAGGAAGGAAAAAAAACGAAGGCCCATTTCCTCAACAAACCCAAAAATGAATACCAAATTTTTTGTCTGAATACCTGAGAAAAACTCGCCGGCGGTGGGGCTCTGAACCAGCTGAGCCGTCGTCGACGGAGAATCACCGCTGAGGTGATCTTGAATAGACCTCATGCGACGCTGGGCAGCCGTCGTCATCCCTCTTTGTTCCTCCATGTTTCTTCCGGCTCTGTTTGGCTCTGAAGCAGGGGAAATCACGAAAAGATCGAAACCTTTTTTTCTCTCTCTTTGTTTTTTGGTGGTGGGTCAAGTAAGCAGAAGGCACGCTTCTCAAGGACGAGAGATGACGATGGGGAAAAGGGTTTACGACTGTTCCACACACAATATGATTCAGTTGGGAGGATCAGATTCAGAGCGATCGAAATTAATAGAACTCTCTGTGCGGTTGTCTGCCCATCCTCTGCTCGTCGTCCTCCTCCTTTCTTCTTCTGGGGTCTGATTGTTGTATCGTTGTTGGCTATTTCAGTCGGATTTGGCTACGTGGAAACAAATTTATTGATTATGATGATTAGTATTGGTAACCACAATTATTGTCGTTGGCGCGGCGCGGGTGGAGTGGAGCCGATGTTTGTTATCTATGAAATCGCCATTTCCAGTCCCTCCGGCTGTGCGGCTGCTTGTTTGTTTGTTTGTTTGATGCTTTTTTACCTGGATTTCAAAATTACGTGTTTGAGGGTTGAATCATGAATCGTCATCCTCATTTCTTCGTATCCATGTATTGGCAAATTTTGCTACGTCATTCATTATTAACTATATACATAGTATATACTTCTCATTATCGCAAAAAAGAAAAGTAAATATACTTTTTATGGTAGAAAAAAACTAAATATACTAATATGCGGTATATTCTTGTCAATGCGATTTATGTCTAACTCTCCGGAATTTAAGATAGATAGATAGATAGATACCCATACCATTAAATAGAGGATGAACATTTCGTACCAAAAAGGGAGATGGACCCTTGTTTTGTTTTCATTTTCAATGATGCATGGTGTTGGGAATGGATTCAATGGGAAGCATATATTCGTATTAATGAAAAGATTTTTATGTGCCTCGTCGAGTGGGCATTAAATAAAACATCAAACAATAAGATTAAGATAGAAATGAAGGAGATGAAAGACAAACAATCAATAGAAAGAATGAGACATATATTTGGTGGTTGGTGGTTGGGGCATCATTGGATAGTGATATTCGAGTCGAATTTTGTTAAACTTGAACTTGACTTGGTTTTTAATGAGTCGAGTTGGGCCAGGTATATTTAACCTTGAGCTTGATTCGTTAAGAAACGAGTTGAGTTCGAGCTAAACTCAATAAAAAGCTCATGAACTCTACTCGAGCTCAATGAACTCTACTCGAGCTCAGCTCATCAACCAGCTCAAGGGCTCTGCTGTTTATAAGTCTAAATGGTTGAACGCTTAAATTAAATATATAAAATAATTTATAATTTGAATATCATAATACTTGTATGTCATATATGCTATATATGGTTAATGAAAAAAAGAATAATAGTCAATTTTGCATCACTAATTGATCTCATGTTTATATACTATGTTGATGTAATATAATTTAGTTCATAATTTTTAACTAATTAATATCATGTTATATAATAATTAGCAATTATGCATTCTATAATACATAATTTCTCTTCAAATTATAAATGTTACATGTACTCAAATTCTTCAACCATTATATATTATGATTATATAGTCTAAAAGACATGAATTATTAAGAAGACACACATATAAGTTATATAATTGATTTGCTCATAATTCGCTAGTCGATCTGGCTCACTAACTACACTGTCAAGCCAGCTCACCAATTGGACTCAATTAGCCACTCAATCGAGCTAGCTCACGAGCATCATTAGCGGAACAAGGATGAGCTCTGCCTCGATTCGTTTACTAACGAGCCGAATTATGAACGAGTTTTTCTCGAGTAGAGCATCGAGCCGCTCATGGGTAGTTTGACTCATTTGCAACCTTGTCCTTACCTTACTATTAGTATCATTTTCAGTTTTCACAAGTTTAGTTATGTTTTTATTTGGGTTAAAGACACATTTGGTCACTGAGATTACAAAATCGGGACATGTTTAGTCACTAGAAAAAGTTAATATCAAATTTGGTCACTACAATTACTAAAACTGGACACATTTAGTCACTCGCCGTTAGTCTCCGTCCAACTCCGTCAATGAAGTCCGTTAAGTGCTGATGTGGCAAACAGAATTGCCTAATCAGCCGGATATAACCCAACAAAAATAAAACCCGACCTGCCACATCATTATAACCCGCCACGTCATTAAAACCAACCCAACCCAACCCATGACCCAACCCTACCCAACCCTTCTTCCTCCTTCTTTCCTCAAAATCACCGCCGCCGCTCTCCACCTTCCTCCCACCTTTCTCCCAATCTCGCTCCGGAGATGAACCACTGCTGAACCCATCACGCTCGTCCACCGGGAACCACTGCTGTCGAGGGTGCAATTTCCGTGCAGCTTTTCTATGGCTAGCCAGGGTTCAGCGGCTGCAATTTCTTACGTCTGTTAACAACCATTGGCGGCGGCGGCCTTGCGAGCTCATCCGACGAGACCTGCAATCCTCCTCCGCCTCCTCGAGCTGAAGTATTGAAGCCGAAGTAGTCATTATTATTGTTAGCTGCTGAATTCAGCTGGTGTTGGTTGAACATCAACAAGTTCCCCGGCGGTGGAGTGGCGCCAGCACCAGCTGGGCTTTGGATCTCATCCTGATGAAGAAGAAGAAAAAAAAACAACATTACAAAAAAAGAAATGAATCGTGAATTGGGAGAAAGGTGGGAGGAAGGAGGAGAGTGGCGGGGCGGTGGTTTTGGGGAAAAGAAGGAGGTGGGAGGAAGAAGGGTTGGGTAGGGTTGGGTCATGGGTTGAGTTGGGTTGAGTTGGTTTTAATGACGTGGCGGGTCGGGTTTTATTTTTGTTGGGTTATATTTGGCTGATTAGGCAATTCTGTTTGCCACATCAGCACTTAACGGACTTCATTAACGGAGTTGGACGGAGACTAACGGCGAGTGACTAAATGCGTCCAGTTTTAGTAATTGTAGTGACCAAATTTGATATTAACTTTTTCTAGTGACTAAACATGTCCCGATTTTGTAATCTCAGTGACCAAATGTGTCTTTAACCCGTTTTTATTTGTTGTTATGGGCCTTGTTGCAATAAGAGTTGATAATACAATAGAAATTAGATAAAACCAGCAAAATCACTTAAGTAGCTTATTTATCGTTTACAAAAATGATTTCTTGTGAGATCCTATCAATTGATGGAATAATTTCATTCAATAGAGTTTACATATGTTTTCCTCTTCATTGTATTACTCATCTATTACTCATCTATGAACATTATTGTCACTTTCCATGCCACAATATTATTCTATTATTTTCCTTTTATTCTCATAACTAAATGCATTTTTGTTTATGGTTGCCAACTTTCATGATTTCTCATAATTATCAACTAAATATGATTTTGTTTTCTATTCACGATGTTGTAGTCGTACCTCTACTCTGTTATCACAACTCTATTGCAAGTACAAACAACAACAAACTATGCCAAACGAGGCCTTAGAAAATCATTGAAGAAGGTAAACTATTATATCAT
This sequence comes from Linum tenue, assembly GCA_946122785.1. Classification (NCBI taxonomy): domain Eukaryota; kingdom Viridiplantae; phylum Streptophyta; class Magnoliopsida; order Malpighiales; family Linaceae; genus Linum; species Linum tenue. Next base: position 20,311,196 of record CAMGYJ010000003.1, on the reverse strand, counting down.
ATTGGAGATTTATTTAGATCTCAAAATAGTAATACATTCTTGGAGCCTCAAATAACCCATCGTAACTTATCAAATCTAAACCGATAAATGATCTTAGTGGAATGAAATAGTTATCACAATTAAACCACAATTTCGACACAAAGTACTATATCAGTGACTTCCCCAGTACAATCTCCAAAGACCAATCTCAAGTCTCAGCTCTTACCTCTCTCTCTTTTCTGATAATATGAGATGACTGACTGGCTAACAAAAACATAAAACTCAACCTCAGAATCACTAATTGACAAGCCTGATGATCTTCGGTACCCTGATGTACTGTATATATATATATATATGATCACAGTATTCTCAAATTCGAATACACGACCAACTTTCCAACTACTTAACACAAGACTGTCGAAGAGTGAAAAGTAAACAGAGATCGAGAAAGCTAGAGTGGTTATGAGGAATCAAACCCACGAAGGCAACCTTTTCACACAAGACTGCCGGAAACCAATTCAACCTTCCGGTCAATTACCATTGCATTCTCTTCAGCAAACCGCAACACTTTCCAGGCCCTTTCTACAAGCACTGCCCGTCGCACAAGTAGTACTGAACTCCAATCCCACAATAAGCCCCATTATAATATGGCTGCTAAACATCCGACCCTATTCTATAATGCTATACCCTAGAGCATCACGCGACGAGACTAAAGGGGTTCATATCTTTTTTTACCGTGTAAACTGAAGGGGCTAACCCTATCTCAAACCCAAGCATACGGAGAGCCAGCGTAATGGCTCGCCCATCTCTCAAACAGCATCGTGGTCTTTCCGAGTTTGCTTCCATCGAGAAACCAAACGCGGATATGGGAACTCAATCAAGCTCGTATAGCCATAGAATCTATGGTCTTGCCCTCAGATGAAAATAATAGCAGCAACTCTGCTGCGAGTCTAAAAGAGCTCCATCAATTGTTGTGCTACATCTGCATCAAATTCGCTAATGTTCAGTCCTAGGTGGATTAGAATCCTCAAAACACCGGTCAAGATAACATTGAATTATGAGCATGGAACAGGGTTGCAGACCTTGAAGAACGGTGGGAGGTGTATGGAACTCCTGCCATACGTTCTGGTAAGAAGGGAGATCCATGTTTAGAAACTTGGCAGCAAGGTAGGCTGCACCACCGGCAATCTGATGCGGCTTGAACTGAAGCCACAATGAACTCCTAAGCCTGCAAGAAAAGAAAAGGCAAAGATAACTCATATTAGCTCTACTAAGCTCCTAAAGCTAACGTCATTCACGATAGTTGCTTTCTTCACAAGCTAAAACCCATTTTGTGTTTGTGCATCTTTTAGCAACTTCGATATCAGCAAACAGAAACACATGAAAATCAGACATTGCATTGTGACAATGAATTATATGAACAGAATAACGCAAGTCGTTTCTTCTTACCAAACAGAAAAGCAGCAATCCTGGTAGTAGAACTATTTGCATAGAATCTCTGTAAGGTTGTTGTTAGGATAACTATACGACATGTTCTACTCAACTAGAAACACATCAACTCCAGGGGGCAAATTCTGTTGCAGAGGCTTTTTTAACTCCAGATACATCATGATTTGATAAAACTATATATGATACACTACGAGCCTATCGCAAACAGCAAGCTTCTTAGAGAAAATAACCACATATGTCTCCTCAACAACTTGATCTCGAATGTGTAAGGTTCACACACTATACCAACACCACCATGCCAGTAATCCACCAGAACAAAAGAGGGCAGCATACAATTGACATTGGACCTTGTAGCATTAATTAGGCATTTAAAAAACAGAACGAAACTGTAAACTTTAGGATATGAGAAAATAGCTGTATTAGAACATAGAAATATTATGTATATTTTTATATATTTGTCATAGCAAAGAGAAAACATCAAGTATAGTGCTGCAGAAGCAACTGCTTACTAAAGTAAAAAAGGGAAGAAAATTGATAAATCCTAAATAGTATCATTATTCTCGTCAGGTGATCGATAGTCAGGACATAATAATTAGCTAGTGAACAAACCTACAGGCAAATGTATAGACCTAACTACTATCGCTGATTCACTGTACTGTATTTTGACAACTTGAGGTAGCCCATTTTCAACAGAAAGTAGTATCAGGTCTCTGACCTGAGAGCACCTATCCCAATGGGTTAATCTATTGGGCAGATGTCTAAATATTTACATTCCGTTTGAAATCACAGTGAATCTAAACATCATGAATTTGGGTAAGGCAGCAATTCAGTCTGACAAAGAGATTCAGAATCTAAGTCTTTCTTGGGATGGCATATAAAAAAATGACCAGTCAATCCCCACTCTACAAAGCATGTTGATGCAGCTCACTGATCGCTCAAGCTTTGGACATCTAACCAGGAAAAATTACATGTGTCTATCCAAATAACAAGCCTCCCATTGGGTTCCTACACCATTTAACAAAATCCAAAACTCATCAACGCATTCAGCAAGATGCCCCTATTACATTTCAAAATACCAAAAAGGACAACCTACCTTCACATGTGAATGAAAGTGTCTTGCTTGAATATATATATTTATTTATGAATCCGGACTTGCTTGAAAAATGAAAGAAAAAACGTTTGATAAAAATTTGGAAAATACTGGACATCTGATAAAAATTTGAAAAAAACCCTCTAAAGGTAAAAATGGATGAAAACCAGAGAAAAGAAGCCTTGAGTACAAAATTTTGAAGAAAAGAAAAGAGGACGAGGTGAAAGATCAAAGAAGTGGCACCACTCATTTAGGCTCCTCTTCCCCAAAAAAACAGCGTGGCCAAAAAATAGTGTGACTGAATAGTTGGACTGGCACCTCGTCTCCGAACTTAAAAATTGTCAGCAACTGGAAAGGGATAGGTTGACAGGCAGAAGGTTCTGAGGCTATCTTTGCTATCATATAAACAAATTGATGAGAGGATAGTCACAGCAATGTGATCCCCAATACACAGGCAGTTCAACTTCCGAAACCAAAAAAAAACAAAAAAACTTTCCAAGCACAGTATATCAATCCGCCAGCTAACAATATCACACAGTTGATCATGCTAATCTTGTGTAGACCCTGCAATTATATGACATTCCAAAATATATCAATATTGGATACCAGAATAACTATGCTTGAAAGAGTTCAAAATCTCTTGACTGCTAGGCCATTGTCTTAGAATGGAAAAGAAATAAACGTTCATCTCCATGATAAATGAACCATGAAAATTAAAGCTCAACAATTCATCTGTTGGTTTTACATTGCTTACCTGTCTTCACTAAAGACATGGACAAACTGTCAGCTGCATGACAACTTCCTATGCACTAGATTATGTCTCCCGCAGAACTAGTCTGAGATTATCCCCAGACACAAAGATAAGGCATAGGCACACCTAATTGGCACCAGACGGAGCGACCACATCGTATGGAAGTTTATCCAACAAGAGAAAGCTCATTTTTTCCACCAAAATTAGCCGCTAAAACAAGAAACCTGCCGATATTTCTTGCCTTGTAGCGAACATGAAAGAAATGACTTACCCTTCATTAACCAAGTTTAAGGCCATATTCACCAAAAGAGTCTGTGCCAGGCCTAGCTTGTCAAGGACTGATGTGAGTGGAGCATAAGGATGCTGCACATTTAGCTCAAAATTGAGGGTAGTCAATATCATTTGCTCAGCATCAAAGATTTGTTCCCGGTACTGCTCAAACCAGTCCTGCACACAAGAAACTCAAGTTTGAGTTCACCCATATAAGAGTTGATAAAAATAAATTTGATTATTTGCCAGAAACCGAAAGTTCAACAATGTATGTTTATCTACCAGTATAGTAAGATGCATAAGTAAGAGATTCAGTACAATACTCACAATGGGCAGTACGTATGACAATAGACTGATGTTCTGCTTATGTAAAATCTCACAGGATGATCTCAATACATCATTCAATGGGCGTGGCGTCTCCTCTGTCTTTGCAGCAAGAAAAAGGGCAGCGGTAGCAATTAACTGCATAAAGAAAATCCATACCACCAACATGTTTAAGGAACAAGACACAGGAGGTGAGACAAAAGTGTAAAAGAATATGAGGACAAAAATGGGAATGCAAGAAGAATAACACTAGCGGCCAAAAGATTCTGCAATAATGCAAGCTATTAGTAAACCAACCAGGGGACTTCTGCCGTATTTTTCAACTCAGAAAGAAAAAACAAGAAATGATTGGAAAAACCAATAATTGGAACAACTAGTATCTATTCAAAATGAAATTACAAACGAAAACATCTTGCATTGTTAGATTGTTGACAAACTCACAAATCGGTCGTGGCAAGCATGTGACCGGCGAATAAAAAAGCGGTGGCACAACACCATGGCGGTGCCAGTAGTTGTTTGTGGCCTGCAATTATAAAATCAAATATCAGTTAGAAGACCACAAACAGTTGGAAGTTAGCAAGTCAAAAGAGAAACCACCAAAACAAAACTACTCACAGATCAAGTCGCGAGCCAAGATTCTGAAGGAAGGCACAATAAGAGTAACGCAAATGTGCTTCATGTTGAGCATCAATACCATCTTTCCTCGACGGAGAGCATCGTTCAATCTCGTCTCTTGACAAAAAGAGTGGTTCCTCTTCTTCTAGTTTGGAGCGGTCACGTTTGCAGCTAGTAGAAGTAGATGCCCCAGTATTGGTCGTCAAAGGTGCAGGGAGAGAATTGATACGAGTCAAAGGTGCAGCAGCTTCATACAAACTATTAGCCCTTGGAAGGCATCTTCCGCCATCTCTATACATCTTAGGTTGCACATACTGTCTCTGACGATCTCCGTGCGTGTTATTAGACTGTGTTTGATACCTTGCAACATCTCCATATGAGTTTGAGTGCTGATAGTCTCTCCCACAGTCCTCAAATGTGTTGAGCTGCAGATAATTATGCCCGTCACCATCCCGCCACATACTAGAGTTGATCTTTCTCCTCTTTAGAGATGGTGGACCGCTAGGAGGAGGGTTGTTGTACTTGCCACTGTCACCAATATGGCTCCTCAGTTTCCCAGAGAAATCATGGAAATCCTGATACCTCCGCCGATAATCATGGTTATCGTTCCGACCCGAGTTCAGATACGCACTCCAATCATAACTTCCCCTACTAAACGTGGTTGCACGATCATCGAGCATTGTTCCACCTTGTGAATGATAGTTCCTCATGAAAGACATGGTACCTGACGAACTTTTTTCCAGCAACCAGAAGCAAACAGTAAGAAAGGAACAACAACCAAGCAAATCAAATGCCAAGACACCACTGTCTCTACCAATCATCATCCCATTAAAGCTTCAAATTCGAGCTAAATTCACTCAGATTCTGATGAAAAAGCACGCGTTCTACTAGTGCGGCTTCCAACCTCACCAACTACAGCTAACCCATCGACGGACCAAATCGACAAGAAACAATTAAGATTAACAGAAACGGTTGAGCTTGACAAGACCGGATATAAAGCGATGAACTGGAACTAATCAAAGCAGAACCAGAAACCTCCCGAACAAAAAAAAAAAAACACCAAATCAGGCGGCGAACCAACAACTCGGATCATGGAATTTTAGGCAAAATTCTCCACGAAGTCAAGCTTAAAACGAAGGTTCGACTCTCCACGCATCTATCTTCAGAGCAGATTAAGTCTAGATTACCGGGAAATGAGCTCGGGTTGAATCAACTGATTGATCGCAGGAACGGGAAAAAGCGAGGGAGACGATGCAGGAAGCGGAAATTACCTGAAACGAAGCGGGGATTGCTAGATCGTAAGAAGAGCGAGCGGTCGGCGATTGCGATTGGGATTGGATTGGGAGATATTGGAATTGAGATTACGGTCTGAGAGAGGAGAGGAAAAAAAAAGATGGGAGGTTTTGAAGGGGGCAAAAGGAGTGGGGCGTATGAATGAAGGTTTCAAAAGTGCGAAAGGGCAAGAACGGGGTAAGATAATTTGCCGAGCCCCAGTCCAATTAGAGATGTCAGGTCGGGGCCCGTTAGCGGATACTCGCCCCAAGCCCAATCGAGAAGGGCTCAAGCGGGCTGGTAGCAAAGGTCCGCCAATGGGTGGTGGATTACCCGGGATCCATCAACCCTGGGTTTCGGGTATCCACCCAACGAATTACCCGTGCCTCCTCTCTGTGATTAGCGATTAGATCGCAAGATAATCGCAATTTTTCTCCTCACCAAATACTCGAATCTCTTCTAGTTTCACTGCAATCTATCTTCAATTCCTCCATTCGACCAATCGCATGGCTGGAAGAGCAACCATCCGACGTCGATTTCGTCGAGCACAACCCAAAAACGAGTCGTTTGGAGTTAAAATTCTTGATTGTTCGTAGATAACAGATAAGTTAATTCTGGATTCTTTTCTTTCGATTATCTTCGTTGTATCCTCAAAATCTCTACTTACTCTTGACTCTCGTACTGCTATATATATGGGGGGATTTCAGAGGTCGTTCATCACCAGTCACCATCCTCACGTTCTCTAAATTTCTACCCAGAACACCCAGTCCACAGAGAGCAATGATAGAGAGATTGCGACGAGCATCTAGACAGAGTCTAGATCTTTTTCTGGGTAAGGATCTTAAACTCGTCGACTTTTCCTGAGTAGTGGTGTTAATACAGACATGCATGCTAGTCATCCTGTTCTAACTTTGTTTTTGTTCGTTGTTCACTCTTTTTTGGCCAGGTTGGACTTGTTTGAATCGGTATTGAAGGACTAAGCTCCGAAGAGCAACTAAGCGAGTGATAGTGATCATCAGTGATCAGTCTACTGTCATTGGGTACTCGACAGTCCTCAGAAAAACTCAAAGACAAGGTAATCCTGTTCTCCTCTCCTAAGTCCTAAGTCCTAAGTCCTAACCAGTAGGCAGTAACCATTGTGTTTGTTGTGTTTCTTTGACTTGTTGTGACTATGGCTTGCTTGCTAATGATAAGAAGTTAGTTAGAAGACGTAAACTGTAATGGTGAAATTTTTGAAAATGGTGTCTTGTTTGCTTGTTAGAAGAAGTCTTGTCCATTTAAGTAAGAAAAAATGTAAAATGAAGGTCTAATTAGTGATATATAACTTGATTATGTTCAGATGGAAGGTGCTACCACTAATGCTATGAATGTTGATTAACATGTCCCTGAAAATGGTGTCCAAGTTCAACCTGAACAACCTGCTCCTGTTCCAAATAATCCGGTTAATGGTAATGAGGAAGAACTGGAAGCACAACGTAAGTTAACCTCTAATGTGTGGCCTCACTTCCACAAAGTTAGGATTAATGGGGTAATGAAAGCTAGGTGTAATTACTGTCGTAAACCCCTTGGTGAGGAACCAAGTAATGGAACTTCACACTTGAGAAACCATATCAAAACATGTATCCAGAAGAGGATGCATGATGGTTCTCAAAAAATATTTGGCCCCAACTATCAACCTGGTGTAAATCCTCAACTCTCTGCTTCTCAATACAATTATGAGGTTTCTAGGAAGGAACTTTGTTCCATGATTCTGGTCCATGAGTACCCCCCCCCCCCCTTATCCTTGTTGATCATGTGGGTTTCAAATGTTTTTGTTGTTCTCTTCAACCTCAATTTGCTGTCCCTAGTAGACACACGGTGAAAAGGATATTCTGGGTTTGTATGGGGTTGAAAGGTCTAAATATCATAACATGATTGAAAGAAACTAGGGGAGAATTTCAGTGACTATTGATTTGTGGACTGCCACAAATCAGAAAATGGGGTATATGGTAGTAACTGGTCACTTTATTGACAACTCTTGGAAGCTTCGTAACATAATGTTGAGGTTTATGTATGTTCCAGCCCCTCACACTTGTCAAAGACTAGCTGATAGGTTGTTTGATTCTCTTCTTGATTGGAACATTGATTGTAAGTTGTCCTCAATCACACTGGACAACTGTACCACCAATGATTCAATGATATTTCATATGGAAATAAGCTTGTGAGCAGTGATGTATTGCTTGATGGTAAACTGATTCATATGAGGTGTTCAGCTCATATTCTAAATTTGATTGTGAGGGATGGTTTGGATGCAATCAAGGGTGCTATACATTTGATTAGGGAGAGTGTAGTCTACTGGAATTCTACACCTAAGAGAGTTCAAACCTTCTTCGAAGTTGTTAAGCAACTAAAGTTGACCTTTGAGAAAAAACTGGTACTTGATTGTCCAAGTAGATGGAATTCCAATTACCATATGCTCTTTGTTTCTCTTCAATATAAGGATGTTTTCTTTCGTTTGAGCTTGTGAGATAGTCAATACACATTTGTTCCTTCTAGTTTGCATTGGGAATTTGCATCTGTTGTGATTGATAAGCTGGAAATATTCTCTGAGATAACTCAGTTATTCTCTGGTTCCAAGTATCCGACTGCCAATCTTTTCTTCCCAAAGATTTGTGACTTGAGATTGAAACTGAATGAGTGGGGTCTTGATCCCAACCCTATCATTTTTGGAATGGCCAGTCAAATGTCTGAGAAGGTTTATAAGTACGGGGATGATATCCATCTTGTACTTGTTGTCTCGGTTGTTTTAGATCCTAGATATAAGATCCATGTGATTGAATACTATGTTGGGAAGTTTGGGAATACGGAAACCGACTTGGTTGCTGAGAATAGCAAGAAGATTATTTGTGGTTTGATCATTGATTATCAAACCAAAGCCGAGAAGAAGTCTGGTTCTGAAACTGAAACTTCTTTTGCTAGTTCTGGATCTGTCTCGGCTACTGAACTTGACTTTGAACTCTTTGTAAGTCAAAGGTAAAAGAGCAAGAGTTATTTGATTACTACTGAGTTGGATATGTATCTTGTCGAGGATATTATTCCTCAGACAACAGACTTTGATATGCTCTTGTGGTGGAAACTGAATGGTCTCAAGTATCCACCTTGCAAGCAATTGCAAGGGACTTTTTGGCAATCCCAATTACATTTGTTGCTTCTGAAAGGGCATTCAGTCCTGGTGGGAGGTTGTTAGACCTCACCAGAGCAGGCTTCATTATTCAACTGTTGAATCAATGATGTGCAGACGAAGTTGGATTATGGAAGACATGCAACGAGGTAGCATGCAAATGCAACTAAACCTCCAAATTCTAGTACAACTAATTTTGTTTACGTGTAAATAATATTTTTACATTTCTATTTGCATATTTGAAGGCTGCTGCTGCTGTGGAGGCATTGGAGGGAGTCTTCTCAACCCTGTCAGTCGAGGATACGACTGTGGAGGAGGCAGAACCCGGGGGTAAGAAAATCCCTTCTCCTTTTCTAAATTTTCTAACTCTGTTCATTGAGATTTGAGGCTGAACTAATATGATTTGCTACCTGGTTTTCAGATCCAGAAATGGTGTTCTTGTGATCACCATTTGGCCAGGAATCTGATCATATGCATCTGTCAAGCCAGGTATAACTTCAAATCATCTTCTCTTGTGTTGCAAGGACCTCGAGGTTGTTGCTAATTGTTAGGCTTAGGAACTTAACTAATAAGAATGCTTACTTGAATGTTTGTGCATACTTGCAATTGATCAATGTTGACTGCTTCTACTTGCTTTGGAATAAGACTCAGCCAAAGTTAGGATGGCTTGAAGTTACATCTTGCTCGAAGGAAGGCTGGTGTTACATTTGCTCTCAACATTTAGGATGGCTTGGAGTTTGTTTTACCTTAGTCAGCTAGTTGTTCTTGCTTTTGAATAAGATTCGGCAATCATGGTGCTGAGAATGGATGTTTTTTGTTGATTTCAAGTTCGAATTATTTAAAGTTTTTGTTGATTGTAACTTTGTTGAGTTCATGAGTTCTTGTTGTTGTTGATTTCAAGACTCGACAATCATTTATTAAGTTTTTTTATTTTATTGTAGCGGGAATCTTAGATCTGCGGGCACCCGAAATCCCAACGGTAACGAGGTTGGTGCCACTTCCAGACCTGTATCACCGTTTGGGCCGGGGCCAGGGAAACCCGAAGCCCATTGTGGGTGGGGGACGGATACAGGGTACCCGGTCCCGATCCGCCCCGTTGCCAAACCTAAGTCCAGTTCTTGTTGGTATGAGTGTGGTGTGGTTTAGACTTAGGTTCCGGATTTGGTCGATACCTTTTTTCCATATCGTGTATAATTTTTTAATTAAATCAAATTGATTATATTAATTATATTTCATTTGGAATTTAATTTTTTTATGGAAATCTCAAAATTACATTCAATTTGACATTTTTGGGGGAAAAAATTATGCACATATTATAATTTTATATAATGATGATAATATTTGGTAATAAGACAATACCAAGTAATATGAATATATCATATAGTATAGAATGATTACATGCATAATCATAATAGTAAGAATATATGAAACTCATATTTGGCCATGTTTTTCCAAAAATATATTGAATTTAATATTTAACGATGTACTAGTTCTGTCTGTGCAATTGTTTTCAAAATTTGAGTTAAATGAGAAAGCAATACAAGGTGGTAATGGTTGGTACGGAATTTTTTTCTTAATATATATTGTAAATGTATATAGTTTTGTTGTGCGCAATGAATATATTTCATCTATGAAACAAATTTCAAAATTTGAGTTAAAATAAAAAGATATATAGTTTTTTTTGGGTAAGGAAACGGGCGACAGAGCGCCCTAACAACTAATGGAGAATGAGTCTGGGAGTTTGACTCCCTACAAGATCAAAGAGCAGCCAGTGTTGTAGCAGCTGATCGGGGACTAGAATCGGATGAGTCCCGACCTGTAAAGTATGCCCTGTTGAAGCCAAGAAGTCCGCCACCACGTTGCCCTCCCTGTAAATGTGCTCAATCCGTACCTCCCAGTTGCGTTGCAGCATTCTCCGCACCTGCAACACAATATGGTAATGTGGGTGGGTATTGGTAGCTGCCTCGATGATCTGAATCGCCGCTCAAGAATCCGTTTGGATGATGATCTTCCGCACACCCAGCTCCTAAGCGCACCGCAGGCCCTGGAGGATACCCATTAACTCATCGCGGGTGATCGACCCACCGCCCAAGTTCATCACGAAGGCCCCCAGGAAGTGGCCTTGATCATCTCGCACTACCCCTTCAGCCGTCGAACTATGAGACGCCAATGCCACCGACCCGTCTGTGTTAACACAACTCCAACCCGGCTGGGGACGATTCCAGCCAATCCAGTTCCCTTCGCCAGCCTTTTTTCCCCCCTAAGACCTCAACATCCATCTTTAAAGCCTCCTCAATCTGTTGTAGGAGTCTCCGTGCGGTCACTTGGAGATGAATTGGCACGGCCAGTTTCTTCTTAAACACATAGGAGTTCCTATTCTTCCATAGAAGCCAACATACAACAGCAAAAAGGGATGGGTCCAAAATCGCACTCCTCCCCGAAAAGTAATGCATCAACCAACTCGTCTCATTCGGAGTGAAGAACTTCTCATCCGGCTCATCTACAAGGAAAGCGGACCATACCTCACTCGCGTATGGGCACTCTCGCAAGACATGTATCACTGACTCATCATTACCGCCGCAAACTGGGCAGGTTCCCACATTAGATAATTGGCGCCTCCGTCTCTTAACATTTGTCAGGAGTCTGCCATGACCAGCCAACCAGAAGAATGATCAGATTCGCTGCATAGCTGGAATTTTCCAATTCTTCTTCCAAACTGGGTGGACATGTATGGGATGGCTTACCTCGTCGAGGCTCTCGTAAGCAGTGTTCAGAGAAAACTCCTCGTTCGCTGTATAGCGCCACAGGGGCACATCGCACTCTGTTCCCTGGGGTATTTCATGCATCAGGACCTGTTCAACTAGGCTACCCGGGAGGAATGCACGTAGATACTCAATATTCCACTCCCCGTTCAATACCATCTCCGCCAGTGACAGGGTAGAGGCTTCGTGCGGGAGACCTACAGCAAATTCGGCTAGAGTTAGACCATCATTGAGCCAACGGTCCGTCCAGAACTTGACTGATTGCCCATTGCTAATGTTCCACAAGATTGCATCGGGGATCCTGTCGAGGATCCGAAGCACACCACGCCATAGGTTAGAGAGGCGTCCCATAGTTCTGGGAACCAGAGAGCCATCCACTAGCCGAAGATATTTGCGTCGAATAACCCTTGCCTAGAGACTAGTGGGTTCCTTCAGCAGCCGCCACGCTATTTTCATCATAAAGGCCTCATTCAACGTTGTTGCATCCCGCATCCTCAGACCTCCTTCTTCCTTCAGAAGACAGATTGTATGCCAATCTAGCAAATGGATCTTCCTCCCTGCCTCAGAGCTCCCCCAAATAAAATCTCGAATCTTCCGATCGATATACTCCCGGACACTTGCCGGAAGGAACGTAGTCTGTATGGTGTAGGCTGGGAGAGAGGCAAGTACAGACTGCGCCAAGGTGATGCGCACCGCTAAGGAAAGTGTTACCACACTTCAGCCTGTCAGTTTGGCATTGATCCTATCAATCAGGTCCATGAATGTTGTTCACGAGACTCGATCATGTATGACCGGGACACCCAATTACCTTCCTAGGTTGGTCGTTTGAGGGATGCCCAACTCGCTACTCAGGGAAGCTGCGAGTGTACCCGTCACATTCTTGGAGAAGTAAACCCTTGACTTTGGGCTAGGGATGGCGATGGGTCGGGTTGGGCGTGGATAGTGCATATCCATTACCTTACCCAAAGTAGTTCAGGTTTTACCCATACCCATACCCGCATAAGAAATGGGTAGATAATCAAAACCATGTCCTTACCCGTTCGGGTTTCGGGTATCCACGATTATCCATGGGTAATAATTTCTCTTTATAACTCCAACCAATATGTTAACATTCACACATATTCTCACATTACATAAAAGGAAAAGTACAACAATAATTCACTAGAATGAAGAAAATTAATTAAAACAACACGATTTCATGAAAATATTATATTTATATGCTAAATATAAAATATGTTAGAAAAAAATAATGATTATTTATATAGAAATCATATGCATGTGTATTATAATCGGGCGGGTTTGGGTTGGATAGTGAAAAAACCATGCGCACCCATTACCCGCAATATTCGGGTTCGGGTTTTACCCGTACCCACAAAAAGTCCTTCGGGTTCGGATTTTACCCTACCCGATTAGATCGGATTCGGGTGGATATCCACGGTTACAGATATTTTTGCCATCCAATGTTTGGGCGGGTAATCTGCTGCCCGGATGCACTACCAAAAACCTCGAACAACTGGTTAATGACCTTCACCTGTGCATGAGTAGCCTTACTAAACAAAATAAGGTCGTCATCAAAGAACAGGTGTGATAGAGCAGAGCCGGAATGAGAGAGCTTGATCAACTTCCAGCTCCCGATCTCCACAACATCTGTGATCAGATGATCCAGTCTCTCCATGCATAGGGTGAAGATATACGAAGATAGTGAGCAACCCTGACGTAGCCCCCGGGATGGGGAGAATTCCTCTATCAATCCACCATTCCACTGAATACGCATACGTGTCGTGGAGATGCACTGCATGGTGAGCTCTTTGAACTTCTCCCGCACTCCGGCAGTTGTAAGCGTGTCCCGGATGAAGCTCCACCGGATTCGGTCATAGGCTTTGGCTAGGTCGACCTTGATCACCATCCACCCCGACCGCCCAGCTTTAGATCGCATAAAGTGTATAACTTCCTGTAAAATGAAAATATTGTCAGTGATATGTCTCCCTAGCACAAAACTCATCTGAGTCTCATGCACAAGGGTCGGCATAAACGGCTTCAGTCTCTTGGCCAAGCTTTTTGTGAGGATCTTGTAGCTAACATTGCAGAGACTTATCGGTCGGAACTGATCAATGAGCACCAGTCTCTGGATCTTAGGGATAAGCACCAACAGAGTTTCATTCAGCTCGCGTTTGGACTCTGGCTCATCCTAGCAATGGCGGGCAAAATCGTGAACTACCTATGATAGAACAACGGATACGGACCGTCCACTCCCGGCGCTTTGAGTGGTCCCATAGTAGAGACTGTCACCTTCAACTCCTCCACTTTGAAGTCCTACCTAGTTCCAAGTATTGCGGCACAGTCATGTGTGGAAACCCGTTCAGCATGGCTGCACTGGGCATCTCGTCATCCGTGAACAGCCCCATATAGTAATGACACGCCATGTGACAGAGCTCATTCTGGTCATCGACCCGCTCCCCCTGCGAGTTCTTGAGCGGGACTATACGGTTCCTTTTTCTTCTCTGAAGTGTACGAGAGTGAAAGAATTTCGTATTCTGGTCACCCCATCTCACCCATTACGTACAGGATTTCTGACGCCATAAGATCTCCTCCTGCAATAGTACTTCTTCCAACTCGGTCTGGAGCTCCGGTAGGCCCCCTTGATCCGAATCACCTCCCCACCGTTCCTCCTGCCTTTCAATCTGCCACAACATTCGATCCTTGCATCTTGTGATATGGCCGAAGGTGTGTCTATTCCAATGACTCGCATCTCTAGCAAATGCTAGGGAACTGCTTTTCAGGTCGGACCCTTTAGCCACGCTATTTTCAACATGTCTGGGAATCCACTGTGAGTCAGCCACGATGCCAAGAATTTAAAAGGTTTTGTTCCAGAGGGAGAAAACTCTGGATTTGTTCTAATCAGCAGGGGGCGATGGTCGGACTTGACCCGTGGCAAGTGGTGGACTGTCGTCTCTGGGAACAGGGTAGTCATAGGGTGTTTGCGAGGCCTCGATCGAGCCTTTCCTTGGTGCCATTACGAAACCAGGTGAACGGCAGACCAACAAACCCCAAGTCAACAAGTTCGGAATCAAGTAAGTAGTCTTGGAACTCACAAACTCGGCTCGCGTCAAAAGGTGCTCCCCCAAACTTTTCGGACGAGCTAAGCATTGAATTGAAATCTCCGGCCAATACCCATCCATATCAATATCATCTGAAAGGGACCGGATATAGTCCCACGGCGCCCTTCGTTGTATCAAGGATGGGTGTCTGTAGACAGCAGTGAAAAGAAAATGAATGTCCCCCAGCTGGACTTGGTAGTGTAGCAACTGACTCGTCCGTTTTTTCTCAGTGACTTAAGCCACCGACTCATCCCACGCAATCCATATACCCCTTGAGAAACCATCTGCGTCAACCACTAGTGATTTGTCTAGGGCCATTTGAGCAAACACGTGGGTTGCCTTATCCCCACTAATTCTCGGTTCGACAATGACTACCAAGTGTGGGCAGTGCTTTCGATTTTACTCTTTAAAGACACGTAGGAAGCAATCACTTCCAGCTCCCCTACTGTTCCACGTAAAGATATTCAAATCCATTTAACCGTCGGGATCAACAAGGTGATCTTGGGTTACTTAGAGCGAGGTTGGGGGTACCCTCGTAGGGATACTATCCCAGTTCCCACTCACTGCTTGGTTTTCGGAGTCCACGCTCATAGAAATTGGTTCCTCATTCGATGGCTTTGTGTGCATGGCTTGCATGGCGATAGGCGTGTCCCTCAGCTGATTGCAATTCTCCACTCTGCCTCCCGCATGCCCCTCTGTTAGATTGCCACCCGTTGAATTCTTTGTCGAGCACTTCTCCCTGTCCGCGACAGTGACATGTTCGACGAATGAGGACTCAGTCTGGTTCGGTTCCGCTGGCGTGGGGGCTTCTTGGGTCGGGGGCATACTTCTCGGTGTCGCAACCGTCTTCTGACCCGTGGTCTCCCCCGGACTACTGTTGTGAGCCGCTGATTTTTCTATCCATACTTGGTGCAATTTCGGTGCTGGGGTGGCAGTAGTGGAACGCTGCTGGTTGAACTTCTCCTGACTTGCTTCCTTATGGCTCCTATCTAGGTTTACCCTCTGTTGAGATGAGGCAGTTGTCTCCTCTTCCTGGCTGAGGACATTGTAGCGAGAGCCTGATCGAGCTTGACCTTCGACAATATTGCCTTGTCCCGAAGCTCCCACCTTCCAATGTTCCATCCTTCTGTTCGGTCTACGGTCCCTCCGCTTTGAAATCACCCAATCCCCATACGCTTCCTCGTGCTTCCTTCCTTGGGTTTATACGGGATCAGCTGTTTCATTGGTTTGTTGATCATTCATGTGAAGTGTAGGGCAATGGGTTTTAGAGTGTCCATATATACCACACTCGAAGCAAATGTTCCCCAGTCCCTCATACTTGATCTCGTATTCCACTCCTTCCACCTTGTACTTTGATAGCAGAGGTTTCGTCAGATCGACCTCGATACATGCACGGGCAAAAACCCCCTAGCCCCCAGCTCTGTTGCCATGTCAATTCGGATCGGTGTACCAGCTCTCTTAGCTATGCACAACATTACTTCTGGATGGTAGAGCTCAATGGGTAGGTCTGGACACCTGATCCATACGGAGGTAGATTGAATCTGGCAGGTCCTTGGGTTAAACCCCTTCTTCCACTTTTGAATCGTAATGTAGCTATCCCCGATCAGCCAGGGTCCACCCGTAAGAGCAAGTTCATAGTCCAGTTTGCTAGTAAACCAAACAAAGAAATATTTGTTTGACCTGTTTGTTATCTGTATCGTCCCATTCCGTGTCCATAACATGTTCAAACGCTTCACCATGATAGGATACGGGTAAGAACGACCTAGAACCTTCACCATAAGGGATGATCGCCACTCGCGTCTGTAGTTGTGCCATTCGTCCGGAGAAAAGTAGATCGTAGGGCAGCGATGATAATCTTCTTCAACAGTTTGTTCTCGTTGATTATCTTCCCTCATCTCCACCACCTCTTCCTCCGTATGCAAGTCCTCCACATACCCTGTTTCCTCCCTAACTGCTTCGCTGAAGAGCTTCTTGCGACCCACGCCCCAAACCACCAGCGGCGGCTGTGGCGGTGCCGTGTTCGACTGCAGACTAGTCGTGCTGTGTCGAGGTTCCGCCCTGGCATCATTCTGCGTCTCGTCCTCCGTCATATCCTCGACTACCACCTCGTCCTGCATATCACTCCTGTCTTTCAGATCCAATGGTCTAACCCGTTTCTTCAGTTGTTGTACCTCGTGATCTTTCTTTCCATCTGGAGAAGATGAAACTTCAGCGGCCTACGAAGACCACCCGATGAATCAGGAGGTCTGGCTTCCTCTGGCGGTGTGGGCGGAGCGGCTGGCGTACCTACCGCCGCCATCAGCTTGCGTCGCGCGAGCGAACCCTAGGTTGGCGATTTCCTGGCTCCGGGAAAGTCGGAGAAAACTAGTTAATGAAAAACTGGAGATACATGGTTTCAAAAAGTAGGAAAAATATATATTTTTTTTATTATTTCTTAAATCTGAACGCTACTCAAAATCAAGAGGTTATGTCTGATATACAAATATGTATAACCAGTGGTTATACACCCTACCCTAGACAGTAGCTTAAACCTCCTTTATTTCTAACCAGGAAAAGAAACGAAAAAGAAAATGAAAGAAAAGGAATGGAAAGGAAATTTAATTTTTTATTTGTTATAATAATAATAATAATAATAATAATAATAATAATAATGAAATGACAAAAAAATGTTGCATCCGTTGATTGTAGAGTTGGTCTATGTCCCTCATATAGTCATATTGAGGCTTAGACCACCCACAATGTGTGAGAGGAAAAAGGGTGGGAAAAAAGGAAAAAAGGGGGAGGGAGGAGGAGAAGGGTTTGGTTACAATGTGGGGGGTGGGAAAAGGGGATAATTGGTTGAGCACATTTTTAGTAAAATCAATCTATAGTTGATTTGTTACTTTATTTTTATATAATGATCGTTATTTTTACATAGTTAGTGATAATTAGTTAATACGAACATGTTGATATACTTATTTTTTAATTTGGACATAATTTTTTATCACTAATTAAATATGACGTCATCAATGACGAAATCACAATAATACGGGATGACCATAACTCATCACACTTTTCACAAAATGAGTGATGTCATCAATTATTTTGCCAGCTTTAATCATATTGAGTGGTAAAATCAACTGTTCATGCCACTTTAATCAGAATGACATGTGCCATCAACTCTTCATGCAACTTTAATCATATTGAGTTGTATCATCAACTGTTCATCCAGTTTATCAATATTTGCTCGAGAATCGTTTCGTGTTTCTATAAATGAAGACCAAACTTTGTCAATCTATACATCTCAGCATTAAACTTTCTTTATTCTCTCTACTTCGTATTTCTCTCTACACACCCAAACCACTTTTTCATCATAAGTTCTCCTAATAGAGAAGCTGATGAGAGGCAGCAGGAAGCTGATGATAGGCAATGAGAGTATGAGTGTCAGCTTGACCGATATCGTAAACAGATGATGGTGACAGCAGGAGCATTTCTGTTCAAGAGCAAACATATTCATCTCGGCATCATTCACATCCACGTAAATTAGTGAGGCGTAACAGGGTAGAAGCACACCGACGCTTGATGCAGTAGTATTTCGTTCCCAATATGACATGTGATGCTAGGTTCTTCAGAAGGATATTCCAGATGCTCCTGCCCTTGTTCCACCGATTCATGAATGGCGTTGTTCAACACGACTCCTACTTCCAGCAAGGCCAAGATGCTTTTGGTCGCCTGTCATTCTCCCCAGAACAATAGCTTACTACTTCCCTCTGGATGCTTGCAAATGGATGCGACTCCTTAGATGAGACATTTGATATGGGTGAGACCACTTTACTGCAGTGCATATGGAAGTTTTGTAATGAGATAATATGCATCTATGGCCCTGAGTACTTACGAGCACCAAATGTGGAGGATCTTCGCCGCCTTCTCCATCGTAGGGACCATCGTGGCTTCTCGTGTATGATTGGTTCGATTGACTGCATGCACTAGGAGTGGAAAAATTGTCCAATGGTGTAGCGTCAAACAACACATGGATTTGGCATGCCTTCTTCGGAAGTCCCAGATCAAACAATGACATAAGCACGCTTGGAGTCTTCCTGCTGTTTGATGAAGTAGTCAGAGGAAATCTTCCAAAAGTCAGGTATAAAAAAAATGGCACAAATTATGATCAATGTTACTACTTGGCTGACGACATTTATCCCGAGTGGTCTACATTTGTGAAAACTATCATCAAATGGGCTACTGCTAGACCCCCCCGGTTGGTGCAGAACTCTGACTTGGTTGGTACGCAAACATAATCTGATCACTTTGAAATTTGGTAACATGCTCTTTGTTGAGGATCCAATTGAGAAAGATCCTGAAGCATGATTTATCATTTGTATCTACCTTTTCCCCTTGCTTCCTTCGCCTTCTCACTTTCCTCCCTACCGATAGCCAATCTTGCATGTGTTGCCGAACTTGCCGCCATGTCCACCAAGCTCTTTTGAAAAACATCCATTCCAGGAGAATCACCTCCTCTTTTCTTCCTCTTCGTTTGATCTCTACCTTCAGGATGGTTGAGCACTCTTGGAGCAGTAGTTGCTTGAGGATTGAGACTATTATCTTCGTTGTTTGACATAGGCGATGGGGATCCATCCATTTGTGGAATGGGTGCAACAAAAGCATAAAATTGTTGCAAATACCTTGGACATTCTTGGAGTAGTGTCCATCATTCTTCCAACTTCCAATCTTTGCTCATGTCCTCCTTATAAATAGTCTTTGTGTGATTCATCTAGATAATCAATTAAGAAAATAATACAGTTTGTTAAAATTTATAAATTCAAAAATTAGACAATCGGTAGTATTAAAATAATTTAGATAAGTTAAAAATAAAAATTAAACAATTAAGTAAATAATGAAACACACGGTTAGAAATATTAAAAATTATGTTATTAATTAAATTAAGATGTATTAGAAATTGACTAACCCTGTCATGTTTATTAGATCCACTAGGAGTATGAGAATTTGCACTCCCCAATGCCGCATTCCACTTCTAACATGCATGGTTGATAACTTTCCATCGAGTCTTCAAGGCGTCATCGGTATAGATGACGACAAAGCCATATGCAGAATATAGGTCTCAGACTCTCGACCAGAAAGTTGGTGAAGATTGATAATGACCGATGATAGGATCTTGCGAAACCTCCATCCAAGCGTTGCATAAAACAAGGTTTTTAGGTGTTGTGTAATTCGGATTGCGATTGCTGTCGGAAGAAGCCATGATTATAGAGAGTTTGGGAAGAAGAGAATTTTTTATTTGGATGGTAGGAAGAGAATGTGAGAAGTGTTGACAGAAAGTGAAGAATGAGTTTTATTTATAGAGCTGAAAAAATATAGTCGTTGGAAAAATGGTCGTTAAAAAGTGGTCGTTGAAAAATATGGTCGTTGATCGATTCTGTCCGTTGGGGACAAACACAACCCAAAACAAACAAAGCCTTAAATGAGGGGAAAAAAATCCGCCTCACCCCCTCCCCTTCCCCCCTTTTTGTAGTGTATGTGTGGAAAACCCCCTCGATTTCCCTTCCTTTCCCCTTTCTCCACTTTTTCCTACTTCATTGTGAGAAAATTTCCCCACTTTTCCACTTTACCAACAACCCACATTATGAGTGGTCTTATCGATAGTACTGAGGAGCGGATCCCATCAGTAACCTTATGGTGAGTAACCATGAGTAAGTGAGTAAGCCAATCAGAATTCGCCACATCAACACTCTTCTCTCTCTCATGAAAGCCTTTAATCTTTTACCCTTTAATCTTTAACGGACGATTTCTCTATCTTTTCAAGTTGGAATTTAAATTTATTTTCACAGATAAATGAGATTAATTGTGCTCTTCAAAATAATATATGCTTTGATATTTTTTGAACAAAAATTGAGATATTTTTTACCAATCTATACCATGGTGGTATTGATTTGTATTAAAATAAGAGCATACCATATGTATGAAAGCGCACCACAAGATATCACCCCTGTACTAGGATGGTATTGTATGGCATTTTTTGGTCCAGTATTTTATTCACTCAGAAATTTATAGATCCAATAGATCATATGATGAACTCGTTGTTTCTGTGCCAAAATTTTCAAAAACGACAGAAAAATGAAGAAGATAACTTATGATATGGAGTTGGTAATGAGAGGTATGAATTTATTTATCTAAAAAAATATTGAAAATGGATCTCATTTTTTGCAGCACGACGAACTCGTTCCATCAGGGCAAAAAAGAAAACATAAATCCGAGTTAGAACAAAGAAGATAAGACCCAATTAAGAAAATTAGGAAAAATAAAATGTCTTTAATTTTCCACCCTTAGATCTGGATTTTCTGGGCCCACTTAAAAAGTAAGGTTCAGATTTAGTAATGCAATGGTGCATAACCTTTGGTTATGTACCCTAACTTGAGCCGTAGTTCTGCCATTTGGCGAAGTTCAAGTTCACATATTAGATAAATATCAAGTATTTCCAACAATCACTGTTTTGGACTTTTGGTCTGTCGCTTCTAAATGATGATAAATAGGGATAAAAAGGAAAAAATCCCACTGTACACATGTTTTTAAAAAAAATTCTCAAAATACACATGTTATGAAAAAAATTCCCAATCTACACATGTTTGGGCCTTCACTGCGTCAGACTAAGGCGGTGATTGCTTCACCGCGTTAGAGAAACACGGTGATTGCATCACCGCGTTAAAAGAAAATGGTGACTGCATCACCGCTGTAGAGGAAGGCGGTGATTGCATCACCGTGTTAGAGGAAAACGGTGAAGGCCTGACCTGCGTCAAATCTTTAAAAAAACGTAACTTTGTGCTCGGTTATCCGATCGTGGTGAAATTTTTTTTGATTCCGCATAATTTTTCGAGATCTTGCAAGCCGCAAACCGCCCGCCTTCATCCCGAAAAAACGTCGTTTGCTACCACGAACGAGCCTTTCATCGATTTCGTCAAACTTTGAACGACCATAACTTTGTGCTCCACAATCCGAAAATCATGAATTTTTTATTTATTTTGCATAACTTTTTGAGGACTACATTTTTTAGTAGGAGAGAATTTTCAAAAAATGAATTATTTTGGATATACGGGGCATGCAAGATCTCGAAAAATTATGCGGAATCAAAAAAAAATTCACCACGATCGGATAACCGAGCACAAAGTTACGTTCTTTTAAAGATTCGACTCAGGTCAGGCGTTCACCGCGGCCGTTGAATGCGGTGAAGCTATCACCGTTTTTGTCTACAGCGGTGATGCAATCACCGTTTTTCTCTAACGCGGTGATGCAATCACCGCTCTTGTTTAACGTGGTGATGCCTTCACCGCCTTAGTCTGACGCGGTGAAGGCCCAAACATGTGTAGATTGGGAATTTTTTTCATAACATGTGTATTTTGAGAATTTTTTTTAAAAACATGTGTACAGTGGGATTTTTTCCGGATAAAAATGGTTTGAGTCCGTATGAGTGCACCAAACTTATATCTTATTTGATGGGAAACACAATTATATTGTAATAAGAGTATAAGACTCATATTAACATTATAAGTATTTCAGGGTGGAGTTAGCCGAATGGCTTCGAAATTTCTCGCAAGATATTCAATTTTGGTCCAAATTGTTGAATTCAATAAGCATATATTGTGATAGTCAACCGTTATTATAAGAGATGTAAGTCTTGTGTACAATGGGATATCACATGTCATACGTCGATCATAATACAGTAAGACAATTAAGCTCAATTGGAGTTATCTCGATTGATTATGTAAGATCATTAAATAATGTGTCAGATCCATTTTGTTAATGTCTAACTAGAGAGATAGTTGAGAAGTCATCGAGAGGAATGAAGTTGTGGCCTAGGACAAATCATCATGGTGGTGACTCTACCTAGAAATTGGTGGACCCAACCTCTAGGTTCAAGGAAGAAACAAAGTGGTGCATGATGATCAAACATTGTCAACGTTTTCAAATTCATTCTCAAGATGATATAATATATAGAAATGAGAGTAAACCTAATACAGAAGGTTTTGAATGATTTCTAAGTTCGATAGAAAATTGATAAAACAGATACATGTTTATAAATCACACATGTGAGTGTGAAGTGGAGTCTCTTCAAGAAGAATAAAAGAAGGCAAGTAGTAGAGCACTCATCAGACAAGACAATGTTCATGACTAAAACAATCACAATAGTGAAAACTAATGAATGATTAAGAATTAGTTGTGTGATACACATTATCTTAGTGTATAAGAAAGTTTATTGTTTCTACCGATAGATGAGTATACATGATATATGCATACTAAGAAATTTCATAAGGAAACATATTCTTATACAACAATTTTTCATCAGTTTTTGCATAATTTTCAAAACTTAGCATTCTCCATTCATGCGGAGGATTGTTAATTAAAATCTTTGATGGTGTGAATGGAAAAAAGAAGGAAAGACATTTAAAAGAATCTCATTAATACCACATCGGTGAAATGTGGAAGGGAAATGGGTCTTGAAGTGTAAAGCCCACTAGTAAAAAGAGGGGAAAGAAATGAGTCTTGTGCCATCAATGTCGCTCACTCGTCTCGGCTTCGGTCAAATTGATTTGATTGTTTTTTTTTTTTGTGATGGGTCAAATTGGTTTTGTAATCAACCAGAATCGAATCTATTAGCTTGTCC
Source organism: Linum tenue (assembly GCA_946122785.1). NCBI lineage: Eukaryota > Viridiplantae > Streptophyta > Magnoliopsida > Malpighiales > Linaceae > Linum > Linum tenue. Next base: position 20,287,773 of record CAMGYJ010000003.1, on the reverse strand, counting down.
CTATCCGAACCAAATACCATATCCAAACTGATGTGTTGCTTAACATGCAACTGCCCGATGGCTCGGTGGAATCGCCCAATTACCAACCAAAATCAGTGACATCTTTTCGGATGCACCCTTTTATATAACACAGGTTCCCTCTATTTACAAAAATTTTACAACTCCAATACTCTGCCAAAATTTATACATGCATTATGCTCATAAACAGAGTATGTGTGCGATTCCCTCCACTCTTTAGTTCAAGGAACTAACACAAAAATTAATCTTATACCACATTAATTAAAGACAAGGAATTGAATGGTTCTGTAAGGTCAATGATAACTCGATATTTGTACATGTTTTGTCCACCATTCTTATACTGTATGAGGCCCTTTTCTCGTGTTTTAAACCGATTTCATGTTAGTTTGTTCTTATTAGTGACATTTCAAGTCCTTTTACATGAATGAAGGCTTGGGGACGAGTTCGGGGTCGATTGAACGAAGTTAGGACGTTCAACGGAAAGCCAAGGAAAATACGTGGCATGCTCATGATTTTATGCGACCGCGCATTTTGGCCGTACACCTAGGATCAGGCGACCAGAGTTGTACTGGCCGTGCGACGCCCATTACACCTGTGCGGGTTTTCCAGGGGCTACGTATGGGCAAGGCTCCATTCCATATGGCCATACGTTCTGGCCGTGCGCCTCCCCCGAGAAACTAATTGGAACGCGACGTTTTAGGAGTTACACGGGCAGACACGGGATTTTACACGGCCGTTGTAACACCCCGACCTTTGGGTTCAGGTTCGACCTTAATACGTGAACGATTGGGTTAACGGTTACGTACGAAGGGTTACAACCAGGGATTGCGAATAATAATAACTATTATTATTATATATAAAAGATATGTATACTCGGCCAAAAGGCCGAGAGAACCCTTCCCTATTACCCACTCCCCCCACCAAAACCTCCCCCAATATTAATCTCCCCCATCAAAATCCCCTAGCGCTGGATAAAGGAAACCAAAAAGAAAAGAAAAACTCCAGCCCTTTGTTTTTCCCCCAACCCTAGAGCTAGATGCAGCAGCGGTTGCGAAGAGGAGAAAAGGAAAAGAAAGGAGAGAACCACCACCGCCCTCTGTTGCCCACCCTGAACCCATCCCTCTCGTGTTCCTGGGTAAGGATCGCAACCCCTTCGCGATTTCTAAACTCGATTCATCGATAGTCTAATCCGAAGCTCGTATTTTATTAGCGGTGACATTTGAGCGTTCGATCAACGAGGAGATCAACGTCTCAGGCCATCCAATCTAGTCCTAGGCACGTTCTAGAGGTAAGGGAACTCAATCCATTTGAGTTAGATCAATTTATTTTAATTAAATAAAAATCTTATCGAGTGGATTTTAAGGGTTTGATAAATTTAAAGGGTATAGGTGCTCATGATTGACATAGGAAAATTATTATCATAATTTTTAAGAAGGTTCAAGTTAGGTAAAAAATTCGTCCAAGACAAATATAATTAGGAATAATGGTCGGTTTTGAAAGGATTATTTCTAGAAAATTTTTAAAGGGGGTTAAGGGACCTTTGGAGCGAGGCTCGAGGGATGGATTTTGAGGAGAGGATGTTCTAGTGATTCAAAAGGGGTTTTAAATCGAGAAAAGTCGTCTAAGAAAATGGATTCTTATTAATAGGTTTCCCCAAGATAATCCGGCTAAGGAGGGTTTCTTCATGGAAGGAATCGAGGAGTCATCTTTTCGAGGTGAGTGTAAAGGGGGTAAAATCTCTGTCGTAGGTCTTTTAGTTTATGCTTTTCACTCAAGTTATTAATTAGTTAATTTTTTAGCAATGCGCGATATGTGTGTGAGACATCCCACCGCCTATAAGGGTGGAGGCATGCGTTGTGCTATGTATGAATGTATGGATATATGATTGTAATAGTTAGTTAGTAGTAAGATGAACCCCCGGGCGGTTGGGTCACTATTGGACGGCGAGACGTAACGCAGTAGTTGATCGGGCATGGACTGGATGGCGAGACGTAACTCAGTGCCATTGCCGAGTTTGGGTATGCAACCAGACGGCGATACGTAACGCGGTTGGCATACTAGGGTAGGACACCGGACGACGAGACGTAACGCGGTGGTTCTAGTGTCTTGTGTTTGAGTGAAGGATAGAAGTCGAGAATTTCTATGAGTTATGTCGGAATAAAGTGTCAAGGATAGAAGCATATAAATTCTATAAGATAAGGTTAGGAGTAATGATATTCCATAAGTTATTGAGTAATAAATTAAAGCATGAAGGATGATAGCGAGAACGACTCTCATCTAAGGAAAGGAAACGCTAATAACGTGTTTAGTAAGGGTTTGCTTAGGAAAAGACCTTAGGAAGTAACGACGAGACTGACCCCTTCTCACTCACCAGGTTGATGCAGGGTTAACGAATGAGGATTTCGATAAGAGGTAGGGCGAGGCGAGAAGCCGCACTAGCATTGGCGAGGTCGGAGGGAGCTTAGTGAGGATCTAGAGTTGGATTTAGTAAGTTGTCTTATGTATCATGATTATGAGTATAAACTGGAGGTTCAAGGTTCGAGATTTGTGCGTCGAGTGTTTTGGGATTTGTTATTGCGCAAGTGTTGGGGCTTTTTGTTTGAAATTCTTAAACATTTTGAGTTTGTTTATTTTAAAAAGTGGTTTGGTTGCTCCGGAGTAACCGGTTTTTGGTTTGAGTTATGGTTCGGTTTTTGAAAAAGCGCGGTCGTTACATTTTGGTATCAGAGCTGGCACTCCTCTGTTCCTTGGTCTCTAAGGAATACTGGAGTGACGATTTGCGTTTTTCAAGCGTTTAGTTTTTAAAGGAAAGGAAAAAGGGAGTGTCAGTTAAAAGTTTGGCCGAACGAGTCAAAGTCTTTCGAGGATTTTTAGAATCTCCAGTACACTCTAATCATGATAAGGAAATAACTTTAGGAGGTACGTCTCGGACAAAAGAAGGAAAGGAGTCCTATGGGGACTACCTAGTAAACTTTTTTTTTCGTTAGGGAGAAGGGTCGTCCAGGGCAGCTCATACCCTACGGGGATGCGAGCTGATCATAATGAGGTAGAGGAAGACGCATAGTATGTAGGAAGTCGACAGGCAGTGTCAAGGAGTTACGGAAAATGGCGCTTAGCAAATAGAGGAAAGGAGGCAAGGAAGGTTCGTTATGTTCACGAGAATCAAACGTAGGGATACGACCCAAGGAGTAGTGGAAAGTTACCCGTTAAGCAACGCTAGGGGCGCGTAAGTAAATCGTAGGAGGAACTAAGTAGGTCACAGGGAGCCTGACAAGATGTCATGGGATCAATACATTAAGGCTAGGAGGAGGTATAATTCCTTGTAAGAGATTATCACAAGTGCAACTTGGAGTCGTCCCAACGAACAAATTTTCGAGGTCGAAATTTTTCTTAAGGAGGGGGGGGGGGGGTAATGTGATATCTTGATTTTGGATTTAGGTCCAACAAAAACTACCAAGTGAATAGGAGCGACATGTCAAGCCAAATCGGCATTTGGTTTCATCACTTTTGGGTCAAGTTGTGAAATAAAAAGAGCAGTGAGTCACTCAAGGTTACACGAGTGCTACCAGCAAAGGATACATATATGAGCAAAGGGCACCAACGAAGTTGTTATAGTAAGAGTAAATGATCGTGGGAAGGAAGAACAAGAAGGGTGTTGATGGAAGGACGAGTTCCGAGCAAATTTCGGGGACGAAATTTTTAAAAAGGTGGAGGAAATGTAACACCCTGACCTTTGGGTTCAGGTTCGACCTTAATACGTGAATGATTGGATTAACGGTTACGTACGAAGGGTTATAACCACAGATTAGGAATAATAATAATAATTATTATTATTATTATTATTATTATTATTATTATTATTATATAAAAAAAGATATGTATACTCGGCCAAAAGGGCCGAGAAAACCCTTCCCTATTCCCCACTCCCCCCACCAAAACCTCCCTCAATATTAATCTCCCCCATAAAAATCCCCCAGCGTCGGATAAAGGAAACCAAAAAGAAAAGAAGAACCCCAACCCTTTGTCCCCCCCCAACCCTAGAGCTAGATGCAGCAGCGGTTGTGAGGAGGAGAAAAGGAAAAGAAAGGAGAGAACCACCACCGCTACCTGTTCCCGACCCCGATCCCATCCCTCTTGTGTTCCCAGGTAAGGATCGCAACACCTTCGCGATTTCTAAACTCGATTCATTGATAGTCTAATCCGAAGATCGTATTTTATTAGCGGTGACGTTTGAGGGTTCGATCAACGAGTAGATCAACGTCTCGGGCCATCCAATCTAGTCCTAGGCACTATCTACTATCTAGAGGTAAGGGAACTCAATCCATTTGAGTTAGATCGATCGATTTGGTGATTTTTCGTGAGGGTACAATTCTGGGTTTTTAGCAACAGAAGTTAAAGGTTTTGGTGACAGATTTTGGGTAGTCACTAAAGCTGCTGGGAATTTGCAGAAACTTATTTTAGATGTTTTAAATTGATTCGAGCCTCTGCGGGTGTTTGTTTCTAGTTTTAAAAATTTTATAAATTGAAGGAGATCTAGAAGATGGATGTATTTTAATTTGGGGACTTTTGAATATGTATTTCTATTTTTAAAAATTGTTTGAATGTTTATTTTAATAAAATAAAAATCTTACGTAGTTTATTTTAAGGGTTTGATAATTTTAAAGGGTATAGGTGCTCATGATTGACATAGGAAAATTATTATCATAATTTTTAATAAGGTTCAAGTTAGGTGAAAAATTCGTCCAAGACAAAAATAATTAGGAAAAATGGTGGGTTTTGAAAGGATTATTTCTATTAAATTTTTTAAAGGGGTTTAAGGGACCTTTGGAGCGAGGCTCGAGGGCGGGATGTTCCACTGATTCAAAAGGGGTTTTAAATCGAGAAAATTCGTCTATGAAAATAAATTCTTATTAATAGGTTTCCCCAAGATAATCAGGCTAAGGAGGGTTTCTTCAAGGAAGGAATCGAGGATTCATCTTTTCGAGGTGAGTGTAAAGGGGGTAAAATCTCTGTCGGAGGTCTTTTAGTTTATGTTCAAGTTATTAATTAGTTAAGTTTTGAGTAATGCGCGATATGTGTGTGAGGCATCCCACCGCCTATAAGGGTGGAGGCACGCGTTGTGCTATGTATGAATGTATGATTGTAATAGTTGGTTAATTGTAAGATGAACCCCTGGGCGGTTGGGTCACTACTGGACGACAAGACGTAACGCAGTAGTTGATCGGGCATGGACTGGACGGCGAGACGTAACGCGGTGGTTCTAGTGTCTTGTGTTTGAGTTAAGGATAGAAGTCGAGAATTTATATGAGTTATGTCGGAATAAAGTGTCAAGGATAGAAGCATATAACTTCTATAAGATAAGGTTAGGAGTAATGATATTCCATAAGTTATTGAGTAATAAATTAAAGTATGAAGGATGATAGCGAGAACGACTCTCATCTAAGGATAGGAAACGCTAATAACGTGTTTAGTAAGGGTTTGCTTAGGGAAATACCTTAGGAAGTAACGACGAGACTGACCCCTTCTCACTCATCAGGTTGAGGAAGGGTTAACGAATGAGAATTTTGAGAAGAGGTCGGGCGAGGCGAGAAGCCGCACTAGCATTGCGAGGTCGCAGGGAGCTTAGCGAGGAGCTACAGTTAGATTTAGTTAGTTGTCTTATGTATCATGATTATGAGTATAAACTGGAGGTTCAAGGTTCAAGATTTGTGGGTCGAGTGTTTTGGGATTTGTTATTGCCCAAGTTTTGGGGTTTTTTGTTTGAAATTCTTAAACATTGTCAGTTTGTTTATTTTAAAAAGTGGTTTGGTTGCTCCGGAGTAACCGGTTTTCGGTTTGAGTTATGGTTTGGTTTTTGAAAAAGAGTGGTCATTACTAGGGATGGCAATGGGTCGGGTTGGGTCGGGTTTTGCCAAACCCAAACCCAAACCCATTGGGTTTATCTTTGAAAAAAACCCGGGGTAAAACCCATCGGGTTTCAAAAACTCAAACCCAACCCAACCCGTTGGGTACCCGCGGGTTCATGGGTACCCACGGGTTTTGTAGTAAAAAATTTACAATTACAATTTCTTATCAAAATTAAAATCAAATATCAATCTCTCAATACAAATTATCCATATATAAAACACCATTCTAGAAAATTCAAGCAAATCACAAATTAACTATACAAATTGTTCAACACCAATCTAGAAAACTCAAAAAAATTGAAGCAAATCACAAATTTTCCATAAATAACATGTTTAATTGAAAGCTTCTTCCTTTCAATTAAGTTTCTTTACTATCCACTCCATAACATCAACTTCATTCTACACAATTAAAAAGAAAAAATTAGACATGTCTCCACAAACATAAATAAGATTAATTGTTTAGAATATTAAATATACCAAAAAAATTAATTATATGGGTGGGCGGGTACCCACGGGCCGGGTTTACCTAAACCCAAACCCAACCCAACCCGTTGAATAGTGAACGGGTTTAAACCCAAACCCGGCCCAAAACCCGTCAACACGGATTTTACCCGCGTTGACCGGGTTGGGTCGGGTGGGTACCCGTGGGTTCGGGTTTTGTTGCCATCCCTAGTCATTACAGCCGTATGCAGGCCCTGTAATCAGGCAAATCTGGGTTTTAACCCAATTTCGGGTTTTTGGAGAAGGGATCCGAGTTTTAGAGCAGAAAACAGAGAGTTAGAGAGAGAAAGTGACAAACTCATCCTCCAAGGTGACCTAGATCAAGTTTTGATACCAATGGAGCTCGATTGAAGCCTGAAGAAGCACTGATTGACAACCAAAAGCTGAATTCCATCATCTACATGATGATTTCTGCATCTAAAGCTGATTTCCTCTCTCTCTCTCTCTCTCTCTCTCTCTCTATGAATTAAACTCCCTCTCTCACTTGGTTATGAAGAACCCTAGAATTGTATGTTAGATTTGATTGTATGAACCCAAGCACACGACATTTTGATACGGATTATATTCAATTGAGGCATGATTTCAGAATTGCATGAGTCTTGATGACATTCTTGTAATTTCTGCTTTTACCTAAAAAGAGAATATCTGCACAGGTTGATAAAGCACCCTTAATTGAAGGTGGTGAATTGAATACTTTAGTCGAGAAGTCAATCACTACTTTGTACTAGATTTGATCCGGTAGAGAGGTTTTGCACGTTAGGGCATCAGTTCGTTTATTCTACGTTTATTCTAGTGGAGGTTATTCACCTGCCGAGTATTCAAATTGGGAGGGTCTGAAGACCTTTAGTCGAGACTTCAGACTGGCTAAGAACCTTCCGCAATATAACTATCATTATTTATGGACTTGGTAAATTATAATTCAGCTTAACTGCAATCTAGGGGGAACCATATCCGGGTGACCTCTCTCGAACTTGAATCACAACTTTATTACTTTGTGTTTGCTTAGTTTAAATCAATGTTGTCAGAACCGAACCGGAGCATGACTCGGTAATGCGAACGGCTCGCATTTTAGTGGTCCAACCGACATTAGACCGTTTAAAAACTGTTAGAGAACCGGTACCTAATAAACTTTATCAGTATAAATAGTGGACATTTCTTAATTAGAGCTCATCTCTTTCCTTCGAAATTGTGAAATGGAAATAAGGATTCAGTTTGAGAGCCCGACGTTTTTTATTTAATTCAATTTTCAATTTTCTGCAATTTTTTTAATTAAATTTAGTGGTTGAATGGGAAAAACCAGACGAGCGGCTCAATCGGCTCGAATGGTTAACCGCCTCGGCCGCTCGCCAACCGCTACATAAAATCGGAGCGGCTTTTAGACTATTTCAAACCGATTTTGTGACCGGGTGGCGGTTTTACCGGTCGGGCCGAGCGGCTCGGCTCGGCTTTAATAACACTGGTTTAAATACAACTTCACTACATTCAAACAACTAGATAACTAGAACTTCAAGGAGTAGTCATCACATCTAGGACCCAGGTTGACAATTAAAGCTAAACCCGCTATACTACACATTGATTTGTGGTTACACTTGGCCACTTTCTAGTGTGACGGTATTGGCGAGTCAGTCAACTTAATTGAAAGAAATTAAGATGAGTCACATGGATTGAATTTTTTAGTCCATGGCACACATGCCATTATTAAACATGAACCCCCTGCCACTCCATCAATTCTAAAATATGGCAAAGTGTTGATTACCCGCAGATGTGGTGAAAAGGGTTATTAGTGTAGCCCCTATTGCATCAATGTGGGGTAGAAATTGGCTAAGAAGGGGGGGGGGGGCACTACAAGGAAACTGGCAGTTTGTGTCGGTTAATTTTACCTTCTGCGTAGTCTGGCGACATAAATCAGATTAGTGTCGGTTTTACGTAACCGACGTAAACATGTTTGTCGATTAAATTATATTTTCGTTGTAAATAAAAGAATTGTGTCGGCTTGCACAGATTAAGGTGGGTTTTAACCGTCATTATTTTGCGTTGGTTCGTAACCGACACCAAACACGACATAAACTACCAGCGGTTTTGACCGACTCAGAAGTACCAATTCTCGCCAACCTTTATATAATTTACATCGGTTGGGGACCGACGTAAAACCAATTTTTTTCCTCTTATTGCAGCTGCGTAGACTCCATAAGACCTATAACCATAGAATGAAAGACTAAACTAAAAACTTCAGCATTCACTAGCAAATATCATACAAATTTAACTGCATTCATTAATAGCATAGCTCTTGGTACCTAAACACATGATCATAGTGTTCTTAAAACGCACTGAAACACTATGTATGGGTGTAGACAACCCCTTACAATGACATAACTTCCTGCAAAGCAGAAGCTCCAAAATACATTTCAACATTAGTCCTTAAGGGAAATCTTCAACAAGCTATCTTCATTGCTTGAACTTTAACAGCCCGAATGTACTAGTTAGATCGATTATGAGCCGACGAATGCGAAGAAGCCTGATTATGTTCCTCCTGCTAAAATAAATAGCAAATCAGACTCAAAATTCATGTCACGGTATAATCACAACAAAAATGCAGATTTGACAAGCTGTAAATTGCCCAAGTTAGCACCATCCATTTGTGTTTAATAATGATCAACTACATGCATCCATTTGTGTTTAATTCTATTACTACTGGACACTACAACATGCATCAGCTACATTGTTCTTTTCATGATTCAGATATTCAAGCACAAGCATGCTTTATTATAGTTAAATGGTTTAGACTACTTACCGGATCTGAAAATGCAAGATGAGGGGGGTAAAGTAATTCCTGTTTGGTTTAGAATGTAAACAAGTACTTCTTCCACCTCAAGTCTTTTCAACCTCTCTTTGCTGTAGCCCTGTTCTGACCTGCTGAAGCTCAACCTCCGGCGAGACAAGGTTTGGGCTACTTTAAGATTTACTTCTTCCACTGTCGAAAGAAGACGAGCCCATGACCTGTAAAAGGAAAAGGATAAGTATCCATTAAAATTCACCCAGGATAAAGAATCAGCACTATGCACCCATTCCACATCCAGAAACACCAGTAACTGTGTAGGAACTACTCCAGCTCCTAAAGTTCGAACACGACACAGATGCTCTGGACCCAACACCTGACCAAGTGAGTCATTTCGGTGGATAGATGCAGGCACATTCCCGATAGCTTCAATCTCTGCTATCTTCTCCTATAGAATTCCAAGAAATAACACAAATCAAGATCCCAAAAACAAACACAACAACTAATTAGAGGATCCAATTTTGTCGGTTACTTACATATATCTCTCTAGAATCAGTACTGCTATATGACCCATTAGGTTTCACATGGGTGGCAATGAAAACTTCTCCTCTTGAGACTTCTCTTCCCAATTTTGCTTCCTGGCCAATCAAAAAGTGAAACAAATATATTTATACCATTGAATGTCATGCAATGATAATACATAATTGGTAATATAACTTTATACTTGTACCATTTCATCTTTCTTAATGCTATTTTTCTGTGAGCCACCAGTGTGAGGAGTCATATGTATCCCTTTGTTGATTGCATTGATCTTGCAAGTTTTCTACAAATAATATACTTTGTTAGCATATTTATAAAATATAGAGATGTTAGAAAAATGTATATTGAACTTCATACCTGAGTGTCCGGCCGTAAACGATAATCAATGAACATAGCCCATTGCTCAGGAGGAATGTGTGCAGGATGAGCTGCAATATTCTCTTCTTTACTTTTCTCCACCTTGTAGTTCTCATTCCAAAGCCGAATCCTGTTATTCCTCCACTTACCACCCAAATCACCAAGAATATAGTGGTATGCTATGTCAATCTCCCTCTCTTCAAATCCATAGTCTTGGATGCAACAACATAAAGAGCCAACCAAGTCATCTTTCTCATCAAGAAACAACATATAAGCACCAACATATGATTAGGGCTGCAAATGAGCCAAGCCGCTCGCGAGCAACTCGGCGTTCGAATCGGAAAAAACTCGTTCGACACTCGACTCGTTATTTAACAAGCCGGCTCGCGAGCCAACTCGTTAGTTAACGAGCCAAGCCTGAGCTAGACCATGCTCAGCTTGATAAGCTCGCGAGCTAACTTGATTCGGTGGCTTGTCGAGCTAAGTTCGCGAGCTGCCTTGTTTTGAGCTTGTGGAATGATGAATTACTCTTTTAAACATGAACATTGTCATCTAATACAGATGTGTATGAAATTTAGATGTTATTTATAATTTCTAGTGTTCTTTCTATCATTTAAATTCTTATGTTTATACATTTTTCCAGCAAAAATGATTTTAAATCGAGCCCATCTTGAGCCGAGCTTGTACTCAGCTTGACAAGCTATGTTAATGAGCATTTATCGAGCTCGAGCTAGATTATTTTTATTCAAGCCGAGCTCGAGCTCGAGCTAGATTATCAAAATTCGAGTTCGAGCCGAGCTCGAGCTGAAAAATTGATTAACGAGCCGAGCTCGAGCTAAGCAAAAACTCGACTCGACTCGGCTCGTTTGCAGCCCTACATATGATATATGTACAACAACAAAAGAGCAGCAACATCTGCAGAGGAAAAAAGGGGATAGAAGCTGTATAGAAAATAAAAGAAAGCACCAACATATGATATATGTACATTACCAAGCTTGGTGTGCTGTTAGATTTTTGGTACTCCTATTACCATCAGAATTTGCAGAAAATTCAGGATTTTAAGTATTGAATTGAAGCTAAAATATGGAAGGATGTACTAACTAATCGAATACAACAATAATACCTATGATCTGAACTGTCCAGTATTGTCAACACTCCTTTTTATCGCCAGAAGGTGTAGAAGACATGTCTTGCAATAGGCTGAAACCTTCTTAAGAAGTCAAACTGAAATCAAGGGCTAGTATGTAAGTTTATGTTATCATCTAGTGTTAGGGAGGAAAAAATAATAAGCAAATAAATCAAGTATTAAACTCTACAATTTAACAACATCTGAATTATGGTTTTCAATCATAACAGTACATATTCAAGCTGCAAGCAAGTTAATACAATCCAACTGAAGTAAATCTTACTATATCACTCAAAATCAACATCAAGATCAGGTCTTGAAACTGGTAAATTTGAATTCTCCTTGACTGTTGTAGACAAGTCTTGACTCTGAAATGTCTCACACTCATAATTTTCCCCTTCATCTTCACCAATGTCAAACAGGTCCCTCGGTTTGAGATGAACTGGTATGCACCATCCCTTAGCCACTTCATCATCCACAAAATAAACCATTCGTGCATCACTCGCATCAATATATGGTTCATCGTCATCTCTTTCTCCGGTGTGAATCAAATGAGCGAAGTTTATCAAAGTAAATCCTAACTCATCTGTCCTCATATACCTATGATTGCTGGTATTAGCCAACTCACATTTGAATAAGGTGACGTAGTACGTCCCATAATAGTTCGGCTCAATTATGGATACCAGTTTACCATAATAAGGCACTACGCCCTCCACCGGTCTATTGTCAGCTGAACTAGCATAGCTTCTAGTCCCTAAACAAAAAAAACACCAATGTTTTGTGTCTTTAATGACCTCTCTTGATCTAAAGTGCGAAATCTATAACCATTTATGTCAAATGCAGTATACTTTCTTGCTCGCTCCATCAGCCCCCTTGCGAGTGCAATGAGGTCAGGAGGGTGTGTCTCAACACCATCATTTAAAATCTATAAATGCATCAGATATATTGAATCAGTAGCCTACACTATATATATATATATATATAAGTAGCGGGGAAATTAAATACTAAGGAAATTATATGCTTACATGATCCCTAAACCAATCGACAAATCCTCGATAGACTGCCTTTTGTATCTCAGTGGCTAATCTTGTGCGGTCTCTTAACCGTCGTTTTGTTTGAAGTTTGAATTCCCTATAATGTATTGCTATGGGGATTAGAAAACAACACATCTAGTATCTGCATCTAAAAAAATGGATCCATGATACTTACTCCAGATAACGATCAGCTTGGGAACAATTCATGAGTACATGACGGTGAGCTTGCAACTTTTCAATCGTTGAAAACTTGATAAATTCTCCTTCTCCAACATAATGTCCTAGACGTGGAAAGATAGTAGAAGCAACCCAAGTAGCTTCTACTTCATCGTTCACCCGCCTCTCTCTAATTAAACTGTGTCTCAATGTCACCATCCAAATACAATGACGTAATGTGAACATTTCTTCTAATGTCCAACTTTCAGCGATTGACCCTTCAGGTTGTGCTCGATTACCCACAAACGAATTCAATTTGCCTAAAAATCTTTCTATTGGATACATCCAACGGTATTGGACAGGTCCTCCAAGTCTAATTTCTTCAACCAAATGGATGACAAGATGTGCCATAACAGTGAAAAATGAAGGGGGAACAACATTTCCATATGAAATAGAGTTAGCACGATTCTTTGTTGGAGATGTTCTAGTTCTGCAGTGTTCACAACCTTTGAACATATTTGCTTGAAACAAGAGCGAAATTCAACCACAACTTATGACACTTCCTTAGGCAGTGCATTCCTTACTGCTAAAGGCAGAAATTCATGCAAGAGGACATGCGAATCGTGACTTTTCAAACCGAACACTTTGCGTTAAACCAAGTCAACACATCTTGATATATTACTAGAGTACCCATCTGGGACAGTAATAGACTTCAATGTCCTAAGCATGGTGTCAATTTCTGCCCTTTTCATGGTGAATAAGGCTATTGGACAGGTTTTCCCATCTTCCCGTGGCCATAATTCTTTCCTCATTTGTAAAGCCACCAAATCGAGCATTCACATGGTCTTTCCTTTTATCCTTATCATTAAGCAATGTATAAAGGATATTGTCGCACATATTTTTCTCGATGTGCATAACATCGAGATTATGACGCAGCAAATTAAACTCCCAATATGGAAGTTGGAAAAATATGCTTTTCTTCCTCCACTGCTTTGGTTCACCACTAACTTTATCTTGACTTTTCCCTAAAGTAACATTAACATGTTCAAGCTGCTTTAGAATATCAGAACCTGACAGAAGACTTGGTGGAGTTCTATCCTCAACCTTTCCATTAAATCTAAGCTTTTGAAGTCGAAAGCGATGACCATTTGGTAAAAACCGACGGCTGCCCATGAAGCACCACTTATTGCTATGCGGAAGACGCAAAGGAAAAGAATCAAAATTACATGCGGGGCAAGCCAAACCAGTATATGTATTCCATCCCGACAATGTTCCTACACAGGGAAAATCACTAATTGTCCATGTTAGTCGTTAGAGCTGCTCTCATTGTAAAAGTTTCCTTCTTTGCCGCATCATAAGTCTGCACACCTACCCATAGTTTTTTTTGCAGCTCATGAATTAGTGGCTGCAAGTAGACATCTATATTATTCCCGACCATTTTTTTCCTCGGGATTATGCTGGATAGAATAAAACTAGTTGACTTTATGCCTAACCAAGGAGGGGTGTTGTATGGGATAAGGACTATTGGCCCAATGCTGTAGTTGCCGCTCATCTACCCGAAAGGATTGAATCCATTGCTAGCAAGAGCAAGTTGAACATTGCGAGGTTCAGATGCAAAATATGGATATTTTGAATCAAAATCTTTCCATGCTTCAGCGTCACTCGGATGTCTAGCCATTCCATCATTAGATCTCTCCCTTGCATGCCAAGTCATGTCTTCACCAGTTTTAGAAGACCTAAACAGCCTTTGCAACCTAGGTATTAGGGGGAAATACTGAAAGATTTTAGCTTATTTTTTCTTCTTATCGGTAAGAGACGCATCACCACCATCTTTTGTCTGTTTGTACCTTAACATTTTACATACTTTGCATTTTTTCCTATTGATATCAGCCCCCCCCCCCAATACAACATACAGCCATTGGGGCAAGCATCTATCTTGGTATAAGATAACCCTAGACCTTTAATGACTTTTTTGGCAACATATCCTGTTGCCGGAATTTTTGCAAATTCAAAGGCATTATGCAGTAGCTCTACGATATTTGACATTGCTTTGTCACTGATTTTATACATGTACTTAATGTGATATAGTCTAAGCAAGAAGGACAGTTTTGAGAACTTAGTGCACCCGTCGTACAAAGCCTCTTCATCATCTTTTAAAAGTTGACAAAACTCTCTAGGGCCAACTTGTGGCTCTTCGTTCATAACAGGTATTGTTGTTTGATCTTCATCCATGGGATCTTCTACATCAATACCCCCAGGTAAACCATGATTTCCAAAACCTCTGAATGCATCATTAATTAAATCATGCATTGCATTCAGCTGGTCTCCTACAATAGTTGGCGCCACAGAGGTCTCCCCATGAGACTCTCCGTGGCGAAACCAAATAGTGTAACCTATTGGAAAAGGTTTCTCGTCAAGTTTTCGTACACATCATTCCTTTTTAACCATTTCCTAAAGCCACACTTAGGGCAAGGACATCATATGACCTCGACACCATAATTGTGCGCATAAGCAAAATCTAAAAACTGCTCTAATCCAGCCACATATTCTGATGTATTACGAGGCGTAGCAATCCACCACTTATCCATTTTGTAATCCCTAATAGAGTGAAAAAAATAAAAAATGATATTCAGAACGTATCTAAACTGAGTCATAAAGCATTAATAGTTTTATCTTAGTCGTAAAGCATTAATAGTTTTATCTTTTTAATTGAGATCTAACTCCAAAAAAAAAACATAAATCAGAAAAGTAAAACAACTGAAATAGGAAAAGATAGATAAGTTAGCATGAAGTACTTTACCTGGAAAACAAAAGTTTTTTTCTTCCTGACAAGTTCACACCTCAACTGATTTGATACTTCTCTAAGATATAACTGCACATAGAACAACAAGATACTATAAAAAAAATATTAAGATATATTGAGTTAAATTAACAGGATAGAGAGATTGAAATGAAAATAGAGCTAGCAATCCCAACCAAATAGAGCTCCCTTCTTTGGTAGCAAGGTGGTGAGATTATCAATTGCCTCACTAATCACCAAGTGCTTGCTCTCCCTAAAAGCAACGAGTGATTTATCACCTCCCTCCCATCTAAAACATCATTTATCAGCCTTGCAGCTGCCCACCCAAATCATTTATATTAATAAAATGGGGTACCATACATGAATCAACCAATGGTTTTCTATTTCCTTTCCTACTGCACGCAGATCATGTGGCAACACAAAACAGAGAACTAAAGATTTGATTCAACTATTATAAACAAAACAAAAAGAAGGTTCTTCTGCACACACACACTCTGACTCGCAGAAAACCATGCTAGCCTGAAATAATAATAATAATAATATAAGAAACTAGATGCAACAACATATGAATGAAATAAACTAAACATGTAAGAGGTCATTTATCTGAAACTAAATTATCTGTGTGCTTTCCATTTTATTGTTGTCATTGGTAATATCTTTTGCACTAGGATTAGAAGAATGCTCAGCCTAGAAAGATGTAGTTCACTTCACACGAGCTTAGAAATAGAGTAGTATATCCAGAGCAATGAAAGCAAAGGCTCTAGAGACTAGAAGTGTTGTATTGAATGACCTAAGGTAGCTATCTAGAGACTGGAAGCGAGCCTGTTTTTATTGTACGACTGGATCTCAATAACGCATGTAAGATATCTCATTCTCGTCCACAAACTGATCTCCCCAAACAGTTTCCTCCCTACCATGCACCCCCATCACTCTATCGCCTTCTTTCTGGAACAACAACAAAGGCTCACTTCTAATGTTATTAGTTTTGGCAAATGCTTTTGATGGACTAGTTTTCCCATAAAAGAAAAGTGAGTTCAAATGGACGATGATTAGGTAGTGAGTACAAGCATAATGGAGTTGAGAAGCAATTACTATATTCAAGCAAAATGGAATTTGATGATTTAAGCTTTACCAGCTGCGAACAACATCGGTTCTAAGAATTGAATGCTAACAAACTAAAGCTTTATCACCAAAACTAATCCCCAAATGAAATCTCTAAGTTAGTAAATTACACGTTCTTGCGCAGTCACC
This sequence comes from Linum tenue, assembly GCA_946122785.1. Taxonomy (NCBI): domain Eukaryota; kingdom Viridiplantae; phylum Streptophyta; class Magnoliopsida; order Malpighiales; family Linaceae; genus Linum; species Linum tenue. The sequence goes on along the minus strand of CAMGYJ010000003.1, from coordinate 20,271,308 downwards.
GTCTATTTTGTTCAGCCTTCGACCAAATCACCCGCAATTGTTGTTGTCTTCGTCTGTTTGTCGCGAGTCGAAGTCACCGCCGTCGCCGTCAATTTTTTCAGCCTTCTCCCAAATACCTTGCAATTGTTGTCATCTTCATCTGTTTGTCGCAAGTCAAAGACACCGTCATCACTGTCGTCACCATCTATTTGTTCATCCTTCTCCCAAATCAAAGTCGCGCCGTCGTATAGGGATCAAATCAGATTTTGGGGGAAGTGTGATGTCGTGAAGGTTTGATGGTCAGAATGAGGGTTTGCGAGGAAAGAGGGAATTGAGAAAAGGAAGAGGGGGAACCCTGGGGTTTTGTTTCCCGCAAATGAAAATTTGGTGAAAAAGTTCCCGCAAAGTTTTGGAGCCAAAACCTCAAAATTATTATCCGACAATTATTTACCTCGTGTTTTATGTTGGTTTTGACCGATTCAAATATAAACTGACTAAACATACTATACATTTTGTGTCGGCTCTGCCACCCACACAAATTTGGGACGCGAATGGAGCATTTTGTGTCGGTTAAAAGAACTGACACAAAAGAACCCACATAAAATACATGTTTTCTTGTAGTGTGTGTGTGTGTGGGGGGGGGGGGGGGGGGTGTCATCAGTATACCCCCTAATGTAGCAATGTGGGGTAAAATTGGCTAGGTATTAACGATACCCTGGTGTGATGAGGGTGTCATCAACCTACTCCTGGTATGACGATGAGGGGGTTATCAGTGTACCCCATCATGTAATGAGGTGAGTTTGAAATTAACTAAGTATGTAGGAGTCACACTCATGTAATGAGGGGGGAAATCACCATACTCTTCATAGTGTGTCGAGGAGGGGTCATCACCATACCCCTTGGTGTGATAAGGGGGATCATCATGTGGAACAAGATAATGGGAAGGTTCTTAGATGTATTGACACAATCACTTAAGTAGTCTTTCTACAGTAATCTCAGTTATTATAATTTGGATAAGTGTCAAGTACCCCCTTGATGTAGTGTGGAGGGGGATTGACATAACTCCTATGTTGACAAGAAGAGAGGAAGTAAGTGACAAAGGGTTCATACCTGCCACTCTTGCGCTCATAAGTTGTAAATTGCCTTTTTCATTTTGACCCGCATGTCCGAACACACACTCACATGTGACAAGGGGGTATTCATGCCTTAGCCATTTTTCTGGAGCAACAAGCAAAGTTAAGGAGGAGTTACCAAGAAGAGGGGACTACTATAAATGGCAGGGCATCATGAGACCATTTGAGAGGGTAACTCTTACTCCACGTCAACTGAGTAGCTTTGCAATGCAATTACTTTTATTGGCTATATACATGAGGTGAAGATGAAAAAAGGAGGGATCTCAAATTTACAACAGATAACCTATGACAATTATTTTTATCCTTTTAGGGCTTGTTTGCTTGATGGATTTGGTGATAGATTTGGTGAGGGATTTGATCCATCATGGACTTTTTCCAAAATTCATTGTTTGCTTCATGCATTCAAAGGCAACAAATTTGTGGGTCCTACGAACTTTAAGGGTCCAATCCGTGGACCCCACGGACTTGAAAGTTCCACCTATTTAGGTGGGAATTGATCCTGGCCTTTGAACTCCATCATTTAAGACCAAACTACTCCTCCTATTTCATTTCTCTTCTCATACCAATGAGGGAAATAAAGGTAAATTTCACTTCATACATACAAATCTAATTAACAAATTCCATCATGAAATCTATGAAACAATTAATGATATTTTTCAAGTCCAAGATGAATCCAAAACCCTCATATATCCATGGTTTTACAAAATCCAAGTTTTATCAAAACCTTCATTTTTCAAATCCACGAAGCAAACGATCCCTTAGTTTTCACTCATCAAATTTAGTCATATTTGTAGTTTTAGACTCTCACTAAACCTCTTTAGGATTATATTAATTTAATGTAATTTTGTTTCATAGATCATAAAAACATTGAACACCCTTGTTTAACCTCTATTCAAATATGTGTGAACCGTGTTTTGAAGACGTTTGATTAGAAGTCAAAGATGCAACTCGATTCTCTTCCAACTCAAGTTTACTCTCTGTAAAACAGCATGTATATTGTAAACCAAGGTACATAAGTATACGTTAAGAGATTGTATATATGGATGGTTCTATCATACTGTTTTTCGGCAAGAAAACTTGCGTTGAAGGTTTATGGCAATGAAAATCTAAATTAAGTTACTTCTATGAAGATTCGGTGAGAGCTCCAAACTAAATTACGTTTATGGCTACATGATAGAGAAAAGAAAAAGGATAAACTTAACATGTGTGTCAAAGTGTTGGTTTCGGTACCATTCTCTATGTCGACCTTTCCTCCTATTTATAGCCATGGGGAGATAACTGTCATAGAAAACCGCCTCTTGGATAAATCCCAAAAAGAACCGCTCCCTGCTTCTTCGGAGTGGTGGTTACTCCTTCAACCGCCTAGGGACTTCTCTTGGAACCATCGTGGGTCTTAGATTGTAGCTTGACTCGCCTAGTCTTGCTCCAAATCTTGTGCCATGCTAGTCTTTTGATAAGCAAGTGGTGCCTCACAAGGGGTCGTGGTCGTCTTGCCTCATGGCCATGGACTTCTTACTCATGTCCATGACCCTCTTGGGACTTAGTCACTAGTGATATAATGCTCCGCCATCACGTCCTTCTCAAACGTGTCTAATGCTTCTTGCTTCGCGTCCATGGCCATCACATTACACGACCATGGACCTTTTAATCATGCACATGGCCCTTCTCGTGAGGCGGCAGCCGGCAGGACCTTCTCATACTTAGAATATTTTTCAGTCATGCATAGGCCTATTGTCTCGTATCTATGGCCCTTCTCGTGAAGCGGCATGGACCTTCAGGAATTAGAATATTTTGGGTTGTTCGGTCTTGGTCATGAGGCTGCATGGCCTCTTCATTCGTGGTCGTGGACTTACCAATCATGTATGTGGCCTTTCCCTAGACATGACATGACCTTCTCATACTTAGCATTTTTTCAATCATGCATAGGGCCTCTTGTCTCACGTCCATGCCCCTTATCGTGAAGGGGCATGACCTTATCCAGGCTTGGAATATTTTTGTACAATCTCATGGCATGACATGGCCTCCTACAAGAGGCCCATGTCCCTCATTGAATCATGACCATGCTTACTATAAATTAGTGGCTTGGACTTAAAATCAATATCCATAAGTCCCAACTTAAATAACTTTAATTGTTATAATTGGTGTGACCATATAAATTTCTTAATTACCTTATAAACCACCAATGTGGTACAAGATAATTTTTAGGTGTAAACACATACACCAGGAAAAAATTGGTGTATCTCGTTCAACAGGGTAACTTTATGTCCATTTCTTTCTTTCTGTGCCCCTCCCTCTCTCTATTCTCCTTTTGCCCGTAAGGGGTCTTGCAACTGACACAGTTATAGAACACTGATATTCTCCTCCCTCCTCCCTCCCTCCACACACAACTCAAGATTCTGACACTCCCTCACTCCCAAAATCATATACCTATCCCAGAACCTCCATTTCACTACTTAGTCGAACTACCCTTTCACTGCCTTCACCTTCCCGCCGGAGAGAAGGGCGCAGTTCATCGGCATTAGGCTATCGCTACCGTAGCTACTACCGGATGAAGTGGCGGTGGGCCTGGCCATCATTATCTAGGGTGGTGGCGCGATAGTGGCGACGATGATGCTTCCCTGGCGACGATAGTGAAGATGTGTTGGAAGAATTTTGAGCGTCGTCGTTCAAACTTATTAGTAAGTTAGGTTGTTGTTAGTAGTTTGTGAAGATATGTTGGGAGAAGTTTGAGCGCCATCGTTTGTGAAGATATGTGAAGGTTGTTGTTAGTAGTTTGTGAAGATGTGTTGGAATTAAGGACTATAAGTTTATGGTTTTTGTTACCAGTGTCCTTTATGTTTACATTAAATGACTTGACTACCTCTACAACTGGAGTGAGTGAGAGCTGGAAATACTAACTATTAACTAATCTTGATCCTCTTAAATAATCTAACATATATAGTTTAGGGTTAATATCTTAATTTGGCCTAAACTATACACAAATAATCAAATTTGGCCCGTGGTTTCATAAATTACTATTATGGCCTCAATTATACACTATAAAGACTCAACTATCCGTGCAACCAATTTTCTAACATATGGCTTAGCTTATAGAGGTCACGATTTAGAGCCTTGGTCATTTTATTTTGTCTTTAGACCCATACTCGGTGATTCAATTGTTCGTTCTGCTAACATTAAGCTGTAGTGGTGCCTTGCACCGATTTTCATAAATACTACTTAGATTTAAAGTTAGAATGGGAGTACGGTAGCATAAGAGTTTTGTTATAATAACCATTGTAATTTTTGTTTTGCTAACCCGCAGGGATCTGCTGAGGTGGCGGACATGGCTCTAGGGAGGGGGAGCTATCTCCCTAGAGATGGCGGGGAAGGTTTGGGGAAAGCATTTCTGGGTAGTTTTGGAAGGTTCGTAGAAGAGTAAAAGTGCAAGTGTAGAATTTAACAATCAATGTTGATATTATGTATATAGTTAGTAAAATATGGTGATTGGTGTGGATAAGTTACGTGTAAAATATGTAAATGTATTTTATTTTGGATTAAAATGAAAGGTAAGCTTAATAATATGTTAATAGTCAGAAAATATACTAAATTAATTATTTAAAAACAAATAAATGTGCAAATAATGTTCAAATTGTCAATTCATTAAATAGGATATTAAACGTGTTATTTGAATTTAATAAGTGTTTAGTACGGGAGCCGTCATATGAACGAAAAATGAAATAATTTGACAATAATATGAAAATAAAATAATTTGACAATATATATATATATATATATATATATATATATATATATATATGGTGGCTACTTCGGTGCACTCACTTTTTTGGGTGCATTCAGTGCACCCATTTCTAAAAGTGTCCATAATACATCAAATTTTGAACTTTAATTAGTACTCTCAATCTAACATGATGATATGACATAGAATCATAACAAATCAATCTATTACACTAACCCCTTAACCTTCAATTTTGAATCCCAATGCAAAATCCCAAACTGTAAACCTAAACCCTAACCCTAAACCCCTAAATATTAAATCCTTCAAATTAAAGTAAATCTTAAATGATTTTTTTTTCAAATTCATGGGCTTATTGTTCATAATATCATAAGCAACAATTGATACCATTTTGACATGAATCGCATGCTCAGAATGATGATTATGAGGCGGGTGCGCTGAGTGTACCCAAAAAAGTGGGTGCACCGAATACGCCACCAAATATATATATATTAAATGAAGTATTTACTAACCATAATACCATTCAACTTTTATCTGTACAAAGAGGCCCGAGACAGTATGCGATAGAAGAAGAAAAAACTAGCCGTTAACTTATGGCTTTCCAAGTTTGATTATATACTTACGGAAAGATGTCATTATTTCTTGACGAGGAGAATCTATCTACATCTACACACTAATATAAGGAGATTCCATGTGAGAAGGGATTAAAATCTAAATTGAAGCCTTAAGAGTAACTAACGGAAGGATACATGCGTCTTTTCACTTTTTTATACAACCTCTACTCTTGCGGGATAGATAATCCCATTATTGGGTTTGGCATTTTTTTCCCCCGACAATCCTGTTTCTATTTTTGGTTTGCTTGATATATTTTTGGAATAAAAAAATTGAGCCTTTTTTACCAATCTATAGTATATGCTATTTTTTTATAAGGGTGATATAGGTTTTATTTTGTTGTCATTAAGATACTACTTAAGGGATTCGAACATGGAACCTCCAGGTTCTAGGCTAGTTAAAAAGAAAAGGTTGCCATGGCCCTGCAAACAACAAAACATGATACGATAGCTCGACTTAATTTCCCTATATTATATATATTTCATAAAAACATAATTAGTTACTGTTTCATATGAGGTTCACTAACTTGACCAACTGTTTTTATTTTTTGTATGACCCGCAGAGATTTTAACAATTTCGATTTATATACTAAGGATCTGTTTAGTATTGTTGCTTGTTTCTGTTTTTTGTTGTGCTTTTAATAATTGTGAAAACCAAGAAAAAAAACCTATTTAGTTGTGTTTTCTATTTTGGTTGTGCAACACGTTTCCACAACCGAACCCAAATTTGAGAAACGCCAAAAAGTGGCTTTGGATGTGTTTCGTTTCCTTCTTTCTTTATTCCTCTTTTTTTTTTCCTTTACCAATCGTGAACATAGAAGCTATTCGTCTTCTTTGCTCCGTTTTATCCATCTCTCCTCACCACCATCTACCACTCCTCCCGCCGCCGTAGCCACACCTCCACTTCTCAACCCAATCGTCCCCGTCGCCAGTGCCGACGAGCTCCACACCACCATCTACCACTCCTCCCGGCTCCCGCCACCGTAGTCACTCCTCCTCCACTTCTCAATCCAATCGTCCCCGTCGCCAAGCGTTGTCGGAATAACTTCCTCCGCCGGCCGTCGCCACTCCCTTGCCCATCTTCTCAATTCCCTGTGGACCCCAACGCCTAATTCTGACCCTCCTCTTCCTTCCTCCTCCACCCGCTCCATCAATTTCGTCGCCAATCAACATCGACGACCCCATAGTGCCGATGACCGCACAACGTCAAGAGGGAAGGTGGAGATGGCGATGATAAAGGTTGGTCTCTGTCTTGGAAGGGTTTCGGCGGAGTCAGATGAAGTGGATAGGGAAGAATTTTCTGCATCTCGGACTTGGCGGTTGCTGGCTTTTGATTTCCAGATTCCCCAACCACAACAGTTGTCTTTTTTCCGTTTATTTGGGGTTTTTGTTTGAGTTGTGTTGGTGTTGTGTTGCTTCTATGTTCACAAAACCTTCTCACAACACAACAAGAAGGAAACTCTACTAAACAGGGCCTAAGCTAATCATGCTCCTATATTATTATTATATTTATTAGTGTCATAATGGGTTACTATTTTATAAGAGGTTCACTAATTTGACCAACTGTAATTATTTTTTGTATGACGCGCGGAGATTCTTAACAACGTCGATTTCCATACTAAGCTAATCATGCTCCTCTAATCTAAATCCTTTCTCTCGGTGGTTTTCCTATTTCTCTCATTTTGCTTTAATTTGTTACCTGCTATTTTTTCTGCATGTGGCCTTCTCTGCCTTTTGCTTTGCTCTCCTATCGATTTAGATTTTGTTAAAGTTTTTCTATTAGACCGGTAGTATGGTACAAAATTAGTTCAACAATGGTTAAATCAGACTTGACACGTTGTTTCGACCTGAGTCTCGATTTATGTTCGCAAAAAACTAAAATTATAAAACCATATCTAAGGTCGTACCAGAAAAGTTAGCATTTTAGTATTTTGTGCTAAAATCTTAGTACAACCATGGTTAAATCAAGCTTGACATGTTTCTCCAACCCGGGTCTCGATTTATATTTAGGAAAAAAAAGACCAAATATTGTAAAACCATTCCGAAGGTCGTACCAGAAAAGCTAGAATTAGAGTATATTTTCTAAAATCGTAATTCAATTGTGATTAAATCAGGCTTAACATATTACTCCAACCCGTGCCTCGATGTATTCTCAGGAAAAATAAAAAATTGTAAAACCATATCGAAGATCGTACCGGAAAGTTAGAATATGGTATTTTTTACTAAAAGCATAGTTCAACCGTGGTTAAATTATTTCATATACCTACCGATTTAGATTTTATTAGTAGTTTTTCCATTGGATCGGTGCTACACGCGATCACAAATCAAATACGGGTTAACAAACAATACATCTAGCTAATCTTATGAGAAGCCGCAACCAACCGCGGTACCTAGTCAAAAATTAAAGGAATAATTAGCATGGGTTTCACTTTCAACAAATATTGTAACAGCTAGGATTTGCAGGAAAATAAGAGCGCTAATTAAGAGCATAGAATTGCAGCAATTAATGGGCCTCCAACTTGTCTTTTCTTTGGTAAAATTAATGATTCTCTCTATTATAAATACAGGTTTTGTTTCATCATTACGTTAACAATACTTTAATTTAATTTGCACTAACTATCGCCTTGTGTCTGTTCCTCCCTTGTGATCAGTTGGGTCTCCTTCTTTTCTAATCTGACAATTAAAAACATGAAGAAAAATTGGTGGCGCATGCAGTCCCTAGTTTCTGGCCTTGAATTATGCTTCACCGTAAACTTCTTTGTCCCTTTGTCTCTTCCCCTCCAGAAATAAAAAAACCCCCCACCATAAAGAAGATCGAACTGGGGAAAAGTAACACTGAATGCACAAGAAAGGTTACAAAAATCATATCTGACAGTACTATCTTCTAACACCAAAACCATTTAATTAAACTTACATGCAGCAATTATTTGCTTTCTTTTCTGTAAGAAGCTTGGTAGCTAGCTATCTTTTCTGCAACTTGATAATTATCTATCTCTTGTCTGCTCTGTTCTGTTCTAAGCGTAACAGCATACCCATCAATGTCAATGAGAACAGAAGAGTCATAATCATCCCTGTTTGGATCGCAAGAAAGTGATGAGAAAAAAAGGGAACAGAGAGAGAAAAATCAACCCCAGCTAGACAGAATAAGTAGGTGGTCGATTTCACATTAATCGCTGCATTTTTTTTTTTTGTATAGAAACCAAATAGAGAGAGACAGAACAGAACAGTGTTAACGCCTTCAACATTATTGGCTTCCTTCCATCAATAATGGAACAAAATGTACTGGAGCTAGAAGGAGGGCCATGCATACATTGGGAGGAAAAGAAGAGTGTATGTAGTTTTATGAATAAAGGAAGAAGATCGATTCATTACTCTTTATCATGGTTCTAAAAAGCGCGCACTCTATTAGACGACAAGACTACTTTGTAATTGATACAATTAGTTTAGTGTAGTATAAATGTAATTAGGATATATTAGGTATCTAAATGTAATTTTACCTTGTCAGTTAGGGTCATAACGATTTTTCCCTCCTGTAAACCAGAGTATAGATTCAGCTTCTCTGGTTGGATTCTGTATGTTTTCTTCCTTCAGTTCAGTAATAAAGAAGTTCAATCAAGAAAACTAGTACACTCGTCTAATCTCACTTAGGCGCTGGTCAAAAGAAAAACGTCTCGCCTTGCTGAAAAGCAGCGAAGAAGGTGTCAAGATCACGCTATGGTCTCGGTGGCGTCTAGTCAACATTGGGTTACACCTCAAAATGATGTCACAATGTTTTTTTTCTAACTTTTGATGTGCTACTAATGAGGACGATCTTGATATCTCTGTAGATAGGCTAGGATATAATTAAAGACTACCATCTTTATAGTCCTTCCTTTTTTGCACTTCTTCGCTCTCAATCTGTTTCGCTATTTTCTAGTTTTTTCATCCTTACTCATTTCTCCACACTATGTTTTATGTTTCACCATGTGTTGTTGATTAAAGTTTAGAAATGAGAGGTGAATGAAATGATATTGATTTATAAACTTGTGATTCTAGACAAATATGAGATATTTTACTACATTTATATCTAACGCTTAGACATGCTTAGGCGTCGACGCCTAAGCATATATGCTAGGCGCATAACAGAATCTCAACACGCACCTTACGCCTATCACTTTCTTCAACCTTGCTTTCTATTCATCGATCATGCTGTCTGGTCTATCAATTGATTTTGTTGATATAAACCCCAAATCATCATCACGAAACCGTGGGAAATGACCATGATGTCCTTTCCCAGAGCAAGCTGAACCCAGAAAAGGACAAGGGACTGGTTGCAGGGCATGTTAGTAAAAACAGGGGGTTAAGGATGGATCTAATGCATATATACGGTATTTTGGGAGGGGGGATTCAGTTCAGCAGCCACATGGGGTAGGAATTTTACACTTCATGTGGCCACATGCTTTAGGGCTCTTTCCATGTTCATGCGGATTAAAGATCCACAGGGAGATTCATTTGTTTCAATCAAAAACAGGACAGCGTTTTATCTTCGACTGATTAATGTTTGGATTTAATTAATTGTAATGATTAACTCAAACTGCATATGCTCCAGAATGTGAGTACTGCTGTCTCCCTAATGAATCTCATGAATGAGGGTTGTTCATGACATGATTGTTGAGTCAAATGATCGAAGAAAAGTATTCTTTCTTATTCATCCATTTTGTGAGTGTGTTTGAGAACTAGAAGAGAGTCACACTTCTAACAAAGGGCAAAAGCCTAGAGTGGGTGTAGAAGTAGTGATGAAGGTATTTGTTGATATGACTTGAATCGGATTATCAGCCGCTACGATTGGTAATCGGGGGTTTCGCTGCCCGGTCAGCGAGTGGGGTCCAGGGGCAATGTTGCCCCCGGCCCGCGGTGTATGGACTCAATGTTATTTGGGTTTGGGTTCTGGGCCTGGTCTGTAACCGTTTCCTTTGTCATATTGGATTAGGTTTAGACCCACATGGAGAAGTGCTATAAATACTTCTCATACTCCTCTGTAATCTGTAATCTCCTCGATATAGTGAAATCGGCTCTCTCTCGCCCGTGGACGTAGCTAACACACATCGTGTTAGTGAACCACGTAAATCGTGTGTCGTGTTTTCGATTCTCGCTTTTGTATTCTTGCTTTGTCGATTCCGGCGATTTCCCGATCCGTAGCAGCGCGTTTATAAAGTGGTATCAGAGCCGCGGTTGGAAATCAGACTAGGGTTTTCGATTCAGAAGAATGACGTCGGTGAACATGAAGATCGAAAAGTTCACGGGGAAGAACAGCTTCGCTATATGGCAGATCAAGATGCAGGCTTTATTAAAACAGCAAGGGCTGTGGGGGCCGCTGTCTGCGAAACAGAAGAAGGCAGCGGTCGATGACGATGAGTGGAATACCCTGGAGGAGAAGGCTCACTCGACCATCATGCTATCGTTGTCTGATGACGTCATCATTGAAGTCGCTGCTGAGAAGACTGCCGCGGGCTTGTGGTTGAAACTAGAGAGTCTGTACATGACTAAGTCTCTAACCAACAAGCTGCATCTCAAGCAACGGTTGTTCAGCTTGAGGATGCAAGAAGGTACGCTTTTGAGGGAACATCTCGAACAACTTAACTCTATTTTGCTGGATCTGCGTAATATAGATGTTCAAGTTGATGACGAGGATGCTGCCCTAATCCTACTGGTTTCTTTGCCGAGTTCATATGAGAATTTCGTTGATTCTTTTATTGCTGGTAAAGAAGCGTGTCGTTGGAGGATGTCAGGTCTGCTCTTCATACGAGAGAGATCAGACATAAGGCGTCCGGATCTGGTACAGTTGGTGAGGCATCGGGTTTGGCTGTTACAGGTGGAAGGGAAAGAAGAAATCTGGTAAAGGGAATTCGAGCAAGAATTCCAAGGGTCCCGGTCCACAGCCAGGTGATGCTTGTCACAACTGTAAGGAAGTGGGGCATTGGAAGTACAACTGTCCCGAGAGAAGAGGGCAACAGAAGAAACAAGGTTCAGTTGCCGTGGCAGAAGTGGACAACAGTTCTGAAGACGATCTCGCCTTGGCTGTAGATGAGAAGGCACATCGTGGTGATGTGTGGTTTCTGGATACTGCAGCCTCATATCATATGTCTCCGAACAGGGATTGCTTCACAACCTACGAGCAGATAGATGGTGGTAACGTGGTCATGGCTAATGGAGCTGTCTGCAAGGTTGTTGGAGTCGGGTCCATAAAGGTTCGGACACATGATGGTTCGTTCTGTACCGTGAATGATGTCAGGCATGTTCCACGAATGACAAAGAACCTGATATCCTTGAGTCTACTCGACAGCAAGGGTTTCAGCTTCAAAGGAAAAGGTGGAGTTGTGTATGTCTGCAAAGGTTCAAGGAAGGTACTGAAGGGCGTGAAGCGTGGGACCTTGTATGCATTACAAGGGTCTGTGTTGTCTGGTTCTGCTGCAGTTGCATCGTCTCAGGTTCAACAGGAAGATATGACCACTCTCTGACACATGAGACTGGGGCATATGAGTGAACGGGGGATGCAAGTTCTATCGAAGAGGGATCTTCTTTGCGGGCACAAGGTGCAGAATTTGGAATTCTGTGAGCATTGTGTGTTTGGGAAGCTACATCGCAACAAGTTTCCCAAGAAGGGTATCCACCGGACGAAGGGGATACTGGATTACCTCCACTCCGATTGTTGGGGTCCTTCACGAGTTGAATCCATTGGAGGCAGCAGGTATTTTCTGTCTATTATTGATGATTATTCGAGATTTACTTGGATTTTCATGATGAAGCAGAAAAGTGAGGCTTTCACGAAGTTCAAGCAGTGGAAGACATTGGTGGAGAATCAGACCAGTAAGAAGATCAAGAAGCTGCGAACGGACAATGGTCTGGAGTTCTGTAATTCTGAGTTCAATGAATTCTGCAAGGATGAAGGGATTGCCCGTCATCGGACTGTTAGAGATACACCCCAGCAGAATGGCATTGCAGAAAGGATGAACCAGACATTGTTGGAGAGAGCACGGTGCATGCTCTCTAATGCTGGACTAGAGAGAAGATTCTGGGCAGAAGCAGTAAACATGGCGTGCTTCCTGATCAACCGTGGACCTCACACAGGTATCGAGTGTAAGACTCCTTATGAGGTGTGGTATGGTAAGCCTGCTGATTACTCTTCACTGAAAGTTTTTGGGTGTCCTGTTTATTATCACGTGGATGAGGGTAAACTGAACCCAAGGGCAAAGAAGGGTGTATTTGTGGGTTACGGAGATGGAGTTAAGGGATTTCGAGTCTGGTCACCTTCTGAGCATCGAGTTATACTTAGTAGAAATGTGATATTTGATGAGAAGTCTATGTTTAACCCCATGTTGAAGGTTACTGTTGCTGAAGGTAGCAGGAATGTTGATAAGCATGTGGAGCTGCAAACTCTCAATGAGAGTGAGTTTGAGCACCAAGGTGGAGAAGATCAACATGATGAGGATGTCTCTGCAGAGCCAGAAACTTCAGAGTCCAGTGCACGAGCTCAACAGTCTATTGCTCATCCATGTTCTCTATAGGACTATGGCTCTCCTGCATCCACAGAGGTATGGCTTCGAGGACATGGTGGCGTATTCATTTCAGGTTGCTGAGGAAGTGGATGCAGGAGAACCACAGTCCTATAGAGAAGCAGTTTCGGGTGGTGAAGCTGATCAGTGGCTTGCCGCAATGGGAGATGAGATGAAATCCCATGACAGGAATCAGACTTGGGAGCTAGTCAAACGACCACAGGGAAGGAAGATTATAACAAACAAGTGGATCTACAAGAAGAAGGATGGAATCACTTCTAAAGAGGGCATGAAATTTAAAGCTCGGGTGGTTGCACGAGGCTTCTCGCAGAGGGAAGGAGTTGACTACAATGAGATTTTCTCACCAGTGGTAAGACATACTTCGATCAGAGTGCTACTAGCAATAGTGGCATATTATGACTTGGAGCTCGAGCAGCTAGACGTGAAGACAGCTTTCCTACATGGAGAGTTGGAGGAAGAAATTTACATGACTCAGCTAGAAGGATTCGAGGTTCCGGGAAAAGAAGACTATGTTTGTAAGCTGAAGAAGTCCTTGTATGGACTTAAGCAATCTCCGAGGCAGTGGTACAAGAGATTTGACAGTTACATGCTTGAGTTGGGCTACAGCAGAAGTCCATATGATTTTTGTGTATATCACAGCAAGGCAGAGGATGGTTCGATGATATATCTAGTTCTGTATGTGGATGATATGCTCATAGCTGCGAGGTCAAAGTCTGATATCCAGAAGTTAAAGGGGCTTCTCAGTGCTGAGTTTGAGATGAAGGATTTGGGAGCTGCTCAGAAGATCTTGGATATGGAGATTTACAGGGACAGGTCGAAGAAGAAGCTTTTCTTGTCACAGAAGAGCTACATCCAGAAGATACTGTCGAGGTTTGGCATGTCTTCAGCAAAGCCCTTAAATACTCCTAGTGCTTCAAATGTTCATCTATCCTCAGCTTATGCACCGCAGTCAGAGGCTGAGAAGGAGTACATGTCGAGAGTCCCATATGCTAGTGCAGTAGGTAGCTTGATGTACGCTATGGTATGCACTAGATGTTATAAACGCTGCTACGGATCGGGAAATCGCCGGAATCGACAAAGCAAGAATACGAGAGCGAGAATCGAAAGAACACAGACACACGATTTACGTGGTTCACTAACACGATGTGTGTTAGCTAGTCCACGGGCGAGAGAGAGCCAGTTTCACTATATCTAAGGAGATTACAGATTACAGAGGAGTATGAGAAGTATTTATAGTACTTCTCCATGTGGGTCTAAACCTAATCCAATCTAGCAAAGGAAACGGTTACAGACCAGGCCCAGAACCCGAACCCAAATAACATTGAGCCCATTACCAGTCAGCGAGACCCCCGATTACCAGTCGTAGCGGCTGATAGTCCGATTCAAGTCATATCAACAAATCTCCACCTTGACTTGAATCCTCTTCCTCTGAAATCTCTGATGTACTCTGCTCCTTCTCTCTCTCCCGCCATCAATGCCCCGCAGGGCGGAGTCACCCACTCAAGACATTCAGCAAGTCCAAGCAGTGTTGGAACTTGCCATGTGGAACCGGCTTCGTGAACATATCAGCAGGATTATCCGCGGTGCCAACCTTCTTCACCTTAATCCTCTTCTCTGTCCTCAAGAAATGATACCTCACATCGATGTGCTTAGTCCTCTCATGGTGGACTTGATCCTTGGCCAAGCATATTGCACTCAAACTGTCGCAATACACCACTGCCTGATCATGATGTAGACCAAGATCACCAACCAGTCCCTTCAACCATATTCCCTCCTTGGCAGCTTCTGTCAACGCCATATACTCTGCCTCAGTAGTAGACAATGTCACCGCCGACTGCAAAGTTGCCTTCCAGCTCACTACAGAACTCCCAAGAGTGAATACATAACCGGTCATCGATCTCCTCGTGTCAACATCTCCAGCATAGTCCGAGTCAGAATACCCAGACACCAAGCACTCTGCATCACTTCCGAAGCTAATCCCCACATCAGGTGTACCCTTAAGGTACCGAAAGATCCTCTTCACAGCCTGCCAATGCTCCTTCCCAGGTTGTATCATAAACCTGCTAACAACACTAACAGCATGTGCAAGATCAGGTCTAGTGCATACCATAGCGTACATCAAGCTACCTACTGCACTAGCATATGGGACTCTTGACATGTACTCCTTCTCAGCCTCTGACTGCGGTGCATAGGCTGAGGATAGATGAACATTTGAAGCACTAGGAGTATTTAAGGGCTTTGCTGAAGACATGCCAAACCTCGACAGTATCTTCTGGATGTAGCTCTTCTGTGACAAGAAAAGCTTCTTCTTCGACCTGTCCCTGTAAATCTCCATACCCAAAATCTTCTGAGCAGCTCCCAAATCCTTCATCTCAAACTCAGCACTGAGAAGCCCCTTTAACTTCTGGATATCAGACTTTGACCTCGCAGCTATGAGCATATCATCCACATACAGAACTAGATATATCATCGAACCATCCTCTGCCTTGCTGTGATATACACAACAATCATATGGACTTCTGCTGTAGCCCAGCTCAAGCATGTAACTGTCAAATCTCTTGTACCACTGCCTCGGAGATTGCTTAAGTCCATACAAGGACTTCTTCAGCTTACAAACATAGTCTTCTTTTCCCGGAACCTCGAATCCTTCTGGCTGAGTCATGTAAATTTCTTCCTCCAACTCTCCATGTAGGAAAGCTGTCTTCACGTCTAGCTGCTCGAGCTCCAAGTCATAATGTGCCACTATTGCTAGTAGCACTCTGATCGAAGTATGTCTGACAACTGGTGAGAAAATCTCATTGTAGTCAACTCCTTCCCTCTGCGAGAAGCCTCGTGCAACCACCCGAGCTTTAAATTTCATGCCCTCTTTTGAAGTGATTCCTTCCTTCTTCTTGTAGATCCACTTGTTTGTAACAATCTTCCTTCCCTGTGGTCGTTTGACTAGCTCCCAAGTCTGATTCCTGTCATGGGATTCCATCTCATCTCCCATTGCGGCAAGCCACTGATCGGCTTCACCACCCGAAACTGCTTCTCTATAGGACTGTGGCTCTCCTGCATCCACTTCCTCAGCAACCTGAAATGAATACGCCACCATGTCCTCGAAGCCATACCTCTGTGGAGGTACTCCTGCAGTCGCTCTCTTTGGTCTACCGGAAGTAATAGACTGTTGAGCTCGTGCACTGGACTCTGAAGTTTCTGGCTCTACAGAGACATCCTCATCATGTTGATCTTCTCCACCTTGGTGCTCAAACTCACTCTCATTGAGAGTTTGCAGCTCCACCTGCTTATCAACATTCCTGCTACCTTCAACAACAGTGACCTTCAACATGGGGTTAAACATAGACTTCTCATCAAATATCACATTTCTACTAAGTATAACTCGATGCTCAGAAGGTGACCAGACTCGAAATCCCTTAACTCCATCTCCGTAACCCACAAATACACCCTTCTTTGCCCTTGGGTTCAGTTTACCCTCATCCACATGATAATAAACAGGACACCCAAAAACTTTCAGTGAAGAGTAATCAGCAGGCTTACCATACCACACTTCATAAGGAGTCTTACACTCGATACCTGTGTGTGGTCCACGGTTGATCAGGAAGCACGCCATGTTTACTGCTTCTGCCCAGAATCTTCTCTCTAGTCCAGCATTAGAGAGCATGCACCGTGCTCTCTCCAACAATGTCTGGTTCATTCTTTCTGCAACGCCATTCTGCTGAGGTGTATCTCTAACAGTCCGATGACGGGCAATCCCTTCATCCTTGCAGAATTCGTTGAACTCAGAACTGCAGAACTCCAGACCATTGTCCGTTCGCAGCTTCTTGATCTTCTTCCCGGTCTGATTCTCCACCAATGTCTTCCACTGCTTGAACTTCGTGAAAGCCTCACTTTTCTGCTTCATCATGAAAATCCAAGTAAATCTCGAATAATCATCAATAATAGACAGAAAATACCTGCTGCCTCCAATGGATTCAACTCGTGAAGGACCCCAACAGTCGGAGTGGAGGTAATCCAATATCCCCTTCGTCCGGTGGATACCCTTCTTGGGAAACTTGCTGCGATGTAGCTTCCCAAACACACAATGCTCACAGAATTCCAAATTCTGCACCTTGTGCCCGCAAAGAAGATCCCTCTTCGATAGAACTTGCATCCCCCGTTCACTCATATGCCCCAGTCTCATGTGCCAGAGAGTGGTCATATCTTCCTGTTGAACCTGAGACGATGCAACTGCAGCAGAACCAGACAACACAGACCCTTGTAATGCATACAAGGTCCCACGCTTCACGCCCTTCAGTACCTTCCTTGAACCTTTGCAGACATACACAACTCCACCTTTTCCTTTGAAGCTGAAGCCCTTGCTGTCGAGTAGACTCAAGGAGATCAGGTTCTTCGTCATTCGTGGAACATGTCTGACATCATTCACGGTACAGAACGAACCATCATGTGTCCGAACCTTTATGGACCCGATTCCAACAACCTTGCAGACAGCTCCATTAGCCATGACCACGTTACCACCATCTATCTGCTCGTAGGTTGTGAAGCAATCCCTGTTCGGAGACATATGATATGAGGCTGCAGTATCCAGAAACCACACATCACCACGATGTGCCTTCTCATCTACAGCCAAGGCGAGATCGTCTTCAGAACTGTTGTCCACTTCTGCCACGGCAACTGAACCTTGTTTCTTCTGTTGCCCTCTTCTCTTGGGACAGTTGTACTTCCAATGCCCCACTTCCTTACAGTTGTGACAAGCATCACCTGGCTGTGGACCGGGACCCTTGGAATTCTTGCTCGAATTCCCTTTACCAGATTTCTTCTTTCCCTTTCCACCTGTAACAGCCAAACCCGATGCCTCACCACCTGTACCAGATCCGGACGCCTTATGCCTGATCTCTCTCGTATGAAGAGCAGACCTGACATCCTCCAACGACACGCTTTCTTTACCAGCAATAAAAGAATCAACGAAATTCTCATATGAACTCGGCAAAGAAACCAGCAGGATTAGGGCAGCATCCTCGTCATCAACTTGAACATCTATATTACGCAGATCCAGCAAAATAGAGTTAAGTTGTTCGAGATGTTCCCTCAAAGGCGTACCTTCTTGCATCCTCAAGCTGAACAACCGTTGCTTGAGATGCAGCTTGTTGGTTAGAGACTTAGTCATGTACAGACTCTCTAGTTTCAACCACAAGCCCGCGGCAGTCTTCTCAGCAGCGACTTCAATGATGACGTCATCAGACAACGATAGCATGATGGTCGAGTGGGCCTTCTCCTCCAGGGTATTCCACTCATCGTCATCGACCGCTGCCTTCTTCTGTTTCGCAGACAGCGGCCCCCACAGCCCTTGCTGTTTTAGTAAAGCCTGCATCTTGATCTGCCATATAGCGAAGCTGTTCTTCCCCGTGAACTTTTCGATCTTCATGTTCACCGACGTCATTCTTCTGAATAGAAAACCCTAGCCTGATTTCCAGCCGCGGCTCTGATACCACTTGTTATAAACGCTGCTACGGATCGGGAAATCGCCGGAATCGACAAAGCAAGAATACGAGAGCGAGAATCGAAAGAACACAGACACACGATTTACGTGGTTCACTAACACGATGTGTGTTAGCTAGTCCACGGGCGAGAGAGAGCCAGTTTCACTATATCTGAGGAGATTACAGATTACAGAGGAGTATGAGAAGTATTTATAGTACTTCTCCATGTGGGTCTAAACCTAATCCAATCTAGCAAAGGAAACGGTTACAGACCAGGCCCAGAACCCGAACCCAAATAACATTGAGCCCATTACCAGTCAGCGAGACCCCCGATTACCAGTCGTAGCGGCTGATAGTCCGATTCAAGTCATATCAACACTAGACCTGATCTTGCACATGCTGTTAGTGTTGTCAGCAGGTTTATGATACAACCTGGGAAGGAGCATTGGAAGGCTGTGAAGAGGATCTTCCGGTACCTTAAGGGTACATCTGATGTGGGGATTAGCTTCGGAAGTGATACAGAGTGCTTGGTGTCTGGGTATTCTGATTCGGACTATGCTGGAGATGTTGACACGAGGAGATCAATGACCGGTTATGTATTCACTCTTGGGAGTTCTGTAGTGAGCTGGAAGGCAACTCTGCAGTCGGCGGTGACATTGTCTACTACTGAGGCAGAGTATATGGCGTTGACAGAAGCTGCTAAGGAGGGAATATGGTTGAAGGGACTGGTTGGTGATCTGGGTCTACATCATGATCAGGCAGTGGTGTATTGCGACAGTTTGAGTGCAATATGCTTGGCCAAGGATCAAGTCCACCATGAGAGGACTAAGCACATCGACGTGAGGTATCATTTCTTGAGGACAGAGAAGAGGATTAAGGTGAAGAAGGTTGGCACCGCGGATAATCCTGCTGATATGTTCACGAAGCCGGTTCCACATGGCAAGTTCCAACACTGCTTGGACTTGCTGAATGTCTTGAGTGGGTGACTCCGCCCTACGGGGCATTGATGACGGGAGAGAGAGAAGGAGCAGAGTACATCAGAGATTTCAGAGGAAGAGGATTCAAGTCAAGGTGGAGATTTGTTGATATGACTTGAATCGGATTATCAGCCGCTACGACTGGTAATCGGGGGTCTCACTGCCCGGTCAGCGAGTGGGGTCCAGGGGCAATGTTTCCCCCGGCCCGCGGTCTATGGACTCAATGTTATTTGGGTTTGGGTTCTGGGCCTGGTCTGTAACCGTTTCCTTTGTCAGATTGGATTAGGTTTAGACCCACATGGAGAAGTGCTATAAATACTTCTCATACTCCTCTGTAATCTGTAATCTCCTCGATATAGTGAAATCGGCTCTCTCTCGCCCGTGGACGTAGCTAACACACATCGTGTTAGTGAACCACGTAAATCGTGTGTCGTGTTTTCGATTCTCGCTTTCGTATTCTTGCTTTGTCGATTCTGGCGATTTCCCGATCCGTAGCAGCGCGTTTATAACAGTTTTGGATCTATTGGAGTTGTGCTTCAATTCGATTCATAATACGATATCGTTGAAAGTATTTCAAGAAACCATCTCCCCTGGATATGAAATGTTTTTTTAGAAAATAAAAACTATCATACATGAATTTATGAAGTATTCATAAATTTTAATTTCAGAATTTTATATATGTATATTGTACTACAGCTTTGTCTTAGAGATTTCTTGTTCGTATTGAACTTCATTAAAGCACAATATATATATTGTGCAAACTACAAACTCAACAAATTTCGATTTTATTTAACATAATGTGTAGTAAAAATGAGTATGACATTTTATTTTGATAAGGGCTATTGGTGCTATTCAAGGGTTTATGACATTTCATTTTGAACCGGGTATCTTATTGCAAAATTGTTCCTGATTCACATTTTAATGGAGGGGGTAAGTTGTTAAATCCTAAACTGGTAACGCACCAACCACCACACCTTAAAACTTGTTTATTAGTTAAACATATAAATTTGATTCAATTATCTCGTTTTAATACAATTGGGTCAAATTAACCCATTTGACATAATAAAATTTGGATGAAACAATTGGATCTGAAGAATTTCGAATTGACTCATTTTTTAGACAATTACAATTGTCTGCAACGGTGGACAAGTAATTTAAATCGACTTATTTTCAAATGACTCGTTTCGTAATATGAGACAATTAATCAAATTATTTCATTTTCCAATTAATCCATCCCGTACTTTTTGGTAATGGTGAGTAATGGAATTAAATAAAAAGAACAGTGTACAGATACAAAAAAAAAACAAAAAACAAAATCAGAGAGGAAACTAAAAGCAAAGCTACACCAGTAGTGCACTCCTCAAAGAAACAAAGGGAAGAGGGCAAAATACACAGAAGAAAAAACAACAAAGCAATGGCAGGTCAAATAAACAGGCACCACCAAAGAAAGAATGAACGACAACCACCAGACTCAAAATCTGGTTAGAAAGGACCCGATCCAGACTACCCCTTGATCCTTATCAATTTTCCACGAATCGTGATCAACTCATTAACAGATCTTCCAATCTTGCGACACACCACCAAAGCTGGGAGAGATGCTTACTTGCAGATCCTCTGGTTTCTCTCGAGCCAAACGAACCAGCAAATTCTACAAGAAGGACCTAATCCATCCCGTACTTAATAAATTCAATGTTGGAACTAATCCCGTGGGGTTAAGTAGCAAAGCCAACTCTACAAGACTAGCACCGGGCCCGACCCTTCGTCGGGAGAGTTTGATTATTATATATTTTGATGTATTGTTGTCATTTATAATATGTAATTTTTCGGTATAGATAAAAAAAATATAGAAATGAATAAAAAATATAAACAACTAATAGTGATATTTAGAAAATAAATGTTGTCTATTTATTTTGTATTTCATGTAGGACAACATGAGAGTTTTCTTTCATTACACACACAAAATCAATCTTAATCATAAAAGAAAATGATTGTCCATTCATGTAGTTTAATCAAATATTTTTTCTCAATAGTTACCATCTTTATTCACTACAGTACGTTATAGATATGAAATTATATCTTGTGAAAGAATATATAGGGCACATAGAGATGGATCAACAATATGAAGTAGCATGTTGAAGATGTACCACGATGACGTGAAAACCACTTTCGATACAACATTAACCTTACTTATTTTGCACAAACTAATATGCTATAGAATTTGTGACCATTTTGCATCCATGATTGAGAGTGTCGTTGTAGAAGCTGTTAGAGAAACCAGAGAATGACCTAGTGCCAAGATTCAGAGTGAGCATTCTTAACATGAGTCAAGGGCTCGATGCATAAAAGAAAAATCAAATGAGTATTTTGTGCACTGCGGAAGTTATACTTGAAAGTTGAGCCAGTAGATGCCTCATTGTTAATTTCAGTATTAATATTTTTAATGTGAAAATAGAGGTAGACAA
The DNA here is from genome assembly GCA_946122785.1 of Linum tenue. Lineage (NCBI taxonomy): Eukaryota > Viridiplantae > Streptophyta > Magnoliopsida > Malpighiales > Linaceae > Linum > Linum tenue. Next base: position 20,249,383 of record CAMGYJ010000003.1, on the reverse strand, counting down.
AATAGTGGGCAATAAAGAACAAACTGATCTCAAATGCTCAATAAATGGGAGCTCACTTTGAAGACCAAATGTTAAAGTAACTTTGTGCCTTCATGTTGCATCTTGTTCTCCCTAAAATCAATAGCATATTCAAATGTGAAACAAAAGCATTTAATTATGCTACAAAAAAAAACATAGGGAAAGACAATTATTTAGATATAAAAAGAGATAATATCACCATCTATAATCTTAAACACTTGGGGGAGATGAGCAAGTTTGAAGACAAGAGTCAAAGATATTGTCAAAAGAGTTAACTGTGAGAAGTTCAATATCAAGAAATCTAATAAGAGTTGTACATGAAAAAAGTCTTGTGTTTTCCAGTCAATTAGATAACCAAAAGCAAGAGAAATAGATCAAAAAAATTTATAACCTGCCAATATGAAGGTCTAATGCATGAAACAAAAAACCACTAATTTATAGTCTGTGTTCATCGCCATGAGTTAACCCTTATCCCCATTCACATAACAATATCAACACAATTCTATCTTTGACCATTTAACTAATAGATTACATATTATAAGGCAAATAACAATATGGAATAGGTACTAACTCGTATAGTTAAAACTAATATTATAATTGTTAAAAATAACTCTATTGTTGTTAAAAATACATGTTCGTTCGATAAATGGTTCTATGGTTGAGATTTTGTAGATTTTTTATGTCTGGGTTTTGTATCATAATCCAAATCATATTAAATTATTATTTTAATATGGCCTAATAAAACCGTTAGATTAATCTAAAGGCCAAAATTAGATGAAAGTAAATTGTAACCAACGATTAGTACCATATATATTATGGAGGCGAAAATGATATTAGAATCTTCAAGATTGGAGATTTTATTAGACTAATGATAACTTACTTTTTCATTCATGTGTAGCTTGGTTTGATAATTGGATTTATGGAAAATACACCATCCTTTTGTTGTTTGATAGGTGAAAAAAGAGAAGATTGGGTGTGGTGATGGATTCTGAAGTTTCGGCCAACTATGCAGTCGTTTATGAGGAAGCAGGGTGATGAAGGCTTTTGGAATGGGAAATTGATGCCCAACTACTCAGTGAGCGTAGTCTGGGATACGATACGTCTTGTGAAGAGCAAACAACACTGTTCTGCTCTTCTCTAGAGTAAATTCAATGTGTTGCGTTGGAGTATCATAGCATGGATTGTGGCCATGGATGCGATAGTAACCAATGTAAAGTTGATGCAGTGGGGGTAAATTAAATGAAGATAGATGCACTTTATGCCATACCAATAGTGAGACCTATGATCATTTGTTTTTCGAATGTTGTTTCTCAAGAAGTATTGTTAGCGGAGTTAGTAATTTTTCAGTAGCAACTCTTGGGATCTTTGACTCTCATATGCAGTTGTGGTTGCAAAGCGAAACACGGTTTTGGGGAGACCTATAGGACCTCTATGGTGCTCGTTGATTAGCTTTGTCTGGCAGGAAAGGTGTCGAAGGCTCCATGGAGAGGTCCTGATGTGACCAAAGTACGCAGCTTTCCTACTATTTATGGGTTTTCAAAGCTTTTCTCCAACGAACAAGAACTCGAACAAAAGATATTGATGGAACACGATCAAACAGATTCCAACTCGTGTGAAAGGCCAATTGGTATATGAAACCAATCAAACAATCACCCACTCGTGAATAAGGCCAATCGCTATTGGGTAGAAGCTCGCCACAACTAGACGCGTTCTCTAGTTGATAAGAGACACGTGAAACTCCTGGAGCACTCTCAACTGAAGCTTGCACAAAGAACTAGTTCGTATGAACTTGTAACTTGAAAGTTGATTGATAATTGAATATTGGGTACAAAATTCGTAACTCTTACATCCTCTATTTATAGAGGTCACAAAAACATAAAACTAACCTAAAAGGAATAGGAAAACAAATCCCAAACTAACTAGGAAACATAATACTACTTAAATAAGGACTATAACTACAAACTAAGCTTCTCTTTTTTTTTGTAGGATACAAACTAAGCTTCTAAATAACCAAAATAAATAATAACCAAAAATACTCCAAAAGTCGCCGTAATGATGCCGCTTTCCTTCTCCGTAGCGGAATTGAAATTCCGGTCTCTTCATTCTTTATCAGATGCGGACCATTCCTTTCTTCCTTTTCCTTCCACAAAAAACCAGCTCCATAATTAATTGATCAACCACGTGTGCATTAATCTCCATTGTAATCCATGCACAAGTATTTCCACTTGCTCACACGTTGCAAACTCAACTGCTTGCTTTAACAATTCTGCCTCCATAATCCCACGAGTCCTTTTCATTGAAGAAGGAATTAAATAATCGCCATACAACCAGCTCATTAATCCATGCCAATTGAAGCGCCATTTGTCCATTAAGCACGCTCCCAATTGATCCTTAAATCGTCGAATTCGAATCTTTATTTTTGGACTGCGGGAATTAAATATTGTGCTAGTCGATATCGCATCAGGTCCCAAGAACGACCGAGTTGGTGACAAAGTTATGGCTGCGAGATTTCCGCTTCTTTGTTTCCTCTTATCCAGGTTTAGAGGCCGGAAGAGTTTGCGTCCCTCCAGCAGCATAACAATAAAATAAAAAATAAATTTGAAAGTGAAATAGAACCCAACGAATTTAAAGTCTAGCGGAAACGGTACAATTAGTGCGACAGATGTAAAGCCCAACATAAATGTTTAAACGAAGCATTCTAATTGAAGTGTGGTAAATTACATTTTTTCCTTCCAAAAATCACTCTGATTGCTGAATATTTGAAATTGAGAAAATTTAACCCATGAATCTCCTTCATATATTTTATAGATTGGAGGATAGCATAGAACTAAAATAATCTAATATGAAAATTGAAGTATCAAGCACTATAAAGATACTTACATGACACTTAGTGACATAGGCGGAGGGAGGGCAGTTTGCCCTTGTCCCAGGACAGGGGCAAATTTTGGGAGGGGAAAAAATAATCCTATATATGTTTGAATTGAGAATAAACTTAACACCTACAAGTAATATAATGATATGTTGGCTCTACACTATAATTCATTACTTGTTCATTAATTGTCAAAAAATAATTAATTTATTGGTTTCATTCATGACACTATTATTCGACAACAGATTGTGGGTATTATAATGATTTTATGGCTAATGAGAGATTTGTTGGATTGAAAGAAATTGATAAATGATCTCAGAACATGGTGGAGACAAAAGTGCATAGGTTATATCGGTCAGTTTATTTGTTTCTGAAATTAGTTTTGATACTACCAGTTGCAACTTCGAACGTTAAACGAGCATTTTTATATTGACATATTAAGAACCAGTTTCGAAGTCGAATTGATGATCAATTTGTTAATGATTGTTTAGTGAGAATATCGAAAGAGGCTCACTTAAGAGTGTAAACAATTAATGTATTTTGTAATTCTTTCGTAATATGAAAACTCGTCGTGGTTGTTTATGCAAACAATAATTGTATTAATCGCTTATTTCTTTATCTATTAATGAATTATTTGGATATTATTAATTTTAATTTTAATTTCAATTATTAATTATTTATATATTTTTATTTTGAAAAAGGACAGGGGTAGTTCCGAATCCTGCATCCGCCACTGCTTAGTGAGCTAGCTTATCGTTATGCAAAAGTCATATGTTTTTTCAAATTTTAACTTCGTGTATGTTTTGTAATAAAGTATTTGTTTAGTGTAATTTTTTTATGTTTCTTGTATTTGTTTAAAAAGACAATGGTTCAAATCTTGGTGTTGATATATTTTCATACAAAATAAATAAATAATTGTGAAGACAAAAATACTCTTTCTATTTTCACTTTGATTGTTGGAAATTTGAAATGAAAAAAATTCAACCCATGAAAATGTTTTATATATAGTATAGAAGATAGATTAACGCTAGCTAGATAATCATACGAGAGAGAGCGGTGGCTGGCCGGTTAAGTAGCTCCCAAAGTATCACCATGTGATGTCATGTTCCCCATAAACACCACTTTGATTAGATTTAGCTCGCTTGTTTGGGCATCTCCAGACCACCTACTTTTCTTTAATCTCACCGCCCTCCCCACACCCTTCCTTAATCACACACATTAACCCAACTTGGGAGATTAACTAAAAGAGAGAAATTGAGGATCAAAACGTTTTCTTTAGGGTTATTTTCATTATTAGTCCTACTACGAGGTTGTTTATTCGTTCACAGATTGTACATTTCGTCGAAAACAACTGGAGTCCTATCTTTTGTTTAGTTTTTCTTATTAAGTCAACGATCATGTATGCTTGAAATCCTCTTACTTTCGGTTATAATTTGATTCACAAAAATATTTTTCCCTAGCAAGTAACAATGCTCCATTATCTGGAAATTTTGAATTATGTGCCCAACAGCGAACCAAAATGCGAATGTATAATATACATGACGTGTAAGTTAGCAGGGGGTGTGTTGATAAGGAATAGGTAAGCTGCCTTGTTACTCAATTGTATTCATACGACTAGATGCAAATTAACAATGACAAAGCCAAATTATGAGGGAAGCTCGAAATATTTGAATCGTGATGATAGACTAGTAGGGGGCAAGCGTCTCCTATTTTACGAATTCGTAAAAAGTTTTACACGTATATTAATTTTAATATGGAAGTTTGAACCGTGTCGTATATGACATAGCTCCACCACTACAAATTAAGAATTAATAATCAATGGTTTGCCTACATAGTGATAAAGTTAGTATGGTTTCATCACACACCCTAAGACCAAATCTTACTGCCAACAAACATGAAAATAAAGGAATTATGTGCAAAACCAGGCGCTAATATGGGTACTAAAAAACCAGGCTAATATCAGTATGATAAAATATTATGATCAATAAAGCCACTCTCTCACTCTCCTCATTCATTTATAAAGAAAAATTCCACTCTATTTGCTTTATATATACTCCTAAACTCTCATGCACCACCAAACCCCACTTCTCAGTTCCCCTTCCTTCCTCCCAGTCCCTCCCTTCTTCTTCCTCCATCAAATTATTTCTCACGAAACAAAAACAAAACTGAAATGGTTTCTCTAGAAACAGTTCAACCAGCAGTCAGTAAATCCACCACCATGGATCAACCGACATCAAGCCCTAGAATCTCATTCTCCTCCGAATTCCTCGACGAGAACAACTTCATCTCCATCAGCCCCAACCACCGCCCCCTCGAAATCGAAAACCAGAAACCTCCCCTATCCCCATCGCCGATTCGAACCGCTGCGGATCTCCAATTCGAGTTCCTCTCCAACACCGGGCCGGCGACGCCGGCGGGGCACGCCAAGATGCTGACCGCCGACGAGCTCTTCTTCCAAGGGAAGCTCCTCCCGTTCTGGCAAATGCAGCAGCAGTCGGAGCGGCTCCACAAAATCAGCCTCAATTGCGACGACGCCGGAGAGGCGGCGAATCCGGCGAGCAAAGAAGAAAATGCGCCGACGGGGACGAGGGCGGCGGCGGTGAACTGGTTCGTGGACGACGATCCGTCGCCGCGGCCGCCGAATTGCACGGTACTGTGGAAGGAGCTGCTGAGGCTGAAGAAGAAGCAGAGGGCGGCGGCGTCGTCGCTCTCGCCTTCTTCGTCTTCGTCCTCCAATTCCTCGTCTTCCAGCTCGCTCGCCGACGCCGCCGTCGCGGCGGAGGAGAAGAAGGAGAAGAAGAAGAAGGGGGAGAAATTAGAAAGCAAGAGCAGTAATAACACAAATCAGGTGAAGAGGGCGGCGAAGAGAGGATTGGAGAGGACGAGATCGGCGAGCATTCGGATTAGGCCGATGATTAATGTCCCGATTTGCAGCCAGAGGAAGAGCAGCAGCGCATTGCCGCCATTCTTCCCGCTCAAGAAAGTCAGAGTAGTGGAGCGGTGAATAAAACAATCTGTGTATGGAGGAGGGTGTGTTATGGTAGGATTTTGGAATTTTTCCAGTAATTTTTATTTTTTCTTCTCTTAATGATCCCTTTTTTTTTGTTGTTGTCAATTTTATGTATTTGTGATGGTTGAAGCTATAGAGTTAAGGTCAATTGATGTGGATCTGATTGTGGGATTATATATAAAATGTAAATTTGCTGACATTTTACTTTCAAGTATTGGATTGTGTTTTGTGTCGAATCAATCATTTGTCAATTCCTTAGGAAATTGGAAAAAGAACATTAGAATCGATCACATATTCGGATGTTTTTTTTTTTCGGTCTCATAATCAAAATTCATTTGACAGAGAGAGTGAAGGAAATTGGTAACGGTACTTTTTTGTGTTTAAAAGCAGGAGGACAGAGGAAGGTGAGTGAGTACTGAGTAGTACAAAATTAAATAAGAATGGATTGGAGTGGGGAGAAGCGGAAAGTGAAGTTACATGGAAAATTACAGTTGGCCCCCTGCTGGGCTGGTTCTGCCTGAGAATCAGGAAGGCCACATGTAAATGTGGGAAACCTCCTCCTTGGCGCTATTGAATATTACAGCGCAGCTAATGTTCACAGCAATTTGAAGATTTCATGGATTTGATTCTTTTTAGAGCTTTTGAAAGACAGAGAGGTGGTTGCAACTTGCAAGTCTGAGTGCCACAGGTCACTTGTGAATCAATAAAGCATTTAGTTCCAATGATTCGAGTTGTTGGAAACAATTTCATTATACTTGTGACCGCATCTATTTGTGATTCCTTTTCTTTTACACACTCTAACCGCAGCTACTTGTGACCTTTCAGTTTGTACAAGTTAAATATATCTTTATACTAAATCATTGTTTATATTGTGAGTCGTCATAAAAATTCGACCGTGAAACCTCTCGATCAAAGATTTTGATAGAAAATTAAAGAACAAATTCATTATATGATTTTATATATCTTTCCTTTTTTTTTCAAATTCATTATATACAGCCGCACAAGAACAAGGGAATGGGAAGAAAGCTGAGAATCCGCAGCGGCACGAGGACTAGGGCACGAAGAGAGAGCGCAAGCAGCAACCCAAACACGAACACGAACAGGAGCTCAGACTAGAATAACGCGAGGCTCTGATACCATGTCAAAACCTGATCAAACACAGAATCACAAGAACACGAGACACAAGATTTACGTGGTTTCCTCAACAATGAACGTTGAGACTAGTCCACGGCACAAGGCAGAGTTCATAATTTATTACGTACGTAATCGTTACAGCTAAACTCGGCTATACAACATATATATACTTAGTCGAGCCCTTAAGCCTAGACGGGTTAATTACAGTTAGGTATTCCTAACTTCTAACAGTGCAATCTTTAAGCCAAGCCGCCTTATCGAGCATACAAGAAAGCCAGTCTATGGCAATGACAAAGAGAAGGGGAGAGAGGATCAGCCCCATAGCCAATGTCAAATTCAAACCAACAAGAGGACTATGTTACAACTTCTTTCACGATCTTATCAACTTTCTTTCAATCACAAGTGCAAGTTCAAAAGACCAAAGAATGACCGTCGTGTCTAAGCAGTTTCACAGTTCACACCAGGTTAAAGGTACACTTGACTAGAGTATAGAAGAAAAGAGTTAAGAATCAGAGTTACTCTCACTTGGTATATATATGGACAAAAAGCAGGGTAAGTGAGGGTGGCCGACACTGCCAAAAGGTACGTACACCCCGAGAACCTTTGGAACCATGTGCAAATTTTTTCACGTCCTTGAATCATCACCATCTGCTAGTACTAGTACTGGTACAAACAGCACCTTGACAACATATATAGCTGGAAATCCAGCTTCCAGGGCAGTCTAGAGGCAAATGCAATAATAGTTGTCTTCTAATCATCTGCTTCCTGTTTCTGCTCATGGCCGCGACAGGAAATCGTTCCCAGTATTCATCCTGTATACGACATATATATATATGATCATTTGAGCTTCCCCACCACCAATTACCCTTAAATAGCTCAGCTTACCAAATCTAAGCAAGTTCATCTTTCAAATTGATATGACCTGTGAAAAGGGCAACACGTTTGTTTACCTGAGCTCCAGTCCAGGTTTCCCAACGAAGTGATGTTATTGTTCTGTACAAATCTGAGAGACAAGAGAGAGATGGGGAAAACGACGACATCAGTCACACTATTGATTCAACAATATTGAGATCCAGCAGGTCATCTCCATACACTATGAATGAATGCACTGAACACTTGCACGGAGAGAGAGAAGAGAGCAAAAACAATACTACAAGATTCCAAAAGGGCACTAGATTTGTTTGGAGGGTTTTTATCACAGCATTGCTACCATGAGGAATCTGGTTTTGTCTGCCAGGAGAGGAGACCAAGGCATCAAGAAAGGACGACACTATTTATTTACACTACAGGACAGGACATGTGCGATGACAAGTAACAGAAAGGGAAAGACATCATCAAACCAGAATAATAAAAAGGGTTCCAGCTGAAACTAGAAAAAGACACGTGCAAAACCATTTTCACTAAGCAGAAAGGACTACGGGGTCTTACAGTTGGCGGAGACTGTCCCGTCAATCTACTGTCTTCCAAATGCCTGTTAAAGCAGAGAAGAAGTTAGTCCGGGAATTCGGATATCAGATAACAATGACAGGGAAGAATTCCCCTAGAACGACAAGGATTTGCGGTCTTAACAGTGTTTCAAGCAGTCTTAGCGAGCCCTGATATATTATTGTTAGCCATCTGCACAAGGACGTACAAAGCATTACAGTAAGCAAACAAATCTCATGAACAGTTCAATGTACTGATGTTAGTTGAGCAACTTACATGTTTGTTAGTGCAGTCAACCTAGTGATCCCATGTGATATCGACCCAGCAAGGCCTATACTCGCCTAATCCCTGAAAATCGAGAATATCCAATTGTTTAGAAACATAAACAATAACACGACGGCGAAAACCAACGTTCATCAATTCCCAAACTCACAATGTAACCACACGAATTCTGCAGCCTTCTGAGCAAGTAATTCCAGTCCAAGGATACTGGCGGGTTCTTGAAACCGCTTCTCAATTGTTCAATAGCTATTACTGAAACAAAAATGAATACAAAAAAAAAAAAAAACAAAGGTGGAATCAGAAATCGGCAGCAATTCTCTCTCTAAGCAATTCTCTCTCTAAGCCGTTGCGCGATTTCCGATCAATCGTCGGCGTCGGCGGCTGCTTGGCTCCGGCGTTCATCTTTTTCTTGCCTTCGAGATCCTCAGACTCCTCTCTTCTTCTCTCGGATTGGTGATGTCTTCCATTGAGAAATCGTGGGCTGATTTGTTCGGCATTGCGGAAGCAAATCGGCTGGTCTATATCGAGCCGGAGATCGTAGATGGCGGGTTGAGGATTCCAGAGGAGCTTATTCAGGAAGGGGAGGCGCGGTGGAAGAACAGCCTTGTAGGTCAGTTTCTCCATTCTTCTCCCTCTGTGAGGCAACTTCAGAGTTGGGCGAATCGGCTTTGGGGAAAATCGGGATTGGTTAGGGTTTCGCGATTCAGTGAGCAGCTCTTCCTCTTCCAATTCCCGAATGAGAAAGCTGCGGATTGGGTGTTTACCAGTGGACCTTGGCATTTTAACAATGATATGTGTTTTCTCCGGCAATGGTCAGCGGGCATCAGAGCGGTGAATTGTGATTCCACGATCCCCATCTGGATATGCTTTCAAGATCTTCCCGTGGAGTATGTTACTGGCAGAATTCTGACTCGACTGGCTAGCATGTTAGGTCGTCCCCTGTGGTTTGATCAATCGACTAGGCTGGGTCGGAGAATGGGTTTTCCTAAGGTTTGTGTGGAAATGTCTATTGATTCAGTGTTCCCAGAGGCTCTGAAACTTGTCCCTGATAGGAAGCCGGCATTTGAGGTGCGGTTGGAATACTGTAATAAGCCAGTGGGGTGCAAGAAGTGCAGGGTTTTTGGTCATCAGTGTGAGAGTTCAGAAGTTGTGGAAATGATGGAAGTAGCTGGTCAGGAGGGAGTGGAGCCTGTTACTGGGAGTTTGGATCAGGATTCTATTCAAACTTCTCAGGATAAGGTGCTGGAAGAGTTGGATGCTATTGCCTCAAAGGGTAAAGCTCAGATGTCTGCAGAAGCTGCTTGTAGAAACCTGAACCTGGCTGTTGCGAATCTGGTCAAGTCTATAGAGCAGGGTGTTTTGACTGGCTGGCAAGGTGATGAGGTGCTGCCAACTGAACAGGAACTCCAAACAGCTATGGTGGCGTGTACTAGTTCCATCAAGGCAAGGGAGGGTCCTGTCACCCCTGTGACAAATAGATTTGAACATTTAGCAGTTGAAACGTTTGAGGTTGGGGAGATCATGGTGAGTAGTCCTGTTCCTCTCCAGTTGTCTGAGTTCCCTGTTCTGGAAGGGGGTGGTCTGGTGAAAGGAAAGCAGGGTAAAAAAGGTCCAGGGAGGCCTGCAAAACCTAAGTCAAAGAAATGAAGGTACTTGCGTGGAATATCAGGGGTTTTAATCACCCTGCCAAGCAAGGTCAGATTCTAGCCACTGTTAGTAGAGAAAATATTGATGTTTTTTGTGTCATTGAAACAAGGGTAAAGGAAGAAAAATCTAAAGACATAGTTGGTTCTAAGTTTGATCGGTGGGGTTATGCCCATAACTATGAGCATTCTGCATTAGGTCGTCTGTGGGTTTTCTGGAAGAAGGAGTTGGATTTTACTGTGCTAGAGAGATCTGAGCAGTTTATTCATGGTTTGGTTAAAGGTGTCACAATTGCTAAGATCACGTTTGTTTATGGAGCACAATGATGAGGGTAAAAGGAGGGATCTGTATCATCATCCTATCCTTCAGCCTGAGAGTTTGCCTTGGCTGGTACTTGGTGATTTCAATGCTGTTAGAAGTCCTGCTGAAGCTTCAAATAACCCAGTAAGATCTCAAAGCATGGTTGACTTTGATGAATGGATTGGAAATATGGAATTAGAAGACTGCTCTTTTGATGGTCCCTGGTTCTCATGGACTAACAAGCAGGAGGGGAATCCAATAGCTAGAAGAATTGATAGAGTCCTAGTAAATTCTAGTTGTGTAAATACGTTTCCTCATTATGCAGTTACTTTGCTTCCCCCTCAGCTTTCTGATCACTGTGGTTTACTGATGAACACAGACATCCATCTCTCTTCTTTGCCAAAACCCTTTAAGTATTTTAGTTGCTGGGAGAATCACCCTAACTACAAACAGATTGTTAAAGAAGCTTGGAGTAAAACGTTTAAGGGGACTGCCATGTTTGTCATGTGTCAGAGGCTAAGGGAGGTTAAGAGGCAGTTGAAGAAATTGAATAGGTCTTCTTACTCAGAAATTTCAGAAAGAGTGAAGAGTGCTAGAAAGGAGGTTGCATATTTGCAGATGGAAGCTCTCCACCAGCCTTCCCCAGAGTCTTTCAATCGAGTTACTGAGAGTCAAAGCCTGTTATACAGGCTCCTCAAAGAAGAAGAAGAATTTTATAGGCAGAAATCTCGCCTCCTCTGGGTAAAAACAGGTGACCTGAACACATCTTTCTTTCACACCTATGTGAAAATCCGCCAAGCTCGCTCTACCATAAAGCAGATAAAGACTGAGGAAGGGGTTATACTAACTGATGTTAAGGAAATGAGTTCAGAGGCAGTAAAGTTTTACCAGCATCTACTGGGGACTAAGAATACTGAAGTACAGAGGGTAGACAGTGCTCTGATCTCTCAGCTGCTAGTTCACACTCTTACTCCTGCTCAGGCTGATCCTCTCTGCCTTCCTGTTTCTCATGAGGAGGTAAAGGCAGCTTTATTTTCAATGAAGGGTGATAAGTCTCCTGGGCCAGATGGCTTCACTGCAGGGTTTTATCAGGTCAATTGGGAAATTTTGGGGGCTGATTTGACTACTGCAGTTCTGGATTTCTTCAAGACAGGAAGACTCCTTTCAGAGGTAAACTCCACCTATCTAGCTCTAATCCCTAAAGTTCTGAATGCAGATTGTATGAAGCAGTTTAGGCCTATCTCTTGTTGCAATATACTGTATAAGTGTATTGCCAAGGTGTTGGCCAATAGATTGAGAGAAGTCCTCCCCCTAATCATAAGCCAGAATCAATCTGCCTTTATTAAAGGTAGATTAATCAGTGATAATATACTTTTAGCACATGAGATGGTGAGGTTATATAGTAGAAAATCTGTTTCCCCTAGGTGTGCTTTGAAAGTGGATGTGATGAAGGCCTTCGACAGTGTAGATTGGACCTATCTTGAAACTGTCATGGCAGCAATGAGAATTCCTGCTCAATTCATTAGTTGGATTACAACCTGCCTCAAAAGTACTAACCTCAGTGTCTGTTTTAATGGAAGTTTATGTGGTTATTTTTCTGCAAAGAAGGGGTTGAGGCAAGGGGATCCCCTTTCCCCTTACCTCTTTACAATAGCCATGGAGGTACTCTCTTGCATGTTGAACAAAGCCTATGCCATTAAAACCCTTCCCCCCCACCCTCAAACCCATAGGATTGGTCTTTCTCACCTATGTTTTGCTGATGACCTTCTGGTCTTCACCAAAGGAACCCCTGAGGCTGTGGGGAGAGCAAAGGCTATACTGGATGCATTTTATCTAGTTTCTGGTTTGAAATGCAATCCTGCAAAAAGTGAGGTTTTCTGTGGAGGAGTGGAGTCTAATGTTCAGGATCTCATTTCATCTAGTTCAGGATTTGTTATTGGCCATTTGCCTGTTAGATATTTGGGTATACCACTTGTTGCTGGGAAGTTGAATAGTGAAGATTGCCTGGCCTTGGTTGAAAAGATCACTGCAAGGGTAAGGGGATGGAAGGTGAAGACTCTGTCATATGCTGGCAAACTACAGCTCATCTCTTCTGTAATCTCCAGTATCACTCAATACTGGATGGGGATTATACACCTTCCAGTTAAGGTTTTAAAAATGGTTGAAAAAATCTGTTCTGATTTTCTATGGAGTGCAGAGGATGCAGGGAAAAGGGCAAAAGTTCTCTGGCAGGTGGTTGCTAGACCACAGAAGGAGGGGGGCTTAGGTTTCAACGACCTACGTAGCTGGAATATGGCATGTTTAGTTAGACATCTATGGGCAATTTCCTCAAATTCATCCTCTCTCTGGGCTAATTGGGTGAGACACTACCAACTCCAGTATACATCCATTTGGGACATCTCTACTTCCTTACCATGTTCCTGGGCCTGGAGGAAAGTTCTAAAATTGAGGCCTCTGGTAGTTCAGCATCTTAGAGTTAGACCTGCAGGGGTGTACTGGAATGATAGTCTAATGCCTCGATTCTCAGTTAAGAGAGTCTGGGAAACTCTTCGACCTAAATATGACAAGGTTCAGTGGTATAAGTTGGTTTGGAAGTCATTGGGTACTCCCAGAGATAAACTGCTGGTGTGGTTAGTCATATTGAACCGGATCTCAACCCTTGATAAAGTGCAGAAATGGAAAAGCTCAATAAGGAATATTTGTCCTTTGTGTTCTTCCATGCCTGAGTCAAGAGAGCATCTCTTTTTTGGGTGTTCATATTCACAGCAACTTCTGCAGGTGGTTTTCCCAGGCAGAGCTCTTGTGGGGGCTAATTGGGAGGAATCATTGGCTATTGCTGTGTCTATGTTTCAGGCAAAGAGCATTGCCTCTGATGGTGGGAGGCTCCTTTGGGTAATGGTGGTGGCTGAGTTGTGGCGAGAAAGGTGTAGAAGGGTTATGGCTGATGAGATGCTGACAGTAGGCCAGTTGGTCCTCAGGTTGCAGAGAATGTTGTTGCTGTTAAGGAGTGGCTTCCCCTCTATTGAAGTAGCTCTTACAGAGGGATATGTAAACAGTTTAGTATAGTTGTAGTTTCTGTTGCTGGTTTTCGTTTCTGTTGTTGATTTTCTGTGTTGTTGCTGATGTAAATGGTTTGCACTTGGTTACCAGTTAGGGGGGGATTTACTTCTCCCCTTTCTTGATGAATAAATTGCCTTATTCATCAAAAAAAAAAAAAAAAAAAAAACCTTTTTTCAATCATTGCCATCACTCAGACTTACAGGACCTACTGTATAGAATAAGGTAAACAAGCGATGCATCATAATTCATAACTACGTACTGTCTCCCGTATGATCAGTTCTTTGACCAAGGGGCAACATCTGAAAACCTCCCCTGCATTGATCAATGGACCAGTGGTCGAACCAGCAACTGACGTCAAAGTTATATTGGTTAGACCACCGAGAGGCCACATTTTGGCAAAGACAAGAGCACCCATTTGTGTCGCACTCAATCTCTTGAAATATGTCACCCCATTTATGCTCACATCAAGCATCCTAGGAGCTTCAAGTGAGGAATCGGGGTCATCAGCAAGGTATAGGGCAATAGAAAAGTTCTGGTGGGGAAATGGAAGGGGAGCTGGTGGCCATGGCAGCTCCAAGACCTGCCTTGAATGCTTATATATTAAGGTGTGTCGGGTGACACACCTTGGTCAAAGGTGGGTCCGCCCCTGCTTATATATCAACCTCAACTATTCATGGTGGTTGTCGCGATCCTTTAGAGGATTTGGAGGTCACGAAACTGGGTTGTCATTGAGGGCAAACAATTTGGAATCTCAGCTTTAATGCGACAATTTCACCAACAATATCAGGAATGAATTAGTTTTCTAGTAGACCGTGTGGTGCGGTCGTCTTTCCCACAAGCAAGTTACTTAAGTGGTGGGAACCTTAATTCAGTTATCTGCATGGGGGATGAGGCAATTAAGAGTGGGTTCCACTCAGTAGGGGAATGATTACCATGCACCAAGGGGGGATGGTCCTTGGGGGAAAGGGGTGTAGTTTGCTGATATTGATGATTCTAAGGTAGTCTAGATTCTCGTTCCTAGGGAGACTATTCTCTAGTGTCTGGAGAATAAGTTTACGGTGACGAGGTTGGAAGGAGATGTCAAAGTGATCATTGATAAATTAAATCAGGTTGATACTCGAGATAATCGAATGAGAGTCATCCTTGAGGAAGTTGGACTCTCTTTGGCTATTCACATTAGGCTTAATGTGCGATTTGTAGGTCAGAGTAGTAATAGGGTAGTCCATATGGTGGCTATAAAGACCCTTTCTTTGTACCCGACTACGTGTCGTTTCTTTAATATTCTGGCCAGGTTAAATGAGATCACCTAGGGAGGCTGACAGGAGCAGGGAAGCCCATACACAGAGTAAGAAAAATTCATATGTGGGGATTGGTCTCCAAAGAACGATTGATTTTGGCACTAAACTGGGGACAAAGTCGATCAAGCCAAAAAAAAATGCGAGCAATATCCAGGTATCCAGTAGCAATGTTGAATCTAGGTCTGAAGGGACGGCAATGGTCGTCGATAAACATTGATTTTTCCTCTTACTGAGGTCGAACATGGTGACTTTTCATTCCATCTTATGATTAAAGTCTTTGCCTGAAATTTTAGGGGTGCGAAACACCCAAAGTTTCATTCGACTATGGAATACTATAAGAGTATTCATTCGCCTAACGTGTTGTGCATTACGGAACCAAGAATAAGTGGAAGGATGCCATAGAGGTTATCAAATATCTAGGCTTCAATTCTTGGGAAGTTTCATATGCGATTGGTTACAGTGGAGGGATCTGGGTGATGTGGGATAACAAGCAATTGCACTTGGAGAGGGTTGATGTGCATAAACAATTCATCCACCTCAGATGCTCGATTGATGGTAAGGATGTTGGACTCACTAATGTTGTCTACGCTAGCCCTAATGAATTTAAAAGGGGTGAATTGTGGAGGCAACTCAGAAGAATTGAAAGAAGAATCTAGGAACCAAGGCTTTTGATAGGGGACTTCAACTCAATTATCAGACCAATCGATAAACAAGGTGGAGCTCCCTTTAGCTTTGCTAAAGCTAGAGCTTTCAACGAATTCATTGATGAGTGTCATCTTCTTTATCTCGCGTTCAAGGGACCTCAGTTTACTTGGTTTACTAAGAAGTCGAAGATCAGAGAGAGAATCGATAGGAGCTTGTGTAACCAGAAATGGAACCAACAGTTCCCTCAGTCCACAGTCTTCCATTTGACGAAACTCAAGTTAGACCACATACAGATTCTTACCTGCAACACCACCCTTCCAGAGAAGAACAAATTGGTGAGACGTTTTCATTTCCTTGCCCCATGGCTGGCTCATGAAGAATTATTTCCTTTTGTCTCCTCTGTTTTGCATAAAGATAATGCTCTTCCCTCTACCTTGCAGGATCTCTCAAAGAAACTGAAAGAATGGAATAAGAGTGTTTTTGGAAATATCTTTCATTGATGAGTGTCATCTTCTTTATCTCGCGTTCAAGGGACCTCAGTTTACTTGGTTTACTAAGAAGTCGAAGATCAGAGAGAGAATCGATAGGAGCTTGTGTAACCAGAAATGGAACCAACAGTTCCCTCAGTCCACAGTCTTCCATTTGACGAAACTCAAGTTAGACCACATACAGATTCTTACCTGCAACACCACCCTTCCAGAGAAGAACAAATTGGTGAGACGTTTTCATTTCCTTGCCCCATGGCTGGCTCATGAAGAATTATTTCCTTTTGTCTCCTCTGTTTTGCATAAAGATAATGCTCTTCCCTCTACCTTGCAGGATCTCTCAAAGAAACTGAAAGAATGGAATAAGAGTGTTTTTGGAAATATCTTTCAAAGAAAGAATAAGCTCACCAACAAGCTTGAAAGACTGGAGATCCTGAATGAATGAGCTGCTAACAGAAACTCTCTAGCTTTGGAGCAGATTATTAGGGAGCAGCTTGAAAATGCCCTTTGGCAGGAGGAACTGCTGTGGATGCAAAAATCACGGGCCAATTGGATTCTCCATGGAGACAGAAACACAAGATTCTTCCATCAGAGCACTATGAGTAGAAGAAAGAGGAACAAGATCCTTGCACTGATGATGATGAGGGGAACTGGGTTACAAATCCAGAAGACCTACATACCATGGCCAGGGACCACTTCATCAAGCTTTATACGAGAGCAGAAAGACAGAATATACCAGAAATTGTTGCTGACTTTCCTCCCATCGACCCTCACATTGATGATAACATAAGCAGAGTTCCCAACATGGAGGAGATAAGAGCCACAGTGATGGGAATGAATGGCTTGAAGGCTCTTGGAAAGGATGGCTTCCAAGCCTTTTTTTTTCAAAAGTGTTGGGAAGTGATTAAAGAGAATTTCTGCCTCTTCATCACTAACTGCTTCAGAAATCCCAGCAACATTGAAGCCATTAATGAAACCTTGTTGACCCTTATACCGAAGATTGAAGTTTCTACCTCAATGAACCATTTTCGTCCCATTAGTTTATGTATTGTTGGGTATAAAGTGGTGGCAAAGATCCTAGCCAACAGGCTTAAGAATCTAATGCCCCAACTTATTTATGCTAACCAGTCCAATTTTGTTCACAACAGACACATAACTGATAATATCTTGATTTTGCAGGAAACTGTTCATTTCATGGCTAAGAAGACAGGGAAGAAAGGGCTGATGCTTCTCAAAGTCGATTTAGCTAAAGCGTATGATAGAATAGACTGGAAATTCCTGTAAGACACTCTAAGACTTGCTGGATTTTCTGAAGCATGTATCCAAGCAATTATGCAGTGTGTTGGCTCAACAAAACTGCAAGTGTTGTGGAATGGTGGTGAAACAGAGACCTTCAAGCCTAGCAGAGGGTTAAGACAGGGATGTACTCTCTCACCATATCTCTTTATGCTTTCTATTGAAAGGCTTGGCCATAGTATCACTAGGAAAGTTAATGAAAAAGGATGGAAACCTATTAAACTGTCTAGGGGGGTCCTGCTCTTTCTCATATTTTTCGTCGATGATCTTGTATTGTTCTCAGAAGCTAGTACCTTACAAGTTGGAGTGATCCTTAATTGCATGAATGAGTTCTGTGATGCTTCAGGAGAGATGCTTAGTAAGGAGAAATCTAGAGTCTTTTTCTCTAAGAATACTAGGGATGTGGAACGTAGTAATAGGATGGGCATACAGGCTAATTGTGATCTAGGTAGATACCTAGGTGTGCCTGTTTTACATGGCAGATTGAATCGCAACACTTACCGGTATATCCTAGACCTAGACAAAATTGACCAAAAACTCTCGTTTTGGAAAGCAAGAACACTCACCCTCGCAGGGAGAGCCACTCTTGTAGTTTCTGTCCTGAATTATATCCCCTCCTATGCAATATAGACCTCTGTTCTCCCAGCATCAGTTTGTGATGCTATTGATGGTAGGATTAGAGGGTTCGTGTGGGGAAGTTTTTCTGGGAGAAGAGAAGTCCACCTTGTGAATTAGGAATCTATTTGTAAACCTAAAAACCAAGGAGGTATCGGTCTTAGGTCTACTAGAAGTTTAAACATGGCCTACATGATTAAGCTAGCCTGGCAGCTACTGAATAACGAGAATGATCTTTGGGTGTAGGAGCTATTTGGAGTTGATTTCTCACCATTGAAGCCCAGATTGCATCCCCAGGAGTGAAGATTGACATCCCAAAGCAGATTCTTCCCATTGTTATGAGTATGGCTGCTTTGTATTCTGTTTTCCTCTCTCTCTCTATGGAGTAGAACTCTCTCTCACTTGGGTATGAAGAACCCTAGTTCCATGTGTTAGGAATCTTGATTGTAATTACGTTTGGATTGTGATATTGCTTGATTATAATCGATTGAAGTGTTTTGAATGAGTCAATTGAAGTCTGATCACCTTTTATTTATTTCTGCTGCAACCTGAGATAGATAGAATCTGATTAGGTTGTTAGAGCTTCTTCAATTGGTAGTAGTGAATCGATTATATGAGAGTTAGTCGATTCATTGCTTTGTACTGGAATCTAATTCCAGTAGTGGAGTTCTGTTTTCATAGCCTCAGCTTTCTATCCCGGTGAAGACTAGTCGTCTGCCGGGTAGTTGGACTGAGAGGGATTGGTCAGGTTAAGAGATTCCAAGCTACTGTCGGATCTTCCGCAGTATAATCAGCAGTAAAGCAACCAAAAGTAATTACAACTGGAACCTAACTAAGGAGCTAGGGGGACTCATTCCCGAGTGACTCTTCCTTTGCTTCAGAAAACCGAACTAATTCCTGCTTTCTTACTGCTTTTGCTTAAATCAACAATCACTTGACTTAGTTAGCTAGATAATAGATATTCACAGAGTAGCCAGTAGATCTAGACCCCGGGTTGACATTAGAGCTTGCCTGTTACTGCATTTCCGGACTGCGATTACACTTGGTCGCAGTTTGGTGTTGCGTTTTAGCGTGTCAAGTTTTTGGCGCCGTTGTCGGGGAACCTCTAGGTTATTGGGGAAACGTGAAAGTTTGTTATTCTAGCATTTTCTTTAATGCATTTTCTCTCTTCCACATGTGTGCCTTCACGGGTTGCTTTTCCTGATTGTGTGCAGGTAGTGCATGACCCGTAGCCAGTCGGGAGAACTACTACCATTAGACCAGGAGCTTGAACGGATCTGTAGGAACTTCAAGCGGGCTCTAAAGGCGCGACTGGCTGCGGAGGAGGCGCTTGCACAGCTGCAAATCGCCAACGAAGAAGAGATGGGTGACCCAGAGAACAATGATGCGGTCATTCCTGAGGAGCAGACCATGTGATACTACTGGACCGCCAGAGCCGCGAACATGAGGTCCCCCATTCACCACCCTCATGTACCAGCCAACAACTTTGAGGTGAGCACCTCGGCCATCGCTATGTTGCGCGGTTCGGTGGTGTTCCGTGGCAAAGAGGGGGAGTGCCCCCGGTCACATCTGAGGCGATTCCACGAGCTCATCGATGGAATCAAGATAAATGGGATCCCAGCCGATGCCATCCAGCTGAGGTACTTCCCATTTACTCTGGAGGGACAGGCCAAGGAGTGGCTCGACACTCGACCCCCTGGATCGATCACCACGTTCGCCAACCTGGAGGACAAATTCTTCACTCGCTACCGTCCCCCGTCCAAGACGGCGGACCTGCAGAAGCAAATCACCCACTTTACTCAGGATGAAGATGAGACCTTCCGGGATGCTTGGGAAAGATACACTAGTCTTTTTCTCAAGTGTCCCAACCATGGTTTTACCGACGCCTTCAAGGTGGGCACCTTCTACCATGCCCTCTTCCCGGAAGATAAGCAGCTGATTGACTCGGTTTGTGGCGGGAATATGCTTACCAAGACCCCACCACAGCTGAATCAACTCTTTGAAGAGATGGCAGAGCAGGGCTATGATTGGGGAACTGCGAGGAGATCGAGGCGAGCACTAGGGTGGGGTGTGCATGTTGTAGCCACCCAGTCATCTGATTTGGTGCAGGTGGTATCGAAGCTGGTTTCAGCCATCGATCGCTCGGGGATGATTGCAGGTACAGGACAGCCGCAGGCGATGCACTGCCAGTGGTGTGAGAGCTCCCATCACACCGTGGAGGACTGTCAGGCGATGAGGGAGTCATCTACTCCCCAGGAGCAGGTGGACTTCATCGGTAATGCCAGGCGCTTCGACCCCTACAGCAACACTTACAACGAGGGGTGGCACCAGCATCCCAACTTCTTCCCGGCTGGGGCCAATTCTAGACCACGAGTCCCCCAGGGACCACCAGGCTTCCAGAGGCCTCCTTACCAGCCCAGACAAGGGCAATTTCAGCTGCCGCAACAGCCTCTCTACCCGCCCAGACAGGGGCTAGTTCCACCTCAGTCACTGGTGCGACCATTTCATCAGACAGGGGCAGCACCTGCAGCCCCAGTACAGAGTGGCCCGATGGCGGAATTGAGAGATTTGGTGGGTTCTCTGGCCACCTCCAGTGCAAACAAGTTCAATAACATCGAGCAGTTCATGGAGAAAGCTTCAGGTAAGTTCTTGGAGCTAGAAGCTGGTCAGAGAAACACACAGGCTGTGCTACGGGACATCCAGACCCAGCTTGGGAGTGTGGCCCAGGCTGTAGCTCAGAGAACTCCTGGTATTCTACCCGGTCAGACCATCCCTCATCCGGAGGACCCAAATGAGCACTGCAAGGCCATTACTACCAGGAGTGGCAAGATGACTACTGATCCACCTGTGCGGGCACAGGAGAGAGAGACCCCTGCTTCAGCACTTCCAGCTAATGAGGAGGAAATGGAGAAGGAGGCTGAGGTGCCTGCTCCTAAACCGCAACCAGTGATGAAGGAGTATGTACCGCAGCTTTCCTTTCCTACTCGGTTGCACAAAGACCGACTGGAGACTGAGTTTGCCAAATTCATGGCAATGCTGAAGCAGGTAAACATAAGTATGCCCTTCGTGGTGGCATTATCGAAGATGCCCAAGTATGCCAAGTTCATGAAGGATCTCCTCACCAACAAGAGGAAGCTTGGGGAGCTGTCAACGGTGATGCTCAACGAGGAGTGTTCTGCCATCCTGCAGAACAAACTACCAGAGAAGCGAAAAGACCCAGGGAGTTTTACTATCACTTGTATGATTGGTAGTTTGCATATAGGGAAGTCCTTGGCGGATTTAGGCGCTAGCATAAATGTCATGCCATATAAACTGTTTAAAAAGCTAGGCCTAGGTGAACCCAGTGATACTAGGATGAGCATTCAACTTGCTAATAGATCCATTGTGCATCCTAGGGGCATTGCAGAGGACTTGATAGTCGCAGTAGGGCCATTCTCATATCCTGTTGATTTTGTGATTTTGGACATAAATGAGGATGTGGATGTGCCATTAATATTGGGTAGACCTTTTCTCGCCACCGCCAAGGCGCTCATTGATGTGAATGATGGAAAATTGATTTTGCGAGCTGGGGGTGAACAAATCACCTTCTCTGTTTCTGATAATATGAAACACCCCCAGCTCCATGATGATATAGACTACTATGATGTTGTTGCTGATTTTGAAACCGCACTCGCCATCACGAGTGCGGGTACTGATGATTTCCTTGAGCGTTGTCTTTTGCTAGGGGAACAGGCATCACAGGATGTGCAGCTGGAGGAGCAGCTCGCGGAGCCAACGAGGCCGCGATCGAGGGGCGAGAGATACCATTCAAGCCAATCCCTATCTCGCCCCGAATTGCTACATCATTGGAGGAGCCGCCAGAGCTGGAGCTTAAGCCCCTCCCCTCTCACCTGGAGTATGCATTTCTCCGGGAGGGGAATAAGCTCCCGGTCATTATCAGCTCGGATCTGACACCCGAGCAGAAGAGCAGGCTGGTGGCTCTGCTGCAGAAGTATGCCCGAGCCATGGCATGGAAGATCACAGATATCAGAGGCATTAGCCCATCCTTATGCTCCCACAGAATTCTGATGGAGGATGAGGTTAAGCCAGTTAGGCAGCCAAGCGGAGATTGTCTCCTAACTTGGAGGCAGTGGTCCGGGCAGAGATTGTGAAGCTCATCGATGCAGGGATCGTCTTTGCTATATCTGATAGCAAGTGGGTCAGCCCCACTCAGGTGGTCCCGAAGAAAGGCGGGATGACTATGGTCCCGAATGAGAAGAAGGAGCTGATCCCGATGCGGACCGTGACCGGCTGGAGAGTCTGCATCGATTACCGGCGCCTGAACGACGCCACCAGGGAAGACCATTTTCCCCTACCCTTCATTGATCAGATGTTGGAGAGGTTTGCTGGCCACGAGTTCTATTGCTTCCTGGATGGCATGTCTGGTTATTTCCATATTCCTATCGCACCGGAGGATCAGGCGAAGACCACATTCACTTGCCCTTTTGGTACCTTTGCTTATCGGAGGATTCCATTTGGGTTGTGTAATGCACCGGCGACCTTTTAGAGATGCATGCTGGCGATCTTCGACCGAATGGTTGGAGAGATCATGGAAGTCTTCATGGATGACTTATTGGTGTATAGAGACTCCTTCACTCATTGTCTCCATAACCTGGAACTCGTTCTGAAGAGGTACGAGGAGACTAATCTGGCACTCAACTGGGAGAAGTGCCATTTTATGGTCCGTGAGGGGATTGTGCTCGGGCACAAGATCTCCAAGCAGGGATTGAGGTGGATCGTGCGAAGATTGAGACCATCAGTCAGCTACCTCCTCCCATTTCTGTGAAGGGGATTCGCAGCTTTCTGGGTCATGCAGGCTTCTACCGGCGCTTCATTAAAGATTTCTCGAAGATTGCCCTGCCTCTGACCAAGCTACTGGAGAAGGATGCATCATTTCAGTTCACTCCCGAGTGCACAGCGGCATTCGAGACTTTAAAGGAGAAGCTCACCCATGCTCCCATCATGGTGACTCCTGACTGGTCTCTTCCCTTTGAGCTGATGTGTGATGCGAGTGACTATGCAGTCGGAGCCGTTCTGGGTCAGAGACGCGTGAAGCACTTCCAGCCCATCTATTACGCGTCGAAGACCTTGAACGACGCGCAAGAGAATTACACCGCCACTGAGAAGGAGCTCCTCGATGTGGTGTATGCATTTGATAAGTTCCGGCCATATCTGGTGCTCTCCCATGTGGTGGTCTACACAGCCCACTCGGCAATTCGCTACTTGATGAACAAGGCTGATGCAAAGCCTAGGCTCATCCGCTAGATCCTACTTCTGCAGGAATTCGATATAGAGATCCGGGACAAGAAGGGAGCCAAGAATGTTGCTGCAGATCACCTTTCACGGTTGGAAGCCCCTCCGGTGGACAACTTCGTGGAAGAGATCGATGACTCTTTCCCGGGTGAGCGATTGCTGGCGATGACATTGGTGGACAGCGTGGTCCCCTTGTATTCTGACTTTGCCAATTATCTGGTGGGCAAGCAGTTACCAAAGGGGATGGCCACTCATGCGAAGCGCAAGTTCTTTTCCGACCTGAAGCACTCTTTCTGGGAGGATCCTTACCTCTTCAGGATCGGAGCAGATGGCGTGATCCGGCGCTGTGTCATGGAGCACGAGATGGGAGACATCCTGTCTCAATGCCACGAGGGACCGACTGGAGGTCACCATGGAGGAAACTGCACAGCGCAGAAGGTGCTACAGTCGGGCTTCTATTGGCCCTCGCTCTTCAAGGATGCAGACACCTTCGCACGACAGTGCGACCGCTGCCAAAGGTCAGGTAACATTTCTTCGCGGGATGAGATGCCCCAACATATTTCTGTCATTTGTGAAATTTTTGATGTTTGGGGCATCGATTTCATGGGCCCATTTCCTCCATCTTTTGGCAATCTGTACATATTGGTTGCAGTGGACTACGTCTCGAGGTGGGCAGAAGCTCAAGCCATGCCCACCAATGATGCAATACGGGTCTGCTCATTTCTGAAGCAGCTGTTCTCCCGGTTCGGGACACCTCGCGCCATCATTAGTGATAGAGGAACCCATTTTCAAGGGAAATTCACTAAACTCCTCTCTCGCTATGGTGTTAAGCATCAGGTGTCGGTGGCCTACCACCCCCAGTCAAATGGGCAAGCCGAGCTGACGAACCGGGAGCTTAAACGAATAATTGAAAAGACGGTGGATCAGTCCCGCAAGGATTGGTCCACCAAGCTCGATGATGCTCTGTGGTCATATAGGACGGCCTATAAAAACCCGATTGGCACTTCTCCCTATAGGCTTGTCTATGGGAAGGCGTGTCATTTGCCAGTAGAGTTAGAGCACAAGGCCTTCTGGGCCATTAAGCTGCTAAACCTGGATTTGAGTGTTGCAGGTACTGAACGTAAGTTGCAGCTGCTAGAGTTGGAGGAATGGCGTTACCACTCCTACTAGAACACCCTACTCTACAAAGAGCGAACCAAGCATCTCCACGACGCTCGGTTAAGGGGCCCGAAGGAGTTTCAGGTAGGTGATCGTGTTCTACTCTTCAATGCACGCCTGAAACACTTTCCAGGCAAGCTCAGTTCGAGGTGGTCGGGACCCTTCACGGTCACCCAAGTTTTCACGCACGGTGCGGTGGAGATCAGCAATGCTCAAACTGAGCCATTCAAGGTGAACGGCCACCTCCTAAAATTGTACTTGGGAGGTGATGCCGAGCGCGCAGAGCTGCTGATCAAGCTCGAGGACCCTTAGTTCCTCTACTGGCGTCCAGCTAAAAGACGGTAAAGAAGCGCTTGTGGGGAGGCAACCCCACATAGGTTTGCATTTTCTTACCTTTTTCCTTTTGATTTTTTGTGTTTTTGAGTCTTGAGGTGTTGTCCAAGAGTCGAATATCGATTTTGAGTGAAAACAGGTCAAATTCGGGGTTCTGGCAACCCACAAGGCCAGTCCTAAACCTCACACGGCCGTGTCATATTTTCAGGCTGGCCGTGTGAAGGCTCGGCAATTTTCACACGGCCAGAAATGCTTTGTCACACGGCCGTGTGAAATCCTCGGCCAGCCCGTGTGAGCGCTCGGTGATTTTCACACCGCCAGAAGTGCTCCTTCACGCGGAAGTGTGAAAATCCTCGGCCAGGCAGTGTCGGCCCACACAGGCGCTATTGCACCTCACATGGCCGTGTGAGAGTGCCCGTGTGGCCTAACCAGCGCCTATATATTTGGCCGACACGGCCGTGTGGTCAGAAAATCCACCTCCCCTAGCCGGAATCCTCTCCCCCTCACCGGAAAACCGCGACTTTTCACCTTTTTGGGGATTTTCCGGCCATTTTTTGTCGATTTTTCACCAAACCAACACCACACCCAACCTTCCCTCCCCATTTTCGGCCTATCCCTCGATTTTGAGGCGATTTGGCCCGATTTTGAGTCGCCGGAGGCGATTTCCGGCGAGGCTCTGACGAGCAATTCCGGGCAGATTTTGGGATTTTTGTCGCTTCCATTGCCTTGCCCTCATCATCCCCTACACCTCTACTTGTGTCTCCAGGTTTGATTTTGCCCTTTACCTTGTGAATTGTGGAGAATTGGGTGTTAGGGTGTATGTTTAGAGAACAACTTTGCATTGTGTGAATTGTGTGCAATTTATTGAGGGGAAGGCTTGGTTTATGTGCGAATTGTGTTGGGCAATGTCCCCCATGCTTGTTTGAGCCCTTGTGTGCAAGATATTTGTCAATTCCATGCTTAACTTAATAGTGCACACAAGGTGTTCGATGAAATGCCAGTTTTTCATACCATGTTGTGGGAACCGGTTGGGGCCCTTAATGATGTGCTTTGATGGTGTATTTGCTATGGATGTGAACCTTAAGTTGCCTACTACATTGTGGATGTGCACCCCCACCCAGATTATGCTTGTTTGACCGAGTTATTGACCCTCGAACTATGGATGCAACCATGGTTCGGCTGTTTTCTATTCTCAAGTGTGGGGGTGTGATTAACCTTTTCTATGGATCTTTTGGCTCCACTTTGGGTTGTTCTTTTGCAGGACCATGACAAAACCCGACCTCAAGCACCCGTTCATCCGAGATTTGAAGAGGAGCCCCCACCAGGATCATTTTAAGCGCGTCCTGGCCTGCTCGTTTGGGCAGCATCTTTGCTGGTCCAGGCGGGAGTTTGAGAAGCTGAATTGCTACGACCACTTCTCCGCCATTGTCACCAACCGCCCTTGGCGCCGTCTGCTGTCCATTCGCAAGAAGGTTTACCACGAGCTCGTGCTTGAGTTCTATACGACCTTCAAGCATGAAGAGACAGAGGATTGGGCAGACGGTGAAGCCGTCAAGTTCAGGCTCCGCGGTGCACCCCGCTCCATGAGCTACCACGACTTGGCGACCGCTCTCGACCTCGGCCTGGACGATGATAGGGACTACGTCATCGAGCTCAATGATTTGGTGGGAGTGAACTTCAAGACACTGTACACCCGCCTAGCTCAGCCAGGCCAGCGTCCCTTCGTGGCAGGGCGGACGAAGGTCAGCACCCTGCAGCTCGATAACCGCATTCTCCACCACTTTCTGGCGAAGTCCTACACTCCAGCTGGGGAAAGTGCCAGCACCATCACCAAGAGAGCCATGTACTTCATCCAGTCCATCTGCCAGGCGGACCATCTTCTCCACCTGGGTTCTGTGGTGGCCAGAACCTTTGACAAGAGTGCTTCAGAATTGAAGCGCCTACACTGCACTCCCCTCATCACCCGCCTGGCCACCTACTTCCAGATATCACTGCAGGGTTGCACAGAGCAGGGGGGCACCAGTGTCTTTGGCGAAGAAATGATCCAGCACATGCACTTGCTTTGAGTCGAGCGCGACATCAAGTGGATCGCGGGGTTTCCTGAACCTCATATCCCAGCGGAGGACCAGCCCGATGCTCCTGAGGATGTCCACCCCGAGGATGTGGATGAGGCTACTGCCCCCCGCCTCACCACCTTCGAGTACGGGGGTAGCAGCTCCACTTTCCCCCGCCAGGACTACTTCACTCACCAGTTCCAGCAGCTGCGTCTCCAGAATCAGCATCTCCTCGACCATCACCTCCAGTTCCAGCAGCAGTATTCGGCTCACCAGGCCGAGTATCAAACTCGGATGGCTGCCCTTGATGAGCGCCTGGATCGTATGGAGACCCAGCAGGGGGTGACACTGGCTCACATCGAGCGGGAGAAGGCCCGATCTCGGCTCATGTAGGAGGTCCAGCAACACCTGCTCCAGTTGCTACCGGGCGAGCAACCAGTTTGGAGGACTCCCTGGGAGGACTCTCCACTTCCACCCCCCACCAGCTGATGATGATGATGCCTTCATGAACGACATCGACCTGGACAACCTTGGCGACGAGTAGGTTGTACTCGTCGCCCCTCTGAGTGTGTGTTCATTTCAGACTTTTCGTGTTTTCTCCATGTGTGTGCGGAGCTTGAACTGAGTCTGTTGTTTATGTTTGTTTTTTTTTCTTTTGTGGATTGTCTATTTTGTGGCCATCTGGGTTAACTCTGATCCCTAACGAACAGTGTGCTAGTATGTTCTTGATTTTCCCTTCGTGCAGAACTGTTCCGTTCGTCCCATTTGTTTCCCGCTGACTGGTCCACTTCCAGTCTCCCGGCAGTATTTCAATCCGGTAACATCGTTCCCCTTATCTCTACCTATGCTCCATTGAGGTCAATGTTGTGCTTAAGTGTGAGGGGGTGCTTCGTATCGGTTGGAATCTATATGTGTGCTTGGAGCCTAGTCCACTGTCCGAATCTTAAGATTTGAGGGCTCCAAGTACTGTTGTTTGCTTGATCGTATTGGCACTGTGATTTGATTGGTGAATTGAACGGGTTTTTGGATTAATGCATGACAACTGGATTGTGACTAGGACAACCTATGATGATGACTGAGACGTGCAGTAGAGTTGTGTAGGGGTTCAGTTTTTCAACTGTTTGCTCACCAACTGTGACTTGGATTGATCACTTTTTCTTGACACTCGTTTATGCATCTAGTTCAGGGAATCAGAATGAGAGATAGAGCATATAGGTAGCCATGTGAGATTTGAGTCTGCTCGTTTCTTTCTTGTGCGATAGCTCCCTCTTCCATGATGTGTAGCATTCACGTTATCATTAGCTAAGATGATAGAGGCATAGGATTAGCCCACGACCAAATTGACTGTCCTGGTGTGTCATACCCCCTAGTCAGCCCCTTTGAGCCATGTGTTTTCCTTTCTTTCATACCCCCTAGTCAGCCCCTTTGAGCCATGTGTTTTCCTTTCTTTCGGTCTATAATGAAAAATCACCCTTTTGCATCTCTTAGAAGGTTCCACATAGTGGTTTTTACATGTTTTCTGCTGTTTCTGCTAAATGTAATGTTAGGGTTGGAGGTAGTTCTTAAAAAGTTGGGCATGTGTTTGAAAAATGTGAATAGGTGGTGGTTCTCTCAAGAAATGAAAAAAGGAAAAAATGAATGAAAGCAAAAGAGAGCCACCACCAAATATCTGAATAGTGCCCATTAAGTAGTGTTTCTTAGCAGTCTGGCTTGGAAATGCTAACATTTATGTGACTTCCTTCGCTCTTGTGCAAGAATTTGAGTAATGCAGAATGACAGAAAGAAAGTAAGTGGTTTGATTGACTGTGATTGTGTTGGGTTTGGAAATGTGGAACCTTGTGCTATGAATACTTCCACCACCAAAAAGGCATTTTCCCCATGTCTAAGACCCTAGCCAGTCATTTGAACCTATGTTTAAGACCTCCGGATTAGTTAGTGATGACACTCATTTATGTGAGCTCTAGCATTTAGAGGCTGCCGTCATGGTGAAGAGATGTTAGGGATTTAGAGAATAAGCATGCGCATTTTTTGCATCAAATTGCCCTGACCCCACTGGTCGAGAGTGAGCGATTCATTTTCTCATATTATCTATACTCTTTACCCCGTTGAGGACCTAGATTGCTCGGTCTCAATTCTGATATCTTGAGTTTTTTGCATAAGGTGACTGTCTTGAGTAAGTGGTTGAGTCAAGTCTATGTTGGTTGATGAACAGAAGGGAGACTCCTCCTTTACTCGATTTTGCTGCACTCAAATGTCCTCTGTGGTGGTTGTCCAGGTTGCTGTTGGAGTTGTTCATGTGTTGATGTTGAAAGCCAGTACGATTCACGTGTTCTGTGCCTATATGATTTGTCCCCAATATTGGTATGATTGAAATATGTGAGCTTACCTTGTGTCTGACTTGGTTTGCTTGGGGACAAGCAAACGGTTAAGTGAGGGGGAGTTTGATAGACCGTTAATTGCATATGTTTTTACCCCTATTCTTACACCATTTGAGATGTTGATTCTCGTGTTTTAGGCCGATTTCACGCTAGGTTGTTCTT
This sequence comes from Linum tenue, assembly GCA_946122785.1. NCBI lineage: Eukaryota > Viridiplantae > Streptophyta > Magnoliopsida > Malpighiales > Linaceae > Linum > Linum tenue. The sequence goes on along the minus strand of CAMGYJ010000003.1, from coordinate 20,219,925 downwards.
GTTTGTGATATTCCAGGTCCTAGTACGTGAATGAAGGTTTGGGAACGAGTTCGGGGTCGATTGGACAAAGATCGGACGTGTGGCGAGAAGCTGAGGAAGCCACACGGGCACTCCTAAAACCCACACGGCCGTGTAAGGAACCCATGTGGCCGTGTGGAAATTACCGAGCCTCCACACGGGCATCCTGGGAATTCCACACGGCCGTGTGTCCCTGGCCATGTAGGAAGCCTGAAGTTCACTTAATCGAAACTCCGCGTTTTGACTCTCACACGGGCAGCTGGGTAAGCCACACAGCCGTGTGGCCTGCCCGTGTGGTCGGGAAAATCTGGTTTTAACCCAAATTCGAGCCAAAGGAGAGGGAATCGACGTTTTGGATAAAAAACAGAGTCCTAGAGAGAGAAAGTGCGAAGAACACATCCTAGAAGTGATTTTGGAGCTGGGTTTCATCAAATCGAGCATGGAGATCATCATAGGAGTGAAGATCATCATCCCAAAGAAGATTCTTCTCATTGTTATGAGTATGACTGCTTTGTATTCTGTTTTCCTCTCTCTCTCTCTATGGAGTAGAACTCTCTCTCACTTGGGTATGAAGAACCCTAGTTCCATGTGTTAGGAATCTCGATTGTAATTACGTTTGGATTGTGATATTGCTTGATTATAATCGATTGAAGTGTTTTGAATGAGTCAATTGAAGTCTGATCACCTTTTATTGATTTCTGATGCAACCTGAGTTTGATAGAATCTGATTAGGTTGTTAGAGCTTCTTCAATTGGTAGTAGTGAATCGATTATACGAGAGTTAGTCGATTCACTGCTTTGTACTGGAATCTAATTCCAGTAGTAGAGTTCTGTGTTCATAGCCTTAGCTTTCTATCCCGGTGAAGACTAGTCGTCTGCCGGGTAGTTGGACTGAGAGGGCTTGGTCAGCTTAAGAGATTCCAAGCTACAGTCGGATCTTCCGCAGTATAATCAGCAGTAAAGCAACCAAAAGTAATTACAACTGGAACCTAACTAAGGAGCTAGGGGGACTCATTCCCGAGTGACTCTTCCTTTGCTTCAGAAAACCGAACCAATTCCCGCTTTCTTACTGCTTTTGCTTAAATCAACAATCACTCGACTTAGTTAGCTAGATAATAGATATTCATGGAGTAGGCAGTAGATCTAGACCCCGGGTTGACATTAGAGCTTGCCTGTTACTGCATTTCCGGACTGCGATTACACTTGGTGGCAGTTTGGTGTTGCGTTTTAGCGTGTCATAGGCTCAACACATTTCAATCATGCCACCCTTGGGGACATATCATATAGGCACGAAACACGGGAATCATACTGGCTTTTAGACATCAACACATGTACAACTTCCACAGCAACCTAGACAACCACCACAGAAGACATTCGAGTGCAGCAAAATCGGGTAAAGGGGCTCGGAATCTCCCTTCTGTTCATCAACCAACATAGACTTGAATCAACCACTTACTCAAGACAGTCACCTCATGCACAAAACTCAAGATATAAGAATTGAGATCGAGCAATCTAGGTCCTCACCGGGGTAAAGAGTATAGATAATATGAGAAAAAGAATCGCTCACTCTCGACCAGTGGGGTCAGAACAATTTGATGCGAAAAATGCGGAGGTCTTAGACACAGGTTCAGATGACTGGCTAGGGTCTTGGACATGAGGAAAAGGCCTTTTAGGTGGAAGTATTCATAGCACAGGGTTCCACAATTCCAAACCCAACACAATCACAGTCAATCAAACCACTTACTTTCTTTCTGCCATTCTGCATTACTCACATTCTTTAGAGCACAAGAGCGAAAGAGGTCACATAAATCTTAGTATTTCCAAGCCACACTGCTAAGAAACACTACTTAATGGGCACTATTCAGATTTTTGGTGGTGGCTCTCTTTTGCTTTCATTCATTTTTTCCTTTTTTTCATTTCTTGAGAGAACCACCACCTATGCACATTTTTCAAACACATGCCCAACTTTTTAAGAACTACCTCCAACCCTCACATTATATTTAGCAAAAACAGCAGAGAACATGTAAAAACCACTCTGTGGAACCTTCTAATAGATGCAAAAGGGGTGATTTTCCATTGTAGACCGAAAGAAAGGATAACACACGGGTCAAAGGGCTGACTAGGGGGTATGATACATCAGGACAGTCAATTTGGTCGTGGGCTAATCCTATGCCTCCATCATCTTAGCTAATGACAACGTGAATGCTACACATCATGGAAGAGGGAACTATCGCACAAGAAAGAAACGAGCAGGCTCAAATCTCACATGGCTACCTATATGCTCTATCTCTCATTCTGATTCCCTGAGCTAGATGCATAAAAGACTGTCAAGAACAAGTGATCAATCCAAGTCACAGTTGGTAAGCAAACAGTTGAAAAAACGGAACCCCTACAAAATTCTACTGCACGTCTCAGTCATCATCATAGGTTATCCTAGTTACAATCAAGTTGTCATGCATTAATTCAAAAGCCATTCGATTCACCAATAAAATCACAGTGCCAATATGATCATGGAAACCTTAGTACTTGGAGCCCTCAAATCTCGAGATTTGGACAGCGGACTAGGCTCCAAGCACACATATACGTTCCAATGAATACAAAGAACCCCCCCCCCACACACACACACTTAAATGCGACAGTGTCCTCAATGGAGCAGAGAAAAGGGGAACGATGTTACCGTGAAATGAGAGCAGGAACGGGGACCAGAAGTGGACCAGTCAGCAGGGCTAGCATCAACAAAACACACTGGGTGATAGAAACCACAGTTCCAAGTGAACAAACCGAAAAACAAACGAAAGAAAAACAAACCTTGGTGGGGTTGCCTCCCCACAAGCGCTTCTTTACCGTCTTTTAGTTGGACGCCAGTAGGGTGGATGCTCAGAGGGGTGAAGGAACAGGTGCCTTCAAGAGCGGATCCACATCGCTCTTGAGGTACAATTTCAGGTGGTGGCCATGCACTCGACGAGTGTGACCACCAGCACTCGTCAACTCAACCTGGACATCCGGTAGGAAGCAAGCGAGTGAATACTCAGATGGCCAAGGCGGTCGAGGCTCAGGAGGCGGGACCAGCTCATAGTGGTCTCCGGCTTTCTTTTGAGCAGGCTTGGCTACCTGCAGCTTCGGCCGCCACTCCTCCTTAATCTTTTCTTTTGGTAACGGAGTGGACGGGAGTGGCGGCGAAAATATGGGAGGGGGATCCTGCAAAATGGGAAGCACAAAAGGATACACTACAGACTCGTGCTCCCGGTGAGAAACAGCATGCAGAGGCGATGAAACAGGGAGAGTATTAGCAATGGAAAATGTTATTCGCTCCTCGCCATCCCTCAAGACTAAGATCCCATCATGTACATCTATGAGAGCCTTGGCGGTGGCCAAGAAAGGCCTTCCCAGTATAAGGGGCACTTCTGTGTCCTCATTGATGTCCAAGACAACAAAATCCACAGGATAAAAGAATCTGCCAACCTTAACCAGAAGGTCTTCCACTATGCCCCTAGGATGAACTATAGATCGGTCAGCTAATTGAAGACTCATCCTGGTTGCATTGGGTTCACCTAGGCCTAGTTTCTTGAACAATTTATATGGCATAACATTGTGATGGCATTACAGTGGGCATTCGAGTCCTTCGGATTAGGAATGGTATGACCTGACAAGGTACCTAGAGCCCTCTGCGCCACTGCTTGAGCCACACTCCCTAGCTGGGTTTGGATATCCTGCAAGACAGCCTGTGTGTTCCTTTGGCCAGCTTCAAGAGCCAAAAATTTGCACGAGGCCTTTTCCATTAACTGCTCGATAGTATTAAATTTCTGAGCACTGGAACTGGAAAGAGAACCCACCAAGTCCCGCAGTTCAGCTATCGGATCATTCTGCACTAGGGTTGCAGGGCTGCACAGGCTGCTGGAAGGGTCGCGCCTGTGGTTGAGCAGCATGCCCCTGCATGGGCTGGTAGAGAGGTTGCTGCTGTTGCTGGAATTGCCCCTGTCTGGGATGATATGGCAGCCTCTGGAAGCATGGCGGTCCTTGGGAGGCTGGTGGTCTAGGATTGGCCCCAGCCTAGGAGAAGTTGGGATGCTGGCGCCACCCCTCGTTGTACGTGTTACTGTAGGGGTCATTGCGCCTAGCATTATTGATGAAGTTCACCTGCTCCTGGGGTGTGGTCGACTCCCTCATCGCCTGGCAGTCTTCCATAGTGTGATGGGTGCTCTCACACCACTGGCAGTGCATCGCCTGCTGCTGTCCTGTACCTGAAATCATCCCAGATCGATCGATGGCTGAAACCCGCTTCGATACCACCTGCACCAAATCAGATGACTGGGTGGCTACAGCATGCACACCCCGCCCTGGTGCTCGTCTCGATCTCCTCACAGTTCCCTAATCATAGCCCTGCTCTGCCATCTCTTCAAAAAGTTGATTCCGCTGTGGTGGGGTCTTGGTAAGCATATTCCCGCCACAAACCGAGTCAAACAGCTGCTTATCTTCTGGGAAGAGGGCATGGTAGAAGGTGCCCACCTTGAAGGCGTCGGTAAAACCATGGTTGGGACACTTGAGGAAGAGAGTGGTGTACCTCTCCCAAGCATCCCGGATGGTCTCATCCTCATCCTGATCAAAGTGGGTAATTTGCTTCTGCAGGTCCGCCGTCTTGGACGGGGGATGGTAGCGAGTGAGGAACTTGTCCGCCAAGTTGGCAAACTTGGTGATCGATCCAGGGGGCCTGGTGTCCAGCCACTCCTTGGCCTGCCCCTCCAAAGTGAATGGGAAGTACCTCAGCTGGATAGCATCGGCTGGGACCCCATTTATCTTGATTCCAAAGATGAGCTCGTGGAATCGCCTCAGATGTGAGCGGGGGAACTCCCCCTCTTTGCCACGGAATACTACCGAGCCGCGCAACATAGTGATGACCGAGGTGCTCACCTCAAAGTTGTTGGCTGGGACTTGAGGGCGCTGAATGGGAGACCTCATGTCCGCGGCTCTGGCGGTCCAGTAGTACCCCATGGTGTGCTCATCGAGGACAAGCTCATTATTAACAAGATCCCCCGTGTCTTCCTCTTGATGTATGTGCAGCTGCTCCAAAGCTTCCGCCGCAGCCAGTCGTGCCTTCAAAGCTCGCTTGAAGTTCCTACAGGTCCGTTCAAGCTCTTGGTCTAATGGTAGTAATTCTCCCGACTGGCTACGGGTCATGCACTACCTGCACACAATCAGCAAAAGCAACCCATGAAGGCACACAAGTGGAAGAGAAAATGCAGTAAAGAAAAAGCTAGAGGTCCCCGGCAACGGCACCAAAAACTTGACACGCTAAAACACAATACCAAACTACGACCAAGTGTAATCGCAGTCTGGAAATGCAGTAATAGGCAAGCTCTAATGTCAACCCGGGGTCTAGATCTACTGTCTACTTCGTGAATATCTATTATCTAGCCAACTAAGTCAAGTGATTGTTGATTTAAGTAAAAGCGATAAGAAAGCAGGAAATGATTCGGTTTTCTAAAGCAAAGGAAGAGTCACTCGGGAATGAGTCCCCCTAGATCCTTAGTTAGTTCACAGTTGTAATTATTTTTGGTTGCTTTAATGCTGATTATACTGTGGAAGATCCGACAGTAGCTTGGAATCTCTTAAGCTGACCAAGCTCTCTCGGCCAAACTTCCCGGCATACGACTAGTCTTCACCGGGATAGAACGCTGAGGCAATGAACACAGAACTCCACTACTGGAATTAGATTCCAGTACAAAGCAGTGAATCGACTAACTCTCGTATAATCGATTCACTACTACCGACCGAAGAAGCTCTAACAACCTAATCAGATTCTATCTATCTCAGGTTGCAGCAGAAATCAATAAAAGGTGATCAGACTTCAATTGACTCAAACAAAACACTTCAATCGATTATAATCAAGAAATTTCACAATCCAAATGTGATTACAATCAAGATTCCTAACACATGGAATTAGGGTTCTTCATATCCAAGTGAGAGAAAGTTCTACTCCATAGAGAGAGAGAGAGGGAAACAGAATACAAAGCAGTCATACTCATAACAATGAGAAGAATCTGCTCTGGGATGTCAATCTTCACTCTTGGGGATGCAATCTGGGCTTCAATGGTGAGAAATCCACTCCAAATAGCTCCTAGGGTTTGTTCTTCGCACTTTCTCTCTCTAAAACTCTGCTTTTGCTCCAAAAAGTCGATTTCCTCTCTTTTGGCTCGAATCTGCCTCAAAAAGTCAGACTCTGGGTAAAACACGGTCGAGGGCACGGCCGTGCTTTGCTTTTGCCCGTCCGTGCCCTTGCCACGTGTTAAAAACACGCCCGCGTCGGCCAAAACACGGTCGTGCCTAAAAATGGACACGGTCGTGCTTTGCTTCACTTCCGCCCGTGTTTTGGGCTTCACAGCAGCCTCCAAAAATCAACCCTCGGCATAAATAACACGGTCTCGAAACACGATCGTGTTTTTATTTAGTCCAGCCCGTGTTTTCCTTCCTCACCAGTTCAGCTCTCGGCATAAATAACACTGGCGTGCTCTTTTCGTGTACACGGCCGTGTTTGTATTTAGTCCTGCCCGTGTTTTGGCCCCAGCTCAACCGAATGACCTCCAAACGTCCCGAATCTCGTGCTTAGCCTTTCCTTCGACGTCTGGGACCTGAAATATGACAAAGTAGCACAACCCAGCGTAAAATGGGCCAAAAATACACGACTACGAGCCGCAAACGGATAAGAACTAGGGGTGCAAACATGTGCAAATACATCGTTATCAATATCGCAGGCAAGGATAGCCCAAAACCAGGACTCGCTTATAATCTTGCTGCAGGGAACAATGAAAGGGATTGTGAGAAGAATTGGAAGGAGCTGTGGAAATGGAAAAGTCCCTAGTCGTGTCAAGTTTTTCCTGTGGCTCGCAACACATAATAGGCTCCTTACCAACAAGGAAAGAGAAAGGCGCAAAATCTCCAACAATGGAAACTGTGATCATTGCATCGGGGTGGATGAGACTGTTGGTCATATCCTCCATAATTTCGCAGAGACAACGGGAGTCTGGAATCACTTCAGAAACATGCTCAAGGAGAAGAACGTGAATGTCGATTTCCAGTGCTGGCTCTCCAGGAATCTTCAGGCTAAGAAGACTAGAACTGAGTTCGGACTTATCTGCTGGCTATTGTGGAAGGAAAGAAATGAGTTTGTTATGGAAGGAAAGTCATTTTCTAAGATTGGGACTATACACATGATCAATTTCTGGTTCCGAATCAACAACCAGGCCAATGAGAATGATAAACAGAGCACTTTACCAGCACAAAGCGACCGCAACACCCAACAGATTGGTTGGTCACCCCGCGTGAGGGATGGATCCAAGTTTAGACTGACGGCTCGATGGATCTACAGGGAAAGCTGCGGTAGGAGGTCTTTTGTGTGATCATCTAGGAAGGTGCAAAGGAGCCTTCACCAGCAATATGGGAGTATGCTCAATTACTCGTGCTGAACTCAAGGGAGCGGCTGAAGGACTCAAAATTGCCTGGTATAAGGGTTGCAGGAAGGTTGAACTGAACCTGGACTCTTCCACGGCAGTTGCTCTCATCAAAAATAGGAAGGACACCAATCATATCTATGACTTGTTAGTCAAGCATATTGATATCATTTTCGATAGAGAGTGGGATGTTAGAATCTCACATGTTTATAGAGAAAGTAATTGTGCAGCCGATTTTTTGGCTAGCAGGGGTCACTTGTTTCCTTTTGGGACACATTTGTTCAATGAGTGCGACCCGAACCTCTTGTATTGGCTCTCTTATAATACCATGGAGACTACCATGGATCGTGATGTTCCTAATATGAGTTAAACGACATTGGCGTCTGTTTTCTGCCAAAAAATGTAATGATGTATTGTTCAAATCTATGATATTAAAAAAAAATAAATTAAATGACCATCAACAAACAAAAGCGATAGACAAGGAAGGAAAAAGAAACGAAAGAGGAAATCACCAAAGCGCACACAAAAGAGCTGGGCAAAATTTTATTAAAAACAAAAACAAAAGAAAATGGCCGGAAATGGCTCGACCCCGTTTTTCAAATGGCAAATCCCCAAAACACCCCTCTCATTTCGTGATCTCCTTCAATCCATTCAAAATCCCCCTCCTAATTACCAATACCGATTTCCGATTACCCCTTTCCTCCTTTTTGGCTGCTGCGCCTCCGCTTTTGTGCTGCGTACTTCTGTGTATCTGTGCCTCCACGTCGATGGAGCTGCAGAAGCGCCAAGATCAGGGCCTGCCGCAGCGGAAGGGGCAGAAGCGGAAACTGGAGGAGGAAATCAAAGACGAGCAGCCGGGGATCTCACCGTCGCCGGTCGCCTCCTCCGACGCTCGCCGCGCCATCCTGTCGGAGGTAGCTGTCCAGGTCAGCATCCTCGACTCGGCCTTCTCTTGGCAAGAAGCAGATCGAGCTGCCGCCAAGCGCGCCACTCATGTCCTTGCCGACCTTGCTAAAAACGGTGGAACTCATTTCTCGCTTTTCCTTTTTCCGTGCTTCAGTTTCTGCCAATTCCCGGACCTTTACTCTCCAGCACTGGAAATTCGAGATCCTTCTGTTTGCGTTTCCGATTCTGCATGCTCTGTTACGATTCAGTAATCTGACTGACTTCTGCTTGTTGATTTTGTGTTTTTTTGGTTCTCTTTCAGATGAGGTAGTGAACGTGATTGTCGAAGGGGGAGCTGTTCCGGCTCTGGTGAAGCATCTTCAATCACCGCCGATAACTGAAGTTGATGGGAGCGTGAGGCCTTTCGAGCATGAAGTCGAGAAGGGCAGTGCCTTCGCTCTGGGATTGCTTGCTGTCAAGGTCAATTGATTAACTGATTCTGTTCTGCTTGCTAATTTTCCAACCGATGCTCAATTGATGAACAATATTACTTTCAAGGACCTGCTATTTACCTATGATGGAGTTGATTTGCTAGGGCTTGTTAATTACATGTAATTCGTGGCGTACAAAGAGATCGTGTTTTTCCTAGTATGAATTTTTCCATTAGTTGGGTTATAGATAGTCTGATTTCTGGTCCCGACGAAATGCTGATTAGTTGTGCGTGGGATCTCTGGGGAGATTTGATTTAGGAAATGTTATGTCGTAATTGAATTGTTGAAATACGGGAAGGTAGAATCACTACTGAGACTTTGGATGCTGATGGCGAATATTTTATTTTGGAGATACACCCTTGATGAAGAGGTATCTGCTAGTTGAAGGTTCTTTGTTTGGTGACGCTATACACATAAATATAATTGCCAGCCCAGCTGTTTCTTCTACTTTAGAATCCCACTTCTTATGCTATGCTTTGCCCATAACAGCCAGAGCATCAGCAACTCATAGTTGACCATGGAGCCTTACCTCATCTTGTGGACTTGCTAAAGAGGCACACCGAGGGAACAACTCGAGCTGTGACTAGTGTGGTTAGAAGAGCCGCCGATGCAATTACCAACCTCGCTCATGAGAACAGCAACATTAAGACACTCGTTAGGTTTGCTTGTTTTAGGTGTCAACTGAAATTATCTCTGAACTTGGCGTCCTATTTCTCCTCATGGTGATTGGGAATGTACTTACAGGAGGGAAGGAGGAATTCCGCCTCTTGTCGAATTGCTAGAATTCGCCGACACAAAGGTGCAAAGGGCAGCCGCTGGTGCTTTGCGAACTCTTGCATTTAAAAACGACGAGAACAAAAATCAGGTGATGGATCTTTTGAATAGCATAACTTTCTGCTAGAGAGAATCAGGTCTAATGAAGGTAATCCAAATAGTGCAGATTGTTGAATGTAGTGCGCTTCCTACTCTCATTTTAATGCTGCGGTCTGAGGATGCAGCCATACATTATGAAGCGGTATGCTATTTATTGTGCCCAGTCTACATGGCTTCTGTAGTATAACCTTTGTTTGTTTTGGATTCCACTTTTCTGCTTATCAATGGAATGTCACATGCTGCAGGTTGGCGTTATTGGGAATCTGGTGCATTCCTCCCCAAACATAAAGAAAGAAGTGCTTGCCGCCGGGGCTATACAACCTGTCATTGGCTTGCTTAGGTGTGTGTAGAGCTATATCTTAGTAACCTTACCTTTAAACGGTATTGAGTGGTACTAGGAATAACTCGATTGTTCAACCTTCTTTTATTAGCCTATCCTTATCAATGTGTATTTGTTTCAAGTTGATTTGGGTTTTCAAACTTCTAAATGTATTCATTCGAAACAGCTCGTGTTGCTCAGAGAGTCAAAGAGAGGCAGCTTTGTTACTTGGCCAATTTGCTGCAACAGATTCAGATTGCAAGGTAGTTTAAAACTCGGTTTTCAAATTGAATTTTTGGTCGAAGTTAAGGTCTATGCAGTTTACTTCTTATTCCACCATTCAAGGTCAATCTCTCCTTACATGGTAGATAAATCGTTTGCTATTTGCTAAGTTGCACAATCATATTCTTTTTGGTCTCTACTTCCCCCTATTTTGCTGTCACTTTTGTCTTCAGTGTCTCAATAAATGCCGTTTGCAGGTTCACATTGTGCAAAGAGGTGCAGTTGGACCATTGATTGAGATGCTCCAATCTTCTGATGTACAGTTGCGTGAAATGTCAGCCTTTGCATTAGGGAGAGTGGCTCAGGTTACAACTTGTTTATATGAGTTGCTTCCTTAATTGAAACTCAAGTTTAGGGCAATTATATATGAATTATGTAGTAAGGATAGGTTTCTGTTCACTGAAACTGAAGTTTAGACCAATGGCATCAAAGTTATGTAGTCAGACAAGTCTCTGTTCTAATGTGAAATTGGAGCTCAATTTCTGCAGCTTAAGTCCTTCATTATACTAGCCATTTTTCCCGTTTTAGGACCCGCACAACCAAGCTGGTATAGCTCACAACGGTGGTTTAATACCATTACTGAAGCTCCTTGACTCGAAAAATGGGTCGTTGCAACATAATGCAGCATTTGCGTTGTATGGTCTTGCCGATAATGAGGTATTAGTTGCTTTTGGTTTCTTGTAACTCGAGAACAGCTTTTAGCAGGTTTCAGCATTATTTATTAGTTGATGGAATAAATCTCAGTCTCTTTGTTTCTATGGAACAGGATAATGTGTCTGATTTTATTAGAGTGGGAGGTGTCCAGAAGCTTCAGGATGGAGAATTCATTGTCCAAGTAATGTTCATTGGTTTATTTGTTTCACTTTGTGAATTTTGGTGTTCATATGGCAGCTCAAAGCTGTTTTTGTTCGAGTGTGATATTGACCTTTTCCCTTCCGATTACTTCTTTCACACTGGGTAATTACGTCCATCATATTCCTTACTCCAGGCTACGAAAGATTGTGTGGCCAAGACATTGAAGAGATTAGAGGAGAAGATTCAAGGACGAGTGTGTTGTCTTATTCGAACAAATTTCTATTATAACTATCTATATCTTCAATTTCACATTAACTTATATGTCGTACGAAACCCTCCTGCATAGGTGTTGAAGCATTTGCTATATATAATGCGAGTAGCTGAAAAGATTGTTCAACGACGGGTTGCATTGGCTCTGGCTCATCTTTGTGCGCCTGATGATCAGAGACTAATTTTCGTAGATAACGGAGGTAAGTAGTGCTAGAGAGCTTGCAAGTTTAGCTTGAAAATGGTCAATAATTGTGTTATTTTTGGTGCTATCAATGGTTGGTTTCAGTTGTTGCGCTGCTGATGGGTTTTGAATTTTTATGTAGGATTGGAGTTATTGTTGGGGCTTCTTGGTTCTGCAAACATGAAACAGCAACTTGATGGAGCTATTGCTCTATACAAGTTGGCCAACAAAGCTATGACACTCTCTCCAGTAGATGCAGCTCCACCTTCTCCAACCCCGCAGGTAGCTTTTGGTGTTCATCACGTGATGGTTGTCATTGATGCAAATTTTCATGGTACCATATGTTGTTCTTTTTATATTTTGAACAACATGCTTTAGGAATGCATATATTTTCACAAGGAAATGTTATTTTGATCTGTGCTTTGTTAAAACATGATGGTAATTGTCTTGGATTTGATCCTATGGCAGGTTTATTTGGGGGAGCAATATGTAAACAACGCTACACTATCTGATGTCACCTTTCTAGTTGAAGGTTGTTAACTACATTATTTATTAAGGCAATGGTACTTCTGTATAATATTTAAACTATTGTCGTATTGCAACCTCTGGTGGCAAATTACACATGAAGTTCTCCTACGTTCTCCTTGCAGGAAGACGGTTCTATGCACACAGAATTTGCTTACTGGCTTCGTCAGATGCATTCCGTGCAATGTTCGATGGGGGTTACCGGGTATGTGTGCAGTTGCTAGTTTTTGAAATATTTCCTCTTATTTCCTATTCTTTAATTCTGGCTCGAGGAAGGTTAAGAGATTCTGCTGTTTAGATCTTGGCATAGAGAATAACTTATGCAATCAACTTTCCTCTTTGCAATCTGGCACCACGTAGAAAACTTGAAAATCACCTTTTCCTCCAGTGCACACTATATATGATTTATTCAATGGATCTTTTTAAATTTTCATACTTTCTTAAGGACTATAGTTGCTAAGGCATGCATGCTATCCTTAGCAAGGAACTCTGGTGAACAACAGTTGTTGATAAGGCTATTCAAAATGACGCAATTTTGTATTTCTGACCGATTTCCATAAATTAATCTTATGCAGGAAAAGGATGCAAGGGATATTGAAATTCCAAACATCAGATGGGAAGTTTTCGAGTTGATGATGAGGTCCAATAAACAAATTCCCAACTCCAGAAAATGCATTCTACCCAACTTGAAATGAAAATTTACATTCCTGGGGTTATTTGTTTATGCCAGATTCATATACACGGGGTCCGTAAATGTTGCCCTAGATGTTGCTCAAGATCTGCTCCGGGCGGCCGATCAGTATCTATTGGAGGCTCTAAAGCGACTCTGCGAGTATACAATAGCACAGGTTAGCTATTATAATCTCTGCCCGTTCAAAATAAAGAATTGAATAATTTAATGTGCATCTTCCATCCTGTTTGGGATTCCGATTGGTTGTCCAACACTAGCCTATGTTTTGGCTGAAGGACATATCCCTGGACAATGTTGCAAGCATGTACGAGCTCTCAGAATCCTTCCATGCTTTTTCACTGAGGCACACTTGCATCTTGTTCATCTTGGAGCATTTCGATAAATTGAGTGCTAAGCCCAGGTATGTTTCTCTGGTCAATCACATCGTGATCATGTCCTTGTTCATGTTCACAAGCTCATTTTTGGTAACTTCATAGCACTTTTTGAGGAGCTCATCGAGTCGTAAAATTTTGCTGTTGAGTGCGTCTGGCAGGCACTCTTACTTGATCCAGCGGATTATACCAGACATAAGGAATTACTTTGGGAAGGCACTGACCAAACCTGACCCACATAACTTGCGGCTGTAGACGACGACCGGTCTCCAGTTTCTTTGATCTCTCTAACTAGGATAAGTTGTACAGACGTGGTAGATCGTTCTTCTTGCTGACGACGAGCCGCCGAATAGTGGTTTGGTGTCATCACGACATGGCTCAGAATCATCTCCATTTGATAGAGAGAAAGAGTGCCTTGGTGTGGCATAGGGCGTGCTCAGCAGAGCGAGCTGTTCAGTATTAGTAATTGGCTAATCGCCTTCTTTCTCTGGTGCTGGCTGGGGTATGAATGCATCCCCTGCTTTGTTCTTTTTGCTGGGACTGTGATGGTTAGGTTATGTACGCGTGTTATGTAAGAAGAAACTCTTTGAGCGACGATTTTGTCATTCGAGGAGGTTCTCGTCGTTCTGTTGCGCAATAATATGGTATCGTGCATGCAGCATTTGATTCTTTCGACAAAGGTTTCGAGATGGCAAAACAAAACTCGAAGAGATCCTGTGGTTGACAAATTTGGGCTGTCTATTTGCCTCTGAGTCTGAGCTCTTGCCACCTCCATCAAGATGAAGTTATCTGTATACAACTTTAAAACTATCAGCAAGTTGGATCGTGAACTTTTGTTGTTACTATTGGGCCGATTAGTTTTGGTCGTGCTTTCGTCTATAGTCTCGGCCCAAAACTGACAGACCGAAGCAAAGCCCAGCATTCGCGGCCTAGTCTCTTTCACGGACCAATCAATCAGCACAAAACCACGTTTAAGGTTGGGGAAAAAAGACACGCTCCCCTCCCCGGTCAGCCGTCCATTTATATCCTTCAACTGGATCCGCGCCAGACCAGAGAAAACCTAAGCAGGCGGCTCACTCATCTCCGTCCGTAGGTCGCTGGTTCAGTTCAGTCTCACTTTAGTTCTGAATTTCTCTTGTTTCCCTCCACTTCTCTCTCTTTCTATCTCTCCCCATCGCCTTTCCAACACATTGCATCGTTGAACAATCTCTGCTTCGGATAGCTGATATACGAACGCAACTGATCGAGAAAGAAGCAGTAGATAAGGAAGAAGAAGAAAAGACAAGGTAACTTGGCTTGTTTCTCTATGCTTCTACGTCGCTGTTTTTTGTCTCTCACTTCTAGGGTTTTATTCAGTTTTCTGCAACGTTCGAACGGTTCACGACATCTATAGATCTGTCGTAGTCCAAGCTTTTAGCCCTCTCTGCGCCCTGATTGCGCTTATTGAGTTTTGATTTCCTGAAGGGTTCTTTTGATTCTGGAACTGGTTTGATCTGTGTGCAACTAGATCTTGTATCGATAATTGCGCAGCTGGTTACTTGGTTATTTATATTTGATAATTGTAGTTATCCAATCTTTGCGGTGGCTTACTGGCTTATGTCTTTCGTTATGAGAGAAATGTCGCTGTATCTTTTAAAAGGCGTAACATAGTTTCTCCCTTAGTTTGCAAGGGTGCCGAAATGTACTAAGCTAGTGACTGGTTTTGCTGTGAATCTTATATTAGTTTATGCAGCTGCGGAATCAATCTGGATATTTTTACTTGCTCCTGTTCTATGAACTTCATATGGCGATTTTTGTTAATAATATGCTTGGGTAAAGGTGTATCTCTTGATTTACCAGAAACATTGATTCCTGGGTGTTGCTCTTTAAAGTTTATGGGAGTTTCTTATAAGCTGCAATTGCTTGGAGGAAGCTTTTCATTTTCCGAAGTTATGTTCTCATATATATCTGCGTCTATGCAGGCTTCTTTGCTATGGATTCCAGTGCCACATCACCAAAGTACGAACGCCGCCCATTTTCGATTAAACTATGGCCCCCTAGTGACAACACGAGGCAGATGCTTGTCGCCCGAGTAGCGGGAAATCTGAGTTCACAGTCTATTTTCGCTCAAAAGTATGGGACCCTGGGCAAAGAGGAAGCGGAGGAGAATGCAAAGAGGATCGAAGCTGTTGCCTTCAAAGCTGCAAGCCAACAGTATGATAACGAACCAGATGGTGACGGAGGTTCTGCTGTACAGCTTTATGCTAAAGAATGCAGTAAGCTTATTTTGGATGTCCTGAAGAGAGGCCCTGTGCCAAAGGAAGACATGGAAGATCTTCCGTCTGAGGAAGGAGACCCTGGCCCGAAGGATAGCGTGGAAGTCATCACACCACCTCCCGAGACTTTCTTTGACATTTCCAAGGGATCCAGATCTTTCATAGAGGCAGAGGAGACCGAGGAAATTCTGAAGCCATTGAAGAAGCCTGGAAATTCTTATTCAAAGATATGCTTCAGCAACAGGAGCTTTAGTCTTGAAGCTGCTCGTGTTGCCGCACCGGTTCTGGAGTCCATCAAGGACCAGTTAAAGGAAGTTGACTTGTCTGATTTCATTGCTGGAAGGCCAGAGGATGAAGCTCTTGAGGTCATGACCGTTTTCTCCACTGCGTTGGAGGGCAGCATCCTTAGATCCCTGAACCTCTCAGACAATGCTTTGGGTGAAAAAGGCGTCAGGGCGTTTGAGGCACTTCTCAAGTCACAGAGTTGCCTCGAAGAGCTCTACTTGATGAACAATGGCATTTCAGAGGAAGCTGCGCGAGCAGTTTGTGAACTGATTCCATCTACTGAGACACTTAAGGTCCTTCGTTTCCATAACAACATGACTGGTGATGAAGGAGCACTTGCAATTGCTCAGGTTTTGAAGCGCTGCCCTTTGCTTGAGGACTTCCAATGCTCCTCCACAAGGGTAGGAGCCGAAGGTGGGGCAGCCTTGGCAGAAGCACTAGAGTCTTGCACTAAGCTCAAGACATTAGACCTCCGAGATAATATGTTCGGGACTGAAGCTGCAGTTGCTCTTGCCAAGGCAATTCCCAAGTTTCCTTCCTTGAGCGAGATTTATCTGTGCTATCTAAACTTGGAAGATGAAGGTGCTACAGTTATAGCAGATGCACTCAAGGACTCAGCTCCATCCCTCGAAGTCTTCGACATGATGGGAAACGATATAACAATTGAAGCGGTTCCTAGTATCGCCGCTTGCATTGCATCGAAGCAGAACCTGAAGAAGTTGAACTTGGATGAGAACGAACTCAAGGATGAAGGTGCTGTGCAGATTGCAAAGGCCTTGGAAACGGGCCATTCACAGTTGAAGCGAGTGGATGTTAATACCAATGCTATTGGTAGGGCAGGAGCTCGTGTATTTGCCAAGGTTGTGCTTCAGAAGCCAGAGTTCGAGTTGCTGAATATCAATGCGAATTTCATATCCGACGAAGGGATTGATGAGTTGAAGGAGGCCTTTGAAAAGTGTCCTGAAAAGCTTGGCCCGCTTGACGAGAATGACCCTGATGGAGTAGGTGATGCCGAGGAATCTGATGAGGAGGATGATGGCGACGATGATCGTGAGTTGGACTCCAAGTTGAAGCATCTCGAGGTCAATGAAGAGGATGAATAATTTCATTAATCTATGTCATTGCGGCTATGTAGAAGATAATTGCAGCAGGTTTTTATTTTTCTCGTGTTCTGCTAAAAGTCTTTGCATTTTAGCAGGGCTGTAGGTTGGCATCTCACTTTTGTTGATGAACGTTTAGCGTTTATTCAGTAGGTCGGTAGAGATGTGCGAATGAAACCTGGCTTTCATTCTATATGTATCCTGTTTTGTTGCTAGTCTGTTGTGGACCTTTGCTAGGCAATCTCTGTCGATGTAGCTTAAGAAAAATCTCGGGTCTGAGATTTCATCTCTAGACTCACTTGAATGTTGGATTAGACTTATGGATACGGGTGACGATCCAATTGAACTATACCGTAGCCTATTCTACCTGGTCAGATCAATCACTATTCTGATCCTACATCAACTCCTGGAGTTTTGTTCTTCGCCTGGCAGCCTAAAGGAAGATAATGGCTGGAAAAGATGGATGGTTTTACACAAGATTATGAAATACAGAGTTCTTGCTAATATGGTCATGTTACACAGTTAACCCGAATTCGATAATACATTCAGCTTTCAATCGGACGCTGAGCTTGGAACTGGGGGAAATCGGCACTGAATACATCAACAAACAAGAAAAGTAATGCCGTACAATGCCCTCCTAATTGTTTTTCCTTGATCAGGATCTCATCAGATCCAGCAGCCATTATTACATTACCTCTGCCGTCGGAACTCTGTGCTCCTTGAATCGGACGATGAACTCGGAGCAGTAGGATAGTTGGATCTCTTCTTCTTATGCGTATTCCAAGTCAGTATCTGCCCGCTCCAATTCACGCTGCTGCTTCCACTCCGTGGCTCGAATACCGCATCATCAGCTACAATTCTTTTCGGCAGCGCTACCGGAGTGTACCCGGTGGTGGTGGTGGTCTCTTCACTAGTTCCTTCACTCATCGTCGTCGCTGCACTTTCATTCATGGCAGAAGCAGAATGGCCTACAAGTACTGGATTACCTTCCGATTTCGGTGGCGGAGGAGTTTCGTTTCGCAGCCGAGCTGGCATTGCCGTTGGAAGTTCTCCATTCTCAACGGCCTTGGAAAACTGATGATCGGTCAAAGTATCGGCGTAAATCACTTCCTTCCTTTTTCGCTTCCCCAGCACGGCATTGTGATCAAACCCTTTGCTGGGCTTACTATCTTCCTTGCCGATGTTCTTGTACGCCCATTCGGGGACCTCGTTTTCTTCCATGAGACGGGCCCTGTAATTCTCCTTTCGTTTTCTCTCCCTGTCCATTTCCTCAAAGAGTATGAGTTCGTCCTTCGATCGAGCTGCCAGCCGGTTGATTTCGGTCTCGCTTGGTGCGTCGTTCCCCAGTGCGCTCGTTCCTTTCCGCATTATCTCCTGTAGCAGCTCTCTCCTGTCCTCAGCTGTGAAAAGTTGACAAACCCAAAAAGAGCCGTTCATTTTGAAGCATAATAAGCTTTCAGGACTTGACTAGGGTGGGTTTTCTAGTCTGATAATTTACATACCTGTGGATGTGGTATTGAAAAGTCCCGCTTGGATAACCTTCGCATCGATTCCCATCTTCTGCTTCGCTCGCTCCAAGATCACCTCCTCGATCGAACCAACGCTCACCAGCACAAAAACGCGAACCTCCTTCTTTTGCCCGATACGATGAGCACGATCCTCCGCCTGCTGGTCCATCTGAGGGTTCCAATCGCTATCAAACATGATCACCGTGTCAGCAGTCTGCAGATTCAACCCGAGCCCCCCAGCACGGGTGCTGAGAAGGAACATGAAGTAGGGTGAGTCTGGAGCATTGAATTGCTTCAGCTTAGCCCCTCTTTCCTCAGTTTTGGTAGTGCCATCGAGTCTAAGGTACATGTAACCATGAAGCCTCAGATAGATCTCGAGGATGTTCATCAGTTTGGTCATCTGTGAGAAGAGGAGAATTCTGTGGCCAGTGGCACGTAGCTTGGGAAGCAAGCGATCAAGAAGCTCGAACTTGCCTGAGGCTCGAGTGATTTCATCGATCTGTCTCATGTTATAATCATCACCGACAAAGAGGTATGGATGGTTACAGCACTTCCTCAGCTGCATTGTAAGGTTCTGCAGACTTTTCGACTTCCCTGATCCTGAAATTCATTGAATTTAAGTAAGAGAAGAGCCCTCTTACACTCTCACAGAGCAAACTTTACCAGATCTTACTATAAAATGCACGGTCCTCAAATTCTACAATTTTATGTAAATCTTCAAAAATTACGCTTACACTTGGAAAATGTTACCTTTTTTTATAATCTTGCGATTCTAAGAAATTATAACTAATTTTTATTTTAGTCAAACATAGTCAAAATAATATTCTTAAATCATATTATATTCATAAAATGTTACATATCTCACTTATCTTGATTATTATACACTGACAGATTTGATAAAATGATTCATTTATTCTACTAGCGAGACTGTTTGATCATAGCTGACCATTTAACATTTGTAGTTATTTTCATACGACATTATAATCTTACGACTTCACAGTCGGATCCGATGGCTGCATTGTACAGTACTTCTTGTAAAACTCGATTCTTATAACTATGAGAAAGAGCAGATGTTTGGATAGCAAAATAAGAGAAACAAAAAAAGCCATTATGTTTGCCCTTAGTTTGAGTCCATAGTTTCAGAATGGTACTGACCATTTTGAAGCCCAACTCTGCCCATCTCTGTAATCTGCCGATAATAAACCTTCTGCCATGCTGACATATCGCACTTCAGAATAACCTGAGATTTCGAAGGAAGGAATTTCTCAACCTCATCCTTCCTTCTTCTCAGTATGAATGGTCTTATAACCTGCAAAAAATCACAGATCATGAGTTAGAATACAGACATCTGACGGCCAATCTATCTGGTAGAAATGGAAATCTATGGGCATACGTGATGTAGACGGCGAATAATCAGCAACTGTTCCTCATCAGTAAGACTAATGTCACCTCGATCAGCAAAAGGCGCATTAAACCATTCTTCAAACTTCGCTACTGAATTGAAAATACTCGGGAGAAGAAAGTTCAGGAGCGACCACAACTCTTGTAAGCTGTTCTGTATTGGTGTTCCAGTTAATAGAAGTCTCCGCTGAAACTGAAATCTGTCCACAAAGTCAAAATCACATTGGAGCAACTTATTACCATAACAACTTTCAGGGCGGAAAAGAAGCTGTTTTTAGAGTGAAACAGGAGTTTATTAACATACCCCGAGTCAAGAGTACGAGCAAGGACACTCTCATGGTTCTTCAATCGATGACCCTCGTCGACCACCAGGTAAACCCAGTTAAATTTCTTCAGAAATGATTTGTCCTTCATAAGAAGATCGTAATGTGTGATTAAAACATTGAAGCTCCCCTCTCTGGATAAGTGCTCTCTCATTGCTTTCCTCTCATCTGCACGGCCATCATAAAGAACCGCTTTGATCCTACAGCATGAAAGAAAATATAAGTTAACAGTTTCTCAATATTGAGATCAAATGTTGATTCATATGATACTGTATACTTACTCATCCTCAGGAACCCAAGTCGCAAATTCATTCATCCAATTTGGCAGGACAGCTTTAGGAGCCATTATAATGTGTGGTCCAGCGACGCCTTTCTTCTCCTTGAGATGTGCAATCAATGAAATAGTTTGTATCGTTTTCCCCAGGCCCATCTCATCCGCCAAAATCCCATTTAAATTGTTGTTGAACAGAGAGATCATCCATTGAAGGCCCTCGACTTGGTAAGGCCTTAACTGTCCACCTTTCAGGATGGAGGGCTGCTCTATCACCTGTATTAAGATTTCAAGCAAGTAGATTTCAACATCATTTATGCCATATACAAGCTGTGTCAAAATGAGCACTAAAGCATCAAAATAGCAGAACATCCTTGCTAAGTAAGCAAGATGTGATATAAAGTTTTAGTTAAAAGAGAATAGCTACACTGGACAAAATCAAGAAATGGAAGCTGGGCATAGATGCAACATGTCCTCTGTGTTTGACTGAGTTAGAGACATGCTTATGTGCAGCAGGTCTTGTGGAAGGTATTTGGAGATATAGTTTGGATTTATACTCCAAGCAGGGATTGGCAAGGAGTTTGTGAAGCAATTCAGTTTGTTGAAGAGTTATTTAATAAAATGAAGGCTGTGGCAGAGCTGAAATTGGGGTGTCCACAGTTTGTAGAAGATATGGCAGGAGCTTTACATTGGAAGGCAGAAGGGAATGTAGCAGAATAGTGTAGTTACGTTGTATATAGACGGTTAGCAGTTGTATTTTGGGAGAACAAACTTTGGTTTTGATGAAATAAAATCCATTATTCATAAATAAAAAACTAAAAATAAAATTAAGTTTAGTTAAAGAGTTGGATTTACCTGTTCCTCAATTGAATGAATGGCTGAGTTGTACTGTCGCTGCCCCTCAAGTAAATCAGCGGTGTCCTCGGCATTATTATCAGAATCAGCATCTTCTTCTGGGGTACTCCCAGGGCTTCCATTCCTTGAGGCATCAAGCTCGACTGAATCTCCTTCTGTACCTGGTAAAGGTTCAATTCCATCTCCAGTATCTTTCTGACGCTGCACTGCAGCTCCCAGATTAGCAAGGAGTTTATTTGTTTCCGATAGAAGCATTGTTAATCGTTCATTTTTGCTTTCTTTCACTAGTCTCATGTAGGCTTCCTGGTCATCAGCCTTTAGGGCTTGGAACCTCAATTTTTCAGCACGGGTAGCACGTTGCCTTTGCCTTCCATGCCATGCCTATAAGATATGATTACCTTCAGATCTCATATTCAAGAGACACAAAAGAATAGTTCAAAAACAGCTAATGCAATCTAAAGAATCCACAATTAAGCAACTGTTTGGCCTTCAGATCTCATTTGATTGCAATAACCAAGAAATGAACTTTTGGGTATAGCATTTTAATATCTACTTAGTTCCTCCATGCTGATATTGCTCTCATCACATCGAACTGAGCAGAAATAGGACACAGACAAAAAGATACCTGGATACCATCATTTCTTTGCTTTCGACGTTTGATAGAAGCTTGACTTTGCATCTGCAACTCCCGACCTGCATTAAATACTTCTGCAAAAAACTTTTTCCGTCTAGTGTCTATTTGGTTCCTTTCTTGCTCCTCTAACATCGCCAATCTCTGAACAGCCAAAAACACATAAAGAAACATGTTTGTAACAAGTCATTACACAAAATTTGCATTTGATCGGACTTTGAGCATTTTAAAGTGAAAAAATACCTAATCCAAGTATTCATGTTGGATGGTGTTCCAATCTAAAAGTCGATGCAGTATCATATCACATATGGTGAAAAATACTAGTAAACCATTAAATTCTGTGGCTAATGTCATACCACAGAAACCAACAAGAAGCCATATCATTGGAAATCTGAACCATTACTCGGATGTGGATGAGTTCTATTAGGAAGGATTCTATGACCTATTAAAGAAAACAAGGTCATGGGCTAGCTTCACTAGTTAAAAGAATTAGAACAGAAAACCTTACCTATGAAATCATAAAGTGGTAGGAATCTTTTCACATATGATCAATGGCTGCAAGGGCACATCGCATTATTCAATAATCCAAGCTAACTACTTGATTGTCTATTATATCCTGTTTTACTCAAATTTTGGAGGAGCTTTTCCAGTCTAAGGAGTACAACAAGCTTTCTTAAGGCTTAATAACTTTATGCACCTCGCATAGCCTGATATGATATAATTCTTTATCAAAGCAAGGTATATTATCTAGAAGATCCAGATCCATAAACCCAAAAATATGAGAAAGCTTCATACAAACCAAAAAACAAACCCCTCTGCAGACAAACCTCAGCATCACGTTTCTTCCTGAACTGGTCATCAGCTCCAGTTGCAAAAGCATCTCCTAGACCATATAGAGGATGTTGCAGTCGCATCATACTCCAGTCAAATAACTGCTTCTCGGGACAGGCACAACTCAATCGAAGCGAGTATTCCGAACTGACTTCAGATCGAACTTTTCTTTGCAGCTCTGCCAACTGTCAAATAAGAAGTCCTTGCCAGCAAGGACAAAAAAAATCAACCCTCATTCTAGAATGGAATCTAGTATATTAAAAACTCATTCATAATCACGATCGAAAAAATGCCTTCATTCATCATTAACAAAATTCATTTAAAGTCTTCAACAACCAACTTGTTTACAAACGAAAATGTAAAGGGGTGAGGGAGACCATTGGTCAAATATTGGTTCTTAATATACTGCAGTTATAACCAACAAGGGAATGCTTAAGATGGAAACTATTACTATTACTATGATATATAAAAGCAAGCATCAATTTAGCAGCAACTATGAAACATCAAATTACCTTCAGTCCGTAAAGCTCAAGCAAGCATTTTGCCTGCACTTCTTCCCCTCTAGTTGAAGGCAATTCTGATAAAAACAACATGAAGTATCCAATTATGGGAGGTCCAGATCCCAGACTAAAATAGTTCAGAATACAATCCGTAAAGGGGGGCGCTTTGAAGATGTTACTGGTCCTGAACAACTACAAGGGAAAACCTTAGATAACCAAAGACTGTGTGAGCACGTAATAACAACAATTTATGTGCTTGGAAGTTGTAACTATAGGCTGTCATCCTAATTAATGAAGAAGATTTAACAGCATAAATGCTCTCCCAAGATAGCGCACTTGATTATGACTAAAAAAACTCGGCATACAAAAGTATATTAGAGACAACTCTGCAAATGCCTACCCCGTTCTTTACTTTCTTTTATGTTTTATCACAGTTAACATATTCTATTAAAAGATAGCTACCTTCGAGTTCATTTACTCGGTGTTTGACAGTGCTATGATATCGTCTCTCCCTTGTGTCTGCCAACACAGAGCCAGACATAAACTGAGGCCTCTGCCTTGATAGGGCATCGTCAAAATCAGCCATCAAATCACCTTTCGTGGATATCTCAGGATCCTCCTGCTAAATGATTTGATCAAACAATGAAAAAGACATCATAAGGTGGCTGCTTTAAGCTGTAATAGCAATTCATCTCAAGCAGCAGTTGCCGAACCACTGACAAAAGCTCGACAAAATAAGATTCCACAAATGGAGCCCTATCTGAGACAAATAATAAAACCGTCTATCGAGTAAAAGCAGAGAAACGAAATGCTCATAGCCTGACAATAACAAGGACGCAATATAATGAAGTGTTCTGATCCCATACCTACCGCTTATCCTCATTCACTAACCTAGTCAAATAGTAAACCACTTAGGAAAGGATCAAACACCAAGCAATTGCAAGTCAGTAGCACAATAGTCGTGGCTGTCCTCGTGCACTAGCTAGCCAGATAACAAAGCACTAAGAATAGGACCAAACACCGAACAGTTGCTAAATTACAAAGTCAGTAGCAAAAATGACAACTATGGAAAAACTCGATACACAAAACTGCCATTCCAATCTCCACACTCCAAAGTCCAAAATTCACAGAAACCCGAGGAAGACATACACATGTAACTGCAAAATGAAGAAATTCAACGACAAAGCTCCGAACTTGATCTCGAGAAACACAAAAAAACCCAAAAGGGGTTCCCATCAAACCCCACCAGAAGGCCTAAATTCACAATGCAAGACAAATCGAACACTCAGTCAGTAGCAAAAAATGACAGCTATGGAAAAACTCGATACACAAAACTTCCATTCCAATCCCAACACTTCAAAGTCCAAAATTCACAGAAACCCGCCGACGACATACACATCTAACTGCAAAATGACGAAATTCAAAGGTCAAAGCCCCGAACTTGATCTCGAAAATTGCAAAAAAAAAAAAAAAAAACCAAAAGGGGTTCCCATCAAATCCCACCAGAACCCCCAAATAACCAAATGGGCACTCAAGAACAACGCAGCGCACCCACCTCGCCCGCGACCCGATCATCCGCCGGTGGGTTATCATCGTGGGGTTCTTGAAGATAGATAGAGGAGACGGTTTGGAAGAGGTGGGGAGGCAGAGGGAGGTTCCGCGAGACGAAACCGAGAGCAGAGATGAGGGATTTGGTCTGCTCGACGCCCTCTGGAGAAGGTTGAGACTCTGGTGAGAGCTGTTGAGGGTGGTCGAGCTGAGCCATCATGGCGGGAATGGGTAATCAAACGGTCGTTTTACCGGGCTCGTGTGTTTTTTGAATAAGAGGAGTTAAAATCTGAGAGCAGGGGTTTAGCAGCCTCGTAAACTATCAAAGGTTGGTTGGTTGGTCTGAGCCCTCGGCTGCCGCTTTGCTTTTCTTTCGCTGCTCTCGCTCCTCGGCGTCGTCCTTCCCGGATTTTCCCCTTTTTGGTTCGGGTTTACGAAATTAGGGATCCGATTTACGATTTTGGGGGTTTTCGGTTTTTATCCTATTTTTTAATTTGTTGTGGGCTTCTGGCTAGTGGGCTGTGGCCTGTGGCCTAACGAAGACCAAATTACACGCAGCATCATGCTCCGATAATCAATGACAAAAGAATCCCTAGTAAGATCAACTCCAATGCTTTTCCACAAACCTTCATCTCCAGATTTGAGGATGATCCCATTTTCATCATTTTTCTCCAATATTACTATTTCCAAATTTGGGATCCTTCATTTTTTAAGTTTTTCTATACTTAATGGATGATTTTTTAGTTTTTCTTTACTTAATGTTACATTGGAGTCAGCTTAACGGATCTATGTTTGCCAAACTTTTATGGGTCGTTTCACGTTTGATAAGGGTTTAAAGAAGATATTTCACCTCAATCCCTTCTCAACCTGATTTTTCACTAAATAATTCATTTGAAAATTGATACGTTTCAAAATGAGTGATTTTTTTTTGGTCAAAAGATATCATATATTGATCCAAAATAAATAGATAGTTACATCCTGGAAACCAGCCAGGCCCGGAAATCAAAGAAGCGACACATAGTCGGATACAAAGAGAGGGCTTTTCTAGCTACCGAATGAGCTACCCTATTGTTCTCCCGACCTATAAATCGCACACTAAACTCAGGCTGGGTGCGAAAATAATGACCTATCTCTTCCAGAACCGCACCCAACTGGTTATCCCTTGTGTCGGCTTGATTACTTTTATCAATAATCACCTTCACATCGCCCTCGAACCGGACCTCCAACAAGCCACACTCCAAACACCAAATAATAGCCTCCCGA
This sequence comes from Linum tenue, assembly GCA_946122785.1. Classification (NCBI taxonomy): domain Eukaryota; kingdom Viridiplantae; phylum Streptophyta; class Magnoliopsida; order Malpighiales; family Linaceae; genus Linum; species Linum tenue. The sequence goes on along the minus strand of CAMGYJ010000003.1, from coordinate 20,194,009 downwards.
AGCACAAGCAATTCCACCACTGCTGGATCATCCATTTGTAGAAACTGAACCCCTTTTGCCAGAAGTAGCGTCCGCTCCGGGTCAAAAATAACCATCCCACCAGCCGAATGCGACCCACTCCTAGTGGCCCCATCCCACATGCAAACCAACCGTGAATCACCCACTTGAGTCGCTAGCTGAACCAACAGACTCGTCACCCTAGGAGCCTAGTCTGTTGGCAAGCCCATCCATTCCTCATATTGTTGGTTAAATTGTCGCGGGGCAGGGATCCCAAACTATTTGCCTTCAAAGACAACCCAATTACGAGACCGCCAGATTCGCCAAAGGATGGCAACAACAACCATAACCAACGACGGTTGATGGATCAACGCCAGCAGACATTTGAGAAATAATGGAAAGGTGTGCCGAGGCAAACCCTCCCCCAAGTATTCCAGCCCTGAATAGTCCCTAGAGAGCCCACGCGACCGGACAATAAAGAAACAGATGTTCCATCGTCTCCGGGCTATCCCAGCAAACTGGACACCGGGGCAGCACATGAACCTTTTTCTCAATAAGCGCCTCCGTAGTTGGTAGAGCACGGTTAAGAATTTGCCAGACAAAGACCTTCAGCTTCGGTGGGATCTTAGCTTCCCACACCCTGATCCAACTTGGCTTATCAATCCAACTAGCCGAGGATCGCCACCCACCCCTCCTCTTGTCCAACTCTACAGCCAAATGGTAAGCTGACTTTACCGAGAAAGCCCCGTTTGTCGTGTTATGCCAGATAAGCTTATCAGTCACATTACGCCGCGGAAGTGGAATAGCCTTAATGGCGCTGCAGGTAGGCGGGTCAAACCATTGGCTAAGCTTATCATCAGACCATCGCCCTTCCCCGTGACAAAATGAGTGATTTTAAAAATCTGTAATGGATGATTTTTGAATAGATGATCCTAGTCTGCTTTTTTCGAAATCACTAGTTTGCTTTCTTTTTCCTTTCAATTTTGTCTTATAACAGTGGGCTTGCCCCCACCCCTATTGTAACTCCCGTCGCTTTGACAGTCCATAGTGATCTTATTCAAGAATAAATTTAAAATGTCAAAGCAATGACCAGCGTAAGAATCGACAATTTTTTTCTTTTGTTGACCGGGTTATTTTTGATGGGCTTGTCTAAGACGGCTTAATCTGCATAATCTACTAAATTCACTTAAACTCAGTTCACAAAGCAACTGCCTATACTATTAACAGAGCGAAGCTAAGGCTGGACAACGGGACGGGATTGGGTACCCGTCCCGCTTGAAACGGGTACCCGGTCCCAATTGGAGAGAAAACTTTATCCCATGTCCCAAACCCGTACGGGTTAACGAGTACCCATTCGCCGTCTAGTTTTGTGAGAACACAACGTCAGGAAAAAAAAAAACCAATCAAGATAACAGAGTATATTTCACTTACCATTGCATGATAGTAGCTGATTCCTTATATAAGTTGTTGGAAGAAGAAGCGCATGTTTATCACAAGCAAGTATCTCACTATATCAATGGAACTTCCTCACAAGATCAAAGCAAGATTAGCAAAAATGAAAAAATATTAGCGTGTAATAAGTGAACGTGTGATCAAACATGTTAAAATTAACCATCACTTTCTAATAGCGATTGGAAGGTGATTAGCTTAATTGGACAGCACAATGTAAAAATTAGACCTTAATTACTTGACCAGCCGCAGGCAAGTACATTGAGTTGTATACCGTAGGCTGCTGCAGCATAAAATGCCATTTATTTTATAAAATTTGGGTGGACGGGAAGTACGGGTACCCGTAATATCCAAACAGGTGTTAACGGGTTACCTGCGGGTACACGTTATAGAACTTCTTCATCCCATGTCTCATCCCGTAAAAAAAAATACGGGAATTTGGGTACCCGTAACCCTAAAAAAACGGAACGAGTATGGGTATATCCAAATACCTGTTTCCCGTTGGCTACCCCTAAGCAGAGCTACAACATGCTTCCCCAGAGAATCTTGAAAGTCATGTATAAAATGGTTCGGGATATTACATATAAATCAAATGTATTATACATAAGTTATAGCTTGAAAAAAATAATAAAGAAAGTGGCTGAGTAGAAAGCAACAGTTATTCGTAGCCATTGGTCTCGGCTCAAGTTAGGGTGCATAACTAAATCTCGACCTTACTTAAAAAAAAAAAAAACAGAAAATCCAGATCTAAGGGTGGAGAATTAAAAATATTTTATTTTCCATAGTTTTCTTAATCGGCTCTTATCTTTTTCGTTCTAACTTAGATTTCTTTTTTTTTTTGCACAAATGAAACAAGTTTATTGTGCTCTACAAAATGAGATCCATTTTTAATACTTTTTTAGAAGATTTTTTCATACCTCGTGACCAACTTCATATGGTATCTTCTTCGTTTTTAAGTCGCTTTTTAAAATATTTGCACAGAAAGAACGAGTTCATCATGATCTATTTTGATCTAAAAATTTATGGGTGAAAAAAACATAGGACCAAAAAATACCATACTATACCATCCTGATATAAGGGGTGGTATCTTGTTATACGCTTTCATACCATGTGATATGCTCTTATTTTGATACCAATCAATATCACCGTGGTATGAACCGGTTAAAAATGTCTCATTTTTTTTGTTTCAAAAATATATCATGGATATCATTTTGAAGAGCACAATTAATCTAATTTATCTGTGCACAAAAAATATAAATTCTGTGACTTATAACGAGAGAGAAATCGTCCGTTAAAAATTAAAAAAGAAAATATTAAAGACTTTCCACTAGAAAGAGATGCTGATGTGTCGGATTCTGATTGAATTATGAATAATTATTCACCTATAGGTTATTGATAGGATCCGCTCCCATTATTATCGAGTTCTTATCTGAAGCACCGATTTTTTCCCTGTCATTTTTAATGGAAAGCAGCAGTAAATAATTCCTTCAGTTTATGTCAATGTATTACATATATGACACTTAATTACAAGCACTTAAAAAAAGATGCTCTCAACTGCTGTCACCGGAACCACGACGCCGGCGCCTGTCCTTTTGCATTCGGATCGGCCGCCAGACCCACCTCGACGCTTGGCGATAGCCGCTCCAGATTCTACACCAGTCAACGTGGTTTTGGCCACGTCCTCTTCTAACATGATTATTGATTCTGATTCTATGTCTTTGTCTCCGCAAGGCACAGCTAACGGGAAGACGCAGGACCGATCGGACCAAGCGGCAACAGGGGCTCGCCAACAACGATTTTCCTATGCGGCAGCGGTCACGTGAGAGATGCCTACGATCCCTCTTCAGAATCAAGCACGCCTATGGACGCCGGTGGGGGACATGACTTGGTGCCCGGAAAATATAATGGCGAACCGGCCCTGACGATTTCAGCGGACTTCAAGTCCAAGATTTGTGCACCGTGGCAAAGAGCACTGGTCGTTCGTCTTCTAGGGTTGCGGATCGGATTTACCAACCTATGTAATCGACTCAAAGGGCTGTGGCGGCCGCAGGGGAACATGGAAGTGAAGGACCTTGATCACGATTGCTTCCTAGTTAATTTGGACAATGAACAGGACTATTACCGCGCCCTCACAGATGGCCCTTGGGTTATCTACGATCACTACCTGGTGGTTCAACAATGGTCCCCCCGGTTCAAGGCGTCGGACCCTCTTCCGAAGACGATGATAGTCTGGGTGCAACTTCCTGCTCTGAAAATTCATTTCTATCATAGAGAGATCCTGACCAGCCTGGGGAACCTTATTGGAAGAACAATCAAGCTTGACTACCACACCCTCACACAGCAGCGTGCAAAATTCGCTCGACTAGCGGTCGAGGTCGACTTGACAAAACACCTGGTGCCCCGGATTTGGTTGGACGATGAATGGCAGAAAGTGGAATACGAGAATCTATCAGAGGTGTGCTTCAAATGCGGGAAGATCGGGCATGACCGGAGTCTTTGCCCGGATAATCAACCAGCGCCTATATTGGCCTTGCCGGCAATTGGAGAGTCTCTTTCCAACTTGACGATCTCACCGGAGTCGGCGTCAGCAACGTCGTCGGCGGACAGCAATCCGGGTTTTGGGCCATGGATGCTGGTGACTAGGAAAAGCCGGCGAAATTCGAGGGAAGCTCCTAGAAAAGGAAAGTTAGAGAGTGATACAGGGAAATCTAATAAGGAAGGTCTTCCCCAGAGTGGGAAAGGAGGAACGACTATAAAAGACCCTCCCCAAGACTTGCCTTTACAGAAAAAGCTCAACGGTCCCTTACCATCATCGGCAATCTCTCCTGTGAAGAAATCCCCAAATAGTAAGAAAGGAAATTCGGAGACGATACGCGGCAATGAAAAGGCGGGAACGGATGCTTCCGGGAAAGGAAAGGGAGTCCTTGGGCCGGGGCCCAGTTTTCAGAAAGTCACCAACTCCTCAGGGCCGTCCAGCTCCTTCAATGGGGCTTACTCTTCATCTATCGAGACGGGCTTTCAGCCCACTTCGTCCCCAGGACCAGAACCAACTGGTCTTGGATCGGCAGGCTTTGTGAAGGCGACGACCATTCTTTCCCCACCACCCACTGTTCGTATAGTAACCGGTGAGAACGGCACCATTTTGCAGATTATTGAGACCCCCCAGAAGCCGAACAACAATGGCAATGCCTCGAACAATCCCTCGTCGTCGGTGGCGACCAGAACCAAACGAAACAAGAGTAAGAAGACAGCAAGCAAGAAATCGCCAGCAAAGTTTAATCACGCGAAGCCGCTGCAAATCTGGTCCCCCATGAAGGAAAGGAAGCCTAAATCTAAGGCCATAATTGCTTCGCTCACCCTGCAGGAAATAAATGCGTGGACAGCAGCCGCAAAAGAAGTCACTGGAAACTCAGGGGAGAAGGTGGTAGTCGTTACAGGCGGCACCAACGCGCCCACAGATTGTGGAAGCAATGAATCCCAGACCCTGACCTAATGCTAGCTCGATTTTGGATCCCTAGTCGTACCCTTCTGGTTTTGCTATGTCAATAATGTCTCTGTTAAAAATACTTTCATGGAATGTTGGTGGCGCAGGTAGTAGAGCTTTTGCCCGCGCTCTGAAAATGTCTATCAAGGATCATAGGCCGGACTTTGTAGTGTTGCTCGAACCCCAAATCAGTGGCGATTCAGCAAATGCAGTCTGTGACAAGTTGGGGTTCCCCAACTCGATGCGCGTGGAAGCAGAAGGGAGGAAGGGCGGTGTTTGGGTTTTCTGGGATGCAGGGGTTTTCACTACGCATCTCGTCTCCGCTTGTAATCAGCACATCTCCCTACGAGTTTCTCAGACCAATGGGCCGCAGTGGATTTTGACTGCAGTTTACGCTTCTCCTCGGCCTAGTGAGCAGAAATTTCTTTGGAACAACTTGATTGCCCAGAGTAAGTGCATCGACATCCCGTGGCTGATCACCGGGGATTTCAATGCCATTAGCTCACCGGACAAGAGGTATGGGCCACCGGCAAGGAATACTCTGAGACGGTGTGAGGTTTTCAATGAATGGATGAATCTTGCAGAGCTCGTTGACCTCGGGTACTCGGGTCCAAAGTTTACTTGGACGAGAGGCGATTGTCAGCAAACCTTCAAGGCCAGCCGTCTCGATCGGAGCATGTGCAACCTGAGGTGGAACACAGATTTCCCTAACACCTCTGTCCTGCACCTTCCCCGAATCCAATCGGATCACAACCCGATACTCACGTCGGTGGTGCTGAATCAAGGGTCGCAACCTAGTCCTCGCCATTTCAAGTTCGAGGCGGCCTAGTTTACTAATGAGAGCTTACAGAATGTGGTGGCAGAGTCATGGGAGCCTCTTGCCCCTTGGCAGGATGCCTCTCCAAGCTTTCTAGTAAATTAGCCGAGTGGAACGTAAACACTTTTGGAAATATCAAGCTTAAGAAGAAGAGGCTAGTGGCTCGTCTGAAGGGAATCGAGGGACGGCTAGCTTCAGGTTTTGCCCCAGGCTTGGCCAAACTTCACACTAAGCTAGAGGCTGAGCTGGATAAGGTCATGGAGCAGGAGGAGCTTATTTGGTTCCAACAGTGCAGAGATAAATGGGTCAAATTCGGGGAGCGGAACACGGCTTATTTTCATCAGCAAGTGAACATCAGGAGACGTTTTAACAAGATTGAGGCCCTGCAGGATGACAACGGGAATTGGGTGACAAACTCTCAAGCTCTGGCTTCTCTTGTTTTTGAGTTTTTACTAACACGTACTTGCAGGATGACCCCTTATGAAGACAGGCTCCCCAAGAATGCTTTCCCTCGATTATCCCAAGCTGCAGCGGCGGCTATGTTCCGACCTTTCAACATCATGGACATCTGACTCACTCCTACTGTCACTCTAGAAAATGGCCAAGTGTAACCACTTCCTAAAGCGTAGTATAGCGGGTTTGGGTTTTAATGTCAACCCGGGTCCTAGATGTGATGACTACTCAGTGAATTCGTATTATCTAGCAATGAAACTTTAGTGAAGATCTAAACTAACAAGCAAGCAAAGCAACTAAACGGTTGTTTTCAAGTTAAGAGAGGTCACCCGGATATGGTTCCCCCTAGATTGCAGTTAAGCCGGATTGTAATTACCAAGTTCAATTTCTATGATAAGTATACTGCGGAAGGTTCTCAAACAGTCTGAAGTCTCGACTAAAGGTCTTCAGACCCTCTCAATCTGAGTCTCTAGCGGGCGACTAACCTCCACCGGAGTAAACAGATTGAGGCCCTAACAAACCAAACCTCCACTACCGAATTGCCTTTGGTACAGAATAGCGAATTGGCTCCTCGACTAAAGTCACCAATTCGCTACCTTCAATTAAGGATGCTCTATCAACCTAGGCAGATATTCTCATTCTAGGTTAAAGCAGAAACAACAGGAATTTGATCAGGATTCATGTCATTCAATCATTCAAACCTCAATCGAATAGAATCAAATAATAGAAACAGTACTTGGGTTCATACAATTGATCCTAACATACAGATCTAGGGTTTCCCACACCCAGATGAAGGGGAGAACTACTCCATGGAGAAAGAAGCAAAAGCAGAATCAGATGCGGAAACCATACTGTGAGGATGGATTTCAGCTCCTGGACGTTGATCGGCACTCTTCCAAGCTCAAGCCAAGCTCCAATGGTGATGAAGATCAAGCTAGGGCACTTGGAGACTCTTGTTCGTCGCTTTCTCTCTCTAGGAATCGCTCTGTCTCTCTAAAACTCGAATCCCCTCTCTTTTTGGCTGAAATATGCCTAATAGGGCATCACTGGCCAGAACACGGTCGAGGGCACGGCCGTGTTCTGGTCCAGCCCGCCCGTAGCCCTCGTGCCACGTGGTAATTACACGGGCACGGGCTGTGGAAAACACGGGCGTGTTCTGGGTGGGACACGGCCGTGTTTTGGTTGACCCGCCCGTGTTTTTTTAGCTGTTGCAGCCCACACATGGAGAGCCTCGGCAGTAAAAGCAACGGCCAGGAGCACGGCCGTGTTCTGAAGGCCTCCTGCCCGTGTTTTGGTCGTGGCTCGACCAAACGACTTCCAAATGCTCCGAAACTCGAGCTTGGCCTTCCCTTCGACGCCTGGGACCTGAAATAGGACAAAATAGCTCAACCCGGTGTAAAATAGGCCAAAACACACAACTATGCTCCGCAAATGGATAAGAAATAGGGGTATAAAATCATGCAATTACATCGTTATCAAACTCCCCCACACTTAACCGTTTGCTTGTCCCTAAGCAAACCAAGTCAGACACCAGGTAAGCTCAAGACATTTCAATCAAGCAGGCTTTAGGGCAAATCATTTCAGCACAAAACACGTGGATCATACTGGCTTTCGATCATCAACACATGGCAACTCGAACAACAACCTAGACAACCACCACAGATGACATTCGAATGCAATAAAGTCGAGCAGAGGAAGAGTTCTCTTCTGTTCACCAACCAACATAGACTTGACTCAACCACTTGTTCAAAATAGTCACTTCATGCACAAAGCTCAAGATATCAGAATTAAGACCGAGCAATCTAGGTCCTCACCGGGGTAAAGAGTATAGAGAAAATGAGAAAATGAATCGCTCACTCTCGACCAGTGGGGTCAGGACAAATTGATGCAAAAAATGCGCATGCTTATTCTCTCAATCCCTAATGTCTCTTCACCATGAATGCAGCCTCTAAATGCTAGAGTTACAAAGGGGGTGTCACCACTAACTAATCCGGAGGTCTTAGACACAGGTTCAAATGACTGGCTAGGGTCTTGGACATGGGGAAAAGGCCTTTTAGGTGGTGGCAGTTATAGCACAAGGTTCCACATTTCCAAACCCAACAAAACCACAATCAAGCAAACCAGTAACTTTCGTCCTGCTATTCTGCGTTAATCAAATTCTTTAGGGCACAAGAGCGAAGGAGGTTATATGAATGTTAGCATTTCCAAGCCAGACTGCTAGGAAACACTACTTAATGGGCACTACTCAGATTTTTGGTGGTGGCTCTCTTTGATTTCCTTTTTTTCTTCTTTTTTTTTCCTTTATTCATTCCTTAAGAGAATCACCACTTATGCACATTTTTCAAACACACGCCCAACTTTTAAGCACTACCTCCAACCCTCATATTACATTTAGCAGAAACAGCAGAAAACATGTAAAGACCACTCTGTGGAACCTTCTAAAAAGATGCAAAGGGTGATTTTTCATTTTAGACCGAAAGAAAGGATAACACACGGCTCAAAGGGGCTGACTAGGGGATATGACACATCAGGACAGTCAGTTTGGTCGTGGGCTAATCCTATGCCTTCATCATCTTAGTTAGTGACAACGTGAATGCTACATTTCATGGAAGAGGGATCTATCGCAGAAGAAAGAAACGAGCAGGCTCAAATCTCACATGGCTACCTATATGCTCTATCTCACATCTGATTCCCTGAAATAGATGCATAATGGACTGTCAAAAGCAAGTGATCAAATGCAAGTCACAGTTGGTAAGCAAACAGTTAAAACTGAACCCCTACACAACTCTACTACACATCTCAGTCATCGTAATAGGCTATCTTAGTCACACTCAAGTTGTCATGCATCGAGTCAAAAGCCATTCAATTCTCTAATCACATCCACAGTGCCAATACGATCAATTATCAAGCAAACAGCAGTGCTTGGAGCCCTCAAATCTTGAGATTTGGACAGTGGACTAGGCTCCAAGCACCCATACACACGTTCCAATTAATACAAAGAACCCCCCCCCCCCCCCACACTTAAATGCGACAATGTCCTCAATGGAGCAGAGGGAAGGAGAACGATGTTACCGTGAAATGAGATCAGGAACGGAGATGGAGAGGCAGACCAGACAATAGCAGAGGACTGGAAGGGGACCCAGTCCGAGGCACAGAGCTAAAATCAACAAAAGACACACACTGGGTGATAGAACCGGAGTCCCAAGTCTACAAACCAAAATAAAAGAAAAAAAAATCCAAACGAAACAACAAAAACATGGAGTCTCAGTCTGGAACAGAAATCAAGTCCATAACCAGGTACTCTCTCCACTAGAAGTCATCGCCACCATCGCCGGCAGGTGGGGGTACTGGTCCTCATACCCCGGGGACTGGACGAAGGGGTAGTGAACTGCGTTCGGGTCCATGCCCAGGAATGACATGATGTAGTGCTGGCCGGACATCAGACGACGGCCACGGTCCCTCTCACGATCGAGGCGGGTGTGAATGCGCTCCTGGCCGGCCAGAATGCGATCGTTCTGCTGAGCGATGGCCGCCAACTGATCAGTGATGGGCACCACCACGGGGGGAGGGACCCCGGAGCAAGAGATCTGGGAGCAGCGGAGGGGCCTGCGGGAGCCTGGGCACGAGGAGTAGCACGGCGAGGAACCCGGCGTGATCCAGCGGCGCTGGACTCTGGCTGGTCTCCCTCGGGCGGGCTCAGGTGGCTGGGGAAGACCCGCAATCCAGCGAAGACGCCCTTGGCGAGCCACCAGGTGTTGAGCGCAGGAGGTTGTTCTCGCTGAGTGGAGTGGGCCCGTGGACCTGGGTCATCCCAGTGATGTCTACCCCGTAGTAGCGGGCCAGGGCCGTGATGATCGGGCCACAGACAAGGATGCAATCCTGGTGAGAGGCAGCTTTTCCCGAATGTCTGGGCGACCACCGAGCCCAGCTGGATGGTGTCCTCAGGGCGATGACCCATCCGCCTCCAGGAAGAACAGGGTCCGGAGGGTGACCCGGTTGGCCGAGCCCCGGCTAGGGGTTGTAGGAACTGGTGAGCAGGTGGTTGAGGATGCGCCACTCAGGCCTGAGGAGGAAGGCCCGTGTCTGGCTGGCGATGTACTCCTCGTCCAAGTTGTTGGGCAGGCAGATCCGCCGGAAGTACGCCTGGCATGGGAAAGTCGGTCGGATCAGTGAGGTCCAGGCGCAGGACCCCGTTGCTGGAGCGCGGGGAGTTGAGCCCAAGTGCGCTGGCCAACTCCCAGTAACTGATGGAGTGCTCGACCGCGCCGAGGGTGAACTGAACTGCATTACTATGGTCGGCATTCCCCCTCTGGTTGTGGCGGAAGGAGGCATAGAACTCCCAGACGAGCTCCTGGTAGGTCGGCTCGGCGAGGCAGAGAAGGCGCCGCCAACCATAGGCCTGCACCGCGGCCTCCATCTGCGGCCTGCAGTGAAGCGCATCGAACACCTCAAAATCGAGGTGCAGGTGCTCGGGAATGGTGCGATTACGGATAGTCCGCAGCGCATGGCGCTGGGTGATGCTCAAATGGTCGAGGTAGCCTTCCATGACCCTGCAAAGCACAAGAACGGACAAAATGGGACACGAGCAAACAGGGTCAATGTTAGTCAAAATCACACCGGGAGCCCTTATATCGAAAGATATGGACAGTGGACTAGACTCCCGGAGAAAAACAAAAACCCATACACACGAGAATCACACAACCAAATTCACCGGGGGCCCTCAAATCGAGCGATTTGGACAGTGGACTAGGCCCCCGGGAAAACACACATCAAATCCAATCCAATTAAGCACCAATCAACCAACCACACACAAAACCACAACAAGCCGGTAAATAATGCCATCATGCAAATGGTAGGCCGAGGAACTGAAATCCCAAGATAAAATATAAGCATGCAAAGAAAGCCATCGGCCTACCAAATTGTTCTCAAATTATTGCACAATCACAAGTTCTTCACCTAACTCTAGGTATCGATTCTCCAAAATACAAGAAAAGGCAAAGAGAACACACCTGGAGACTCAAGTAGATACCCGAGAGAGGTGAATGAAGTGGCAAAACGCACACCCAAGTCGCCGAAAACTCACCGGAGACTCGACGGAGAACTCACCGCCGGCAACCCAACCTCGGCCAAACTCGCCCAACCTTTGGGGAATGTGCTTCTCGACGCCAGGAGCGTGGGGGTGGTCGCGGTTTGTGATTTGGAGGTCGGGGGAGTGATTTATGGCCGGAAAAGCGAAGGAGAAAGGCAAAAATGGCGATTTTCCGGCGAGGGGGGGCGGCGGCAGGGTTTGTGAAAAATGGGAGAAATGAGGGGAGGGGCTGAAAAATGCGTTTTTATAGGGGGGTTTAAAACACGGGCGGCAAAACACGGCCGTGTTCTGGCCGTGTTCCGCCCGTGTTTTAAAGGCCGAGACAGTGCTCCCCCCACTTTAAAACACGGGCGGGCTCCCTTCAAAACACGGCCGTTTTGGAAGCCCTTCTGCCCGTGTTTTTACTGCCGCAAGCATCAAAGGCAAAAATGGCAAAACACGGGCGGGCAAGGGGCAAAACACGGCCGTTTGACCCCCTGCTGCCCGTGTTTTCACTGCCGAGCCAAATTGCCTCAATTTCCAAGTTCCAATTTCAAACCACCCAGACTCATTCGTGCCCCGGCTCGAAAATTTACTCAATCACACATAAAAAGCACCGCCAGAGGCACGAAATA